>CM021731.1:8875878-8915998 GCA_011075105.1 Heteronetta atricapilla | reverse complement strand
TTCCTTCCTTCCTTCCTTCCTTCCTTCCTTCCTTCCTTCCTTCCTTCATTTCTTCCTTCCTTTCTTCCTTCCTTCCTTCCTTCCTTCCTTCCTTCCTTCCTTCCTTCCTTCGTTTCTGCCTTCATTCCTTCCCTCCTTCCTTCTTTCCTTCCCTCCTTCCTTCCTTCCTTCTTTTTTCTTTTTTTTTTTTCCTTTTTCCTAAATGTTTATCTCTCTCTAATCTATTTGCTATATAATATAATGTACTTCCAATATTTTTATCTTAATTTGTAACAAACAGAATATATACATGCATATATACATTTGAAAGTACAGAGACTACCTTGACAGCAGATTAAATGAGATCCATGAACTATGGATGTGATTTTAAAAATGTATGGAATGGGGCAGAGATGAGAAGTACCTGTAATTTTTAGAAGATGAATGAGCAAGATTATTTTGATTTGACTTGTCTCTCTTAAAAGACAGTATTTTCAAAGGTGTTAAACATCCAACTCTTTAGCTACCTTTGAAAACTTGAGATTCAGAGTTGCTTTAGAAATATCAAAGGGTTTAGACAAAACCAAATATAATTTGATATTAATCAAAGAATCTAAAAATTCATTATCACCTTGTCCTGGATTTGCTTAGAAGAACTGTAGAAAGAGCTGTAGAGGTAAGATGACAGAAAACAAAGCAATAATCAGAGAGGTGTTCAGCCCTAAAGCAACAAGGTAACTTTTTGTCTTCTTCCATGACATGGACCAGACTATGATGGTGGTAGGGAAATTATATAAAGGTAGAAGGAGCTGCTGTGCTGTTGTGCTTTTCTTGGGGAGCGCCTGCAGTAAAATCTTGTACAGTCATACATTTGAATAGATCTGCACAGGATTCAGTACATTTTCTGATAGGAATGCCCTTGTAATTAGTTGTTAGTCTTGAAATAATTAGAAGTGAATGTTGTTTCAAAAGTCTTCTTTTGTTTAGGTCCACATTCATGTTTGCTTTGGAAAATCCCAATGTATGGATACTCTCTTATTACAAAGGAGAGTTTAAAGATGTTACGCGCTGAACATAAATAAACACAGAACATCTCCGTATTTATTTTTTGCTTTTATATTTCAACTGCTGTCAAGCTCAGTGGCAGCTGCTAAAGCTACTTATTTTTACTCCTCAAATCAACAATTAATTTAAAAAAAAAAAAATTTAAAAAAATTTTTTTTAAAAAAAAAAAAAAAAACACCTTAGATATATCAGGACTGATGTGATTACATCCTCATCCCATGTCTCCCAAAGAACCATAGCATGATCTTGGCATGTATCCTGTGGTGTCTCATTCTCTGTCTACCTCAAAGTCACTTTGTTAAATAGATTGTCAGGTTCTCCATACAGGAACACTGTTCTATGTTGCACATAGAACACAGAAAACATAGTCACATCTAGTCTTCCTGGAGAGGTTTAATTTAATCTATCTTACAAAAACAGTAACAAAAATGGCAATAGTGAACAGAAAAACAACAAAGATGAAATAAATATAACCTCTAAAATGTATAACAAACACTCAGAACATTTTCTTCCCTGAAGTCAATAAATTCTCTCCTTATCCTAACCTACTTCTGCTTATGATATTATCTGTTTTGTGCTAGAGAGGTCTCCAAACTATCGCCTTGGCAACCAATAAACATTAATCCATGTGAGATTTTCCTCTTGAAATACTTTCTATATTGGAAATGTTATGTAGGAGGTAAATTTCATTGGAACTGGAAAAGATGTACTGATGATTTAATTCCCCCACCCCACTTCCCTTTCTCTCCCCTCCTGAATTTTGCAACAAAACACAGTCTTGAATATTTCTTTTATGAGAACAAACTTAAATTCACCTTCAGTCTCATGGAATTCACTCTTCTGGGCACACCTGGAGCATGGGTTTATCTACTCTAGAAGAGTTTCAGCACCCCAAACAGTCTAACAAAAGATAAAGTACAGCTCCCTCAAGGCCCAGAGTAGCTTGTGAAACGTTATTTTATATTAGCAACCTTAATTTTCAGTCCTTGTGGATATTTACAAGTAAGGTTTCAAAGGACCAAACCAATGATTACATGAAATACTTAAAACTGACAAGTACCTGTGCAAAAATTGTCCCTTTAACCTTAGCAGTTCTGTAGGTTAAAGCACTTTCAAGCTCTCATGGCAAGATCCAGTTATGTTGACATATCACTAAAAAGATTTTGTCAGTGCCAAATAATGCCAGCTGTTGGGGTTGAGCTCAGACAGAGAAACAGTGTTGTAACATCAGCTATAACCAAAAACTCTTCTCTGGTTTATTGGCCACCAAAACCAATGTGATTCTTACTGAATATAATAGGCTTCAGATTGCACCTCCATAGGGTGATAATAAGGTTTAGAGCTATATCTAGAATTTCACATAGGCCAAGGCATTAGCAAGTTATTTAAATGACTGATCAAAGTCTATTGATATCTCCTCATAAGTTTTGAACAAGTGCCACTGTATAGAAAGTATGGAAGGTAATGGAGGTTGAGGATGACTGTGGTGAGGCCAACACCCTAATGCTTCTGTACAATGTACACCTGAAAGTTAAATTATCTGAAGTTTTTATTCATAAGAGCAAACACTTTGGAGAACTTGTCAATGTGAAATAACACATTGCTTGTGTCTCTGAAGACATGATGTGAACCATAATGTGTGTTATTTCAAAATAACACAGAGCTTGTCACTTATTATTACTGTAATAATGTGTATTTGAATGAATCAACAATGGCAACAAGTACTTACATCAAGGAAGTGGCAGTTCCAGTAAAGGAGAAACTCTGGTTTTGTATTCCTTATGGAAAATTAAGGAAACCTTTTGTAAATATGGACCATTGTTCCAGACTTAACTCCTGAAGAAAGGTCAAACCCCCTAGAATGAGTAGATGGTTTCCTTAACATTCAAACACAACATGGGATTAACTTTTCAGAAATGGTTTCTCTGCCTAGTAACACTCATATATTCATCTATGCCAGAACCTAGGGGACTGCACAGCTTGTTTTGGAAAACAGTCATTCTTCTTGTATGACACCTGGAAGTCCCCTGATAATCTAGTGTTCCAGGCAACTAGTATAACAAACTACACCTGAAACCACAGATTATATAAATATCTATATTAAAAGTGAGGCGAATGCACAAAGAGTTTCAGCACCAATCAGACTGAAAATTACGCTGCTTCTTCTCAACAGCAATGTGAGACAAAATTGTCTTTTCATATTAAAGCAAATGAATGTAACAAACTTAAGTAATTTTTCAGCTTTTATATCTGGAGCACTGCATAACATGAAGATGATATATATAAGGAGAAATTTTGAAAATAGAAATAGTAAGCTTCTGAATTTTATATGTGGGGTAATAATCATTTAAATAATCTTTTAAACTTTTTAAACTAACAATGTATTTTTAATTCTAAAAGGAATAAGCTACTAAAAAATTCACTTCTATGTTGCAAAAGCAAGGGACTCAGAAAGGTACCTTTCAAGTGACTAAACCTAGATTTGTGAAATTAAGCTCTATATACTCTTAAGGTATAATTGTTCAATGTATTTATATATATGTAGATATGTATATTTAAATCTCTTATCTATTACTTTTTTACTAGAGTAAAAGTAAAGCAGGAGTGAGTTTTGTTTTTTTTTGTTTGTTTGTTTGTTTTTTAGTACTTACGCATTTGTTGAGCCTTGAACTAAATGCTTATGCAATTTATCAGTTGTACTATTTGTTCTGGAAAGTCCAAATATAATCTCATTGCACAAAAACCTAGTCCTTGCCTTCAAAAAACATGCACTACCATTTGAAAATAATAAAAACAAAAAGTGTATAAAAAGTAATTACAGCTTGGAAGCTGACGCACAGAAATGTTGTCTGAAGTCACAGAGAAAGTTTGTGTTAGAACATGGAATTGAAGATCAACTGTTTTAGTCCTAAAACTAAATCTTCCTGATATTAATGCCCTTGAAATGCGAAGACAAACACATATCTCAATTTATCTATGTTTCTGTTATTTTAAAGAGGAGCAAAAGATCTCTTCTGTAGTATAATCTTGTTTTATCCAATATATCCAAACACCATTTTTGCTTTCTAGGAAGGTAGTACATAATTTTTGCTGCAATTAATGTTGAGGAATATGCTTTGACATTAACACATGGCTGTATGTGGCAAGATGGTTTGGAGCTTCAGTATTCACATAGGAGCTTTATGAAGCACTGCTTTTCTGAGATGACACAGCTTCATAGCAGGAATAAGTAAAAGCTGAGAAAAGCAAGGATTTTTTTTTTATTTTTATTTTTGTCTTGGGGGAAATTACAATATTCAAACAGCTGTTTTCAAATTAGGACAAATAGTCAAAATGCTGAACTATTCAGAGTGATATCTTAGAAAAAAAAAATCCAAGAATGTATAGCTTTTTCTTTTGATCATTTTATCTCTGTCTGTCTTGTTTGTGTGTTCAGCTTTTTTAGGCTTTAACAGGAAAAACAATGCATAGACACCACAGCCCAGACATGGCCAAGTCATATCCCCATCTGAGAAGTCTGGAAATGTTTCCAAGTGTCCTGTCTTGCATGGCATCTCCTGACATTAATCTATACAAAACATAAACATGTTTCATCCTTGATCTCATCGTGTTGGTTGAGATTCAAGGCTGGTTTATATGTCTTATGCTGTGCTGCTATCATATAACCCTTATGCTGCTTTCTGAGGTTCTGTCACAGAAGATTTTAATGTGAGCTATGGTCCTGTGTAGGAAAGGATGGGGAAGCAAACACAAACCTCATGAAATTCTTATAAACCTTGCTGTCAGCCTGAACACACACAGTTTAATGTCAGTTGAGTACAAAATCATGTGCCTTAGATCAGCGCAATGATCCAAAGTAATGTTTTCATTTGGATAGAACTGGTGGAAAATTTTGATTAAATGGAAACTTCCTTTTTCATTGACAATTCATTTTGATGGAAAACGCCTGCCTAATCCTTGTAATACATTACCAGACAGTCCCACAAGGCAAATTCTCTTTTTATGCATGGCTTAGAGAGAACGGCCATGAGCCAGGATGCTTCAGTACTTTGTCATTGCAGCTCAGCTCTCATTTGCCAGTTCAAACCTGGGGTGCCAGTTGTGGTGGTGAATGAAGCAGCATGAACTGGTCACTCATTCATTTCACACACGCCACAGATCAATTCCTGTATGATAGAGCTTTTCATTTTCCACATATGCTGAACTGCATTTGACCTGGTGGTGAAAGGTTTCATTTACCATTACAGTCGCTTCAGCTGTGCAGTCTCCAGTCTGTATGCTGATTTATGGATGGATGGATTTGCATATGGCAAACATCCACTCAGCTTTATAAGTTTGCATTTATGCCAATAAATGTAAAGTCAAGGCTATGATACTAGCATGAGTAATGTTAATGTTAGAAACAATTTTTTTTTTAAATATATGTAAGGATAAAATTCCACTCCATTTTGAGTTTAAAACACAAGGAGACTGCTAAAAAATAAACAAGGCTCTCTTTATGGTCACCTTGTTTCTTACTGAGTTTTGCTGTTCCTTAGCAGACATCTTTGGGGATCCTCTTGTTCCTGGAGGCAGAACTATGCGTAAATCCTGACACTGATGGAGAATTCTCCAGGCTGGTCTTGGAGATGGCAATGTAAGAACAGTAATATCCAGCCAGAACAAAAGTCAGTCTAATGTACTGATAACCATCCATGGATGATTAAGGAAAGGGGATGAGCAAAGAAGAATACATTGTTCCTGATAGCTCTCATGTTACAGTTGAAGAAAATCATCCTAGGCTTTTTTTATTTTTATTTTTACTTTAAATAGCATTTGATCTCCTCTCTATCTGATGTAACTGACTACTGCAGAAGGCTACTGTTTAGTTAGTTTCAATACCAGCTTTAACAACTTTTACAAATACTGGTCCTGGTTTTCAGAGCACCTATTGACTTTTTTTTTTTTTTTTACTCTGTAAGCAATTTGTCACTCTCTCCACAACGTATACATGTATCATCCATTAATGCTAACACTGTCTTGACGAAACATCATGGTAAATATTAATTCATTCATTGTGTGCTAGTATGAGCAAAGGAGAAAAGATCCACCTCCCATCCACATTCTGTAACAGCCTTAGGAATGCATGATATTTCATGCTTAAATCAGCTACTATGCAATGCAAACATTTATACCCGCTGAAACACAAAACACATCATTAATTATTTTGAAGTGTAATTTTGACTTCGACATTTACATTGAGGAACAGCTAAAAATAACTTGCAGCAGGGTGTGCTGTAATTTTGCACTGTTTACGGATCTGGTCCAAGCATGGTTGTGTAAATATCTTAATGTTTGTGTACATTATGTAGGTAAATGCATACATGCAAAATTCTAAGGATACTTTCAGAATTCAGAGACTTTGGGAAGTTTCTTCTCCCAGCTCAACTCCACAAAGGGAGAGGCTGAGCTCAGCCATGTATCAAAACCCTATTGTAGTTGGATGGGAGAGATGGGAGTAGTTGGATGGGAGAGAACTTCTCACCTCAGTTAGGCATTACAGGGGAAGTAGTTTCCCATGTTACATTTATACCCCATGTACCCTGCTGCTGTCTGACAGTTTTACATAGATGTTTGATGCCTGTATGTCCTCTAGTCAACATGTGAACAGGCTCAGAGTCTTTGTTACAGTCAGTGATCTTCTTGACATTTATGAATCTTTTGTGTCTATGTTACTATATAATGTATTTTCTACCAGTTAATATAATCCTTGGCCAGCACTAGCGAAGTGTTAGGATGCCTCAGTTCCAAGGCATTATAGTTCTATTTACTAATGAGTTACTTTGTGTGTTCTTTGATAGTTAATGCAGTTCAAGTAACTACTGTGATTAATTCAACTGATGTCCCCTTCCAGCCTAGTGAAGGACTTCACAGTCAGCTTCACTAGAGATGAGTAAAATAAATGTCTTTCCCATTGAATTTTATGCCACAAATGGTTTCTGCTCCCATTTTTAATATAAAACATTCTGTTTCCTTCTTTAAACAAATACCTATCATAAAACATGAAAAATTGTATTGCCCCATCATCCCCTACTGCATTTGAGACTTTCTGCATTTTCTTAACATGTGACATAGACCACAATAAATTTTAGGATAATGGAGTGTCTCCGCGAGTGGCTACATCTGCAATTTGAGATTACTCTTGCTGTTTTGTGAGGAGCACTGAGAGACCACTGAGATGTCTGGAGTGAGGGAGCGCATTGGCCCTGTGCTAGCTGTCTCACTTTGTCAGGCGGATGTTTGTAAAGGAGCAGGGATTCCTCACCCATCTGCTAGTTGGCAGTTATTTGGAGTGGCAGGAAAGGAGCTCTGCTGTGGGGAGAGCTCCTGGTCCCTCTCAGATGAGCTCATGTGAGAGGCAGGCAGTAGCAACTTTCACCTAGAATGCCTGAAGCTATAGCTATACTGAGTAAGTAATACTCCAGTAAAGCACAAAAGTTTCAACGATGTTGTGCCCTTTTTTGGATAGATATGGGAAGGGTTATTGAAACAGAACAATTTCATTATGGAAACTCTGCTCCAAGACTGGAATATTACTAACTTATCTAAAGTTACTGTGCTAAAATCAGTGGAACTGCTTCAAGGCTGATTTGTGTTCAATGTGTGTTCTATGTTATGCACACAGGTGAACTTTTACATAGAAGGTTTTAACAGAAAGACCTGTTAGCAGAGAAAATGGGAAATAAAATATGATATATTTATTTCTTTGCTCAAAAACTCAGTTTAAACTTGCTTTGGTATTAAAAAAAAAAAAAAAAGGAAAAAAAATCTGAATAATTTGGTGTTGATAAGCATCCCAAAAAAGAACTCCAACAGACTGAGCTACTGGACATAAGGATGCACTGAAACAAGGCTCTTCTTGTAGTATTTTGGAGCATGATGGAGCCATGGGATAAGTGGCATCAAGAGAGATTGTTACTGGATGAAATTGTTTAATTTTGAAACAGGACAATATTTTGAATAATTTTTTCCTCATTTCTTTCCATTAATTGAGCAAAGCTCGTGTTCCTAACAATTGCTTGTGGTTTTTGTTTGTTTGTTTGTTTGTTGTATTATTATTCCACAAGTGAAGAAGAAGTTATATAACCATCCAAAAGGGTACTTCACACCACAAGTGCCATGTCCATTGAAGTCAGTGGGACTATTCATATGAGTAGGAGTTTGTAAAATCGGTCCTTTTTTGTTGTTGTTTTTAACTTCCTGGTAAATACCAAGACAAATCACATTTCATTACAGGAATATTAGCATGACTGAGCAGATCCCAGAGCCTTTGAATAATTGTCCTTTACAAATTCAGTGAATGAAAATGTGTTTAACTTTGTCTCTGTGAGTCTTTTTCATCATAATTTAACCAGATCAAATTAGTGCACAGAAGCTATTTGAGAAATAAAATGTGTGCTATAAATGATTACAGGGGTGACATGAGCTATTTACTGAATTATGGAACATACACCATGGCATTTTAAGGTAAGTAGATAGAAACTACAAAATAATATCAGGGAAAATGATTACTACTTAGTAAACTACAGCAACAGGCCCATGTTATCTCATGATTAATGGGTAGGTAATTCACACAACCTTTCGAGGTGAACTTTACTTTGGAAACATTTTCTAGTCCTTGCGCCTGCCTCATCACAGTTTTTGGAGTTGTTTCAGGCATGAATGGCTTAGTAAATCTTTCTCTCTCCATATATACACATGCCAATTCTATCTAAGCAGTCACAAAGTACAATAAAACATGTAGAAAACTGTCTGGCTCAGAGCCTATTAGGGTTTTTATTTTACTCTGTGATCCTCATTTTTCTACTGTTTACTTTCACTTTTTTAGCCTTTTTGGATGCATGAAGAACCGTATCTTTTGAAGGACCCATCTAGTTTTAAACTAAAACATCCACCCATTCTTCCTAGTTAAGCATGAAGTGCAACAGTAAAGAATAGTGAAATGTTGAGCAGTTTGTAAGCAAGATTCAAGTAATGATTATTTTGAGTGCTTCTTGGGTCAGATACTGACTGTCACAATTCAGAATAAAAATACTTGAATCCTTAATGTTTCTTCCACTCCAATGACAGTTGTATGCCAGATTTTCAGTGAAGGTCTACACCTGCTTACCCCTTAGATTTATTAATTTTTTTTTTTCCTCCCCTGTGAAGGAAGAAAGGGCGACATTTTTTTTTTTTTTTTTTCTTTTAATATTAAAAGAAGCAGAAAATGTATAGCTGTGGGAGACCTGATATTGCTTTTTAAGATTCACTTTTTCCCAAGTGGTCATTATTGCAGCAAATCTATTTAAGGCATGGGAGTTTCCATACCTGTGAATAGGTTAAAGCTTTATGGCATTGCTTTTCACAGCACTTTGAAATGCAATGATCTTTGCCAGAAGCTTGCTGCAGAATTATTTACATATCTCTCTTCCTACCTCGGCTGACCATTCACATGCAAATTAGAGCTTTGACAGCTTCTCCACACATTTATGAAGCCCAGTGATCTGTCATTTTTCAGCTTAGAATGAAAAATATGACAATGCCCTGCCAGACTCTAGATTAGTTTCTTACTCTGCAGTACTGAATATGAAACAAAACAAAACAAAACAAAACAAACAAACAAACAAAAAAACCACAATTAATGCATTTTGATCACAATATAAGCATCAATTTCTTAGGGTTGGCTGGGGGAGTGTAGTGCTTTTTACATTAGGTTCAATTCACTGCATGGTGGACACACCAACATGACATCTAGGGAGGAAAGTGAACAGCAGATACTTAACCTGGCCCTGCCTGTTAAACTCTATTTGTTTGTTTGTTTGTTTTCTTGACCAGTACTAATGAGCACTTGCCCACAGTATAGACTCACTCAAAAACAGTCTCAAAACAGTTCATCTCTGCACAAAACGGGTTCACTGCCTGCCTCTGCACATGCAAGCAATTCTCTCCTAAACCCTGATGTCCAAAAAACCTAACTAGATTGCCTTGCTCAGGACAATATTGTTCTTTGATGGTGATTATCAAAAAATCATTGCTGTTCTACCCACTTACTAGTTGTTATTTTCAAAGAAAACTGGTTCTAATACCTAACATCTCCATTTATGGTGTGGTTCCAGTGTCTTAGAACCAGAAACAAATACATGTTTCCTAGCCTAAAAATATGTATTTCACCTCCCTTCATATAATTTACGTACATTGATCACTTCCATATGTCTGGCATAAGGTAAAATAGTTTGCATGCATTGTAATGGTGGTGAACCTCCAGCAAAACAAAATTCAGTGTTTGTCATATTTGTACATGCTAATAGAAAAAGATTTTAAGAGAATGACAGTTATGAGAAATGGGTTTTAAAAAGATGTTTGTAGTTTCAGCTATAGAAATTGTGTTCAAAAACTAGAAGGTACATTGTTCATGCTTGTCCTAACTCCCTTTGGTACAATGTCAATTAACAGTATCAATGCTCTAATTCCCTTCTCTTTTGCACCACTGCAGACAGTCATTTAATGAAGTTATATATGATTTACATGAAGATAATTGCTGATAGCTTAAAATTTCTAATGTAGAATAACAGTACACAGTAGATTTGATACTTTGAAAGCAAATGAAAAAGTTTTTGTTTGTTTGTTTGCTTACTTCAGTAAACTGATTTTTTTTTTTTTGTGTTGGTCTCTGGTGATCTGTTTGCCAGCTTCAGGAATTGAGCTTAGCTTTTCTAGTACCAGCAAAAACCATCACAAAAAAAAAAAAAAATGATATGAAGTAGTTCAGTAAGATACCTTAATCTAAAAAGTCAAGCCACAGACTTTTGACTAATCAGAATCATACAAATAAATTCATTTGTTCTGCATTTCTTAATTAATAACATGAAAATTAGTATTTTATTATTTAAAAAAAAAGAAACTTATTCAAAGAAAGAATTAACTAATGTAAGTGCATGAAAAAAAGTATAAAAAAACATTGAATTAATTCCCTAAAGATAATATTTACATGTTGTATATCAGGTATGTGGAATATACAAACAACCAGTTTTATTTTCACACAGGCCAGGATGATAGGAGGAACAGGTGATTTCATATTTATTCTAGGAATTTCACAGAGATGCAGAATTCTCCTTCTGAATTTATTATAGAAGTTAAACCTCATTATTAGGTTTGAACTGTTAAGTGACAGTTTTCCACTGATTGAGTCACAAATGACATGCAATTATAAGTGACTGAGCTGATTACTGAGTGTTTCCCCAAGTGGCAGAGAAAGGCTGCCCTTCTCCTGGAGAAAGTTGGAAAACATTTTGTGTATTAAAAGACAGAAAAAGGCTGTATATAGGAAGACATAGAGGTTTAGTATCCAGAATCTCTTGGGAAGGAAAGCCCATAAACATGTAGGAGCAGAGGAGTATTAAACAACGGTGGCCTGGTAAAATATGTTCAGACTAAGTGGGAAACGGAGGAAGTGTTTGAAGTAAGGTTTTTATTTTTGTCTGGTAAGTGCACATACACACAAACACACACAGAGCTAAAAACTCTTTGTTTTTTAATTTGATTATCTGTTAAGGATACAAAAAAGGAGAAGCCTAGCTTAAACAAGTCCAGGGGCTTGCAAGTTCTCACATACCTTTTCAGTACATACTGTACTGAAAAGACTAAACACAAAGGCTCCTTCCTTTCCTTCAGACAGTGCCATCTGTAATCACCTTCACAGTGTATTTAGTGTGAAATAGAATTGGAGACTCTAAAAAACATTGTGAAATGTTCTTGTATAAAACCATCTGGAATACCCAAATCACATTATATTAGATGGGCTTTCTGGATAATAGGCATGTGCTTCATGTCACACACATACACAGCTGTGAATATATTCTTTATAATCAGTTTAAAGTACCTGTAAGGACTTTGTATACTGATCAAAACTAAGTTCTGACTGAACTTTGAATATACACATTAATGAGATTATTCTGAGAATTGATACAGCTCTGAATAAGCATGTCAAGCCTCTGACCTCAAGCAATTCCTCAAGAGATCACTTAATACCACTTTATAGGTAAAGAAACTGACACGGAAAAGCCAAAGAATTAATAAGATTTCACATTTATGGTGTTTTCTTTGATTCCTATTACAGTACAGATTTTCTGTTTACCTTCATAGAAGATGCTGAGCTGTTAACCTCTAGCTTCCACTTGTTGGTGAGGATATCAAAGCTTTCCTAATTTGTGTGACTGTTGTCCAGTAAGAGTGTGAGTTGCAATAGGTGTTAGAAGAATGGTGAAAGACACAAAATTGAAAAGGGATGTCAAAATGTAAAGAATACTCACTCAGTAAGCTACAGTTCCCTGGATATAGTACAAAACAAAACACACACACAAAATCAAATCAATAAAAAACTGAACAGTTAGAATGATAATTTTACTTAATTTTGTATACTTTTATTTATTCCAGACTTCAGAAAAAAATATTTCCGACATATATTATTATTTTTATTTTCATAATATTTTTTACAAAAGTTATGTAGAATTGCCTTTCAAATTTAACAAATTCCTAAATCTTTAAATCCTTTCTCATAAGATGAAATTTTGCTTGCCTATTTCTTCAAGTATTATGACTAGAGCACAGTAGTACGACTGAGGATACATATTTTGAACTGCAATATGGGGGAGAGTTACCAAACTGATAACTGCACAGCCAACATTCTGCAAATATTGCCCTGCTGATGTTTAGGATATTTCAGATATGTGTCATCAAGGGCTCTTTGAAAATGTTATCATGTCTTCCTGTACATCTGAATTTACATTTGCTCTTGGTGAATGGACTCTGACACATCCTGGAAGAGCAGCAATTTAGAAATAAAGCAATTTCCTGAGTATGCAATTTGCAGGTACCTCAGGAATCCATTTATATTGTTGGTTGCAAGTCTGTCAGAGCAGGAAGTCTTGATACAGCTATTCATTTGTGGTAGTGGGGGGGGGGAGGGGGGAGGGTATATGGGAAAAAAGTAACCTGGAAGGTAAAGTTTTCTTTCTGAGATCCAGAAAATAAATCTTTTTCTGATGTCCCTCCTAAAAGTTGAAAGGAACTGACATTTGTCATGTGGGTCTAGCAGAGCACAGAGCTTGTACAGTACCTTGCATGATGGGGATGAGATCAAGTTGACCTACAGGTGTTACAGAACAACACTCATAATTGCAGATACGACCATTGTGTTTGGAGAGCTCCACCAGAGACATTTCAGACTATATGTTCATGCAAAAGTAGTAAAGTCAGAAACACTGGGAAATCCATGAAGTAAATAAACATAATAATAACATCTTCACTTCACGTTAAGAGATTTCAATCTATTCCTTGCCAGGTGTGGGATCTGTGCAAAGGATAGCTCTTGCCATTCCAGTGTCAGCTGCTGATGAAAGCCGTAGCCTGCACTCTATGCAGCTCTTTTGGATGCTTGTGAGCTGTATTTATCGTCTGTTGCCTCTAGAAAAGGCCACCAACCCCTCCCCCTTGAAAGGCAGCTTTAAATCCTTTAAATTATCTCACAGAGCTTTTTTGTGTCCTTTTCTCACACAAGGCTGGAATTTCAAAAGGAGCCAAGAGGGGCCGTCAGAACCAACATGAGCTTTATACTTCATTAGAGTGGAGAGCAAAGGAGATTTTTCTTTTTCCTTCTTCCACAAGTTAGATGAAAGCAAATAACTTCTTTCAAAATACTTCATTCCTTGGATTGTTCCCCACAAGATCCAACTTTGCACAAAAATATTTATAAGAGACAAGTATTTTATTTGACTGCTCACTTCTAAAGTTCCTTCAACATTCAGCTGGAGAGATAAGCAAGAAGCCAAACAAATGTCAAAAATTTTTAAAACATTAGAAGAATGGCAAAAACTTCTGACTTTGCTGTGTTTGGCTATCAAACAGCAAAAGATGAAAACTAAATGTGACACAAAATAGACTAGTGCTCACACATTGCAGATTGCTGTAGAACTGCCTAGATGAAGGGGAATCTGTAATCACCAAGGTGAGAAAAGAATCCCCCAGAGTGTAAGTCAACTATTCAGAATTTTTAGAAATGAGCCTAAATTAGGCTCTGTCACTAATGAAATAGGTCAGCTGAAAAATGGGAGACTGAGGGTCCAGACACCTGTCCTTTCAGTTGTACATATGCACATATATTTATGTACAAACCAACTTATACAAAATTGGGTCTTGAAAACAGTTTTTATTTAAAAGTAGAAATCTTCAGAAAGTAACAGAGCTGGTCAGGGGACAGCGTATTGAAAGCTCTGAATGATTAAGCTATTAAATTAGTAAAGCTCTGCAGCCCCAGACAGGTACTTCCAGCATGTGTCACTGGGTTTGGAATGAGCTTATTAAGGAGGAGAGACATGGGAAATGTGAGATGTAAGTTAGGGAATTGTTTTAAGAGCAATGCAAAATTTAGCAGTACTGTATTTTTCTTGCTGTGATTGAAAGTTTTATGGAAATTTAGATAGAGTCAGGCAATCTCCAGATCACAGACACTGAGGGCATACATCGGTTTTAGCAGTTGGATTTTTACACAAATTTAAATGCTCATTTAGACAGAATCTTAAATTAGGTAGTTTTGAGATCAGGACACAGCCTAAATTCTTCTGTAGCATTTAATTGGCACCTTCTTTTGATATTCTCACAGAAAGAAAGAATCTAAGTGAATGAACAAGGAGCTTAATTCCTTTTCCAGTCACTGAAGAGCGATGAGCATCCTTAAGGTCTCATTCAGCCTGCCTAACCCAAGATTAGCTCTCTGGAGGTACCCCTCTCCTCCCTTTGACAGTAACAAGAGCCTAACATGACTGACGTAGTCAGTCAAAAAGAAAGAGAAAGACACCACAGAGAACCTCCTACTGCGCAGGATAAAGGCTACAACACTCTTAAGATTTTTGATGCTCTCAACAGCTATGGCCATCCCTTTCTCTTGTACATTGGGGCACTGTCCCACTTGGAAAAAAAATAGGAAAAGTCAAGTAAATGTACTATCCACACAGTTATTCTCACCATTCACAGCTGTTACTGCAAGAGAGCAGCTAACCTATATGAAGGCTTTATGTGGGAGGACCGTGAACTTGCAGACATTCCTGAAGGGAGCTTTAATCCTGCAAGGGAAGGAATTCGCTGAATCACCCACCAGACCCAGCACAACACCAGCATCCAATTTTGCGTGTAACTTTAATTAACAAGTGCACTAGGACAAGCTACAGAATTTATTTAAAATTTTGACATGGAGATGCCAGGGTCCACCCCACACATTTGCTTAAAAAAATAAGTGTGTTTTGCCTGAAGACAATTTTATAAAATTGCCTGAAGACAATTTTATCCTTTTTAGTTTTCAAACAACTGGAAATTATCACAATCATTGACACCACTTAGAAGGATTTGTTTCCTTCTCAGTCACTTAGGCACTGCCCCAGGTAAAGATCTGATTTTCTTTCAGATCTAGGGTCAAACCAGGCTCCAAGTGATGTAGAAGATGTTCAAAACATTGAAGTAACTTTGTATTACTCGTGCTTCCATTGCAGTCTCTCAGGTGTGCATGTAAGATAAAAAGCCTGTGGCCCAGAAGTAAATAAAATGATGTCTCCCTAATAGCAGCTGTGGGCATTAAAACTCATATGTTGAATCAGCGATTAGTCAAACCAAAACCATATTAGAAGGATCAGAGTGCAACAATACATTAAATAAAACCTGAAAAGCACTTCCAAGCAAAAAGAAAGAACTGAAAATACAAATCATTTAGTGGTTTCTTCTCGGAAGGAGCTCAATGTTAATGCCTTTTGCACATACAGATGCACACACGGGAGAGATTATCATATATAATCCATTTACATTGTAGCAACCTTCAAAGACTGGGTTTCTTATTTTAAATATTGTTTTGCCAAATCATTAGGGAACAAATGCACATCTAACTAAGCCCTGAGCAAATAGATAGGTACTTCAGTCCTGATCTAAAAGACTTCAAGCACAGAAGCAGATTTTAAGGCAGACTTCACTTATAAGAGATCCACTGAGGTCAGTGAAATTGTAAATGGTTAAATTGTTTTCTAGGTGAGAGTTTTAAAGAAGCTATCATAAAAATGCAAGGGTAAGAGCTGCACACCTTGTACAGAGCTAAAGAGCTGTGTTTCCTTTTCTGTCAATAAAGCACCTTCCATGAATAAGTCAGTCATTTGTAATCCATACAGCAAAAATAATTACAGAGAACTTCTGCTTCTCAGAAAAGATAAGTAATTCAGAAGGCTCTGTAATTCAGAAACCACTTTTTCCACTGGAATTAAATGGGGAAGTTGGAAATAAAAAATGAAAATGTTGGGCTAGGTTTCCACCCTCCTTGTTCCAATTACTCTACATGTCTCAGGCCCTAATTAGCAAGCTGAAAAATTCCCTATATAAGCAAGATCTGAGCTTAGGCATTTTCTTTATCAGCTTCTCCCTTCTGTCAGCATGTAGGACATGACAGAGGCACATGGGATGCATTTGGGTTGTCCTATGGTCTCTTCTAACAGTCCTCAGGTCTTGTGAAGACCCCACTCAACCAACATTAGGAAGAGCAACAGCAGAGCTTCTGTGGCTACATCTGATGTCTTCATTGCTTCCAGAATGCACTGAGCTGATGGCAAGGACAGAGAGCAGAAGACCATGCAGAAAAACCATGCAGAAGTTCTGGAAACTGAGGAACGTGACAATCCTGCACCTCTCAACTGTCAGTGTCACCTGCTTGCCTCGCTTCCCAGTCTTCTTTCCAAATCTAGACAGCCCTTCATCTCCTTTTCAAGCATGTTAGAGAGGCCTCAGAGTCTAAGCAAAAGGCTTTTTAAGAAGGTACCTTGAAACCTGAGACAAATTCTAACAGTGGTCCCAGTTCAAGAGAGACAGTCTGTATTGCTGAGATTTCTCTCCCTTTCCTTCTCCCAGCCTGGCCTGCTTTCCCAATATTTGTGGAGTTATTGAATTGTGAGTTATAGAGTTTGATTGAAAGGAAAAACCACAATCAAAACTGCCAGCAGGTCATCAGCTACAACCCAATGAGGTCAACAAACTACAAACCGAGTATCATATTTACACTAACATACATACAGGTAATTCAGTGCAGTGTCATTTCTCTGTCATCACAGCATGTTGAACTGATTGAATCAGACAGAAGCTTTGCCATTGCTCTCACTAGGGCCAGGATTTCATCCGTACAAAAATCCATCACATGAAATTGTAAATCAACTGCACATCAAGGACAGAGTAGTTCTCACTATCATTCCAACTTTAAACAAAACACTTATTTTTAATATGGTTTGAACTGAAGCCAGGGAGTAATAGAGCTAAATCTGTGTGCAATGCTTTTCCACTTACTTGTTCTCCAGTAATATGTATCCAATTGAGCAACAATAACAAAGAAGAACCACACATGTACTCTTACAAAACATACTTACAGCATTTAGTAATTTTCAATAGAGAAATAGGGAGAAATAGGATGCAACAGATGGATTTGAGAAAGTTGGGTTCACAAGATTTACTCATGGGGAGGCAAAAATGGGGGTTGCCTTAGGAAAACTCTATAAATCAAGGAATTGTTAATGGAAACACTCTTTCTTTGGGCTTATATGTTTATATTTAAAGGTTAGTGTTGCTGGTTTTGTTTCTGTTTGTGACCTTACCCCTCCATACAGAGGACAGCAAAAGAAAATAGGAAACAATAGATGATACAAAAAATCCATCTAGAGTTAAGGCTATATTTATTGTTTTAAACTTTGCACACTCAACTTCATCACCATCTTTCTGAGAATGCTATGCACAATAGAAGTTTCCTGAACAGAATCTGTGACCTGGTGACACAGTGTAGAGACTTGCAGCTGACACTGAAAGTCAAGCCAGCAAGATTTAAAAATAAAATTAATAAAGAATCTTTAAGAAAATATTATTCTAATTTGGACATATCAAAAATTACATTTCTTGTTATTTTATAATAAAGACACAAAATCTTTGAAGGACATGAAAAGAGGAGCTCAGACGTTGAAGAGCTTGGCTGAGCTTTCAGTTTTAAAGCTTTTTTTTTTCTTCTTTTTTTTTTTTTTAAACCATGATGAGGCTATGATCCAGAACTTATTGTCGTCAATAAATTTTGGATCAGAAGAATTAATCATATTAGTTCTCTTTGACTGAAATAAGGAGACAGATATCACCTTTGTAAAACCTTTTCAATCTGTGCTCTAAAAGGAATATGCCTGGAAACTTTGAAATGCACAAAGCAAAAGACCCGATGCTATCAAACAGGAGTTTCACCACTGATCTCATCTGGACAAGGATTTCCCTAAGGAGCTCCTCAAATTTCCTTCCTTTAATACGTCACCAAAATCAAGGTAATATAAACCAAATAAACAGAGTTCTATTTTGCAATAAACAGAAAGAAGCTTTTCAGACCGCAGATGAGGCCTTAATATATGTATTTATACACTTTCCCTTCCTCTTCCTATCCACAACGTACCCTGTAGGATGCTTCTAATCTGCTGCAAGACTGAGTGACGTGAATTTAAGAGGAAGCAAAAATGGGAGTTCACCAAAACTTCTGTCCAGCAACCTGGGAAATGGCAGAGCTAATACTGGACCTTTGAAAACAAGTGACCATAGGAAATCAAGGTTGGCAGGGCTTTAACCCTTCATGACTCATTTCACTAACTTTTAAAGCAAAAGCCTGAGCTTTTTAACCATGTTTGACATCTAATTAGTCGAGAAAAACAAGAAGTTAAAATACATCCTTGCTTTTCTTTTGAAATAAAGCATTGACAATTAGCTCCAAGGTATTTGTTTAAGCAAAAAGACAAGCATGCATGTTAAAACAAAGCACAATGACAGCCACTGAAAAGAGAAGTCACTGGGGTCAGTCTTTTTACCTTGCATATTCTTTTCAATATTATGAATTTGTTTTACCACAGCTCTTTATGGAGAGGCAGAACGGGTAAGTAACTGGGTAGCATCTTCTAATTGTAAACAGTTTGACTAGAGATGAATCATGTAGTATCACATAATCATACAGCAGTGAGGGAGATGCGTAATAGCATGTAAGTTAATTCAGTCAGTGCCTAAAAGATATGTTTTCAATACCTATATCTCTTAAGGCTGTTCCTACTCAAACTGTTAACATTTATCTGTGCACAATGCTGGAAGGAAAATTTGTCTTGAAAAGCACCAGCTGATAAGGCTTAGTTTTCCCTGACTAATAATGACATCCCCATGCTTAGGGATCAATGTAGCAGCACATGCAGCATGTTCCTCTTGACCTGGCCAAGCATTTACACTGGTACTTAACCTTAAGCCCGTGAGGAGTCTGATTTGGTTTTTAGGGTTACACACTCCTAAAGTAAAATTTATGATTAAGTACACATACAAATCAAACGGCAGAGTGTGAATTCCTGTAAGTCTTCAGACTTTAATTTGCTTTGAGTTAAGTATGCATTTACTTTCTTTGCTGGATAGGAAGAAGGGTTGCTCAGCATTTGAACTCGTTATCTTTTTACAACAACCTATCAGTCATAAAAACAGTGTCAATGCTCCCTTTTGTTTCTTGTTTTGTACACACAGGACTGACTATATATTAAAGTTTGCTGTCTGATGCATTTAAAAAATGAAAATTAGTTCCTTTCTCCCAGAAACAGCTGAGCTGGAAAACAACCAATAAGCAGAGTAGCAAAATGTTGCTAAACTGCATATGGATACAGTAACATTCAATAAATAAATAAATGAATAAATAATAATAATAAAAACAGTGTCAGGCAGATTTGGCCATCCTTTGAAATTAGGTTCTGTGAGATTAGCCAGTATAAGTAGGGGTAGCAGACTTGAGCCATCAATAAACTTTAAAAGGTGAAAAATAATAAACAATAATTAATTAGCCATTAAACCCCTTTACCCCTTTTTATAGGATTTATGCTTCTATATACTAATCTAAGTTTCAGTACAATTGTGAAAGTTTGGAAGCTATTAAGAGGTTTTTAATGATTTTTGACATGACATGTAGTTATGGTAGAAGCTTTCTTCAGACTACATTATTCAAAATTATCTTTTTTTTTTTTGGTAAAATAGAAATGGCTTTCTTATGAAAACCAAATGAACACATTCTGAACCCCTTAAACTGTTCTTTTCACATAAACCTTCTCAAGTATAAACACACAAAAAATATGCATATATGTGTTCCTTAATAAAGTCCCACACATGTATTTTTTTCATACAATGCATCCAAGTTTTGCAGGTGTTTATTTATTTATTTTTATCTGAAGTGTGAAAATGACATCTGCCTTGTCTCAGAGAGGACTTTTCTCTGTTTCATTTGCAGCATATGAAAGATGAAAAAAAAAAATATAGAAAATTTATTTCTACTGGCAAGAGATGTATTGACAAAATAGTGTAAACTGAGATTGACATCTATGACCAGGCATGCACACACATGTTCTCTTTTTTCCACTCTAGAAATGGTGTGTTACTTTTCCTCCCTTCCTTCAGAATCATAGTTGCTGCTCCTTCTCCCAGCCTTCAATAATCTAAGAATTATGAGAAGGGAGGTCTTCAGAGAGAAATATGTACACACACACACAAACACATCCTTTTTAGTAATAGTACTCTACAGCTCTTACATTTTAAACTTCTTTGCCAGTTACATATTCTCCAGATTTTGTGAATTCTTCTGGAAATGTATGTATAGAGGACATATGCTGAAAAAGAAAAGGAGTCTGCCTACTTCAGAGTCCTCCTTTAATACAAGCGATATTATACAAAAGTTAATTACTGACAATTGCAGCGTGAGTGGCATTAAACAATTTCCAACGTAAACGTAATCTCAGAGTTCTTTCTTCAGTTACACCTTCCTTCTGATCTTTAATGACATGCATCGGACTATACTGAAAACAACCTCAGCTCAAATAAATTGCACTGCATTAAACATCCGTAGGCGGTATTTTCTAGTGCATAACAGTCCTTTCCTCCTTTTCTGGACTGATCTGTTTCTTTCAGTTTATAGTTTCTTGGCAAACCCACCATCTACTGCTTATGTTAGGCATCTGATTGTCAGATTTGTACAAACTGAATATTCATGACTTGAAAATTAACCACTTCATGCCTAAATAAAAGAAAATATAAATCTTCATCTATTCCACGCTGTTTGAAAGAGATCCAGTACCGTGGCAGCACTACATGCCCAGAAAGGGGGGGATTAGCTGGGTGGCCAAACACGTCTCATCGTTTTAAAGAGTAAAGTCCGATGAAATAGCGCAAGACTGGAAAGACTGTTCCACAGATCAGAACGATCCCGAGCCCTTGTCTGCAAATGCAACTAACTCTTCTTTGTCTGTTTAAACTGCGTGGTACCGATCGTAGCACAGAGTGGCTTTTTTAAGTATTTTTCTCAGAAATTTCTCCTCATGCCACTTTCCCCTTCGGAAGATAAGGAAGAAAGGTGTGGGGGGGACGAGGGGCGAGGAGGAGAGGTTTTGAGGAAAACGGAGAATAAGAGAGAACAACAGGCTTACCTTTATAGGATAATTTGAGCCTCGGCACGTTGTTCTTCACATGCTGGCAGTTCACTCTTCCTGCTAGTAATACTCCCAAGGAAAGCAAGGCAATCCCCCTGAGCCAGCCCATGCTGCGGCAGCCACTGGAGGGTCCCTGCGAGCCGGAGCCGCGGCTCTCCCCGTCCTGCCGGGCTCCGCCGGGGAACTTCAGGCAACCTGGGGAGCGGAGGTAACAGGTGATGGGGGTGGGCTCCGCGCCCCGCCGCGCCCCGCCGCGCCCCTCCGCCAGCAACCCCGGCCTCCCTCCTCCTATTCCTATTCCTCCTCCTCCTCCTTCTCCTCTTCCTCCTCTCCTCCGCCGCCTCCGGGGCAACTTCAAGCCCCTCTCACGCACACGCCTCGGGCCGGAAAAAGAGGCAGCCCCCGGGAACGAGTGGCGGCCGAGCGGGGGGGCGGCATGATGCGGGAGGCGGCGGCGGGCGGTGCGGGTCGGGGGCAGGGGCCGGGGCCGGGCCGGGGCCGGGCTGGGGCCGTGGCGGTGCTGGAGGGCGCCCCGCTCCCCGCACGGCGGGCGGGTCCCCGCGCACATGGAGGGAGGCACCGGGGAGAGGGGGGGACGGACACCAGCTCTCCCCGAGCTGGGCGCAGCTGACAATGGGAAAGCAGGAAAGCTTGACACCCCCTCTTCCCCCCCCTCCCCCCCCCCCCCCCCCCCCCGCGCTGTCACACCACACATGCAAAGGGGGAAAAAAAAAGGGGGAAAAACAAAACAAAACAAAACAAAAAACCATCGCGGCTGATATTAGAGGAGGGAGCAGAATCCGAGCTTGGGAAAGGCACGGAGCTGTAAATTGCTCGAGCTATTTCATGCCGTTGTCCAGGGGGTTGTGTTCCTTTTATTATTACTATTATTATCATCATCATCATCATTATTACTATTGCTATTATTATTATTACTATTTCATTTTACAGCTCCAATTAAAAGATGCCCCCCCCTCGTGGGCGGGCCGGGGCCGCCCGTCCCCCCTCCTTTAAAAACACAAGCCACAATGTTGCTACCCACACAAATAACATCTCCTGCCTATAACATAATCCTCTTCGTGTTGCTCCCTGTTGAAACCAAGTAACAAAGTCTGCCATCAGCATAACTTTACCGCTGAAGCTCTTAAAGCCTTGTTAGGGAAGGTTGTGCTAACCCTCCTGCCCTCCTCACCTCCCGCACTACTCCAATTCAGCAAAAGAAATTCCTGGTAAAGCCTACTTCAACAATCAGTTCAAGACACGTACAGTTCTAGAGGGGCTTATAAGTTACACTGGAGGATTCTCTGAAGCATTCTTATAAGTTAAAAACATTCCAAACCTTCCAATTTCTAGCTCTCTGAATATTTTAGTGCTATATTTTTTATGCAATGAAACCAGATACTGTTTTTTGTTTGTTTAAACAAAGGACACACAAAATACCTTCTTCTAAATTAAGGAGCTGTAAATACAAACATGAAAGCAAACTTAAACTGTCCCTCCTGCACATCAAAATCCTTTTAGACAGTGATGGTTAATTAAATTTTCTGTGCTGTGCTGAACATCAATTTAACATGCAATTTGAAAAGTAGTCCTGCATTAATATATACACCCCTTTGCACTCCTAGTGCATTATGGACAGGAAAGTGGAAAACTTTTAATAATAAATAGGTGACCCCTATTTATTTTGCTCTATGCTTTTCCAGAAGAAAAACTATGTGAGTGTTTTAGGTGAGAGCATCTGCAGTATTTGGATTACATCTCTTCCTTCCTTTCACTGTTATTTACTGTGGGTTGAAAATCAGTTATCTAGTCCCAACAAAGGGGATCATGCTATACTCTGAATTTTATAGAACACGACATCTCTTTTCTGTGCTCAAACCTAGTTAGTAAGCCAGCGTCTAGGAAATATTCTTAACTTTGAAGCTGAAGTTCATAGTTACAAATGCGGGTGTCAGTATGGTTCTAATTAAAATGTAAAAGCTCGTGCAGAACAAGGCTTGGTGCTATAGTAAAGCAAGGGCTAAAATTCTGGCATTGCTGCTTTCAGTCCTTAATATTCACACACCAGTGGAAAAGAAGGGGCTTTTCCCTTCTCCTCTTTAACAAATTCTTCTGCTTCCTGAGCTTAATTCATTAATCCCGTGGCATTGTATCTGCCAGATTCAGCAATTCCATTGATCAGCAGCATTGTTAAGAAAATAAAATCCAAAAATAATGTTGATTTTGGTCATTCCCACACTTGTTATCCTGAGCATTTTCATGCTCCAGGCAGTGGATTAGAGCTCCAAAATGACAAGAGACGCCTGTCTGTTTTCCATGGATTACTTGCTACAGACACTCACTCTGCAAAGGAATTCATGTCACTTTGAGATTATTTGAAGAATTGGCCTAATGAATTATCCTT
The DNA here is from genome assembly GCA_011075105.1 of Heteronetta atricapilla. Taxonomy (NCBI): domain Eukaryota; kingdom Metazoa; phylum Chordata; class Aves; order Anseriformes; family Anatidae; genus Heteronetta; species Heteronetta atricapilla. The sequence goes on along the minus strand of CM021731.1, from coordinate 8,891,998 downwards.
TTGTGTGCAGCAAATAATCAGAAACAAAACACAAAAGACACACCATATTCAGGACTTTATAAAGCACATCATCTTACAATGATGTTGTTATACTCAATATACTTCGAATTGCATAAAGAAAGATCAACTTTTTTTTTTTTTTTTTTTTTTTTTTTTTTTTTCCATAAGGAAAAGAAAGTAAGAAGCTAAAATGGTATCCATCTAATGTAAAATGAATGTGTAACACTCCAGGCTACTTTCCAGCAACCAAATAAATAAAGCCTGATCCTCAGCCAATATATATTTTGCCCAGAAAACATATGGATTAGATACAATGAGTACTAACTTATCTAAGATTTCATTTTGAGAGATAAAATAGAGAATGATGTTAAAAGGGATGAGAGATGCTATCATTTTGCATCCTTTGTGAGTGAGACTGCTCACATTTTGCTTTCCTCTGTGGGATATGCCAGTCCAAAGACACAGAGAAGGGTAAAAACTGACCCTGTGGGTGTCCTCTTGCTATTTAGCTCTAAGAGGTGCTAATCAGCTAGTCAGGCTAGCATATGCTACACCCCCTTAAAAGGAGATGGGCAATGGCAGAACTTTAGTGGTGTTTGAAGAGGCTTTATATCTCAGAGACACCCATTGCCATATGTTGCTTCTGCCAAGGCAAAACTGGGCTCTGCTTGGAAGTAATGATTTGGCCAATGTGCCTATGGCAAGTGCCAGAAACATCAACTCTGGGAATTCAGGGTGGGCAACAACTCACTTTCAAATGACAAACTATTCACCTTTTTCTTTGGTCTTTTGAAAGCAATCTAACTGCTGAGTTTAGAGAGAAGGAAAAAGTAAAATCCCAACTTTCCCTGGTTCCCCAAATGATATCCTTCTCCCCTTAAGAAAAGAAGATCACATTAGCTTGATTATTCCATTGTTACTAAATGAGTTCAGAAGAAACAACAGTTCTTCTGCATCATTTCCCATAGCTGTTACAGACTTTATTTTCTGTAATGGCATTTATTTGACATTCTATACAGTATTTTACTTTCCAAAATCTAGATAGGCCCTTGTGGGTTCTGTGTAACATTTCTGGTCTCATGCTGTGTGGCACTATAATTTGGAGATTTTTGTACTTCCTTTTAATAGGTGCAACAACTTCACATTGATAGATCCTATAAACACTTCTACTTGGATGTGACTGGGCTTTCACTGTTGACCATCCATGCAGAATTATTCTTTCAGTCACTTATAAGTTGGCATTACTTGGTGCTTCTCATTAGTCAGAAATAACCTTACTTGAATCATGATTACTTCAAGTCTTGCTGCTGCTGTGATTTTTATACTTAGAAGCTCTTGAAAGCTTAACTGCTCTAAGAAAGTCTTTAGTGTGCTTTAAAAACGTACTTATGTTTTCAGAATTGTTTCCTGTGTCTTAGATGAGTCATTACTTGTTTATATCGATGTGATCAGGTACTTCTCAAAACTGCAAAGGAATTGCCAGAATCTGTTTTCGATAGGCAGTACTAGCTTAGTAATATTTAAAAGAAAGATTTCTTGGGTTCATTGTGCAATTTCTGGATAACATCAGATTAAAATATAAAAATAAAAAATCCCTAACAGCCTCTTAGAGTGTATATCTGATTATTAAAAACCTCCCTAGAGAACACACTCCTGTAGGAAATGTGAAATCCTAACTCATATAGACTCCCAGCTATTTTCTTCTGTAGTAGGTAAGTTGCTTGATAAGCAGAATATTTACAATTCTGCAAAGGGTCCCTTTGAAATTGCTCCAGTTGTATACCTAATGATACTTGTAACACACTTTAGAATAACTGAATAATTATTGGTCCAAGAGCAGCCTTAGCCTAGAGCTCAATTATAAATAAATCCATTTGTCACGTGATGTGTCAGAGGCTCAGGATGCAGTTTCACAACACATTGAGTTCAGAAGCAAAACCCCATTTACGAAGATCCAGACCACAGCTGCCACGTTTTGCTTTCATGTCACAGACTTCCACTCTTTCATTTGAGATGCTACAGACTTTCTTGTGGGGACATACCAGAAAAATGATAAAAAAGACTGTTTAAAAATAATCTTTGTGGGAATATGAAAGGGGTTGCTTTTCATGCAGACTCAGTGCATATGCCAGCTCATGGAGCAGAAAAAATGTGAACTAGTATTGGAGAAAAGCTGAGTAAGCAGCAATGGAGAGGAACTTCAGATATTGGTCTCACTTCTGAAGGCAACATGGGATGAAGCTTTATCTTTAAGTGCAAGTGCTTATATCAGACAGGAGTTGAAACCTGGAGTCTACTTGACATAGTACGTAATGTAGGTGCTCTTCTCTCTTTCTTATGGAAGAAAAAAAAAAAAAAAAAAAAAAAAGAAAAAAGAAGAAAGATATAAAAGGTCTATACAGTAAAGAAAAATGTTTGTGATATCCAGACCTGCTGAACTGGATATTGGATTTATTTATTTATTTATTTGTCTTTAACAGTGTTGATGATTATCACACTAGCTCAAGAGGTTGCAAATCACTGTTTCCACCTGGATCTTAAAGGCTTTAAAATTCTGTGAACTGGCAGTTTTTAAGTTCTGAAGCAATCACACAGCAAAGTTACTTAAAAATGCATGAGCAAAAAAGGGAGCTGAAGGTGTAGGTTTTAACATTTTATCAAGCTAAAGTTGCCAAAATCACTGGCTTGCATCTAGATCTGGAAATATTCTTGCTCTTAGAAGTCTAGACATGTCTATCCCCAGTGTTCCCTTGGGCTATGTTGCATTTGGTAGCTTTATTTAAATCTCCCAAATCTACACAGAACTGTAACTTTTAAAAAAATATATATTATTATTTTATTATTATTATTATTGTATGTGATCAGGTTGTTAAACAAGCCAGATAGTACCTGTCTTCTCTCAATAACACTGCATCTTACCATCTTGTCACAATCAAATTTTCCTTCATTTCTCAGGACTACTGAGACTGTGCTGTATGTGATGTTTGTTCTTTTGGCAGCATAATAGGATCTGTATCAGTATGGTGTGTTTTATTCACAATACTTTCAGGTCTATTAAACACCTCATCAAATTTCTTCAAAAATATTCTTTGCATCCTGTTCTGTAGACAGGTTATATGCCCGTCTGAACAGCAGCATTGCAAGAACATTTGCTCTTCAAACCTAAACAAAACTTTTCTATTCCCTTGGCCTCAACTGCCTGATGTTCATCTTCATATTCAAATGTATGTGAACTATGATACCCAGAGCCATAGTAAGAAACCCACCATAAGTGCCTTAAGTGCCAAGCATGTGGCATTAATAAGAGTAAGAAAAAGCTTATTTTTTTCCAACTCATGGTATGGTGCAGTAGCTTTTGTTTTCAATGGATTAGCTCTGGGGTACTCATCCAAAATGAGCAAAATTTCCAAGTCTATTACCTTTCAAATACAGCTACTTCCATCCCTCTGATTTCTTATGTTTATTGGCTGTTGGGCCTTCATTGAGGAAACAGTAACAAGGACATATGTTTTTTGTTTGTTTGTTTGTTTGTTTTTGTTTGTTTTTTCAGGGGATGAGGGAAATGCAAAGAAAGATATGATGTTCTAATTCTTCCGAGAAAAGCAAAACAAAACAAAACAAAACAAAACAAAACAAACAAACAAAAAAAAAACACACAAAAAAAAACCTGCAACCTGGCTCTTTAAATCTTATTCCAGACCTGATATTTTGAACTTTGTTGAAGGAACTGTAATCAAGCCGAAAGTTTTCCTCACATAAAACAGCCTGTAGAATGACTTGCTCTTCTAACCCAATAGATTTAATAGCTGGTGGATCTCTGAGAAGATAAACCAGTCATGTCCTGGCTGAAGAGCCAGCTTGCAAAGTGTATTATATACAAATGTCTTACAGATTCAGTTACTTTATCATTCGTATCCAATTTCAACTTTAATCACCCACATTTTTTACAGAATTGGAACAACTAACAATACCTATTTTCCTGCACAAAACTCAAAGAACTGTTGTAACTATGAAAAACAATGTCATGTCCTTAGAAAGATGTAGATCAATATCAAAATATGGTTTTCAGAATTTCCTACTTGTCTTTGAAAGTCTCCTTATGTTCTGATTTACATCTTTAGACTCCCTAGGAGTCTTTCTAGGTCTGATCCTTAGGGATTTGCTCAGGGCCACACACTAAGACATTAAGATGACAAGAAATTGATCCTCTTTTTCTCACATACTATGCCAACAATCACATCCTTACCTCTTCATTTGTCATAGTATGGAAGTCCTTCCTGTCAGCCCTAAAAGTCCCTCCTTATCACCAGGTATACAGAAAATCCCCAGTTCTATTGTATCTGGGATCCATCATAGCCAACCTTTTGGCCCTATGTAATTTTGCTTAGTAACCTTTACTGCCAACTGTCAAAGACTTGAAAGACACAGCACTATCTTGTGTGCCACCCATTCATCACAGGCTTTTAAATAGCCCAGGTGAATTGCAGCAGAGTCATAGGCATAAACCGCAAACTGAAAGAGTATGCAACATCTGCTACGATCACTGTATGATCCAGACCTTTTTTTCTTCCCCCCCTTTTTTTTTCTTTTTTTTTTTTTTTTTTTTTTTTTTCCCTTCTTGTGCTGAGTGGTTCATTAGGATATGACAAAAACATAAAAGCAACAAAACTCTAACCACTGGCTGTCATCTTCATACAACTGCCCTATTTGACTTTTTAGACTTAAAAACTTTTTAATGAGGATGTTTTTTCGTAGACAAATTAGAAGTCTGATTTTGTTGAACAGAGTATGTGGGTGGAAATCATCTTTGGAAGATCAAACAGTATCACAAAAAACATAGGAGCTAGAGTCAGCTTATGGCTTCTGATGCCTGATGCCTGATAACTGATAGCTATTTAATCATTACTCTGTAGAAACTGTGAATGGTAAGTAAACTGTGATAGCCTAGGAAAACTTGGTTGAACTTTCAATAATTTGATCTCTGTGAATGCTTTTAGAGTCAGCAATATGTGAAAGCGTGTGCTAGAAGGAAAGGGGAGGGGGGATTCAAAGAAAAACTGACTCTAAAAAAGCATTAACTAATTCTCTCTTTCCCTCTTTGAATCCCCAGTGAATAGGGGCTTCAGACAGGAAGGGGAAATTTATCCATTCTCTGGTTTGAATTTGTAACTATTTCAGAGAATCTTTCCACTACATTGTTCTCTTATTTGTTCTCTGACATCACAGTCCATGATATTTTAGGCAGGTAAATATAGACACAGGAAAGAAAGATTCCTTCTGTCTCATGAAGTCTTAAAATCCAAAACAAAGTTAGAATGGAGCTGGACCAGTCAGTTATGTAAATCTTGCCTGTGAAAATTCAAATGTAGCTTGAGCACATGCACACACATATACCATTATAACAATTCTGTAGGAAAATAATTGAAAACTAAGATTTTTTGTTTCTTTGTTTGACTGATTGATTGATTTTACTCTTAGGTATTCTAAAAATATCTCATATATGCAATATTTTGCTATCTCAATATTTGTATATGAAAGCAGAAAGTATAACTAGAAGAACTATCAGGTGATGCATCCTTGACTCTAATGAGTTTTTACCATCAGCACTTGGGCTTAGTGAAAGTGCAGTCAAACCAAAGTCTGAGCAGTTGCAGTCCATCTTCCCTCTCTTCTCTCCAAGTAGCTGAAGATGCAGTTTCAGCACTCAGAACTCCCTGGAGCAGTTCACTCCATGACTAAGCACTAACGGCAGTGGTAAAGGTAATAAAGGAAACACATGGCCAAATGTGGGGAGGAGCACAACCTGACACCCTGTTGGAGGTCATACAGTAATGGAGATCTGCTGACACTGTGTAACATCTTTCTGTTCTTGCAGAGCCAAGGCCCTGTACCAGAAGAGAAGGAAAGACAAAGATGCTGGTACTTGCAATAAATATTTCCCATGGCAATGTAAATCCTTAATTCTGGACCAGAATTATCTACTTATCAACACCTTGCTGTGTTGTGATCAAACTGGAAAGGATATATATGCTAATAAGCCAGGTGTTCTGTACATGCGAAATAATGTAAATACAGCATACTTTATGTTATAACAAAACAATCATGGAAAAAAAGATTGGACTCAAACCGGCACACCCTACATACACATATAATTAGAGACAATACATGTTGTATACAAGTTTAACATAAAATTAGCATAATTAACCTTCTTCATTTTCCCTGGCATTTCAAATATCTCACAGATGGATCCTTCATTTTTTTTTTATTATTTTTTCTTTCAGTGTAAATCTTATATGCCTCTTATACTGATTACATGAATCTCTCAGCCAAATTCCAGAGTATTTCTTGATGCTTTACATAGTAATGTTAAAAAACTATAAATATGTGTCTATGAAGGTTGCTTTCCTCCTTTTTATTTATTTTCTTTACGTGTTTATCTCCACCTTCAAATGAAACAGAACAAGAATATGTTCATAAAGACAAAAAAATCTATTCTTTATACCAATCGGTACAGACTAGGCAGTGAGAGGGAAAAAGCAAGACATCTGTTGAATACAAATGAAGCCAGCAGGTTGGTGTGTTAGTTTTTAGGTTCTGAAGCTACTTGTCACTTGCTTTTAGAAGCTGAAATCTGCCCCACCTCCTTTCCCACCTCTCCTCCCCCCCCCACCACAGGACAAAGATATGAAAAGTCTGGTGGCTTCAGAAAGGTGACTTAACATGACACTGTAGACAAAGTTGATACAAGGGCAATATTTACCCATTTAAGGCAATGTTCCAATTTAGACCTAAGTTTACCAAATCTAATTTTGTTCCAAACAGTCCCTTTTAGCTGCTGTTAAGCACCCCTGAAACTACTTGCGTTATGTTGCTAACAACAGGGAGGTGTGCTAAAGCCTAGAATTAGTAAAGGTTTTATTATGATGGTAAAACCAACTGTTAAGAGAGCTCCCCTGTGCACAAAAGGTCTGCATTGTGCCTCAGAAAAGGGGGTGTTCCCAATAAATTGTGCAAATTGGAAGGAGGAGAAGAGGAAAAAAAACAGTATCTCAGACTTCAAACAAATCTTGCTCTCCATTTTTCTTCCAAAGTGTTGAATGATACATGATGTCATATGATGTGTGGTAATTCCCTCTTCTCTATTTTGAGGGGAGTAAATGGTTTCTGTTTCTGAGAAAATGTATTAAAGCCAAATTTTACTCTCAGTTACCCTGATGTCAATCCCAAGCAACAACAATTCAAATGCAGTTCCTCTGGATTTGCGTTGATGTAACGGAGAACAGAATGTGGTGCTTGAAAAACCAGCTGTCACCTTATGGAAAACTTTATGAAACATCTTATTTGGAAACAAGTGTTCTTCTGTGCACTATATTTCCCTGTACTTCTTTTTTCTCATTCTTTCTTTCTGAAGACAGTTCATGAAAACAGAATCGCTGTTGTTTGTTAAGAATTTATCTGCTTCTGCACTTATTCCCCACCTGACATCATAATCCTCTGTTTGTGACATAATAATCATTTTTTTACAATGACCAATTGTGATACCACAAGCAGGGCTTAACATCTGATCCAAAAAATGCATTTTACTCTGATATCTTACATAACGTCATATCAACTTACAGCTCAAGAGATAATAATTTCAACCAAGTGACATCAATTAAGTTTTCATATGGGGAGTGGTACACTAGATATAACTCCCTAGAGATAATTCCCTCTGGAGTATACAGTTTTATGATCTGACCTTTAAAAATATTTCCACTCTGCTCAATGCTTGGTTATGTAAGTCCAATGACTTTGCCAAAGCAAAAAATATTACACATACAATTTAGTCCAGTTTCCCACTGGAGTTAAAAGTCACTACAAGCAGAAATCTAAGAAAAGGAAAACTGAGTGTAAATATATTTCTCAGGAATCATTCAATTAATTTTAGATACCATAATGATTTATGAGAATAACGTGAAAAGCATCATCCTTCTCATCCTTCTTGACAAGTGTTGAATGACTACCCTTTTAAAGTTTACAGTCTTGTGTTTGAGGATATAATTTCATTCTATATTTTTGCTCTGAAATTCAGTGGTTTCTCTGCTCATCCTACCATCTTTGGCAGCTTCAACTGGAGTTACTCATGGGTTTCAAATTTTACACATGTTTTGCTGGATCTGTGCCTATGCGTGTTGAAATGTTATGAGTAGTACATCCAGCACAATCCAGAATTAAGGAGGGCCAATTTTTATTTATTTATTTGTTTGTTTATTTATTTATTTATTTATTTATTTTCTTCTTTAGCTTGCTTTGGACTTTAAAGAAGATCCTCCAGGAAAGAGAGGAATCTGGGGAAACAGGTTAACAGATGGTGTATAACCTGATTTTTCTCATCCTAGCAGCTGAAAACACTTGAAAAAATGTCAGACTATGACTAAACTTAAGTCTGATGACTAACTTAGACAGATGCAGGACCAAGATTTCTAGTCTCTCAAAGTTTAGGGTGTAAGTAGACCATTACACAGAGACTTGAACTGTAAATTATTTTATTTTTTTTTCACAAATATTAAATTCTGGATTGTTTAAATGACTGGATTTCAACGTTTCCCTCTTTAATAGATATTTATAAGAAAATTGTTTTCTCAAATTAAATATTTTGCTTTTTATAAGATCTCAAACATACAAATAGACAGGTGGAAGAAATAACGGTTTTGTGAATATTCTCTACTGAAATTGTTATTGTTAAGTCATTATTTCTCATTAAAAAGCTCAGAAGTTCCCACCCTTCCACAAGTCTTGTTTTCATAAGTCAAGACAAGTCTGGCTGGTGAGGGAGTTATTTTCCTCTTGGTAAAATGTCCTACTATGGTAAAATGTTCCATCTGGAGTGCCCAGCTATAAAACTGTACAAGTAAATTTCTCAGAGTTATCATCTCATCAAAAGCCATGTGCACACAAGATGAGTCCCTTACACCATAAGATGGATCCCTGATGACATGAATTAGTATATAGCATGTGTTGCTTTGGAAAACTTTGTTTAATATTGAACACTGGTTGATGAGTCTCTCCAGTGATATCACATTACAAAACTGATTATAAAAATACCACAACCACATTATGAATAAAGTTATCCATTCTGTTTGCCACACCAATGCCTTACCATGGAAATCCATCCTAGATTTATTGACTGCAAATTATTGTATATGTGCAATAAATTAGTTGGAGAAAGAAGCATATCTTTATGGCTTTCAGCACATCTCCTGTGGAAACAGCATGAAAAATGCAAAACCTATTTCACTAATCTCTTCCAACATTTTGTATATGCAACAGCCACTTCCTCAAATGTTGTATTTCTTCACTGATCACGTTTTCAAGACTCCTAAAGTAAAACTTGTAAAGCACATTTTGATAGAGACTGTTAACTTGTTTTCTTGTTTATGAGTTTTTGTTGTTGCTTTTTAGCATCCTATATAGTTCAATTACTGGAAAGGATAAGTTTAAGATGGTTACTGTTGTTATTATATGAAATTGATCTGGGCTCTAGCCAAATGCAAGTCTCATTCTCATTAAGATCAAGACATTCAGATTAAAATTAAGAACCTTCTGGTGAAATATACTGGAGGATATAGTTACAAGTGGCAGGACATGTTACTTTATTTATCTAGTTGTGCTTTCATGACTTGCTAGGCCAGCAGTTATGACAAACGTTCTTTGCCCAACTGATTTTCAAGACTGTTTCCATTAAAAGTAACATGATTGAATACACTGCTTTGCTTCTAGTTGAGATATGCTTCAACATTTATATCAAAGCAATTAAACTGTGTTATTTTAAAGCAATAAAAATGGTTCTGTAATTGCCACATGTTCTTCTCTGTCATTTTCAAGTCTGGAGACTAGGAAATAGTTTGCAGGCTTTCTGTGCAAGCTATTTCATCCTCTGACCTTATATTTATTTATTTATTTATTTATTTATTTTTCTGATTATCTGTTGTATTACAAAACATTCTATGTCCCTTTCTGTGTCTAGTTTTTTTGTTTGTTTGTTTGGTATTTTTGCTAGCATTAGGCTTGGAGACACCTCAAGTGTCGCCATTGTTGTTATCATTATTCAAAGCATTATTCTTTCTTGCACATTATAATAGTTGTACCTGGCATGTTACAGGCATAATCCCTGAGCAACTAAATTAAAACACTGAAGTCACACACAATCATGTCATTAACATATTCATGCTGGCAGCTGAAAAATGTGTTACATAGCTTTCTCTGACACATCTGCTCTTGTGCAATGTGGACTATCATCTTCACAAGCGTGTATTGATTTTGAGTGGCTCCATCTGAAGCAAATCAAAAGAGCTAGAATTTCAAATAATGGGTCTCCTGAAAAATATCTTTCCCAGAACATTTCATTTGGAGGCAGGTAAAGCTAGCTACTGTTTCTGAAAATCTCTTGGAAATATTTGTTGTGGGAGAATAAACTATTTAAAATTCTGTGCCATCAATTCTCTCTGTGCAAGCAGACAAAACAGGAAAGGCCTTATTTTCAGTGCCTGAAATTATAGAGAACATTTTTTTTCTGTATAAAATTTGGTATGTCCTGTGATTTTCTTTTCATTCATGTAAACTAAAGTACCAAAGTCCTATTCAAGCTGCATTGACATGGAATCAACACATGGAAGGATCTTAGGAATACCGTTAACTGCAAGGCTAATAGTAAACAGTGGTAGCTCATACTGGATGTTTGAGCTTCAGGATTTAGTGGCACTAACACTACCTGCCTAGAAACAGCTCTGGATATATGGAAACAGCCTAGGGAGCAGAACAGATAGCTTAGCACTTGAATAGGGAAATATATATGTATGTATAGTATTATATATATGTTTCTAAAATAATAAACATCAGACTATACAGCAGACTGTATATGTTTTAAGGCTCATGAAATAGGGCTGAGATATAGAACTGGGTAACTAAGTTGTTATGCATTTTTTGACCATGCAAACACTCAACCTATCACTAGTGTAAGGTAAAAATAAATGATCTCATACCTCTGTCATCAATGCAAAAAAGCACCTATAAGGTATACTTCTTGTTTTTCCTCAATATAACACATTGCAGAAACAATTCCACCTAACATTGGTATTTGTGGTTGGAAGTCTCAGTAGAGGCAGAAGGGAAAAAAATCAATACAGGAATGATTAAACAAACCCAAAATCTAGTAATATTCTCTGAGTTCAGAGTCTGTTTACGTGGTGGGAAGGAAATATAAGCTATTTCTGGGAAACATGATTAGTAATGGTATTAATGTTCAAGATATTTATATGATATATTTTGTATTCTCTAAGAGCAAAAGAATCTGAGATAGTCATACTATGACAGTCACACCTATACAAAAATGAAGACACTTTCCCATAAAATGTTATGAATTCAATTCAACGTGTTATGTATATATCATCTTGTGTCCATGAGAGATCTCAAGTTCACTGAGTAAAGCACAATGTCAAGATATATATGTGTAAAGGTAAGGGCTGATGTCAATAATGGGGTTCATTCTGTCTTTTTACATATACAGTTAGGGAGGGTGGGAGTTGGGTATATATTTTAATTAACTATATTATTTTACAAACATCCTATATGCATGGGTCCTATTGCCCTGCAAACTCCACTTCTGTTTCTGTCAAGTGACTAACTTTAGCCAGCAGAGACCTGATAGCAGATATCTGCATTCATGTAGATATCTTAGCTTCAAACTAATTTGCTTGCATGAGATAAATAACTTTAAGAGAGCCATGGTTAATGACACACTTATCCTGTGTACAAGTGGAAGAGTTAGCTCTGATCCACTTCTGATTTTTATTTTTTACTGCCACAGCTAGTATCAGATAAAAGCTGTTTTCAAGAACCAAGAAAACTGTGTTAGAGAGAACCTCCTTCATGGCTGCTGGGAGTTGGTAAAAATGCTGTAACTTCATTTCAGCAAGTTCTGTTAGGACGCCTCTCAGTCAGAAGAAATTCTTTGTTATGTACATGTAAGCCAGAATGTCAGCAGTGTCTAGAGCAAGACAGGTTAATGTTATAATGCTGATAAATAAGTAATGCAAGCTTCAACTCAGAACAGACAATTATATGGGTTACAGATTCATTGGTCAGCTAAGGCATTTAACCGAGGCAGATGATGTTTAACTTTAAAGGATTTTCTTTTACTTTATCTGGGAAAGCAGCTCACGCTACAAAAAATCTGTCATAATGCTGTTTGCCAAAGGAGAAACAAAAATTGTGCAAGCATAGAGGATTTCTTAGTCTGTATTACCAGAAAGTGATCCATCCACAGCTGGATCAGTGACCAGGGCAAGATTTGTTGTACTTTCTACTATATCTATGCTGCCTCTTTTTATTTATGTAAAAGGATGTCTTTCTTAAGTGAGTAATAAATTGCCTTTCAAAAATTAGCTTCACTGAATCTTCACTGTTCTTTTTCTAAAGAACATTTCACATGCCCCACTTCACCTAATTTTTGTAGGTAAAGATATTTCTCCAATGTTTCGGAAACAATAGGAGGCTGTTAATTATAGGGAAAAATAAAATCATATCTAGGTGCTCTGTCTCTACTATATTTCTTCAGTTTTGTTTTTCTATTCTGTTCCTACTGATGAGCAGCCTTCAGGGCTGGGAAGGAGACAGTAAAAAAATCAAGAATTAATAAAGTATTTTTTTCTTGTATCTATAACTTTTGGAAGGTGAGCTGGGTTTCACAAAAAAATTCTTTCAATAATAATAGAAACTTAATAACTGTTTTCATTAGAGAAGTGTTATCAGAGTTTTGAATAAATTTCAGCCTGTTATTAATAGTCTATATTTAAAATGTATGATACTTTCCCTCTGTGCCATCATTTAGACACAGATCAAAAGTTACACAAACCATTTGTTGATTCAATGGGGACATGACATGATGGAATACTACTGTTAGGTGGAGTTTCTAATATCACCTTAATGCAATAAGTAAGTCAATAATAATGCATAGCACAGAAATCTGATTGCTTGCGTAAGAACCATCTTACACTTCACTTTGAAAAACAAATGGATGCTCTGTCCATTTGGCTTTTGGTGGAGATGGCTCTGACATATGGGCATTCAAAAAAAAAAAAAAAAGAGGAAAGCTAATCCTATTTACACTCAACAGAATTAATGCATCTGACATATGCAAGAGAAGTAGCCTTTATAAAGAACTGAGATAACTGGCAAGACATCACATCTACAGAAAACTATCAAAGTGGTTATAAATAATGCCATCGATCAATGGGAAACAAACAAAAAAACAAAACAAAGCAAAAAAACAAACAAAAACAAACAAACAAACAAAAAGCATCTTATCACTTCTAGTTTTTGAGGGTAGAGGTAGAGGCTTCCTCCTAGCCACCATGGAACTCCTGATGCTGCCAGGAACAATCTACATTTTGCATGTATGTACGGTCCAAATCCCATAAGCATAAAGGAACCACATGCAGTACTGCAGCCAAAGAAATCAAATAACTATGGGCCAATACAGTTACTGTCGAAGAAAGGAGATGAATAAGTAGGTAAGCTCATGAAAGCAGGGTTTTTAACTTGGTTTCACATAACTTGTTCCAGCTCCTCACAGAGAGACTCACAAGTCATTTGAATGCCCATATCTGAGCATAAGAATAAAATTCTAATGGTGGAGGAGGATTTTTTATATAAACATAAAAGAAAACCAAAATTTCTAACTTTGGCAGGATAATGATCTGTAACATCTGCTTTCCTATATAGTAATTGGTCTAAAATATATTTAGATGGCCTGAATCTTGGCTAAATTTTTTCTTACAACATTGTCTTGGAGTAGTAAAAATCAACATGGCAATGAAACGAGTGTGAGTACCTCAGCACCTTGTAATGCCAAGCAAAATACATTTTTCGAGCAAGTGGCATTCATGCTTTTCTGTCTACTTCTGCTGTCATCTTGGATATGTCTCTATACATGTGCTTGCCTCCGCTGAGCTGACACCAACAACTAAAAGATGGGCATGAGAGGCATCGGTGTACTGCAATCATTCTCCAGATATTCTGTACACTCATCCCAGGAATATCAGATTTATTATGCAAGTACAGAACCAACGTACAATGCACCCTCAATAAAACTGCAATTTCTGGGGAAAAAAAGAAAAATAATTGTTTACAGATACCTTCTAAAATAATAGTTGCATTCATTATACACATAATGAATGTCATTACAGAGAGAAAGACCTAAGAGACTCTTAAGGAAGGCAGAGGTCTGGTTTGCTGTATTATCTGGGAGATCCTTCTGGCTCACAGGCTTTTTCCAGCTTACTCAAGAAAAGAGAAAACACACAAAGGGCCCAGGGTCTAAATAATATATCTCCTTAGGCTGTATGGCTGGTTTATATAACACTAGTTGTACATCTATATTATTGACAATACTAAGACCTGCCCAAGTAATATTTTGCTTTAGAAAAACAAAATAAAACATTAGACATCCATAAGTAAGGGCTCTGAGCTGTTGGAATTTTGAGAAGAAACAGAGATTGTAGCCCAGATCTGAATGAGTTCTATATAATAGACATATCTGCTGGAAACCTTAACACTAATAGGCACATATACAGTTACAATAAAGCTGAAATCATCAATGATACAACAAAAAGTTTCCCAAGTTTCCCTAAATGCTAAATTGTATAGCAACATTTGCCATAAATCATGCTGCCTAAGTTAAATGGTACAAAAAGGTCTAATGAGCATCACAGAGAAGCTTAAAAAGGTTCTGAAACTCGTTGGGCTCATTTGAAGAACCAGTAATGCATAACTACTATGCCAGTAAGCAAAAATCTAATTTTTTTGTGGAAGGTCTAACAGAGGTTCTGGCAGGGACTAATTACAGTAGTGTGATTAAAAATGTTCAACACTGGTTTGTGTATCATTCTGAACACACTAACCACTAACCAAAAATGGGTTTCAGTCTGTTCAGAAGGAGGCTCTGACCTTAAGCAATGTAAATAAGAAGCTTCACGTCCTTCTTTATAACTGTTTTTATTCCCTTCTTAAATGAATTTAGTGAGGCATTATTTACCATTAACAAAAGGGGATTTTTTTTTTTTTTTTTCTGACAAAAAATTCCAGTGTTTGAGAACCTGGAAATAATTATTTTCTTGGGTACAAACCTATGATTTCAAACTGATAAAAAGTGGGATAGATTTCATAACCACAGTAACACTGTATGGGCATACATGCACTAGAAAAAAGTTTATTACTGCATTATGGAGTTGTCAACACAAGAACAAGCCTATCAGGTCTTGGGTTAGATGTGGACTGAGACTGCCAAAGCTACAGCTGAGATAAGACTGAGGAAAATCATCAAAGTTACCAGCATGGGACAGTAGGATCAGAATTTTCCAAGGGCTTTTCAAGAGAGACTGTTCAGTCCTAGATGGCGGTTTATTTAAAGGAAATGACCTGGCAATTGCTAAGGTAATATATCTTCAAAAGGATATGCAAAAGTAATTTTATGGTCCAAAAACACCTTGAGGGAAGGGCAAAAATATTTTATAACAACCCAAATTGAACACTGGCAGGGCTTCCCACATAAGCCAAAGTGAAGTGAAAGAGTGATAAAGTCATTTTAATGATAAAGAAAAATCAACACCTTGAAGAAAAGCAAGCATGGATGATATTGTTTAAATTGGCAAGGACAAATAGGCTTGTATTAAGATGTAATGTTGACTCCCTAGATAGGACTTTAGCAGAAAATACTGCAGCTAAAATTGTAGCCATATGTATTAAATCTTTTTTTTTTTTTTTTTTTTTTTCTGCTCTAAAATAGCTTTAACTTTAATAAAGGCCTATTACATAGTAAATTCTGCCACAGATTTGCTGGTGTTATTTTAGGCAGTTTTAGTACAGCTTCAGAATGTAACTATTAATTGGTATTACTGCTAGTGCGTTACAAGTTAGCAAGAAAATGGTGCCAAATAGATACATAAACAAAAATACAATAGAAAATTAAAACCTGTGGAGGGAGTCACACATGCTACCAATGAGGCTGATGTGGGTTAGTACATGTTTTACAGAATAAATAAAATAAAATAAAATAAAATAAAATAAAATAAAATAAAATAAA
>CM021731.1:8724756-8870765 GCA_011075105.1 Heteronetta atricapilla | reverse complement strand
AGGGGAGGGGAGGGGAGGGGACGAGAGGGGACGGGACGGGACGGGACGGGAGAGAGGAGAAATACACACACACACACACACACACACACAAAATGTTTTCTAGGTCACTCCAAACCTTTTTGCACAAATAAACTGAACTGAATGAAAAGATATTGCAAAATTCCATAAAAAGACACCCTCCAATCTTACCATTACCGGTTTTTAAATTATATTCTTTCTGCACTGAGAGTCAGGAAAACCATTCAGACAGAGAGTGGTAGGACTTTTCTGTGCACTTATTATTTTATTTTTATCCAATTTCAAAAAATAAGTGTAATTCCACATAAGGAAGCATATTTAAAACTCTTTTTTTCCTGCTTCAGAGCCAGGATTAAAGTCAGGACTCCCACCTCCCTTGAGGATGCTGTAATCTTTGCAATTTATGATATACTTTGTAAGTATTTTTTCTCAATTTCTTCTACAGAAGGTCTTTCACTTTGCATAAAACACTTTAATATTTATTGAGCCAGGGTGAGAAAATTACTCTATAAGACAGTGGTTAGACCAGTCCCAAAGGATGAGAGACACCTGGGTTCCCATTTCTAGTCCAATGAATTTTTAATTGTATTATAAAAAGTGGAACAGCTTTAAGAGAAGAGACAAAGATTGACTCACTTCCTGGAAAGCAGATGACCTTCATTCAAAACCCTAATGTTAATCAAGCAGAAGGAGCATGAAAACCCCTTTTTCCCATGTTTGTGTGACTGACCTGATAGTTGCACAATAGGATTTAATGAGATACGATGATAACAGTACCTCTCTCTGGTTTGCAAAGAAAGCCGATTTGGGAGGCTGACCATTGGTAGAAAGAGACTGAGGCAATTGTTTCCAAAGCAAGCAAACTCCCCCCCCTACCCCCCCCCCCCCCCCCCTTTTTTTTTTCCCAAACATCAACATTTCAAAAAGTTAATATGTTGATTTCTAACAAAAGTGGCCAGGATGAATAGTCAACGTTTTTCACAGCTCATGGATAAACACTTCATTTTATTATTTCCCACTAATTTGTCTTTTTGCTCTTTTTACTTGTTTCTTTTTCAAATAAAATATTCTCTGTCGACAGCAAATACAGAATTTTGTTAAAAATAAATGCACAGCTTTTGCCTCTTGCACCCATTCATCCTGATAGATCTTATTCTATGAACGAATGACTGCAGTAGAAAGGGTTTTGTTGCTGCTTACCTAATTCCTACGGCTGCATGCGTCTATAACATGACGGGATATGAGTGGAATTAAATTCAGCGAGTGTAACACTAGTGAAAGGCAATGAAATTTACATCAGGAAGGAACTGGATTCATGTTATATATATGAGGAAGCAAACAGCCTTCAAGTTTGAGTTTCATGAGACACAAGAGGTATGCACCTTTTTTCATTATAATTGAATGTAAGTGCTTGTAAGGTTTTTAACAACCAGTGATTGCTTTTGTGGTTTTATGGCCTGGTTGTATGCCCACTGAAATCAACAGAATGAACTGCGAAAGGCTTCTGAGCTTGCTTGAAAGTGTAGCTCAATGACACAGAGCAATCCAGCTGCCTTATCAATAGAAAGGATTTGGACAAAACGACTAAATAAAATAAAAGAAAATAAAAGAAAAATTACTAAAGGAAATGTGATTGCTTACAGAGTTTTAATTTTTTCAGATCTACATGGTTTATACTTTCCCATGCTCCTTTTCCCATCAATAACCCAACCATTCATCTTCTGTGAAATCTAAACCTTCTGTGCTTCATGTTTTATTCATCTTAAGGTGCTTAATTTATACCAAAGGACAGCAGAAGGGCTAAGAGTAGCCTGTGTAAGGGGAGATGCCTTTAAGGCTATTATTCATGCCCTTTGATCTTAAGTTTTCACTCAGGAAACTTCATTTCTGTGGGTAATTAGAGGCTGCCACTAACTGTTGCTCTATAAATTACAATAAATCTGAAGAAAGCCAAAGATCTTTGAGACTTTAGCCATGTTTCAATATCTACAGTGCCCAGAACAATTATAAATATGTCCTAAAACACCAACGTTATTTCTGACTCAGTGCTAGCTGTTTTCTTTTACATTTATTTTTCATAACACATTTAATAAATATTATCTAATTCAGAAGTATTTTTGACTGTTTATTCTTTCCTACCACTTAGGCTAACACCTAACAAACTACAATATGACGGATGAAGAGTGACACCAAACTTAAACTTTCCCATGGAAATATATGTTATGAATTGTACACAATCAATTATTTCAGACAAAGCTTGTACTGTTTCCTCTTCTCCTAAGACTGCTACATATTTAGGTTTTCAGCTTGAAAGCCCATTTTGGCACCACTAATGAAATAAATTATGTTTCTTGTCAGATCTCCCACTGGGTGGCGTGTGGTACCTCATGTACGTTCATTTGTCACCCTCAAATAGAATAATACTTCCTGCAGGTTCCCAGCACAGATAACTGCCCAAGTGGAAGTTAATTAAGTCATTGGTTCACTTTGCTCTGGAGGATGTTAAACCACTGATGCTAAATGAGATACTTACAGTACCACACTAGAGACACATCAAATTAAAAGACCTGAAGAATTCAAATGTGTATAGTGCTGTCCTGACAGATTACAGTAAAAAGAGGAGTAATAGAATGCAAGCCATTTAGAAGGAAACATGGAAACAGAAATTTATTTTAAGGTCAGCAGAAACCATTCTTCTCCTAAGATCTGGATGGAAAAATTCTAAAAAAAAAAAAAAAAAGAAAAAAAAAGTAATTTTCTCTCTATTTCGAATTTGAGATTTGACGTTTTATCCTGTCATGCTTCCAGTGATGATTTTTCATTTATCTCTGTTTTTCCATATTACATAATGTGTAACACTGAATCACTCTTTCTAACTACTAACTTATCCAACCCCAAGGAAGTATAAACCAGTAAATATAAACCAAGTAGCCCAAAGTGCTTTTCTAGGCAGAATACAAAGTTCACACAAGAATTTTGGCTCTGTAATAGCAGTGAGAACAAGATTTCATACCCCTCACTAGTTTGATCAACTCCCATTACAACAAGAAAACCAGGCAGGCAATAAATGTTGATATTTTGCTTTATACTTTACTGTAATCTTTTTTCCTCCTGACAGTAAAACTATTTGAAGAACAGTGACTGGCTCAAAACAAGAGAAAAGCAAATCCTTTAGCTTTTGGGCTCCCAATGTAAAATCATATTCCAACATTAGCAAACAGAAACCTTACTTTGTCTCATTTCATTGTCTCATTGGAATAAGATCAGTGAGGTTTATTAAGCCCTCAGGGGTATATTGCAAAATCTCCACTTTCACTTGTAGTCTCAGTAGCAGGAAAAGAGTGGGTATCTACCTTCACACACAGTGAAGGTTCCTCTGTAGTTCCTCCATGAGGAACTACAAGTGCTATAGCACAAGGAGAAACTTTTGTCCTGAAGACTACCAGATCAGCAAAATTCACACATACAGAAAAATGAAGAAAAATAAAATACCTGTCTTTCTAATTTAGTATATTGGCCTACAAGGAAAAATGGGCAGTTTGGTTGTCTTCAGAGAGGTTTCCTGCTACAGTCAAGAGGAATGAGACAGGCTGCATCTTCCATTTCTATGATAAGGCCATATTCAACTGGCATTATTAATTTTGTATGACAGTAATTTCATGAATAGTTCTGAAGGGAGTAGACTTATAAACAGGATCAGGAGGTGGCTATTAGCAGGGTAAAGCATCTGGTCCATAGTTTTAAATAACCTGAAAGAGCTCTTTCGTGGAGTATTAAACATGACAGTTTGACAAAGGGTGAGACATGGGGCCTTTCCATGACAGATTCTGCCCTGCCAGACAAACTCACTCCTCTGAATAAAGGACAGACTTACTCTGTGTATAATCCTTCAGGAACAAAGACGTTCTAGACACATAACAGTTTGAAGGTTGTTAAGACAAGCATGGTTTAGGAGCTGCTAGGCAGTATGCAGAGGGTAATGCCTCTGAGTAATGCTTCCTGCAGGTGACAGGAAGTAGAACAACTTGAAAATGTTACTGAAAAATGTCATATCATCTGCAGTAAGAGCTTATAGCTATTAAAGGCAACCTAGTTTAGAGACAAAACTGATACACTCTGAAGATACCTTACTTATTCTGCATGACATGGAACAAAACAAACTATTTTTAAAAGTGAAGCTGTGAATTTATTTGGCTTTCTCTAAACTGAGTAGCAAATACGCAGAGTGTAAATTGCATAATTGCAACTTTTCTTTTTTTTTTTCAAAGTATACGCAGCTGCTGTTTGCCAAACTCTCTTCCGTGGGTTCAGTTCTCTTTCACACAGAAGTTGGGATGGCTGGTGCAGAATGAAGGCTTTGCCACAGAATATGTGAGGGGGAAGTGGACAAAGAGATCAGAAAGGCAGTTCTCTTGTCAGGATTTTAGATTTTAATTCTAGATTTATCTGTGGACAGGATTTTCTGCCTGTCTTGTTCACCTGGCCTGGCATCATTCCAGGTATCAACTAAGTATGGTGCTTAACATAACAGAACTGGTCAAATCTGGAACATTCCTGTAAGAAAAGTGATTACAATGCTATGGAACTTCTCAAAATGAGTATAGCAAACACACTACCATATCTCTAAAAATGAAACATGCATTTATGGCAAATGCCTCCAGATAGTTTCAAAACTTTTCCAAGAAAAGTTTCATTGAGATTGTTATTACTTAATGGAAGGGCATTTATAGACATTAGGTTATAATGAAATTAAATGAAATTCAAATCACAAAGTGGGAATACATATTTCCAAGGACGCTACATCCTTAACTTAGACCTCAGTGCTTTTATCCTCAGCACTAGGAGCTGAGGACTGCACAAAAGCTTTGATCAACCTTAATTAACTAATTAACTCTGCATTGCATCTGTGACTGGGAATTGTTTACAATACTTTGGCTGAAAGCAAGAAGCCAACCAATATATTTAGGAAAAAAAAATAAAAATCACTAGAATACAGTTTGACTTGCTGAAGTAATACCATGCCAGCTAGGTTACAAAAAAAAAAAAAAATTTGCCATAAATGCATCACTGTTCCTCTAATGTAGAAAGGAAATCCTTACAAATTAGAATTTATGGCTGTGTTGTCCATTTATGTTGGAAACTCCGATGAGAGTTGGTATTGCTCTGTGGCTGGGCTATGCCCTGCAGCTGTGCCTGAAGCTGAGTGTCAAACACTGAGGCTCCGCTCCCGTTGTTTTGAGAATCCAGCTGGGGTGTTTGTGGGTGGCTTCCCAGCTGGCATCTTCTCATGACTTTTGGCTGTGAGTCCTTCTGGCCAGCCTGGAAGCTCAAGAGTTGAATGCTGGGATAACATCATCTTGCTGTCGTGCTCAGCTGACCTTCACAATGTTTTTGTTTTGACTCATATTTGCTTGTAAGGAATTTGCTTTTTCTGTCACTACATAAATACACAGGCGGACCCAGGCCAAATCCTGAATACTTCACTTTGTAGGCTCTGAGCCCAGCCACAAATCTGTGCCCTGGCTGGGATCTACACTGCACAACACTAGGCAAATACAGCAGCTCTACAGCTTTACACACATCCAGTCCTAATGCCTCTGCAAGGAAACCCTAGAATATAGGTTCCTGCCCTAATATTCCTGCAGACACATGCAGGGGTCCCAGCAACAGCCAAGAAGGAAGAATTAGGCCAACCAGATCCACTTCTCTCAATATCCAGCATGACTGACAACCGTCTGTGAGAAAACCCCTATGCCATAGCATAGTTTAATAATGAGCTTCTATAGCTCATTATTACTACAATGCTACCAACACTCAGCAGAAGGGATAGACCCGTTCTTGCAAGCTCAGACTCACAGACAAAAGCCAGCATAAGCTGGGAGGAAAGAGGTAGCTTTAGATAAACTTAAAGCAGGTACCAAACAAGAACAAACTGTGGGTTTCTGAAAGTGCTACCACCAAAGCTGAGACCTGTTCTAATTGTGATGGTGTTTGTTCTCTCATTCCCATATATAACTGTAAGTATCGGTGAAGTCATAACAGCCTTGCAGAAGAAAATCCAGGAAATATTACTTTAGTCAAGGCTTTTTGCACCTCTTAGACAGGAGCAATTCCAGTGACCAATCTTACCTGCCAGAATCAAGTTCAGGGATTAGTTTTGCTCAATGATTTTGAAACCATGGTTCCCCAAAGTGCTGGTAAATCATCCGAATGTGTGTGGTCTCTTGTCTATTAAACAGCATAATCTCATCAGCCCTAAATAGCTGAGCTAAACTCTTTGAGAAACTTTGAGAGCTGATAACAGACTTAGTACCAAGCTATGGGTGTCACTGTCCTCCACAACACTGTCATTAAAGCAAGCTGTGGGTAGAAGCTTGGAATCATCATTACTGCAGAGAAAAAAGACATGCTATGGCAATATCTACATTACACATTTGTCCTGGACCAGAGCCCTGTGCTCTAGTGTGTCGAGATTGCTAGTTTGGATGTGTTAGGAAGGCAGGCAGATGTCATCCTGGTGGGCCATGTGAGATGATGGTCCCAGCTGCAAACACCCACACTTTCCTCTGAAAATTGAGCTGTTTGACTTCAGAAAGATCTTAGCAGTGGGCAGGTCTAACTTAAAACTCTAATGGACATTGGCTTGTCTCTTTGAGAAAGCAACTTTGAATAGTGATGATCTTAGATCCCTAGACAAAGGCACAAGGTGGGTCTGGGGTCAGCAGTGGTCTTGTGCTGCTACTGCTGCTTCTTGAAAGCTCTGACACTTGGAGCCCTAAAAGGTTTTAAGATCAGAGCTATGGAGTTCCAGATTCTGCTTCATGGTTAACCAAGGAAGCAAGTTAGCAAAAACCGAAACAAAACAAAACTTTAAGTCAAGACTGAAGATAAAGACATGGAAAAGACATATGGAAGATACATTGAAAAGGGACAAAAGACAGAATAATACAAATATTTCCTCAGTGGAAAATATTTGATTTTTGATCTTCTGCTATTGTTTCATACATGCATGAATTTTAAAGTTATAATTATTTTTCCCTAAACACGTCTAGTGTTCTAATGTAAGATGTGTCCTCTTTTTTATTATTATTTTATTTAATATTGAGAAAACAAACATACAAGACAAATACTTCAAACTATGCAAAGACATGAAAAGAAAAAAAAAAAAAACACTAGAGATTGAAAAATGATAATTTTAATGTTTTCAATTTAAAAAAAAAAATTTGAAAGAAGATTGCCTTTACAGATATTTGGAACACTTCTACTCAAAGAATGTAATCAATATATACTAGTTTAAGCTAAAATATTTCACAAAAACATCTCAATATTGATGATATTTTAAATGAGAAGTTTTCAGAGGTCACTTTGCAATGAGAGAAGTTCTTTTTTTAAAAAAAGTATAACTGAAAAGCAGATCTTTATGACAGAAAAACATGTTTTAATGACATTGCCAACTCCAGGGGAGGGGGATTCTTCTGAACGGTTTTTACTGTTATGCTTATTTTTGTTTCTGTAATGTGCACCAAAACCCCTCTCAAGCTGGAGTGGTCCATTTCATGAGCTGGACTTGTCCTTTACATCTCTCTGATCATCTTCAGCTCATTATAATGTGACCTGTAGGCCTGTGCAGTGTTGTGTGCCCCGGAGTCCTACAGCTCCTAATGTAGGAGCTGTAGGACTTGCTGGGACACGCAGGCTGAATGGGACTTGCAGCCATTTAATTCAGTGGAAAACCCAGGGCATAGACAGGGAGACTGGACCGGAGGTGCCTGCTGTACCATGCTGTCTCTCTCACCAGGGAGTTGGGCCGCTCCCAAGTCTCTCCTTCTGAGATGTAAGCTCCATTTGCCGTTTCTCCCCAAAGCTTAATTGCAATTTGCATACACCTATGCTTGAAGAATAGAGGTACTGTCCATAAATGTCCTAACTGGCATACAAACAAGGATGTTTATACATAAGCAAATTTATTCTTTGTTGGCTATTAGAGTCATTAGTCTCTTTCAAACACTTGAGTCATTCTATTCATGGAGCAGAAAGAGTACCAGTGACCTCAGCAACTCACCACAGACAAACCAGTGAGCAGCCAGTGATGGACAAAGGAAGAAAAATCTCATTTAAATAAAAAATCCACAAGCTTGAATTTCTTTATAAAAACTGTAAAGAATAACTTGCAGATTAGCAAAGAAACTCAGTTTTTAAACAATTAACAAAAAGGAGTGCAGATGGAGGTCTTGGCCTGAAGCTTGATGCAGTCAATGGAAGGACTCACTGTTTAGTGGTTTTGGGGAGTGTTTCCTGCTTCCAGGTGGATTTGAACAAAAATAATTTCTAGAGTTTCCAACTGTACAAGGAAGGGGAACATCTTTTCAAAACAGAGATATGCACTATCCAAGGACAAGGAAAGTCAGTTTGAAGAGATACGGCAGCACATGAAGGAAAAGGGTGTGTGGGGGGGAAATGAAGGAAAAATAAAACATTATTTTCTTTGTGTCCCTGCAGAGTGGGATGCAGGACAGAGAACATAAATTTAGGCCTGTGCTGCTGGGAACAGGAGAGGTGTCAGAAATCACACATTCTGCAGTCCTTTGAGAGCCTCTAAGCCTTTGAAAGCCTCTAAGTGTGTGAGCAGAACCCATAAAATTTTACACCCACCCCCCCAAAAAAAGGGAAGAATTGAGAGTCCAAACCTGCCACAGAAATTTTGACCCTTCATTTAAATGTCTGCAATGCTTTTACAAGACATGGTTTGAAAAGGGCTGCATGCTTGCAGTAAAAAGTTACATCTATAACTTTTTCATTGTAGCAGGCTGTTTTTGCTGGTGCCAAGATATTATTTTCTACCCTCACACCCCCAAAACTACCAAACTGATTGAAAACAATTATGCTTCTGGCACAAGACTCTGAAGAATTTTCAGCACAAATTACATTTCATTCTGTTATTAATAGATATGATATGTGAAAAATTAAGATATATGGCTACTTGTTTCTAATTATAGAGATACCATTCCTGTTTTCCATCATTTATATATGCTTTTTAGAATCTTTGGGTTGGATACCTATGTGTTTGTGATCTCTTATCCAAAGGACAAAAATGACAATGAAAATAAGAGCAGCTATCCTGTTACAAGATTAATTTGGGAATGATAAATGAGTGTTTTTAGAATGAATTGCATAGGTTACCATTTAAACAGGTCTTGGCAGCTAACCAGTCCTTTCCTTTAACAAAAAGGGGGAAAAAAATGTAGAGAATGTATAAATGGCTTGATTGCCCCCAGGATGTCTCTCACAAGAAGGATTAGAGAAACCAAATGGGTCATTTTCTATCCCCACAAAGGCACTATTTGTGCTGCAAAAGTTTACCCTGATAATCATGTTACTACAGAAAAAAAAAAAAAGAAAAAAAAAAAGAAGTTTTCTGGTCCTGTACAACTTCTTGTAAGACATTTGAAGTCATAAGTGCCACTGAGTCAGCTGCATAATGCAGGCTGAGCCTATCCAAAGAGTGGGAGTGAGAACAAGATCTCTTCAGCATAGACAGGGAGAAACAAGCAATAAAATTTTCCTGCTAACATTGAAAAAGTGCTGTGAAATCAAACTCCCCAGTTCAGGCACAAGTTTGTCAGGGCTGTGTTGGTTTTGTCTTTGGGTTTTAACTGTACTCTGCCATTTTGTTCAAGTTATGGCTGGTTCTGCATGTGTGCTTGAAGGGCAGCTCCCAGTCATGCACATTCATGCTCCTAAATCTGCTGCTTCCAGTTGAGAGACAGGGATTTCTAAAATGCCCAATAAGTTATGAGTAAGACTCCAGCATGGCTTAAGGCCAGTCATGATATACATTTGATGAGATGGGACATCTGTGTTTCAGTTTGGTCTCTTTACAAGAAATTTATTGGCAGGCGTAAGTCTCAAGCCTTGTCCGGGTATTACTCCTTCCAAGTGACAAGACAACTGGAATATTTTTAGTTGAGCCCTGTAATTTTTCTTCTGTTTTGTTTCCTTGCAAGATTTCTTCCTATTCCTAATGTAGTTATTTAATGAAGATAGAATGTCTTCCTCACCTTGATCAGTGCATTTTTCACTCTAACCTTTCTGCTCTTAAAAGCTTTAAAACTGACATAACTGTTCAGACCAAGAGCCCAGTTCCTAGCTGTGGAAGATATGGGTAGACATTTATGGAAATAATACAGGAAAAAATGGAAAGAATGAAGGGAACCATCTTCCCAGCATACTGTTATTAGATCTGAGCTGCGGTGTTGTGCAGCTGGTGGAGCTCTCCTTCAAGTTCTTTTTTTCTTTTTTTTTTCTTTTTTTTTTCTTTTTTTTTTTTTCATATTCACTTCACTTATTTGGCTTCTTCAAAATCCTACAGATTATACTTGTTTCTGTACAATATATATATTTCTTTAAAATAAAACTTTATTACCTGGTAATTTTTTGTTGTCTCAAACCCACAGTTATGGAAAACAGTGAAGAGCCTTTTACCTTCACTATACCTTTCTGTTGTAAAAACTTAAACAAGGAGTGGTGGGAAAAGTCCAAATAGTGAAGAAAAATGGAACAAAAATAAGGAAAAAGGAATTGTCAAAAAACAGTATAGCAAAGCAAAAGTGAGAGAAATACAGGTGATGAACATGTGCTTAGAACTGAATGTAGAGATTTTCCAATGGTGAGAGAACCTGAGATGGGTTCTAAATATCCCACATACCAATATTGCCTTTGAATCACTAGTCTGTGTTCTCAGTAGGTATTTTATTCATACTAGGGATCTCTGTTTGTTTAAATCCATACATCTACAAATAAACAAAACAAAAACTCAAACAACTAAACCAATTATTTGTTCATGTGTAACAGAAAAAAAAAGGAAAGATTCTCTTCCTGGCCCCAGGTGTTCATACTTACATTCTCTTGACAAATGCTTGATAGTTTCTATCTGACACATTCATGAATATTTTGGGGAATAAGTGGGTCCTGGATAGATTCATACTGAGATATTACTATAACAATCATATGTAATATGGTCAAACACAACAGTCTTGGGGATATCTCTGCTGCTCTGTGTTAGTTACAGTATATGTTTATGGGATGGAGAGTACAAGGATGTGGATATTTCAGAATGACCAGCATGAAGGGTTGCCACTCAGTACATTAGAAGAAAGCAAGAAAAGAAGCAGATATTTTATAGGTGGGACAGTGGCATGCCCACAGCTGAACCAGGTGCTATAGGAGCACTTATATTTATTATGAATGTAAACACGGTCTCCTTATGGAACACCATGACTGCCTTTTACAGACTAATGTAGTACATCTATTGAAGGACCTTAACACAGTCTTTGTGTAGCAAAGCACAAAGCCAGCTAGTCTGTTCCACTTGCCCCCAGCACAATGTCTGTGAATGAATGAACTGACCTGAATTTGAATATGAACAATCCCACTAAGCAGGTGCTCAAAGCTCAGTCCAAATGAAATAAATAATTTCCCAAAGATCTGAACAAAAAATAATTTGTGCATGAAATTATGACTGTGAACTGTGATTCTGCCACTTATGTTTGAGTGCTGAAGACAGCAGTCAAACTTCTCCAACATTTCACAAACTGTTATTGACAACACAGAGAAACCTGTGTGTGTGCAAAGCTCTCTGGCATGTATGCTATCATAAAATTTAAAGCCTGACTTTAAGACAAAGAACAGTTGGATTATAGGCACTTCTTTGTGGAAAGGAAAAATGAAATTATTTGTATTTGACATTTCAGCTAGTAAGATGGCTTGATCCAAAGCCCATTAAAGAAAAATGTTTTACTCCAATTGCTTTCACTGAATACTGGGACCCAGAGTCCTCATTGACTTGTATGTTACATTCACCAAGACACAATACCTGCCCCCCAAAATTTACTATCCAATCCTCTGAACCATTAGTAAATAAACATATCTTATAGACCTGCAAACATCCCATAATAGCTTGTGCCTGAAAGATGAAAGTACTAGGAACATTTGAAACCAGACAAGACAAACAAAATAACCACTATTCACAAATTTTATGTATATAAACATAGTGATTTTTAGATCTAGTCATTCAAAATTCTTCTTCAAATCTGAATTTCAACGTTCTAGTCCAGATCAGACTCAGATGGTGTTACCCTAAAAAAGAAAAAAAAAAAAAAAAAAAAAAAAAAAAAAAAAAAAAGTCTGTTTTGAATCCTCTGCCCACCCTTTTTGTTTTAAATATATATTCCCAGAAAGACACAACTATTATGCAGGTACAGGACAGTATGAACAGTATGAATTGAACAGTATGTTGCATTGATTAATGGAGCTCTAAAGTTCCGATATCCCTACAGTTTTGGATGGATAGGTAGAAAGACAGACCAACCATCAAAGGGTATGCATTTATAAATACACATTGAATTTCTGTTGACAGTATCTGATGGATGGGAGCTTATCTGAACTTTGAGTTACAATTTGTTCTGTTATGTATGGAATGAAAAACAAACAAACAAACAAACAAACAAAAAAACCTCATGAACTCCTGTTAAAATGTTGCAAATATTTTCCTGATTTTCCTTTTTGTTGTTTATACTTTGTGTTGTAGATGATGTATATCATTTAGATGATTACCCCTTGCAAAAAATGTCAAATACTCTGTTGCCCATTCAAAGCAAATTCATTTTCTTTGTTTTATTCTATCTAATATTTTTAATAGTTATTCTTTCTCCTACAATGCTGCTTTGACAGCTGGTACCAAGACACCTGAGTCAAGTGGTTCTGATTTTTCTTCATTGTTAGCTATAAGTTTGTGGTTTTCCAGCTGTGTTTTTTAAAGGTCAAAAGGAGCTGAAGGTAAAAATCCAAAGGCTGCTTTACATGTACATGCCAGCTCTGTGAGGACTGAAAACACATTGTGGCTGTCTTAGAACACTTAAAGAAGCACAAGAGAGATATTTGAACTATCAGTTAATGAGAATGAGCCTCGGTTCTCCAAATCACTAAGAATTTGTCCATTGATCACAACAAGCTACACTATAGTATTTAAGAAGTAACAGCTGTGAAGAGCACATGCATGGGCTATGACACTCACTTCTAGATTCCCATCATCCAATGGTTATTCATATCTTTATCACCTTAAAGCTGAATTATTACTCAGCCCTCCATCTCTGACTGTGCCTATAAACCATTCTGAAACTGCTGCAAGTACAGCATTACAAGAAATATTTAATACAGACACAACCTTGTATTTGATATCCACTAAGTACAAACTGGTACATTCCAGTCTAAATTTTAATATGATATTTTTGACCTTAGGTAATTCACACTGTTAGAGAAGCCTAGCCATTTATGCTGTATTCTCTTCTGAGGAATAGAAGGAAGTATTCAGGTTCAAAACAAGTAAACACACTTTCTTATGTGATTTGTGTCAATAACTTTATGTCCCCCAAAGCCATAATTCACCAGAGTTTTTATTAACAGGTTTCACGAATTGAACAAGAACCCTACAAAGCAAGCTTTTTGTATAAATAAAAAGAGTAACAACTATACAGTTCAGATATTTGAAAATGGAGTAGCTGTCCGTGAGCTTTGGGAGAATAGGACTTTGAAGTTATCACTTGATGAAAGGACTTTTAATTTCACTTGACTGTCATTGGTTTCAGACAGCAAGAGCCTAATACAATGTTCCATGTGTATGCAATGTTTCCTCTCCGCGAAGCATTCCACAGTACTGCAGCTGAGCCTTGTTTTTACAGACCGTTTCACTAACCTTGCTCAAGCTACTAATTCATACAATCACCCAATGAACAGAACATAAAGACCCCTGTAAAATTAAACAGTGGGAAGTTAAAAAAAATCCCCTTTTCAGCTGCATCCTCTGAGAACTAAATCCAAAGCAGAAATTGAACAAGCAAGCTCTAACTTTGAAAAAAAAAAAAAAAAAAAAAAAAAAAAAAAGTTGTTTCACCAGTTCAGTAACACTGATAATGACAGGACAATCATTTTACTCAGCTTGTTGCAATCATCCGAAAGTAAACATGTGTACTGACATTATTTTCAGCTTTGATAAACTCTAGCAGAATTCTTGTGGATCAAGGCAGCCACTCAAATTCAGGCATTGGAGTTCCCCACCAAAAATAATAATAATAATAATAATAGTAATAATAATAATCTAATTAGCACAAAACATCTCTCTTTACACAGTAAAATATATATATATATATATATATATAAAAATCCAGGTTTGCAAATGTAAGCAGCTTGATCTTTAATTTGTATTTATTAGGCACTGATGGAAACCCATGGACTTGGGAGGTGACTTGTGCTTTCAAAGGGATGGTAAAAATACAGCCACTGTATTGGCCACTGCGTGTTTTATATAGCCTGTTGTAATGGCTATTACACTTATGGATTTGCTCCCCAGCCTACAGAACACACACATGTTTAGTGTCAGCATGCAGAGAAAACATGCAGATACAGAAAGAGAAAAGCTATCAAAAAGGCCTTTAAAAGTGAATGAAAATTACAATCAAGAACTTAGCAAATCTCCTTTGGACAAGACTTCATACAGTGAGAGTACTAAGAAACTTACATAATTGGACTAACAGTTTGGGATTTTCTTCTAGCATCTGGTTGTCACTTGAACTGCAGCGCAACTCCAATTATATTTTATAGGGAGCAATTTTATTTTTATAGTTTAAGAATACTTTGGAATTGTTCTGTGAAAGGAAATAAAAATGAAGAGAAAGAAAAGGATTGGCTGGCTTCATAGCTTCTAAATAGAGATCATAAGGCACAATCTAGACTAGCTGTTTACAGTACCCGCTACTGAAACTGTTAATTCAAAGCAGTGCCCTGGAAATATCTATCAGTCTTATCCTCCCTGCCCATTTAAGGGGAAGGAATGAAATCTCAAGGGATTATTGGGGAACAGTCCAAAAGTCTCATCTCTCCTCTCTGTGCGAGCTAGTATTCATCAGGAATAAAGACTTCAAATGACAAACTGACTCTTTCTTCTTTTTCTTTGCTAAATAAGTCCTCCTCTTGGTGTTAGAATCAAGGACAAAAATACTGATCCTTCTCCTGACTGCAGCATCTTACTCTGAACTCGTACTTACTGGAGATGGATGTCCATCTCACTGGCTGGTACACTGTGACACTGAGTCTTGGTGCTTATTGAGGACAACCTGGTTAATCAGACATCCAACAGACATCTTCAGTGAAAGTGTGGGGAAATTCTTATTTGGGAGACCCGAGTGCAAAACCTATGTCCAGTTCACAGAGATACATGTTGCTGCAAGAAAGGAGTCTAATTAGAGAGCAAATATTTCTGCTGCTCAAATAACTTTATCCAGTGCAAAAGCATTTCGTGGTGCATCCTATTCTGAACAAAATTTATTTTGTGTAGTATAGAAATTTGCAGTGGCATTTTACCTGCAAGAGGAAGCATCTGGAAGATGGGCTCAGTAGGAGGAGGGTGCATCAGTGAGAGGAAACTTGCAGGGCACTTCGGGAGCTTTCCTCTGCTGTCAGCAGTAAACCAGTGACAGTAAGTTACAGTCTCAACTTCACTGGCCCCACTAAACAACACTGGCCCCTTCCAGGCTAAGCTTTGGTTACACTGAGGTTGATATAATTTATATTTTAGGACTGCACAAAGTGAAAGCATTGGTAGAATGTGATATAAACCTCCTGTGCAAGGTGTGATTAAACAAGCTGCTAAATCTGAGCTTGTGCAGGTGTTCTGACTGAGGTGCAGCTTCACACATATTTTGGATATCCTGCTTTTAGTAGGCAAACAAATAAGGTTCTCCCCTGTGCTACACTGATGTGGTAAAAGATTAGGGATTTTGCTATTGTGATTATTGTAGGATGGAAATATTGCCTATTTCTGTTCTCATATCAAGCTGTATACTTGCTAATAAAATAGTGTCTATAGTCTCACATCTACACCCTCCTTGTGTCTACGGAGTCAGTATTAGAGGATACATAAATCATGCCATGGTCCAGTAGCCCATTCATTTGGGGGAGGGAAAGGAAATTTATTTAATTAAGTAAGTGGCATACTGTACTGCTGCGACATGGTCAGCTGGCACCTTAGTATTACTTGTTCAGATTCAAATGTTCCTGAATTAGAACACAGATTTCCACCAAGCCTTCTTGCTTTCGTCTCTCGGACAAATCAGAAAAAAAAAAAAAAAAAAGAATAAACTCTTATTTTCTTTTAACATGTAAGCTGCTACAGATGCCAGTTTTGTCCTCCACCCTCAGTCAGATCAGTGCTCCTTTACTTGGGCTTATCTGCATTTTCATCTATACCTTCAACACTTTCCAAACAGCTCCTCATAAACAATAAATTCTGTTGAAGTACTATAGCTTTGCATTTTTAATGATGACTAGCCCACTGAAGCTGACAGGTTTCCATTACTTTAAATTTAGATCAAGACAGATCAAAATATGTTCCTTCACGCACTGGCTGTGATTAATTATCAGAGATGCACAGATATTTGTGTTAGAATATTATTTAGTCTTTACCATTTAGAGTAATGTTTTGAGAAGAGCCTGATTCATCACTGTGTGCTTCTATCACTGGGAATCTTTTTTTTAAATATATATATATATATATATATTAATTTTTTTATTTGGACACTTTGGTTCTGTTGACAAGCTGTTTTTATTGCTTTCTCTGCATAAAGAAAATTGTTTTTGTTGTTGTTTTCCAGCAGAAGATACACCACAGAATTGTAAGCTTTCTTACAAATTGTAAAAGCACAATGTTCTCCTCCTATCCTATTCCCTGCTGTTTTGTCCTTAAACCTTGCAACAAGCTTGAACAAGAATAACACTTCACAGGATACAGAGAACTCTTTGAAAGAGTCACCTCTTGTTTGGAAGTGTGACACAGGATCACAGAAATATTTTCCCATTAACTTTGTGAAGATTCACATCTATACAGGAGCTATTTCAGTAACATTCCTTCAGGGTACAGAGGAACCCTTTTGTAAACTGCTTACCTAATGATAAAATTAGGCATGCAATTCTTCATTTGGATTATTTTGGATTATCTGTGGAAGCCCCAGTCCTCTTTCAGACAGACATGTGACAGACATGTTTCAATAAAACTGAGTCAATGCTGGTTTGTAGAATTAAAAGAGCTTTTTTTTTTTTTTTTTTTTTTTTAACTATATTTTCTTTATACTCACCATCTAGGACTCTCATGTGTTTTTCTGCTCAAGAGCAATGAACCTGCAGGGGATTCAGTAAAGACTGTTTAGACCCGTAATACAGCAGTGTTCACACTGTAAGTTAAAGCTGTTTATGTTACTGCCTTCCATTTTCGAGGAACAGAAAAACAAAACTTGTAAAGGGCAGATCTCCTCCCATCACATGACTGAGGTCACTGGAAGGCCAAGTTTGACAATTCAGCTGTGGTATAACCTTGAATGAAATAGAATCAATTCCCCATCTTGCGATTTAAAGCTTGGAAAGGGCCAGCTCTGCATTCCTGATCATACTGCTCTTCCACATCGCCCTGCCAAGCCACTAAGTAGAAAAATCTAATGTATAACTTTTACGGGCCTGTCTCCAGTGCAGGGTAAGTACTGTCCTGCAAAGCAGCTCACAGAGTGCTGACAACGGCACACAGATCAGACACTGAATGGGGGCTGTGTTGGAAACTGTGAAGAAACTGATAGTGTCTAAACTTGTGACACTCCCCAAAAGATTTAGGTGAAGAAATTTGGCCTGAACTTAAACAGACAGATGATTGTAAAGGGCTACGGATCTTTTTTCTTATAGTACCTTTTTTTTTTTTTTTTTTTTTTTTTTTTTGTCAGTGAGGGTTAAAGCAAACAGTCCACCATGATCCCACTGTGTAATTGCTTCCATTTTGTTTAGGCAGTTTAACCTCACTTTAACCCCTCTGACTACTGTTCAAGATGAAACAAAATGACTTTGATGATCTTAGACCAGCAATAATAATAAACTCCTCTGGTGTTGTAAACCTCTTTGTGCTAAGGACAGAGAGAATGATTACTCCTCCAAACTGTTTGTGCTGTGTGATTGATAATGACCAGTTGAAATTCCCCTGGTTTCTCCCTGTGTGCCTCCATACAAGGGTGATTTAATTCACTGGCACTTGGGAGGAGTTTACCTCAAGGCATAGTGTAGGTTCAAAGGCACAGTGAAGAATGGCTTTCTGTAGACAAAGTCTGGGGGCAGAGCCTTCTGAAACCTGCAGCCTCTTTGCTGGCATAACAAACTGGGAGTTAGATCCTCAGCTAGCATAAATAACTTCAATAAAGACATATTAGCTTTATTGCTAGGGTATATTAGTTTTATTAAAGCTTGTTCTGGGGTGCTGTTAGCTGTTCAAAGACAAAGCTGTCCCATTCAAATTATTTCATCACTTTTGGCTGCTGACAGATCCAAGGCATCTCCAGACCACTCAAACTCTATCACCACTCAAACCATCCATACCTGCAATTCCAGTGTGACAGCGTGCTCTGCAATTACCACAAACTGAAGCAGTCTAGGAGAAAGACATGCTGTGGCAAGAGAAGGCTTTTAAAAATATGCAGAGTAAACACACTGTAGAGTTAAATTGACCTGATTTGCATTCATAAATGAGGTATGGTGAATGCAATTATAATGTGGCCACGTACTAAAGGTCAAATGTCATGATTTTTAATTACAAACACACTAGCAGCAAACCAGCCATATCCATTTAGTAAAGCTTTAAAATCCTCAGACCACAGATGTGTGTGTGTGGGAGCAGAGAGAGGGCAGGACTGAGAGAGTCCCCATGACTTACAGACCATGTTACATCAAGTTTGGTGTGTCTGAAAACATATTATTAGCAGTAGTATTGTGTGATGAGAATGAAGCTTCCAAAGTAAACTCCCATTAAGTTAATATTTAGTGCTACAGATGACCCAAATTCTTATTTCAATATATTTCAAAACTAGAAACAGGTAGGTGTCATTTCAAAGGTCTCTGCCACTCTGAATGCTTCTATGCTGCTGCACCAAGATATATTCACTGCTTTAAGATGTGAATGGTGATGAGCTTTAAGATGAAAGAAACATGCAAGAATTTTTCATAGACTACAATATTCACTGAAAAAAACAAAAACAACAACAACAAAACTGTAGTTAAATCATCCAACTTGATTCCTTATTTAGTTATTAGAGATATCTAGTGAACAGACCTACCAACACATAAGCCATTTAAAGCAATATGGAAAAATATGTTTCCACTGCTGATGGAACCACATTGTCCCCAGAATACAACTGAGTGGCTGATTTTGGGAATAGTCTACATTAGGCTAAATAAAGGCCTTGGGTCTTTAACTCTGCTTCTGTTGAGTCACTTTGATCGTAGATGACTTTCAGTTTACTCCCCAAAAAATTCTCAGAGCCAGAAGAAAACAGGATTTTCCTGGTTCCTCAGCAACCAGGGCTTTCCCAACCCAGATAAATAAATACAGAAAGACAATTAAACTACTAACATGCATGATATAATAAAGGCCAAACTTGAGATATGTAATTCCAGCACAAGAAGAACCCTAGGTTGATCTTTTAGCCCAGTTTTTCTGTGTGTGCTTTTTAGTGGGGCAGGCTGTTCCCTAAGCTTTTGCTTCCCACGTGGATCCAGCATGTTACGAACTTCCAAATCAGACTCACACCTGGGGACAACCTCACCATCTTCTGAGGGCAGGGTAAGGTCTAGTAAGTATTCCAATGCAAAGAGAGATCAATTAATTACTTGAATTAGTCCTCCCACAGCTGTAACATTCTTCACCTGCTGCTCAGACAGGTACATAATTCTTCCCTATCTTTGAAAACCATCAAAGGTTTCCACTTTGAGCACATGCTTTAAAATTGTAGTCCACATTGGTCACTACAAACAAGGGCAAAAGCAACAGCGCACAAGAGAGTGAAGGGTCTGGAGCGTGGAGGTAATTTGCAGTGGCAAGGACCATCAATACACCAGATTTCTACCCATGGAGGAAGGTTGCTCAGCAGACTCTTGGTTTTAATGCTCTTTTTGCAATATCAGATATATTAAACACAGTGCCTCCGTGATCCAGGTCCATGCCCTATGCTGAAGTGACCGTGCTTACTCCAGAAATGTTGCATTTCAGGTGCGAGAGAGATTTCTGTAATTTGGTCATCTTTGTGATTATTTCTTTCACCACTTCACACATGTGCCATAGGCCTCTCTGATACAATTTTTATACAGGTGGAAAAGATGTTTTCAAGCAAATTCCTTTCTTGGTCTGAACATCTATTTAAATGCAAGCAGATTTTCTTCCCTCCAAAAAACACCTAACAAATTAAAACATCTGCTTCAAGGGAATCACAAGTTTATTGCTGTCATAACAACCTGACATTTGACATGCTGCACTTTGCTGAATTAAAGTCACAGTACACTGTGCTCCAGAGAAGCAATGATACTTTGCTGTAACATCTGTAGAGTACAAAATGCAGGTTTGCTCTCAGGTTCAAAGAACACTTGGAACTAAATTCCTTGAAATCAAAAACTGGGAGATGGCATATGGTTAGCAACTCTTTTTGTTTTATTTATAAACTTGTTTGTGGGATATAAAAGTATTTAATTTTGAATCCTAGAAATCTACCCCTGAAGAGAAACCTTAGCAAGCCAGGACAAGTAAAGGATCCTTTCTAAAATCTTCTGCTCAAGAGAATAATATAAAATAAAATAAAATAAGTATGCTGCTTGAAAAAGAAAAAGAGAGGACTAGATAAGTACATCCTGATGTCTTTTCACAAGTAGGACTTTACCGATAGACCAAGGAAGAAGAGCATGACGTACTGCTGTGTTTACTTGGATGACCTTCCATAAGGCTTAGTTCCTCAGTGAATCGGTTTCCTGTTTGCAAAACAGAGACCGTAGTAACTGTCTGCCTCAAATTGCTCTCAGAATCTGTTATGTAAATTGTCAGA
Source organism: Heteronetta atricapilla (assembly GCA_011075105.1). Taxonomy (NCBI): domain Eukaryota; kingdom Metazoa; phylum Chordata; class Aves; order Anseriformes; family Anatidae; genus Heteronetta; species Heteronetta atricapilla. The sequence continues at coordinate 8,849,799 of CM021731.1, read as the reverse complement.
TATTGTCGTACCCTGGGAATGGGGACCATGTAAGCACAGAGACAGAGATATGGAGATAAAGACACAAAGAAGGTAATCTACCATTTTTCTTCCTTTTCCTAAATTCACTGTTAAGCCCCAGAAGCCAGTAGTCAGCATTCTAAATCACCAAAGTGTTTCTTACAAAAAACCACCATCACCTCCACCACCACCACCACCACAAAAACTGAAGGAAGTAGTAAGTGTGAAACACACGTCAAAAACAGGCTAGTTTTACTTTTTATTTTTATTTTTTTCCATAAGTCTCTGCTAGAATTCTTTAAATATATCTTTTTCCCATATGCTGCTCAACTCAATTGTATACTGTTGTAATGCACTGTCTATTAGAAAGCATACACCTTCAACCAAGGGTTAGCTATGTAAAGACTCTTTAATGGGAAGAGAAAACTTTTTCAAGGAACTTTGGAAATTCTACACTCAAAATTCCAGTATTTTCTGTTTGTCAATATTCAATTTTCTGTTGGTCAGTATTATGAATTCCATATAGGAATGGACTGGTATAACCCTGTAGCATTGATGTTCTTGTCACAGTATGCATTGCAGAAGTCTATTGCATCCCACTTTATGATCACACCTTTTTTTTTTGTAAAAGTATATGGAACATGAATAGTAAGAGTAACCCCTTCAGTGGATGATCTGAGGCCTTCCACTAAGGTTTAAAATACTGAATGTTTTGGTTTGTACTGATCAGTCACAACAGTTGTGTTGACTCATTTTAAATAAAACAGAGAAGCAGATGGGAGCAACTAAAGAAAGAAAGAAAGAAAGAAAGAAAGAAAGAAAGAAAGAAAGAAAGAAAGAAAGAAAAGAAGAAAGAAAGAAAGAAAGAAAGAAAGAAAGAAAGAAAGAAAGAAAGAAGAGGAAGAAGAAGAAGTAAACAATGCAAACACATTTACTCAACAGTCTGATGCTGAGTCAAAACTTACAGTAGCTCTTCCTTCTCTAACCAGCCCTGGAAATATTTGAAGGCTTGGCAAACTCAGAAAGAATAATATGGTAGTGACAGCATGTTACATGGAAAACAGAGCGTAGACAAAAGTAAACAGGTTGACAAAGCACAAGGAAGATTTATGTTCACATTGTGGATACAACATTTTGACGGTACCCGTTGTGCCTTTTCTTTGCAACAACTGAAGGCCGCATTGCATGCTGTGTTGTGACTCGGCTGACATAGCAGGAAGAACAACTATTTTAACACTGATGCAAGATAAGGGGAGCAGCTGCTCCCATCTAGACCCAAAGATACATTCCTTATTTCCCTTCCTTTCAAAAGTCACTCTCTACCTCTGTTCTGTCAACACTCCCCTACTAAGGGTCAGGGAAGAATTTATTCCACCTTTTTTATCACATACATTCATATGTAGCACTTCATTTACTGAGGTATTTTTGGGGGGAGATGATAACTCTTAACTCCTTAAGGTTTGGAAGACTAGGTCTTCAGGTCATAAGCACTGTTTCCTAAAGGTCAGATGCTGCTTGCTTAGTTATGTCAATTTTATTACAATCACCTCACTTTCAATGTACAATGGGCATTTGATGATTGATGTTTTGTAATGGGACATTCCTACTGAACTCTTTAAGAAATTCTTTCCTTCCATTCAAGAGTTCAAAGGAAAGAGAAAAATTGAAACAGCAATTGCATAAGATTTATGTACTGTACTGTGAGAACCCAAATACTCTCCTGTTGTTATCTAACAGCAATTGGGAATAGCATATGGAAAATGACTTCAGGTATTCTTGACTTTACCTTGCAGTTCATTAAAAAAAAAAAAAAAAAAAAAAAAAGGGGCAATCCAAAATTCAGGACATGAAAACTTCTACTTAGAAAGTATAAATTAATTATGCTATTTAAAGCAATACAATGTGATATACTTATGTTAACAAAGGTGTTTACTCTTTTAGAGTCTTAAATATGAAATTCATGACAAATAATTTTCTATCCACTGGATTTTGGGTTAATCAAAGCTGTAATTTCTTTTCATCTGGTTAAGTCTGTATTAACAAAGCAGGCTTTCTGCACTATTTCTAGAAATGGCAAAAATCTTTGTAATTCATTTATATACTAATTAGGACAGACATTGTAATATACTCATCTGACTGCTTGCATATTCCACTATAAAAGCAAATTTATTAGATGAGCAGATCTAATTGACAATTTTGCCAAAGTAGGAACAGAGAAAAATGTCCCATTCTGGGTCGATTTTTGTGGAGATCTTGTTATTTTTATTACTGCAAATATGGTGTTGCATTTCCCTTTTCTTTTACTATTTTATTTAAAAAAGAGTTAGTCATGATTGTGTGACCTATGGACCATCAATGCCTCAGTGCTGTTTAAACTGATATCTTTGAAGTTTTTAAAAGATGATCACAAGTGAATTTTAATCAAGTGTATTCTTTATTTAGGTGCACATAAATCTAAACTCTTTTGTTACACATGGTAAAAGCATTGCCAGTGCCATCCCACCTGCCCTCACGAAATGGTGAATTATTTTTCAGCACAACTTACTGTAATACTTGCAATGCTTGAAATTACTATTTTTGAACTGTATGTAGAGAGAGACCATGATTTATATGCTCTCATTCCACATATTCCATAAACACTTTAGCAATGTGAATTTCATTTCCAGGACAAGTGCTGCCACTTAGTTGTAAGCAGACTATTTCATTCCCAAGCATTTTAAAACAGCTAGTAAAGTGTTCCATGAGAAACTGTTTAGAAATACTTCTCTAAAGAGGAAAAAAGAATTGTGTAAGAATATGAAAGGTCAGATGTTTGTAACTTTGAAAACTTAGTCACATCTCTAAAATTAATGTCCTCAGAAGACAGGAGGATGATAAAGAATTTTTGGGTCTGGTTCCAATGAAAAGTGAAACAGAAAAAAATATTGTAAAGAGATGATCAAAATGATATATTGGTGAAGGCAATCTACAAAGGGCAAGAAACTACTGTAGTGTGTTCTTGACACCCTTGTCATTACAGTGACCTAATGTCTCAAAGTAGCATTAGGCAGTATGACTGACACCAGTTGTGTCACTTTACTCCCTTACGCGCTTTTCAAATATATCTGTTTTGTGTAGTGTTTTGATTTGACAGCATTTTAAATGTTCACAGTGTTCAAAATGTATGAAACAAGGTAGGCAGAAAAGGTATTTCTACTTGGAATGGAAAGCAATGGGATTCCTCTGGGTTCACATTTAAGGGGGTTTCATTTTGCACCTTGGGACTGATCTTGGAAAGAGCTGTTTTCTGACTCCAGCAACGGAGGAAGGAAAAGGTGATATCTGACAGTAACAGCTGAAGAGGAATATTACCTTCCCCTTCTACAAAAGAAACAAATATTCTCAGTGTTAACTATCATCTCCCTGACAAAATATGATGGACCTGCACAACTTTTATGACTGTTAGATGATCTAAAAACATCCTGACTTCAAAGCACTCCGTCTTCTTCTGAGCTCCTATCACTCAACACTTTTTCCTGCTCTATCCAAATATGACACTAGCAATTTGAAAGCATTTATTAAACAAAAAAGTAAATACCTAAAACCATATATGATCTTTTGATAAAATTGTAGGGGTGTGGTCCTGGTTTCTTCAACTGACTAGTGGCCTGAAAGGCAGACTTCAAGAAACTCCATTCATAAAAGTCTTTCACCTTTAGCTCTTTCTCCTTTGTAGTTTGTTCTGGAATAGTAGCTTGTTGGTGGAATAACTGAAAAAAAAAAATTTCAGAATCACTTTTATGGTCTTAAAGGAATTTGTAAAACATAAAATCAGAGTATCTTCTGTTCACCAAAGACTATATTTTTTTAAGAGCCATCATATTCTCAAACTCTGAACATTCATTCACCTTTTCAGGGCTTTAGCGGGGACTTTAGGTATACAGTCAGTATAATCTTTACTTTTTAAAAATTAAAAAGGTTAAAATGCTAGTTTTAGAAAGAGAAAAGAAGATACAAAACAGAACTAACAGTGCACTTCCCTACCACAGAGTGATTTCTGCCATGTTATGCTGACCTTGGTCACAAAAGAAAATGCCTCAGAAGCACAAGAGCTATTAGCAAAGAAAACTTGTCTTTGACTGAAACAGTGAATGGCCCCAAGACTCTTTCATTTGTTTGTGTGTTTGGGGTTGTTTGAGTTTCTAAAGCTTGTTCATCCTATAAGGACTTAATTCTTCTGCAAGGATTGATGTGGTGGACCAGATTTTCTCTATTCATCATGAAAACACTGACATGCTTTTGTCACAAACATAAAAGGACCTACTTAATCCAACCGGTGTTCAATTCCTCAGCTAGTCTCATGGCTAGCTAAAAATCAAGAGTCAAGCAGATGCTGGGAGTGAGTTTGAATTGAGGCATTGACTCATTGGATGACCTTGCAGACAGTTGCTTGACCTCTGTGTGCCTCAGCAAGCCAACAGTAGAAATGGGACAAAGGTGGAATGTTGCTTAACACCAGATCCCATGTTCAAACCTTTCAAACTAAACTATAAATCAGTAAAATAAGGTTGCTAATATAGAAACACTTCCTAAATGATTCACCTGTCCCATTTGACTTCTTCCCCAAAAGCTGAGAATGACCAGGAAATCAATGAGGAACAGGGATGATTTCATTTGTTCTTGTTGGGTGGGCTCCACTCACCCTGTATCTGCAAAACATCTGAATGGAATTGCCAAAGATCCTGTCTGCCCCTAAAAAAAAAAAAAAAAAAAAAAATATGCCAATATGCCAGCATTAGCAAGACAGGAAGTACAAGCAGAAACAGCTGTGTGCCTGCTGAGCCCAGCTGTACACAGCCTGCTGCAGCTTAGAATGCGCATGCCAGACTGCTGCCTGCATCTGATTGGGAAAGAAGGGAAAGACAGAATGGAGAAGATCATTGGATCTTCTGTGGAAAGACATCAGGAGAAGACAAGCAGCTTTCACTAATGTTTTCCTGAGATTCATGCTGTGCACAAGCAGTCCTATACTGTCTGAAAGAGCCTAATACTGCTTTAAATTAATTTAGTACAAGTTACATTAAGTGTGATCTAAGGATGCCCAGCAAGTCAAGTCAACTTGTATACTTCATTTGGGGCCTAAACCTTCTAAACTACAAATAGTCCTTGTTCAGTTGGGCAAAAACAAGAAAGTCAATGAAGGTTCTCAATAGCAAAACTGATCTCATCTTTACTCTTGAAAACAAACAAACAACAAAACAACAACAATAATAATAATAATATAAAAGCCTTTAAAGTGTTTACAAGTTTTACAGTACAGCCACTTCCCTTTTAGTATAGCAACATGTTCTTTCAAATGCAGTCACAGAAAAGAAAACCAAAACATATTCATCCTGTAGGAATCCGTTTTATAGGAAGGTTCCTTTATAGGAACATGAAGTTCCTATATAAGGACTCACATTTTATTTGTTAGGCACCTAACTGTGCACAATAAAATTGAAAACAAGTCTGATGCTTCTTTCAATAACAGGGACACATGCCTGTGTGGTTTCACTCAGATCTCTGAAAACTGAACTCTGTTTTTAACTGAATATATTTTTTCCTTCTAACTTCTTCACCTCTCTGTATCACAAATAGCAACAAGTGAAAAAAACTTGCTTCAAATATTAATAAATATTAAAAGTATGTTAGGCATTTCTAAGTAAGTTAAGTTTGAACTCAATGCAATGCATTTAGCAATGTCCTTGAGTTACCTGTATTTTGGATGTAACCTCTTGACCACTTTTATAGCTGTGAATTGTCCCCTGGCTCCCTTCACTTGAGCAAGGGTGTTAACCCCAGTGTCCTGGCTTAATTCCAGTTTATGTAATTATATTATGCTTGCTTGAATTCTCCAAGAGTTTCCTATTGGAGAAGCTATTCTTTACTTTCTGGTTCTTCACTTTCTGATCCAAGAGGTCCTTGAGAAACACCATTTATAATACTTCTACGTTGGAAATGACTTAATTTCCTTAGCAGAACAGGGGTCCATATTTATGGGTATATACTTTTGTACAGACATACGCACACATCTGCTCATTTATTTATACTAATTGCTTGAATGTGTAGATTGACATATACACTTAGAGTTGTCCTGGGACAACAAAAGGAAGTATTTTTCAGCTTGGATTAGCTGAAAAAACTAGCATTTTCTAAAGAATTATGTAATATGCAAAGCAAAAAAGAACAAAACATGAGAGGGTTTAATTAAGTGACATAAGATGCCTATGGCAGAAGTGGGACCTTAACCCAGGTCTCAAGATTTCAGCTTTCAGCATGACATCACTTCTTTCCCCAAAGAAACGTTATGCAATACTATGAAGAATATATAACAAAGATATAGATGTATGGAACATAATGAAAAATCTATAATGTAACAAAGAGTTATAGCAATATAATCTCATATCTGAAAAGAAAGTTCTGTGTAAAAGAAAGTATTAAAAATATTACTGGGTAGGAGTCAACACAATATAGAATCATAGAATCATAGAATATTCTGAGTTGGAAGGGACCCATAAGGATCATCAAGTCCAACTCCTTGCACCGCACAGGTCTACCCAAAATAGGTCTACTACTGCTTCACTGGGGAGCCTGTTCCAGTGCGCAATCACCCACTCAGACCACAATGACCCCCTCAGCCTCCTCTTCTCTAGGCTGAACAGGCCCAGTGCCCTCAGCCACTCTTCATATATTTTCCCCTCTAGGCCCTTCACCATCTTCATTGCCCTCCTCTGGACACTCTCTAACAGCTGAACATCCTTTTTGTACTGTGGTGCCCAGAACTGCACACAGTACTGAAGGTGAGGCCGCACCAGCGCAGAGTAGAGCAGGACAATCACTTCACTTACCCTACTAGCGATGCCATGCTTGATGCACTCCAGGATACGGTTGGCCCTCCTGGCTGCCAGAGCACACCGATGGCTCATATTCAACTTGCTGTCAACCACAACCCCCCAGATTCCTCTCTGCGGGGCTGCACTCCAGTGTCTTGTCGCCCAGTCCGTATGTACGGCCAGGGTTGCCTCGTCCCAGGTGCAGGACCTGGCACTTACTTTTGTTAAACTTCATGCGGTTGGTGATCGCCTAGTTCTCCAACCTGTCCAGATCTCTCTGCAAGGCCTTTCCACCCTCATCTAAGTCTACAATTCCTCCAAGTTTGGTGTCATCGGCAAATTTGCTCAAAACACCTTCTAGTCCTACATCCAAATAATTTATGAAGACATTGAAGAGGACTGGCCCTAAGACAGAGCCTTGAGGGACCCCACTAGAGACCTTCTGCCAGCCTGATGTGGCCCTATATATCACAACCCTTTGAGCCCTGCCCGTCAGCTAATTGCTCACCCATAGTATGATGTTTTTGTTAAGCTGTATGCTGGACATTTTGTCCAGTAGGACATATCCATTTTATTTTCCTTTGCTAAGTTTAAAGCTAAAGTTGTCATGGCTCAGTAGGAGGCAACTTTACAACATTAACAAAGACTACCTCTTTCTCTGAATCCAAACCACAGAAGGGTGTGCTTAGTTTCTACCATTTAAACTGATTTACATGTATTTCATCACTCTTATTATTCACATTTTGGTGTTGTAATAGCTATATGTGCCTGTGGCTTTCATTAGAGAAGGAGCAGCACTTACGGTTTGACAAGTCCCTACTCTCTCCCCATACAATTACTTTGCAAATATTTTGGAACAGGACAAGTGAGGAGGGATGAACTATTTGTTATGACAGAGGACAGGCTTAAAATCCATGGCCTGCTGATCTTTCTATCATAGACATCACAGACTTTATCTATCCTCATTTCTTTACATCTACAAAACTGCGATAATCTTTAAAGAACTCATAAGGTGAGGCTGAATCGTTTGTAAACTGCTTGGAGATTTTTGGATAAAAGGTACTGTATAAGTGCAAAGGAGTTAATTGAACCTACAGGAGTCAATTCTTAATGTATCTGTCTGTGTTTACGAGCACACTTTTCACCTTGCCCTTGTGGAATTTGAAGATATTAAAAACACACTCAGCCCCAGAGACCCTTAAATCCCAACAGAAAGTAGAGATAAAAGGATAGAAGAAGTTAAAACTTGTCATTCCCATTTTACAGAGTGAAAACTGAAAACAAGAAGCTTAATTTATGTATCTGGATACACAAAGAGCAGTGTATGCAGGGATGTGAAGGCAGATCTCGTGAATACCTTCCCAAGTTCTTCATGTAGACGATATTCTGGTTAGCACGGTCCCTCTACATTCTCCCCACTCTCCCACCACATATAATTACTGAAGTACAATTACCGATTTTTGCTGGCATTAGAAGGTAAGAAATAGTCCTTCATAACCCTACATCTAACTTGGAAATCAAAAACAGCAGCTTGCATTTTTAATTTGTTTACCTCTGTTTTTTTATTTAATTTTCACATGAAGCCCATGAAACTTTGGTTTTGGTAGTGTTTTTTTTTTTTTTTTTTTTTTTTTAATTATTATTATGAGGGTTTCTTAAGGTAGCTGAGGTGGCTGAAAGCACAGTATGCTAAGGAAGTGTTCAGCCATGGCCCGCTGGTTGGTGTCAAAAGGCCAGCATCTGGTACCATTCTCTTGGTACTCAATTGCTTCTTTCTTTCAGCTCTTTCAGACCAAGGTACAACTCGAGAAGTGCATTTTGTGTTATAAAAGCCCTAATAGAATGGCAGCTTTATGTGCATAAATCTGTTCTCACTGCCAACACAACAGCTTAGCCAAATAGAAACAGCAGCCACAATACCAGGAGGCCAAAGTTTTCTAAGACTAAACCTGTCACCACATCTCGTGCAACTAGCTGCCTACAGCCCTGCATATGACCTTAAATTTGATTCTCTCATTGTACACAAGCTAGAGAAAATTACACAGTGTTGATTTATTGTGCTATACATGTTCTCCATTTTCTTTGCTTTTTGTTTGCATTTTTCTTAAAAAAGTTACTATCCTCTTTGAGATACAAAGAAAAAAAATGAAAACAATAACAGTCATGGTTAACTGTCAGAAGATCTATGTAAAACTCAACTGCCACAATTTACTAATCTGAACAAAGGGAATTTCATTTTGACTTTATTGAAATATAAAACTTCCTCAAATTAAAACCAAATGAACTCATCTTTATAGTCAAACTGAGACTCTATCAAGGTACACAGCATCAAGTGCTACTTCACACAGTGGAGTCAGCACTCTTTCTTCACCGCGTTTGACAATGTTAATGGATTTGTTGTTGTTTTAATATGTATATTATCAGAAGAAATCAAAGCCACGTGGACACCTACAGGGAAAATGGGAGGTCTCAAAATGTTGTTGGGAGATCAAAATTTGTGATTCTCTCTCTGTACTCTATTTTTTTGTCAACTTTGCTTAAGTTACATTGTCATATTAATTTATTTTATTTTCCAAAGTAGTTGGGGCTGGAAACAAATTTTCTCGTTGTTTTTATAGAACTGTAGAGCAGCCATTCCCAGTTGGAACTTCTATAAAGCAAAGCTTTATTTTAATCCACAAGCCTCAAACTAATATATAACCTCCTGATTCTTCTAAGGCAAGGGTAAAGCAGCAGGTGTTTCAAGTTCCTGGGAGATGCATTACAGAGACAAATCTAAACCATTCATGATTAATAAAAATATATATTTTTTTCATCTGAAAGGCTAGGAGAATATGAAATTTCAGTGACCATACTATAGGCTTTAAAATATAAATAACCCTCATAACACCTGCATGTGGGGAAACAAAGCAATATTCAAAAGTGTGTTTAATAGAACCAGGCAAAAAAAAAAAATATCCCCACTATTAAATGAAAAATTGAAATGCAAGTGCATAACAGTCATAATTTTTAAAGCAGGGACCCAAAATAATGAACAAACAGCCAATAACTAGAAAATCACCTGAAGGATTGAATTCAAAGGGCTTATTAAAAATATCAAGTTTACCTTTTAAAGGACCTGTGTAATTACATGTATTACAATGTAGTATGCATGGCACACAAGGAAAGCATGTGCTGTTAAGGTCTGAACTACCTATGGCTGTACGTATGCAGAAAACACAGCAGGTTCCTGAGCTCATGGTTGCATAAATGTCCAGGAGAGGGAGCATGAAGGCAGTCTGCACTGCACCATTATTGATTGACCTGTCTTTGAAAGTTTTGCCTTGCAATTTGTCAGCAGAGGACCTGATTGGAGGTTAACGTGAAAGGCTACACAAACAAACAAACAAACAAACAAACAAAAAACCACACCTTTGTTGGCATAGTACTCTGAACAAAGGCACTAGACTGTAGGATATGAATTCTTTCTTTGCTAGGTATCACACCTCTTCCTTTGGAAGTAAGAAAGGACAATGTGCACCTTTGTTCTCCAGTCTCATAGACTTGTGTTAAACAAGCCTACAGCGGGCATAGGGATGCAAGACAGATTTTTTTTTCATTTGATTGAATAAAAAAATATGATCTGGGCAGAAAGACATTAGATTACATATTTATTTATGTATTTCTTCTAAGTTAGTAGAAGAGTTAACTGGGATTCCAGATTTTATTCTTATCAATACCACTGTATAAACAACTTGAATCTCATCAGACTGTATCAAGTGTGCTCAGACTGAATACTGGGAGCAGTGAGCTTATCCACTCCATACAGGATACGATGCTGATTTGGTTAGTAGCTATATACTGGATGTCAATTTAATATCAAATTTTAATATGCAAATATTTTGCCTAATTTGTAGTTAAGCCTACTGGGAAAATACTGTTCTTGATTCCTGGAAATCCCTTATGAATCCAGTGGTTGGTTATTTAATATCTTGCTTTCTCATCCCACTTAGTCAACTGGCAATACTATCTGCCAGGAAGAGAATTAATGATGGTGAGTCATGATTTACCAAGAAAAAGTCTGTTTTTTCAAGGATACTTCAACAACAAGGAGCCAAATCCCCAAGTAAACTTTGTGATATTACAAGAGTAAAAACAATCAAGACACTACACATACTATAATTGTGGGTTCCCTAGATGCAAAGGAAGTTAGAATATATGGACAGCCCAAACAGCTTTGGCTTTCCCTCATGTAATGGAAATATCCAAGGGGACTGTAAAAAAAAAATATAAATAAATATATTGGGCAGCTGGTGTGAGTAAAATGTCACTGTCATTTGCCTTCTGAAATCTCTTCTCCCACTAAGACAAAGGAGACTTGTAACTAAACAGTTACAAGTTAAAGTTAAAAGATGTTTTCTACACAGTATTCATTTCTCTTCACCCTATAATATCTAAGATCCAATAGCATCCAAATCTCTGATTCATACTTATCAATACAAGCTAAGTATTCTCCCAGCTTTCAGTGTTAGGATCATTACTTTCTTCACTGACATGAATAAGGACATACTGTTTACATCCAAGTTGGCTTAAATAGCTGAAAATTTATTTGTGGATGTGGAACTAGATACAGGGAATAAAAGTTATGGGTCATAATGTAATACACATACTGAGTTGCAAATGGTCTTTAAGGAAGCTTAGAGGAAAACACATACAAATGCTTAGATATTAGTTGTTTTTATATATATATATATATATTCATGTTCACACACAAAGAAGAATATATAACAAGAACTTCTCCAGCTACCTGAAATAGTATTTGATTTTAAATATTTCCATGTGCTTATGAAGCTGAAATATTTTTATGCCATCAGCCATGATATATTGCCTCTTAGAAGTGACTAGGTAAAATGAATGAAAACAAACAAACAACAACATCAATAACAACAACAACAACAAACAAAACCAAAACCACCACCACCAACAAAAAAACACACTAGAATAATAACATTGAGTCTTTGACTATAGAATATTTTAGGAAACAGATTTATATCTTTATATAGCAGTTAGCTAGTGGGAGTGTATTGCAGAGAAGACACAGCAATGACATGATGTGTTCTTATTCTTCCCATAGTATCTCAGATGATATATCTTGATCCCTTTACTCAGGTAGCTCAGGAGCTTAACTGAATGACCCATACTCGTGACATATGGTGATATTCTTTCACAGTTAAAATGGCAGAAGTGAGAACCTGATTTACACAATGAGTTGGATACATTTTTTTGAGATCCTCTGAGGAAGGAGACACTCAGACTGGCTTGATTTCCTTCAAGATTTTTTGAAATTTCATCATATACCACAACTAGTGCACTATCTGGAGTTGGCCATGTCCTATTTTCTTTTTTTTTTTTTTTTTCCTACCTCTGATACATCCACAAGACCTGAAGTGCAATGGAAACATCACAGACATGGAAACATTCTGGTGTTATAAATCATGGGAGCTCCCCACACCTCAATGGAGCTAAGTCAGCTTACACAAAGTGGACACCTTCATTTCTGCTCTGCAAAAGGGATCAGGGAGCACATGTATTTAATTCTACATCCTGACTTGTGGATCTGTCTCCAGTGCATCTGACAGCATTCTCGATAAGTTAAAGGCTTTGTGAGTCGTGGGTAGTTATAGATCATGCAAGCCAAAGCCTCCCTGCCTAGAGGGAGGCATGAGAAAGGCCATGGACAAAATGCCTGACTGTAACATGTAATAAAGCCTTACCTGGGAGATGGATGATCCCACTCAAACATTGCTGATGGCTTCATTCTGCAACATGTCAGTAAAGTACCTGAGCACGTGTTACTTCATAAACAAAGGACAACATGATTTCTCATCAGCTAATATGCTCTGTGCTAAAAACAAGCACAGACAGTTGCTTACAGTCAATTTGCCTTCAAGTCTTTTTAGCTAAGTTCTTTCACTCCTTGAACAGGCAAATTAGGCACACTAAACCGTTGAACCTCAGGTAGGATTTTTGAAAGAAATAGTTAAGAAATAATGTGAAATTTTGTTTTTAAAGTTAGAAAAATAATGTCTTTGGTCTTAGTCCCATGTGAACATTGGAGTTATAGTAGGGGTGAGAATTTCACTTGGCCAACACTTCATCTAGAACTAATTTTCCTACATCTAATCCCCTAACCAACCTCTTTCACTTTGTAGGGTCAGAAAATGGGAGCTGGTGTTACTGACATCATAGATTTTCTTTTAAGCAAATAGCACAAAAATTCACCTCACTTCTAATTTACCATAGTAAATTATTGCATACAATAATCACAAGGTTGTTTATTAAACATATAGTGATATTTTGTTGGAATCTAAAAGTGACCACGCAGTCCAATCATAACAAACCCTTGCAGATTAGATTAGGTTTAATGTCATTTCCTGCATTGAAAAGAGGTGCAGTCCTGCCCAATTGCCAAACTCAGCACCCTGCTGCCAAAGGCAAGCAAATGTCTCAGTGTGACAGTAGTTGAGTAACAGACTTCCTAGGTGATGTTTTGAATTATTAAGAAAAAGACATCTTAATAAGGGCAAAAGTTCTCAATTGTTTTGTAGGAGCCTTTGTAAAGCCAGATCTGGAAATAGGTGGCACACGATATGTACTTCAGAAATCAAATCCAGAATTTGGTTTCAAAATCTTACAGTTCTAAATGTTATCATGCTTTCATAATGTATGAAAAAATACTTATACATGAAAACAAAGTGTGCTTGCTGCTGTGAAGTTGAAGAAAGGCACAGCTAGGTACAAACCACTACAGCAGGTACTTTGTCCAAATGTCTACGACCCTGTAGTTGCAGTCATTGTTTTCATACAGCTCTCTTAGAGGCGGAACTTCACCTTAAAATTAGTTTGGGTTTTTGTCCCTTATATTTATTTATTTATTCAATTGCTATTTTGTTTACTCCTGTTGTTTTGAAAGCAAATTCAAATAAAAAAATAATTTAATATAATAATTTACATTACTATATTATTTTTATTATTTTTAATAACATGTTAAATTATTAATATATTATTTATAATATAATATAATACTTTATATTATTATATTATATTTATAAAAATAAACTACTTTTACTGTGTTTTCAGAGATAATCTGGTGGAACTGCTATTTCTAAAAACTGGCATTAATTTCACAGACAAAACTATATTAAAAAAAAATGGAATTACAATTGTTCACACTTATCTGAAATATTTGCTCTGAAATTCAGTGAAAATGCTGTTTACTGAAAACTGCTATTGCAGAAGGCCTATTAGGAACTAGAATAAATGACTGAATAAGAGATTATTTTTAAGCATATATCTAGACTGAACAGAATATACAGTACTCTAACTTCCCAATTCCTCAGCTGGCTGTATAAAAGATACAGCAGTGTACATTGTGACTCCCTGCCACTGCAGGCAGATACATCTCCTTTCCAAGGAATGCAGGACAGGGAAGGAAACACACACGAGTCTCACCTTTATATGGCTCTGATGGTTTATACAGAGACTATATTAACTTTGCTTGTCCAGATTTTTGTTACAATACCCAGTAAAATTCCAATGAACATCTAAGTCTGCTAAAAAATTAGCAGATGGTGACCCAAGATGGATAGATAGGGTAACATGGCTGTAATCTTAAATTTCAAGAAGCAAAGCAGTTTGGAAAAGGTGATGGAATGGTGTTGAGGTTTTCATATGAAAAGATGAAATCTGGGGATAGGGCAGAGGAAAAGGTCCTTCTTTTCCTCCTGTGTGCACACAGCCCAAAAAACTTGACCAGAATCAGGGCCTTCTACCACTGGAATTGTCAGGAGTTCTTGTGTTAATCTATACTGTACTGTTACTGACTACTAATTCACAGAGTAGATTTGTCCCTTTTCTTCTGCAGTCATGTGGTATCCTGATCCTTCACTCTTGCTGTCATTCATCTTACACCTGAAAATCTCATTCAGAAGAAAAGTGAAAACATTTTTACCCATTCCAATTCTCCTGATCTGATTATTCCATGAGGCAAAATAATCAACTAGCACACCTGTGGAAAGTGAGCAAAAAGCAGAGGAAACCCATCAGGGAAACTTCCTGCAACCACAGCTGTGCGTGCTGCCACTGGAGCATGCCCAGTGCCTAATGCACATTAGGTAGGCACTAATCTCAGCCAGGTTTGATACAAAATTGAATCACTTTCTGCTGAAGCCCATGAAGCAGAAATTGCTACTTCTAAGCTAATCCATTTTCAAATTAGCTTCCAATTTTGACAGATGACCTCACTGCAAATCAGCTTACCTAATTTCTAACACTCACTAAGGGAAGAGAAATCAATCTTTTTTTTTTTTTTGTTTTTTACTTTTTTTTTTTTTTATTTTTTTTCCCCCCCCCCCCCTTCTGTTTTTCTATTTATTTATTTATTTTTAATTCCTTGCATCTTCCTTTCATATTTCTCCAACCTGGAAGATAAACTTTATGAAAGCTGAGATTTCTTAATTGTCTACTCTTATTTAAACAGCAAGAAGGGTAAAAAGAAATCAATGACTGTCAGTGTTTCACTGATGGTAGAGTTGATAGTATATGCTATTTATTTAATTTATAAATTATTTTGTATATATATTAGGACAAGATGCAGAGATTCCTACTAAAATAGGCTGTTTCTTGGTCCTTGTACTTATAGGCAGTTCCTTATAGGAAATTATAGTTCCTTATAGGTCCTTACAGGCAGTTCTTTTTTGCAGTTGGTAATTGAAAAGACAAATCTTAAGAAGAATCTGGGTGCAAAGCTAATGGCAAGGGAAGATTTGATTTCCATGTGATTTTTAAAAGTGGATAGAAGAAGCAATCACAAGTTACCTCATAATTCTGTTCTAGATTATTTTAATTATGAGAGGTGGAGGTATTTTTTATGTCCATGGAAGATTATACTTAGAGATGAGAGTGCATATCTAATACCTTATACAAGCATGTTTCAGACTGAAGAACAGAGAAGATAGTCTCAAATCAGCAGATACATGTAAATCCAATTTTAGAACAACATCAGACCTATGCCAAATTACAGGGACTTCTTCTGGGACAAGTTAGTATCTCAGTTTGAATCTTCCCTAAATTTGATGGTACTCAATTCCAAACAGCTTCCTTTTTTTTTTTTTTTTCTTTAAGGTAAGTGACATATTTATATGCAACTACCATATTGTATATGATAGGACAGAATGCAGAATGTACAGAAATGTACAGAAATATTTAACTTCTGAATACCAAAGAAACATATCTCTGTTTTTCATTACATTATAAAGAAGGTAAAATTAAGAAATAATACTAAAAGAACAACAACAACAAAGTGGGGAAAAAAGTCACTTAACACTGCAATGGTTAAAGAATTATGAAGATCTGTCCAAAAATCATACAACTTATCCAAGTTGTTCTTCAAAGCAATCAGCACAAATTAAGCAACTATTAAGTTCATCCTACACTGACTCAAAATAGATGGTAGTGAAAAACAGAATCTCTCTGCAGCTGAGTAAGGGACAGTCCAGATTTCCATTCTGTTGTGTCAGCTGGCTTAGAAGCAAATCTGCATTTCCTCCTGGACAGATACACATGTACTTTTTAAAGTAACAAAATAGCCAATATGTCTCTAAATATGATTATCATAACCACATATAACTTGTTGTACAACTATGCTCAGCTTCATAGGTAGGGCAGAAAGCCAGAAAATGTGGTAAACATATCCTCTTCCTCAGTCCTTTGACCTACTAGTGTGATGTTTATCTTCATGCTGACATTCCTAAAAATCTATATTTCCCACTTGAATCAAGCTACCACATACTGAGAAGAGGATAGCAACTAAAGTTCTTTTGGCTTTCTAGAAACATTTTCGCTTTGCATTAACTGTCTTACTTTTTCTTTCCTTTGTAAGCCTTTCTTCTTTGAGTCCTTCATTTCTCAATGCAAATTTCTCAATGCAAAGATGGACTCTTTGCAGTCCATCTTGGTTATATATTAAATAAATAAATATAATAAAATCCCAAGACAACATTGTGGCTGGTGGTTTCAAAAGTCATTTTTACTACGTCCCTGAAGTTTAGACATGAATGATGCATTGACTTTTGAAGTAGCATTGTCCTGGGACATAGCTGAGATTTTCTATTAGAGGAGGAATGTTCAGATAGACTGATTGGTACTAGCTCCTGGCTGGGCTAAAAGGATAGCTTTCCTATCTCTCAGGCTTAACTTCTAGCATAGAAATGCAGAAACAAAAGGAAACAAAATAAGGTGATAAATCTAGAAGTTATTCTGAGCAACTTTATAGATGTTTAAGATATAAATTGGAACATATAATTCTTTCTTTAGTCATTTAATCCATTTTCACTTGTGTCTAATTTGTCTTTAAAATATGCTATGCTATTTTGAAAGTTATATGGATTTTTTTTTTTTTCTTTTTTTCTTGTTTTTCTCCTCATTGGGGGAAATGTTCTGGGAGAGCTCTAAATTAATAGGATAAGGTATAGCTTATTTTATTAGGAGTTCTCTAATCAGTATTAGTATGCAACTCAAATTCCAAAAATTTTGGAAGTTTTTGGAGTTTTCTTTCAGTGTATCTCATAATATTAAAGGTAATTAACTAATTATAAACAGTACTAGAGACCAAACCCATGAAGCCAAACTCATCTGCTACTGAGGATGCTCAGTGTCATTGTAATTTTCCCATCCCATTTCAAGGAGTCTTCAGAAATGAGATTTAGTCTATTCTTGTAAAGGCTTCAGATAGGAGCCAAATGTGGCAAACAAATAATCAGTAGGAGGAAGATAGATACCATCAGATACACTAAGAACTTGTAATTGCTTTCCAACAAGTACAAATGGCTGTGGTGGTACAAAAGATATTGATCTGGAGCTTTAAAATCTTATCTTATTACCATTTCTCAAATCTTGGCCAAAGATTAAAATATCATAACGAGGCCTAAAATTGTAGGCTAATCATGGGACCTAAACAAAAAGAGGAGCAGAAAACAGTGACACTCAGCTGGAACAAGGAGAAAAGCAACAAAGTAAAGAAAGACAAACGAGATAAGGGACCCCTGGCCAAAACCCCCAGGACCACCTTAGCTCAAAAGGGGTTGCACAATGACATACTTCTTAAGAAAGATTATACATAACGGATGTGGCTGCTTCTGCAAATACCCATTTGAAAACCAGTGAACTGATTTAAAGACAAGATATTGAAGGGGAGAGGGAAATCAGTGATTTCACTTTCCCTGTACATAAGACTTTTTTTTTTTCTTTTCAGTTTTCTGATTGCTAGCCAAAATAAATCACCCTCTGCACAAATACAGTATTTTTCATGCAATTTATTATTATTTTTCCCATTTGTATTGGCTTATCAAAGACTCTGCATGGAGAAGACAGTACTTTAGATGCCCAGTGTGTAAGGACTGGCAGATATTTGACAGCATTTTGTAACCCAAATATAAAGCATCAAAATATGAAATGGAAATGGCGGAAACCTCAGAAACAGAAGTCATTGAGTCTTCAGTGACTTCAACCATTCAGTTGCCAGCATTTTCTATAACCTGTCACTTGGGTAACTGACATGGTGGGTTTGGTGCAAGAATATTTCTCTCCTCCAGACAAAAATAAAAAAAAATGCAAACTTAATTGAAAACAAAACAAACAGAAACAACAATAAAAAACAAGCAAACAAAAAACACAAACAAAAATACCTTTCATTGATAAAAGTAAACTTCACTATAAAGTAGCAACCTGAATACAACATTTCTGCTCATCGAGGAATGCTACTATGTAGGTAAGTAATTCTGACACTCTGTAAGGTTGTAATAACCTCTGTTATTGCTCTCCAAAATAGTGTTCTCCTCCTTTTACCTCCTTTGTAGGGGGAAAGATAATAAGCAAATAAACATTTAAACAGAAGTGAAAGTGCTACTTTCCTTAATGAATATATAATAACTTCTATTAGAAGATTCATTTTTGATGATCTAGATTTTCTAAGTAAAATTAAAGATACAAAAATAACAAAAAATGCTTTACACTTTTCAAACACTGTAAATCGTCCAAAAATGTATGTAATTTATTTACTTTGAAGCTTTTATTCTCTCATAGTAATGTGAAATAAACCTAAAAATCAGACCTGTTGTCATTTCTGTATAAGCTGTGATAAAATGATTTTTGCTTGAACTTCAAAGCTAGGCTCATATCTAGCAGAAAATACAGAATGGGTGGCAAGATTTTTTCCAGATTTTATAATCACATATGAAAGATGCTGTACTGCATCTTTCTGGAGTACAATTCTGCCAAGAAAAAAAAAAAAAAAAAAAAAAAAAAAAGATTTATCTGCATAAAACACAAATTTTATATTCGAACATTTGTAAAAGGACACATTATCCATTACAGATTTATAGGACAATATTAGTTTGCAAGACTGAAAAAGTACAGCTACTGCTTAGAATAGTTTGAAAGAAATTGCAATTACTGAAGTTCAATGTATATCTCAGTGCTTGGGATTATGTTTAGAATTGCACTAAGCATAACAGGAAGCAAATGATGGAGAAATAACTATGTTATATTTTTGTTCTTTCATGAATATATCAAATCATGAATATATCAAAAATATCATATATCAAAAATATATCCTAAATCATGAATGTATCAAAAATATGAATACAGAGAACAGAAGGAGAAACACAGTATCTACTATGTTGCTGTCATGACTGACATTTTAATTGGCTCACAAGCGTATGGGGACTGCAGTATGTTTAGACTTAATTTCCACATGTACAGCCATTACAACAAGTCTGTTCTGCATCTGGGAATTAGTTTATAGCATTGCAACTGTTGCTTATCTGGTCTTCTGTTGTCTTTGCCACGAACATGAGTCTTGACAGAACTGTGGCTGGACAGAAGAGCTAGAATATATTATTGTAGTCCCTCTAGGTATACTAGTTGAGAATATATCTCTGTAAGCAGAAAGAAGCTCAAACCATGGCATTTAGTTTTGGAGGTAAATAAAATAGGAATTTGAGACTGAGTACAGCTTCTTGTGTTGAGATGGGAAAAGCAGTGGTGAAAAAGGTATGGTAAGTACAGCATCACATACAAACAATTGCCAGCACTAGAAGTTATCAACCTAGGACTGATGTTTTATGCCACAATTTTCAGGACACGTACAAACAAAACCCATCTGCATTATAGCTGGTTGTGAGTTCCTCAAAGTGTTCTTTTTTCCATCCAAAAATTATAGTTGTCAGAATATATATATATTTTCCTCTAGTGAAAACTAATAATTTTCAATAACAATTTTATTTTAAACCTTTTGCAGATAGATCCTTCATGGAATATCCGAACTGTACTTTTCTTGACTCTACTTTTACTTAGACAAAACATGAGAGCATGGAATTTATGCACAAATATTATGTATGGTCCAGTGAAAATAATTTGTATGCATGAAATAACAACCGTAAAGACTGTATATCTCTAAGAATATGTCTCCAAGCACAAAGAGCACCATCCTTGGAGATGCTTCACAGACAGAACTTTCCCCCATTCCTTTCCTGAGGGATTACCTTGAACCAAATAAATAATAATAAAAAAGTCAACTGCAGTTGGTCTCCTATGTCTTTTGAGATATTCAATCATTCTCTATAGAAACTTCATTCCTTTATCTCAACCAGACCAGCCAGACTCTAGCCCAATGTTTAAATATTTTCACAAAACTAAACAGTTGCAACAAAAGCAATGAAAAGAGACTGGTTTTATCCTAGGATTTACTTGAGACATGAGAGTAAAAGGTTTTGTTTTGCTTTTTAATTACAGGTGAGAGTCATAACTATTGATCTATTCTTGAGCATTCACAACACATCAGCATTATTAGAAAAATCATTTTTTTTCCTACCCTTTTTTTTTTCTTTATATAATTTATTAACATGATGAAGAAAAAACAAATTCCCCAACCCTGAAATCTTTCAGAAACCTGAGTTTTAATTTTTCAGCCAGCCCTCATCCACATGGAGGCCAAAATATGCTTTTGTCATTTTATTAATTCAGTCTGCACAAGAGGTTGTGGTTCTCTTGCTAAAGGAACTCTGTTATGAAATGCAGTGCCAGGAAATCTGACAAGTGTCCTCCCTCCCAGTACAGTATTTTGGAGAGGAAGCACAGAGCAGAAGGCAGACTCTTTGTGGGTTTTGGGGGATGATTTACATAGCACTTACACTTTGTGGTGTGGTTGGAAGGGGGAGAAAGCTAGAATATTTCAACAGCCCTTTCTCTCTGTCTCCTGTAGCTTATAAAGGACAAAGACAAACCTACCAAAGCAGGAGAAACCAATGTCCTTGCTTCTATGACTTTTCTACCATTTTGAACAAGTTCTACCAGCAAATTATCGTAGATCATACATTAAAGCCAGTGTTTGGGAACATCTATAGGAAACTTTTGGGGAGCACAGTAAAATCAAATATTTCATGAATGCTCAGTTTCAGATGTTGTTTTAAGCAACATTCAACTATATGAAATGTATTTTGTTGTTATTGTTGTTCTCTTACTTTATCCCCCCCTCCATTTGTTTTTCCTCCATTCCTTTTAAAAATACTTGAGGACTATTTTTAATACTTCTTTCACATTTCAGGTAAATGTATTAATAGTCATGTTGGCTACTGGGAACACAAGCATCAGATCTTGGGAAGTTGATTGAAGCCCTAATAAATTTGAAACCGTTTTCAATTAGTACACAGGAAATTTACTTTGTGAGCCATGACTTGTTTTATTAGTGCCCTGGAGGGCAATTTAGATTGGAAAAATCAGGAGATCATTGTACGCCAAAAAAATAAAACAGATACTTAGCTTTCATATATAGTCTGGGATACGGCCATGAAAATGGGACTAAAATATTACTGAGTATCAAATAATATTTATCTTTATACATTGGGGTGAATCATAGTTCCAGAGCGTTGAAAATAACATTAATCCCATCCTGAAGCATGTAGTAACTTGAAAGTTCACCACTTGCTGTTTTTACTTTTAAATGTAAGTAAAAAAATCTAAGTAAAACACTTATTTTGCATTTCTAAGAGGTATGATTAAGATATGGGAACAGGTGCTCAAGAAATCAGGAGCCTCCCTAAATTTTATCATATCTTTAGAACTTCGGTCACCTGAGTTTTCAGATCATATTATAGATATGAGATACCCCATACTCTATTTTCCTTTGCTTATTGCTCAGGTTCTCAGTGAGGAACAAAAAACTGACTATCAAAGGGACATAGTACAGAGGGAGGGACTCCTACCAATGCATAATGCCTTCTAAAAACACAAACAGCAATATCAACTTTTATGATTCTAAAATTTGTTTTGCCAATTGTAGTCTTGTCAATAAGGTGAAGGACAGGATACACTCAATGAAACAATTTTTAATATATCTTTGCCTGAGTTGCACAAGCATCAACTGCAACAGTGTTCCTTGTGTGTTAACCTGCCTTGACTTCATCCACCTGAATAAGAGCCTCTTGCAGTGTGGTCTATAATTTTTCAATATTTTTTTAATCATAGTCACGTCAGTGTCTTTCATACTTCAGCAAGCTCCTTCAAATAATGCCAAGCTCAGTTAGATTCAACAGCACTAGACCATGGCTTAAACACTAAAGGATAAATTATCATAGCTATTTCTTGGCTGTGAAAGGCTTTTTCCCCCTCTGTGACTGTAACTCCAGGGTAAAAGGACAGGAATATCAGAAAATACTTGTGCACTTTGCTCCATGTGCAGCAGCTGATACGTAGAGTGAGAAACAAAATTATTCAAGGAATGAAGTGCTTTAGGCCTTTTGTCAAAGCATGTATTGCAAGGATGAGACTCCAAACAATATTCATATCATCTAGCTTTAGATTTTATTTGCATAGTGACTGCACTGCAGTTAGGTAAATGAGGCTGCTCTAGAAAACATCTCAGAGTATGTAAATGAAACTAGTACTGAAAGCCTATGTTTTTGAGAAGAACCTATATGATTAGTGATCAAAAGTACTTTAGGGTCTACGCAAGTAAAAATTACCCCATAATTGGCCAAAATTCATATAACAATGGGAATATCAAAAATTCCAATGGCACTCAGTAATGATTCTCCAGGTAAATACAGGTTTTGTGAGGGTATTAAAAGGCTTATGGTTTTCCTTTCCTATTTGAAGTTTCCACCTTAAAAGTTTTTGCTTCTCAAATGAATCATAGGTGTGGTATCTGAGTTCTTTCACCTGAAATTATTTCAGACATAAAAACACCCATCCAAGAGCTTAACTAGCAAGAGCAAACTCGGAAAATATTGCTTCCTCTTGCACAAAAGTTCTACTGGGTGTGATAACAGCATTTTTACTGCAATTGCAGTTATAGACCGAAGCTGAAACATACCTCCTGTCCACACATCCACACTCTGGCCATGTCCAGAACCCTGAGGCAGGAGTATCATAGCCTTTACTCCCCGTTTGCAAGAGGGAGGGACACTGGTATGCCTACCAACTGAAATTCCCCAAAGAAAAGCAAAATATTCAGAAGCAGTCCTGATCAGCCAGGTCTCACCTCAATAAGCAGACATGATACTGTAAGGTCATATACAAGACCAGAAGTGTAGGGACATGATGGACTGCACCTATGCCTTAATATAGGCATGGTGTCTATCTGTGTCCATCAAATCATCTGTGTCTACATGAACGTATAGCTGAGGTTTTAACAGCAAAATAATCAAAGCTAACATTTAAATCCAAATTTCAAAGTGTTAGGATCTTCAAGAAGCATAGCAATTTCACATAGAATGGCTGTAACACACTTAAAAATATGTTAAAGAAACAAAATACTAACAAATAAAAAACCCAAAAACTTACCTCACACAACAAGTGCTTTATGGTCAAAGCAAAATGATCTGGTTTGATTGATGTCTTCTTTGATACTCCTAAAGGAAAACAATTTTATATTTGAAAAATACATCTAATTCAGAGATAAAACATAAAGGTTTACCTATATGGTTTGAAAAATAAATAGGAAAAACTACCAGAACATTGCTTTACAGTATTCAAAGCCTTGACTATATAACAAGAACATTCTAAATTCAGTATGATTTAGGAAAGTGCATGGCAGGAGGCTTATGATGAAACACAGTTGTATTGCTCTTGTATAAAAATCAGTCTTTGCTGTAATGAAATGAAGTCATATTGGTTTGCAACTGCAGTTTGTTAGGATTGTCTCATTAATAGAAAAAAATACAACCCTCCATATGCATCAATTTTTATTGGAACAAAGTTACATCTCCTTATAAAGGAAAGCCTAGTCATAAGACATTGAATCAAATTGTTTTCAATTTTTGAAATATTATAGCATGCTTTAGTGCAATCAGTTAATCTTCAATAGGAAAAGGGGAGGGGGATAATAGTTATTTGGAGAGGGAACATTCAGTTTTGCAGTGCTGTAGTAATATCATATAGCACAGGTGTGGAGCATTGTGTGTACAACTCTATGGCAAAAAAGCAGCAAGCAAGAGCACATTCCAGGGAACCTGATCTGACATTAGCCAGAGTGCTGTAACACAGATGTCACATTGCCCACGCCTAGAAGCTAGACATAAGAACTACGTACTTTTTAGCCTCACAGGTCTACTCAGACACATATGTAGGTATTCACAAAGGCTAACTGCAGCCATGGAAATTTAATCAGAAAGCCAGAGTCATAATCAAGTAGCTCAGATCACTTAACTTCAAACTCTAAAAGAACCTTGCTCCCTTCATTGGAAAAAAACATTTCACCTTCCTACACCAACTTCAGACTGTATGAATTCCGTCTTCTCCATCTATTCCCACCCCCCTTCTTTCCTGAAAAGCTGCAAGAAAACAAGCTAAATGAAAAATATTTAAGACTTTCTACAACTCTCTAATGAGAACACCGCTCATGTAAATGGACCTTCCAGGCACTGGTGCATAACTTCCACTGGCAATATGACAAACTTACCACTGCCTGATGTGTATCACATGAGTAGAGCTGGGCTGCGTTTTCCTGCTCTGAGCTCTTGAATACACTCTTGCACTAAGAGGTGCTAAAGAGAGAAGGTGTTGGGGAGAGAAACGGAAAAAGCTACATACAGCCTTTTCAGAGCTCTGTCTATGTGGAATTCATCCATGAAAGATCAAGTCAAAATGGAACTAAAACCAGTTTTATCTGCAGTTGGTCCATTTTACTGAACATCTCAAATTAAAGATTTCTGTTTGGAACACGTACCATGATGGTTAACACTGTTAAATTTCTTATGACAGATGCTCTGGAACCTACAGATTTGGAGAACACATCATGTATTTTTATATGTTCTACCACAATACCTAACATTCCTTGGCAAATCAGTTAGTAACATTCCTTCCCACTTAAAATTATGCTATGTCTTGCTTGTGTATAACTATAGAAAAGAAAAAAAAGTTCCTGTATTTGGATTATGATTTACAGCTCTGTTGAGGAGCTTAGGCCTCGTAAAAATGATAGACACAGGATGAACAGTGCTAAATATGTAGTTTGGAAGATTGGAAGATACATGCATTACTTCAAGGAGCTATGAAAGCAAGAACTAAACTTGGTGTACACTCTGAGCTAGGTTGAACAACACCAACATAAACCATAACAGTAAACAGAGAAAGAATTCAGACAAGGTACTTCTATGGATTTTATCTTAATCTGATCCTAATCAATTACCTGGGAAAATAACTGAGAGTGTCCTAAGAGTACAAAACAAATTATTGTTCCAGTACCCCTAAAGCCTTAGTAATTATTACACTACCCCTATGAACATCCTACTAAGCCGGTCCTCTCTGGACTATAAATTTAATAAATCTGATTTTTAGGACATTTTAAATCTGATTTTTTCTCTATTTCCTGTGAAGCATATGCACACCACTAAACTATTGCTTATGTACAACATGTACAACAGCTGAAGAAAACATTCTTAGTTACAGGAGAATTAGAGTGATATTAACATATTGTTATCAAAACACTTTTGTTAAACACTTTTTAGAGATACAGAAACAACTGTATTTTTGTAGTTTTATCATCTGCACAGAACAGCATTCCGCATAAAATTTCTAATTAAAATTCTGTTAAAGAGACTAAGCTGTTTAGCATTAGATGTAGAAAAGACAGAGTTTTTCTCTAAGCTACAAAAATGTGAATTAAATGATTTAACATCAAAGTTTTGTTTTTGCTTTTTAAGCTTACTTTCTCACATTGTAGAACATACATAGAAAAAAGAGGGGGGGAAGTCAGGTTTTAAGATTCTCAGAAGGGGCATCAAAAGTTTAAGCACCCAAAGTTATGAATCTCTTCTGAAATTCCTACTGCAGGTGCATGCCTTTTATTTATTTATTTTTACTTATGCATATGAAGTCCATTCCAAACCTTGCAGTCATATGTAGAACGAGCACCACAGATTTTAAACATTTTCACTGGTCTGCTTCACTAGGCAAGAAGGGACAGACAGCATTCTTGTACCTCTTTCAGACCTTCTCCTTATGCAAATGTTTTATAGCTCAAACCCAGAGACTCAAAGACTGGGTCCAACCCACCCACGTGCACATACATATACACACATGCAGAAAAGAAGCCTAATGTTCTTTACTAAACAACTTGTAGGATCTTTACTGCTTTTTCTTTCTAGTCTGCTCCTACTACTTCAGGACCAATCACAGAAGCCAAACTACCTCCTGCTGTTTTTCACAGCTGAGGTTTCTCAGTCCTTTATAGGCACCATTTGACCCCTTTCCAGCTGGCTCTGATAATAGAATATGGGCAGTAGAGTCTAACTCCACTTTCTTGCTCCCTGAACAACTGCTATAGGACTGAAAGGCACAGACCACCCTGTTAAGTGTCCTATGATTAAAACATAAAAAATATATATATTAATAGGAAACTCTGCTCATTTTATTATTTCTTACAAGACAAAAGGAAAGAAGGGAGCAAAGAGGGTGCCTTATGTGGATATGATTAGCTTGTATTCACTTGGAAGTCCTATTTAGAAATAGAATTTCTAACTGTAAGCTTTAGAAGACGTATAGCAATTTTAAAAGAAGCGATATTCTATGAACACTTTTTTACATTTGTCTGTGGAAAACTCCACATATGAAGTCTGGGGAGCTATTTTGTTTATTGGACCTACACAGATTTGAAATAAATTCAGATAAAGCAACTCTCCCATGTTTAAGTTTTTGTTGTTGATGTTGCTTTTGTTTTAAGTGCATGCTCATTATATTTTAATTGTTTTAATTCACTCTAAGAAAAGGCTTGGACAGGCTCATCACAAAACTATGCCTGACTTAAGAGTCCTATCACAACATCTCATCAAGTATACAAAGGTAGATCTGTGAATGAATACATTATCAGAAAGATATTTGTCTCTGACATTAAATGTCAATATTTGCATAAGAAGGTAGTCCTAAAAGGTGATGATTTGCTTTGCCCCATTGCTAAGACTGATTATCACAAATTCTTGAGATAAAGTGGAAGCAGGATGTAGATGCTATGTAAAGCATACTTTTGTGTTCTGCAGAGATAAATTCTATCCCATACATAATAATTGTATGATGAATTGTAATATTTGAGAGAACAGCATTCTTTTAGTGGAGAAATTGTATAAGTTACTGTATATATAATTTTTACTTCCCAATCGTCTCTAAAGGTGCATTTGTGCAAATATGATTTTCAAAATTAGACTCACAGACAGTCAAAGATTCTGCTTGTGTTTGAATAAAATACATCCAGTACTTGTCAGCTGGGTTTAATTGTCTCCAGTTGTCATAAACATTATCAGAAGCTATATTACACATATTATTGTGTGGGCTTAACATTTTGGAATACCACCAACAGGGAAAGAGATGTAGAAACATTTTACTGTCTTTGAAATTATTTCTGAAAATTAACACGGACATTTTCAGTACTAGACATATTAATGAAAGCCTTTCCTGGCTGGTACGTATAAGGGCAAACACATTATTGCCAATGAGAAACATCTTTGGAAAAGTGAAGGGAAAACCTAATGTGTGGTCTTCTAGGAAATTAAAATCAGAGTTTTACATGTTAGTGACATTAGGAAAAAAAAAAAAAAAAGTAACTAAGGGTTACCTTAGGGGCTCAAAGGCATGAGAGTAAGATGCTGAGTTTGAGTCCAATGGGACATATATTGTGTTTTCCCCAGGCTGATGTGAGAAAATATTATAAATTTCTGAAATCCACTCCGAAGCAAACATAATGATAACAAGTTTTGTTCCCTGTACTGGCTGAAGCAATAATCTATGAAGGTGGGGAACAATTGAAAGATTCTTGTATCAGCAAATACTAAGTTAAATGTAATAGGTTTTGGAACATGCTTTTACCCTTGAGAAGAAGTCTCCAAGATATTTGATATTAAATCATTCTGGCATTAACAGGAGTCCAGACTTACACTTGATCATTTTAGTACTTTACATTATCAAATATCCTTTGTCTGATCCATATTTTTAAATTATTTTCTTTTGTCTTTCATCTCTGCACTACTGTTTTTGTCTATATTTTTCCTATACATACATATATATACATATATATATATATATATATATATCCTTTTCAGATGGTTTTAAGATGGAGAGATTATATTTTCTGCTATTTGGGAGTGAAATAATGTCATGAATGACAGAGTTACCTTGTCATCCTGATATGAATTTCATTCCATCTGAATACCCTGGCAAATACTGTAATTTGGAAGAAGAAAAACAGTAAAAACCTTCTGCTAGTGCATATTGCAGATTTTACAATAGAGAGTAGTTTCTAAACTGATATCTTCTATTGGCTCTGCTCAGGTCTTTTAACATTTGTTTTATTCTGTAATTAGACAAATCATTTATCATGATAAATATTCTGTTTGATCTCTTTTGGTTTATGCCTTCCCAACAAAATTCCATGAAAAGGAGTAGCTACATTTCTTCCATATGCAAAATTGTTTCTGTTATTTCTGATCACCATGTGATTAAGGTTCCAGGATGAGTGATGGAGATGCAGTAGCAGATATAACTGTAGATTAACATAATGTAATGCTATAAGGTATGACTTAAAATAAAGGCAGTGAATGAATCCATCTTCCATGCCTTCTACTCTCGTTGAACTTCCTCTAGGCCTATTTAAATAGTCTGTTGCATAAACATCACTACATAACTTAGGCATGACTGTAAAATTACTAATTGACTGCTCTGTTCTCACTGATGCAAGACCTTCCTTTTCTTTTTTAAGTCAGCTTTCCTGCAGATAGATGTCACAGGACATGAAATTTCCTTCTGTAAAGATCATTAAATGTGAGAAATACATAAGCACAGTTTGCTTCTTCCCTGAGGCAGGGATCCAGAAATTTTACTC
The DNA here is from genome assembly GCA_011075105.1 of Heteronetta atricapilla. Taxonomy (NCBI): domain Eukaryota; kingdom Metazoa; phylum Chordata; class Aves; order Anseriformes; family Anatidae; genus Heteronetta; species Heteronetta atricapilla. The sequence goes on along the minus strand of CM021731.1, from coordinate 8,820,543 downwards.
AGAAGTCTCTTATGTAATACTACTTGCCAGCTAGTTTGGCAGGTCCAGCCAGCACCAGTAGCATAAACTGACTTGGTGAGATATACCTTTGAAAGTGATTAGTTACAACTGTGTAAACAAAGACCAACAGTGGGGAAAAGATAAACTATTTTAAGGCCTTCAGTAAGTGTTTGTTTGTTTATTTGTTTTAGCAGTAAAATATTCTGCTACCAAGCTCTGTCATATCCTGCACAGTAGAACACATAATTGAACATAATAGAACACAATAGCCTTGGCCTTCATTGAAATGCAGTAATAAAGACTCAAGACCATCTGAAAACATCAAGTCTTAATTAACCTAGCAATATACACTTGAAGTCAGTGGAAATCTTGTCACTGACTTTAGTGCAAACCTTTCAAGACCTTCTGTTTTAACTCAAGTAATATTGTGCTTATAAACACACTCTTTGAAGAAAAAATATGAAGACTCACCTAAAAGCTTACAGCTTTGAACACAACCTGTATCTGCATCAAGGAAAAGTGATCTCCTGGTGATTATTCAGTAGTTGATGTTAATAAGTCTCCATTGAATTCCAGTAACAAAACTGTTCAGGCTATCTTCACTATATCTGTTGACTACAGCTCGTATTTTATAGGAAATTTTATGAAATAGACATGAAGTAGTAATCCTTGTTATTCGTTATAAATGTGTGGTTGAAGATTAAAGTTCATTTAAAAAAAAAAAATTGCTCTATTTATATACACTCATCTGTTGTACAGATTTTTTCTTTTAAAAAGAAATTTTCCTTGATGTTTATTTAAAAATATTATTATTATTATTATGACTTTTGTTCCTTCATAAGAAATAAAACACATTAAACCATTTTTCTGACATCATGAATAACTAATCCCCTGCCAAGGAGAAGGTGATAAGGATTTCTGTAATAACTGCTAAGAAACCAAATCATGTATATGTATAACTCTTAGAAAGCCTAGTGGAAAAGAAAATATGAAAACAAGAAATGCTATGCTTCATTATAGAGCAAAATATAATCTTACAGGGAACTGTATTTCTTTTTGTAAAAAAAGAACAGAGTTTATTCTCTGATTGTGTTCTGTCATAAATCATATAGACAGATGTGTGCCTTAGTCACGCATCAAGGTTGATTACCATTGCTTTAGGTTTATACAACACAGGCTAGGGATTAGACTTTTTTATAGTAACTTTTTTTTTTTTTCATTTTATAGTAGAGAAAATGTAATATTGCATGCATTTTTCTTCGTTACAGCAGATCTGTACAATAAAAATAATATTTACATCATGGAATTTTCTGCTCTCATGAAGAAAAATATAGTCATAGCTGTGTCTGCTTGTTCACTTTCTAAGAACTCAGTTTGGGGGAAGTCCATACACATTTTAAGATACTGACTAAAAATTTGTATGTTCTGCTACCCACATGCCTATCTACTTTTTATGTTTTAAAAATTGATTAAGAAAAACTTAGAATACATAAATAGATTTAAAGTATCTTGAAAGCAAACAAACAAACAACAACAACCAGAAAAATAATAAAAAATATCCACCAATTTAATAATTAAGCTCTGTTGAATTCCTGCAGACATGAGTCAAGGACTTTTAAATTGCAGGGTGTGTATAATGTTTTTTAACTACATTGTAGCAGCCTGAACTGTGGGGTTCTTTCTCACTATAGCTCTTTACCAAAGAAAACTCTTGTAGGAGGAGGATATGTACATCATGGCTAGTGATCTGACCTCAGCTATAGCTAGCCATAGCTGGCATCAAAAAGAGATTAACATGAAGTTACTTAATATTTTATTAGATAGAGTTCAGATTTGATAGTCATGGTAAATTTTGACTCTGCTTTGGAATTCAAGCTCTCTTAGTTATCTGCCAGCTCTGACGAACTTACAAGAACAGGATTGTTATATTGCACAAAGGAGTGAACACATGGCTGCAACAAAGAAAAGCTAAGATTTTAGAAGAACTGATAGACACGGAGGAACTGATAACAAAATGATCAGTGGTCACCAGTGTTTGAATTTTACTGAATTAAATATATTTATTTAAAAATGAAAGGTGAAGCGAATACATAATATATGTATAATCTGTTAGAATAACTATCACATCATGTCATTTCTAGATGTGAAATGTTTGACAAACGTTTCTCTTAGACAATCTAGTGTTTCCTCATTTCATCTTTCTTTTTGATAGGAAAGGCCAAAAAGATGTATATTTGCCTGTGAAAATGTTAAACTGCTTCAAGTTTTCTAAACAACAGCATTTCCACTATCAAACCAAGAATGTTAAAAAAATCAAAATTTGAGTCAAAAACTGCTTTTGTATTATCACACTACAGTTCACAACAGTGGATCATGGTTCACTGGTATCTTAATAAAATTAATATCTTTAATATTTTAAAGATATTTATGATATCTTAATAGCACTGCAGTTAGAAATTTGTGTTCTTAGCACTTATACATTTCTTCTCCTCTTCTGAACAGTAAAGGCTCAGCTATTTCAAATACATTTTTTTTGCTTAGAAAATGTCAAAACATTTTTTTAAAAAAGCTCTTGCAAAAAAAAAAAAAAATTTTTTTTTTTTTTTTTACATTAGTATATTTTTCCACATAGCTGTGATGTATATGTTCACCCTGACTCACACTTGAAGGAAAGGAGGTGCTAATATCCATGATCAAATCAGTTCATAAATTTACTTCATTGCCTAGTCACACCATCAACACTTGTTTTTCCACTGAATTTGTTTCTCATTATTTCCTCTCTTCTACCTTACCCATGAGTGGTTTTAAACCTACACCAACTGATAAATATTTGCAACAACATACCCATGCAAAGAAGAATTGTAAAATCAAGGTGACTTACCTTTCAACACTTTTTCTCTCAAAACAGAAAGGCTTCATGCTTTTTTGAGCAAGAAAATCTCCTCTGAGGCTCTTCTCTTCCCTTGCCTGTCTTACACTGTGGCTTTAATCTTTGCCATCATTATAATTTCCTTAACCAAGGACTATGATGTCACAACATTTTCATGTTATGAGGGACCTCTATGGGTTGTGGATATAATTACTGCTTTTCTGGGTGTAGCTATGCAGTTGTCAAAGAAGAAGAGAGAATCTAAAAATAAGGAAACAAACTACAATGTCTGGTTCCTGGCCCACTTGTTATTTATGCTGATATTGTTTGAATACCAAACTCTCTGGCTTCTTAACCACTAACACACAGTAGCATTTTACTGTCTCCTGAAGTAATCAGAAAGTAAACAGCTGATTGACTTAATTCACCTTTCCCTACTGAAACCTGTTATTGGTTCAAATACAAGAAGAACCAGTATTTCTACTTCGTCTTCCCAACATGCTTAATCAACTTCTTTCCCCATTCACCAGAAATGGAATATTAAAATGAAGTGTAATGTAGGTCTGTGTTCTGACACACAGTAAATAATAACTGTTTTATTACCTTTTTTATGCACTTTTAAGGATAAATGACTTCTGGGGCTGAAAAGCCGCTGGCAAAATAGTCCAGAAATACAAGCACTGCACGAAGAAATATTTTTATTATGAGCTTCACTATGGCAAGTGAGTTGGGTAATCTCTCTTACTTTGGATTTTTAAAATTAGCTTTCAGATGCTAATGTCATCTCATCTGGGGCTGAGGTTTCCCAGAAGAAGAATCCTAACAAAATCAGCTTCTCAGTCTACTAAACATATTGTCAGAGCCAACTGATCAAGGCTGAAATCAAAGCTCAGCACAGATCAGGAGAATTTAACCAAGAAGCATACTTCCTCACTGATGTTTATTTTCCCTACTGGAGTTCTCCACAACTCCCCAAAAGCCATAGATAGGAAGATGGTTTGTCCAAGCAGCTGTGCAAACTGCTGCACTAGGACTGAATAATCCTTACTGACATGCTCTGGCGATGGACATGTATCTTATGGCAGCCCTGTTTTTACATAATCTTACATGTCCTTCCTTCTCTGCACAGGCTGAGAACTACACAACTAGGTAATTTCTTTCTCTCCCTCACGGAAAAAGAAAAAAGAAAAAAGAAAAAAAAAAAGGAAGGTAATCTTTATGCACCTTACCCTGTAATATACACAGATCAATCTTGACAGCCACCTTTGGACTGGAAGTGAGCGTAGTGAGAGAGTGGATGCACCCTACGTGGCACAGGAAGGTGAAGAAATCCTCATCCACAACCTGGAAATGAAGGCCAGATATTCAGACTTCAAGGAGCCCCGTGAAAAGATCTCAGTTTACTTGAGGTCCTTTGAGTCATGGGGCCTTAGAAGAACATTAAACTCTGAACTAAGCTGTCAGTCAAGAGCCATAACAGCTACCTGTAAAATATTGAGATAGGACTATTGTTACTAAATGCAGACAACTATAATTCAGGTAGCTGGTTTGTGCCTGGAATGATTTCATTTTAAGTATACTGGAAGAAATAAGCATCAGTACCTAACGTCTGCCTGTTGTGTAAGTGCTGTTTTTATTGCTTTAGCTCACAGACCAGTAGGAGTTTGTTGGTCTAACAGCTGGAAATGAACCCCAGAAAATCTAAATTTTTACTGAAGTATTTGAATATTGTGGCTCATTCTTGTTTTTATTGAGTGTTTTCAGCTCTATGACTTAAAATATAGAGGGTGAGTGTAGTGAAACACCACACTCCTACTCAGACACTCCTAAAATTTATGTTTGCGTTCAGTTTCTCTGATGTCACTCTGAATCTGTCTCACTGCAGCATAGCTGTGTCAGCTACACAAGCTGAGAACAAGTCCTCTCACTCAGTTGCAGATCCCTCAGAATATGTAGTAACCATTTGATGGAGAGGAACACACTGCCCAACACAGAAGTTCCTTCAAAAAAATATTACAGAGTTTCACTTCATGCCTTTGAGTCCTCAGACTTTCTGACGTACTAAAACAAATCTTCCCTGAGACCCTGTCCTACCAGTTCTAAGGAAGAACATTTTGCAGGATGCAACATGCCATATAAAATAATTTAATTTATTTCTAAAAATATACTTTAATAAAATAATGAACATCTTTTATTTATTTCTTGATAATGTGCTGATACTATATGAAAGAATTACTTCTATTCCCAGGCCAGACCAGTATTTCCTACTCCTCATGCAATAGACCCATATGAATGCTTTGTGATGCATGTCACAAAGCATTGAACCTTCAACTTAGCCTAATATAGATACCCTTGTCTTCCAAAGAAATTTTCTGTATCCAGTGAACAGACACAGACACTTACTGAGTCCACCTCAACCCCCTTCTAGAAGTAACTGTCTCTTATTATTATTATCAGAAGGCTCCTGGAACAACTGCCCTCTTTCTTCAGTGTCTCCATGAAATGCCTGAAGGGTGGGATGACTTCATCTCTGGCTTTTCTAACTTATTCTTCCCCACATTCCTTTTCATATTGACATTATTTCATATTCAATCAGGTAATGGAACATCCTTTCTGCCCCATGATAGATAAGGGCCAGAGATCTCACAGTGATCTCTCATGAATTTAACCCATTGGATGTAGTATGTAACAGGGAAATAAAGTGTTTGGCCATTGCTTTTGTCTGCAGTTTTCCCCTGTATTTCCTAACTCTGTTCACTACATAAAAATTTACTGGAATGAATGTCATGAAAATTTAGACAATATCCTTGCTCTGATATACAGCCTGTATGCAAAGACAAACCTATAGAACTGAATCACTTCTAAGTTATGCAAGAGGAAAACTATCTATTACTCACCAGTACATTTAGGCATGACAAAAATTAAAATTGGTATAAGTTACGAGACAAAAGCCAGAATCACCTTAGAAGTTAAATGCATTGGAAGTAAAGGAAAGGTCACAAAGTTGGACTGTCAGTACTTATAAAAGTTAGATGCCGTAGTTATTTATTTATTTATTTTTATTAAATAAATGTCATATATACTCAAGGACTTATTGATCTTGGCAAAACAGCAAAATTAATTTTTAAAAGTCAAGCCATTCTTGAAATTATCCCTGACCAGACTTTACAACAATATATACCTATCTGTATTTTTTATCAATATTGAAATCAATATCTATTTTTCCATGTTCCATGCAATTTATTTTCATGGCATGATCTTACTCTTCTAGACACCCAGATTAAATATTTTTTTATATATATATATACTTAGTTCTTACTGATGTTTAGATTGAACCTCCTGTGTACCAATATTATTTACAGGTGTTCCCTCTATCTATTTCAAGGATTTTGAATAGTGGTTTATTATTATTATTATTATTATTTTCTTTTCTTTTCTTTTTTTTTTTTTTTACTCCAGTTTTATAAATGTCACTGCCCTCTCCTGAAAATATCCATGCCAGTACTTGAAGTTTTATTTTAAGTGAACACTATGATAAAGCCAGAATAGAAGACAAAAAAAAAATATAAAAAAATAGAAATTAATTTCTGACTTTGTGCTGAGGAATGTATTGATTAAATACTGTATTATATTATTATTAATATTATATATTATACTTATCTCAGATATATCACAGATAAGATAAAGTGTGATAATTAGCAGGCATGGCTCCTGCTAATAAATATTATTTGCTGATATTTTCAGATAGCAAGTAACTTCATAGCCCAGAACTCATTAAAAATTGCTGTTATGTATGCAAACAGTATTTTCTGAACTACTGGTCATAGTGCTAATTAGTATTTCTTAATTGTTCCCCTGAAGCCTCCCATCTCTATGTTATTTATTGTATTTAGATTTCTATATCTTTGGAGAAGAAACTGTCCTTTTCAAAGAATCACAGAATCATAAACTGGTTGAGGTTGGAAGGGACCTCTGGAGGTCATCTGGTCTAACCCTCTGCTCTGCAGGGACATCCAGAGCAGGTGCCATGTCGTAGTGGGTTTATGTGGCAAGGTTTTGGTATCAGGGGCTAAAGGGGTGGCTTCTGTGAGAAGAATTCAGAAGATGCCCCATGCTAGATGAGGGCCAGTTTCAGCCAGCTCCAAAGGGACCAGTCACTGTCCAGAGCAAATCCAGTGAATGACATTGTTTGTGTCTCTGTGACAGCATGTTTAAGAAAGGGAAAAACACTGCTTCACAATATCAGCTGGGAGACTGAGGAGTGAGAACCAGCCCTGCAGACACCAAGGTGAGTGCAGGAGGGCAAGAGGTACCCCAGGCACAGAGCAGCAGTCCACCTGCCTCCTGTGGAGAGTCATCTGGTGGAGCAAGCTGTCCTCTGCAGCCCATGGGTCCCACATGGAGCAGATCTCCACGCTGCAGACTGCAGAGGAGCCCCAGGTGGAGCAGGTGGATGTGGCCTAGAGAAGGCTGTGGCCCATGGAGAGCCCCTGCAAGACCAGGTCCTGGGCCAGAGCTGAAGCCTGTGGAGAGGAACACACGCAGGGAGTCTGGGGGGAACTGCCTCCTGTGAGGGACCCATGCTGGAGCAGTTTGCTCCCATGGAATGGAGCAGTTCTTGAAGAGCTACTGCCAGTAGGCAGCCCCCACAGTCTCAGTTCAGGAAGGATGGCATCCTGTGTGAGGGACCCCACGTGGAGCAGGGGCAGGGAGTGACCAAGAAGGAGCTGCAGAGACAAAGTGCAATAAACAGACCACAGCCCTCATTCCCCTATTCCCCTGTGCCACTCAGAGGGAGGAGGTGGAAGAGGGTGGATGGGGGGAAGGCGTTTTCAGTTTGTTTTTGTTTCTCACTTCTCTAGCTTGTTAGTAATAGGCAACAAATTTCTCTAATTCACCTACACTGAGTCTGTTTTGCCCATCATGATAACTGTTGAGTGATCTCCCTGTCCACATCTAAACCCTTGAGCCTCTTTTATGATATTTTACCTCCCTTTCCCTTTTAGGAGGGGGAATGAGAGAGCGGTTGTGGTGGGGTTCAGCTGTCCAGCTGGGTAAAACCACCACACAGGTCCAGATGGCTTCTAAAGATCTACAGCGAGGGAGCCTCCAGAACATCTCTGGTCAAACTGTTGCAGTGCTTAATCAGCCCCACAGTAAAGAAGTTCTTACTGATGTTTAGATTGAACCTCCTGTGTACCAGTTTGAGCCCATAGCCTTTTGTCCTGTGACTGGACAACACTGAAAAGAGCCTGGCTGTATCTTTTTGGCACCTTCCCTTCAGGCATTGTTAAGATCCCCCTACGTCTCCTGTTCTTCAGGCTGAATGGTCCCAATTCTTTCAACTTGTCTTCATAAGAGAGGTGCTCCAGTCCCTTGATCATCTTAGTGGCCTTCTGTTGGACTCGTTCCAGTATGGCCATGTCTCCTGTACTGGAGGACCCAGAACTGGACATTTCAGGTATGGCCTTATCAGCACTGAGAAGAGGCAAAAGATCACCTCCCCTGACTTGCTGACAATAATCTGCCTAATGCAATCAAGAATGCTGTTAACCTTCTTAGCGGCAAAGGCACACTGCTGACTCATGTTCAGCTTGGTGCCCATCAGTACTTCCAAGTCCTTTTCCGAAGAGTTTTGGCCCCAGCATGGACTGCTGCCTGGGGTTGTTCCACCCCATGTGCAGGACTCCGCACTTCTCATTAAACTTCATGAATTTTTTGTCAGCTCCTCTCTCCAGCCTGTTAAGGTCTGGATGGCAGCACAGGCCTTTGGTGAGTGAGTCACACCCCCAGTTTATGTCATCTGTGAATTTATTGATGGTGCACTCTACCCCATCATCCAGATCATTAATGAAGATGTTAAATAGAACTGGACCTGGTACTGACCCCTAGGGTACCCTACTCATTTTTCTCTGTGTTGTTGCAGTATCTACCATGTAATGGTCATAATTTATGAATGATCCTGCTGAAATTGTAATCTAAGTTCCTTTTAAATAGTTATCTACCCCCACAAAAAATAACACTATGGAACAGTTCCAATGTTAATGTTGAGATTATAAAAACTTGTGCAATCATATTATTATACTCAAATATTTCTAGTGTAAATCTAATATAATATCTGTAAGTGAGGATATCCATCTATGTAGGCAGCATCTTTAATCTCAGAATCTGAAGATCAATGGACAACTCACACTACATGCTAAAATGTGCTGCTGTTGGCATGAGTAGCATCCACGGGACTGAAGGAGCATGGGATATGCATAGTAGACATTTTATACTTAAAAAAGTAAAGAATATACTTATATATAAAAACAAACAAAAAAAAAACAAACAAAAATCTGGGTTTTAAATTAAATATTTAGGCTAGGTTTTCCATAGGATCTCAGGAGTTACTCTAAGGACCTTTGCAAGACATAAGACTGCCACTGCAAACCACAAGTTGTCCTTTTGTCTTAGAGCAATTATAGTATTATCAGGTTCTGTCAAGTTATGTCGCATGATTTTCATATACTTGAGGCCACTCCTGGATTTACAGTATTATCCTTTAAAACTCTTTTTCTCTTTTTTTCCTTTTATTTTTATTTTTTTCCCAGAAATTAACTACTACCTTTTATTGCAGCATTAAATAATATAGCAAATGTGGCCTTTACTGTCTTTTTACTGGTAGTGTCTAAGAATAAACAAGGTTAAAAAATGATGCTAACAATATATTTTATCTTATGACATATATGATATGGTTATATTTAATCTCAAGACTAGAGACAATTTCTGTAATGTAATTAGGATGGAAAAGGGCAAAGGGGTGGAACTTGTAAGAAAAGCTCAGTCTTATTTCAAGAAATATATATGTGTTTTAGTACCTAAAGATTTTTTTTTTTTTTTTTTTTTTTACCATACCTAGGAAGTATACTCTGCATGGTATTTCATAACTAGCTTTTGTTCTGATTTTTTTTTTCTCATTTCCAAAAAATTTTTTCTCATTTCCAAAAAACTGTAATTCCAAAAAACTGTAATTCCAAAAAACTGTAAAACTCTGTAATGCCATGAACAATCTTAATTCATTTTACAATTTTGCTGCAGTGACTTTTTAGACTATTCTGGTGGAATGATTTCTCTGTCCCAATGGTACTTAAAACACTTACAGTGTTTTAAAGAGTTTCTTGAATTCAAATATAAAATCTTAACTAAATCACAGATGCAAACAACATCCAGATGGATCAGTACATGTATTTCATATACAGTCCCTATCTTTGTAATGGGTTAAATTAAAATTCTGGATCCAACATGCAGTAAGTGGAAGTTTCAATCTCCTCAATCCTTCTTTGGATCTAATCTGCATGGCTGATGTCCATCTCTAGGCAAAAAATCTGTTTGCCCAGAGGAAAATGATTCCCACTATAGTCACAAATACTTAAATGTTTCCATGGGTGACTTTGAAGCCAAAAGTTTGCACGGGACAGAGAAGCAACCTTGTCAGAGGAAAAAAATATACAGATCCCATTTTACAATTGTTTTCTGAATAAAATGTTTCAAACTGTGGTACATCTGCACTGCATAGGGAATGAGCATATGCACGTTTATGTGTGCATGTTTACATTCATACGTAGTTTTCAATTCAAATATATGTATGAAAGAAGGATATAAATGAAAACTTAGAATTCTGACATCATCAGCAGCAAGAAGAAATGACTACTTCAGGTTAAAATTAAATGTACTTTCAATATTTTCAGAAATATATATTATACAAATCTAAAATAATTTTATGTGTAAGTACTTGCACGTTCATATGAAAGTATATTAAATCATATTTATAACTTAATTGGTGGGAAAGAGATATTTTCTTTTAAATGCTGTGGTAGTACTACATTCAGTAGCAGAAAGACTCAACAGTTTTACAGCAATAGGCTGAACAACAGAAGCAACAGGAGATGAATGGAAGTTACAATGACAGAAGAGCCAGACACTTCTTGGTAGAGTAGTAGACAGCAAAGCAAGCAACAGAATTTGCAGTTTGAGAGTCTCAGATTAAACTTTCAAGGACAAAAAACAAACAAACAAACAAACAAAAAAACTCACCATAAGGTTAGTGTTGGCAACAGTCCCACTTTGAGCAGGAAGCTGGACTAGAGACATCCAGAATTTCCTTTTAATTAGCATTTCTATGGTTCCATGAAGTGCATTAAAAAGTGTTTGCCATGTATCACATTTTCCAAAACAAACAAAACCTACCACCAAACCAAAACAACAAAGCAAAGCAAACAAACAAAACAGGAAACTAGTAGGAACACACTGATATGATAATTCAGGTGGATTAGCAAGGTTTAGATACTGATTTTAATTAGTAGAATAAGAGGTATTTTTATCTACTTCACCAACACACACATATTTGTGAAAGTATTCATGGGATTTCACTAATAATATTATAATAATAATATTTATATTAATATAATAATATTATATTATATATAATATATTATATATAATATATATATATTATATATATATAATATACATTATATATATATAATAATATAATAATAATAATATTTACAGAATTGGCTTAGAGCAATTTACATTACCAAACTACCCCCTGGAACCTCAAAAATTTACTTTTTATTTGATAACTATTGCAAGATAAAAAAAAAAAAAAAAAGTGTTATGAGGTTGTTATTATTATTTGTATAAGCACATTGGATTCCATTGAATGGTTCCAGTAGTCAAGTGTTCCATTTCAAAGTGCAGTATATTGTTAGTTTCTTTGATCAGTAACTACCTTTAATTGTAAGTATGTTAATATGTTTTTGTGTGTAATGTTCATTTGACACTGCAAGTAACCCTAGAAGTATCATTGCAAGAAGATAATAGAATGATAAATATATTAAATATATTATATATAATAAAAATATATTATATATAATATAAATATAAATATATAATATTTATTATATAATATTATTTATAATATTTATAATATTTATTATATAATATTATTATTAAATATAATAAATATAAATATATTATATATAAATATGATATAATAAAAATAATATGTTAATAGAATTTGTTTTAGTGTTCAGTGTAAAGTCAAAATTGATTTTGTTTTTTTTCATTCACCATGTTCCCTACCAAAATGCAGAACAAAATAGATACTTGATAACAAATTTTAATTTATTTTTTTGAAATCACTTGCAAACATTCCTAATACTCCGTTCATTTTCCTGTATAATTCTACATACTGTTGCATCCTTTATTTCAAAAGAAAGAATGACCTTGTACATGACAGTTGCAGGCTCAGATGTTCTGAGCCACTCCCAGAATTTCCCTCTTTCTAGCAGATTTCTAAATCTGCTAGATTTAGAAATTTCTAGCAGATTTCTAAATGTAAATGTAAGTGGTTTAAACTGTGTCCTGATTGCTTAATGATGAACAACTGCAGATGACTTGAATTCTACTTATTTAGGCATTAATTATAGATGTCAAGCTGAAATATATCCAGCATCTTGAGGTAATATAGGAGGAGCTTGGATATTACTCTGACAGGTGCCAGAATAAAACTTTAAGACACACAAGCAGGAATTATTATGGAACTAATGGCCAAAAAGATTGACTGTGTCTAGTCATTCCTCCATTTTTTTTCAGTTGTAAAATAGAGATAATAATATCTCTCAAGAAAGAAATAACTCTTTGAAGTGTTATGAATATGCCCTGAATTTGCAGACCACTGTTCATTTCTCATCTGGAAGGTGCTATATACAGTGAGAACAAGTTATTGCTTGTTGTCTCCTATCAAAGACAGATGCATAGTTAATCATAAATCCTGTGCTTTCATCTTGCAACCCAGATGTAGCAAATACATTTCTTACTTGCCTTCAGCTTAACAAGCAGAATTACAGGTTTCTTGATGAAGTATATGCCTGTGCCTGAATCCAGTATTCACTACCAGGCTGAAACAAAGGTTCACAGTACCCTGATATATTTAAATGTAGTTTTCATATTCACCGTGCATGTTTATTCATAAAAAGTCAGTGCACATTTTGAAAATGTCACTGTGCATTTACACATTAATGAACTTCATAGGTTTTTGATTCTGCCATACTGATCCTGAAGAAAACCTGGTTGCCCAAACTTAGTTCTGTAATAATTTGTTCTAGAGATGAGGGGAGATGAAGGGTCTATTTTAATTTACTGCATTGTTTGGTAACTACTGTCATTTGGTGTAGATGAAAAGCTAATAGCATGGTGGAGACAAAACAAAGAAAGAGTACTTTCCCTAGATAACTTAAAATAAAAATTATTAATTTTCCAATGTTAACTCTACATTTGCCCAGATTTAACAACAACAACAACAACAACAAATGCACTATATATTAATGTCACATATAGTCTCCTTCTATTTCCCTCATGAAAACTTTCTAAATTAATATATGTATGTATATATTATATTTGTACATATAAAGATATACATATATATACCTGTTGCCTTCTTATTTCCCAGTGCCAATTTCTTAGGAAGAAAAGTGTAGGCACACTTTGGAAGTACCTACATTCTCAAAAAATGACACTGGATTTTTTTTTTCTTTTCACTGTCAATTTTAAAATGAGAGGCTGCTGGCCTATTCCCACTTAAGCTTGCTAGAGAGTAACTTCTAAGGTTTTCTTAGGACTAGGCATTTTAGCAAGTGAAAAGCAAATTAACTTTATACAGTGTGATATTTTATACTTGACGAATTTCAAGAGGAAATTGGAACTATAAGAGTCACAAGCTCTTGCCAGGAACAGAGGAAAGTGTAAAATAAGCTGTAGAAAATACACTGAAAACTTCTGCCTGCTTCATTGAATAGCAACACAAAACAAAATTCTTTAAGCCCTTGCTTAACTTCTGAAATCATGATAACATCCACATATGTTAATAAAGGAGCTGCCAACTTGCTTAGAGCCAAACATTTTTCTGGACTGGGACTGCAGTTTTCAGCACCAGGCAGCATCATGTCTTTCTGAAAGAGTCTCATGACCCCAGTCTATGAAGAAATTCCTAAGAAACACTTGATCAGATAAGAAGAATGTTTTCAAGCAATAATCATGCAAAAGTTTCCCAGATGGATCATTTTGTGCCATGAATAGAACACTGTGGGGCACTGTTTTTTAACAAATAACATTTTTTTATTATTTTTTATTTTTTTCACACAGTTGGCTTTTATTTCCTTGCAATGTTGGTGGTAGGAATTGCTGTAGGCCTGACAAGAAGCACCCAGCCAACTCGGAGTTTCATAAAACATCATACAGGCTTAAGACTGCCCAGAAATGCTGTTAAGCACTTAGCTAAGTGCAGGGAAGTTATGATACCTAAATTCAAGTATTTCTTAACCAGCAAATCAAATCATAACATAATCTGATTTAGGATATATCAACAACATGATACAGTGTCCTCTTTGAGCTACTTCAGGTGCTGGATCATGTTCATAAAATGATCATCTCAGCTAAATACAACCTGCTTCTCAGCTGCCTACTAATTATTCTGAATGGAAATCCATACTAATGAGCTTTTTTCTACTCTATGTATCTGCACTTCTTCAGATATCGTCAAACAGCAGGGAACCATTATATTCATGACCACAAAACTGGTCTCTTGGACGTGGACTGAGTGCCCCTGAAGACAGTAAAAGCTTAGTAATAATATAAATTAAGAATTTAGCCAAGAAGGAAGAGAAGGGAACATTAGAATCATGTTTGGTCTTCTTCACTTTCTCTTTACCCAGAAATAACTCCAGAACTAAAACAATGAAAAAAAGAACCAGACTTGTGTTTCTTGCATGATTTCCAGCAGCTTCAGCAACATGAATTGGAAGCCACCCATCTAGCTGATGCATGAAGACTGCTAACCATACACTCAATAATGTATTTCCATTTTTGCTGTCTTTTTGGATTATTTCAATGGCACAGCTCAAGGCAGCTGTATTCAGTGCCTAAGGAGTTGCAGCTGTTCATCATGGATGTGTCAGGAAGGAGAGGGTTTAGAGCTTGTTTCCAGGGATCCTACTGTGTAGGCAGGCAAGGGCTGGCAAGGGCTGTGGAAAAGGGAGGGTATTGAAAAGAATTTCTGTAAAGCTGTTTCCAATAGTTGTGGCTTTGTTCACATGGGGTAAATGACTCGGGTGGTTTTTGGTTGGACAGTCTGGGCACTCTCACAGCAGCTATCAGGCAGTCAGCACTTTGGGGCTGGTGACTTAATAGTTGAGGGCTTCGGTTTTCAGACGTTTCCTTCATTTTCCTTCATATATCTTAAAAGGCCTGACATGTACAGATGTTTGTAATGAAATAACTCATTCTTTTAATTTAGTCTTTCAGGTTGCTAGCACATGAAGGTAGGTCAGTTTTGTAGTCAAACTCATAATTTTTTGGGAAGCGGTGTTTGAAGACACGTAGGGGTAAGCACAATAACATACTGAAAGACTTCCAATTTATTTATGCTGAGAAAGACAGAGAAGATTCTTTTCTGATCACAAATAAGGATATCTTTTCTTGAATTATATCACTTTAAGGAAGGCTGTAAGGAAGGCTGAACCAGTGCAAGGAAGTTTTGGCTGGTAGCTTTTTAAATTCCAAAAGGCAACATTCTTTACAGTTACCACAGTACCTTGGACTTATTTTTAGCCAATAGCTGGAGAATTTTGCTACCTAGAAAATGTATGTAGGTATGTCATTATGGAAAACAAGTCATATAGAATTTATACAGAAACCTACTGGACACTTGCCTGGGGAAGTATAAATTATTTTTATCTGATTAGTTTTGCTCTAGTCTTCTGTGATCACCTGAAGTGTATGAGTACTATGTTACAAAGGATTTCCATCTTCAGTGGTAAGCTTAGAAGATATATATTGACAAGTTAAATGGGGATCAAATGCTTCCCAGATTATGGAATCTTTTTTCCATATGGCACCCCTACGCTACAGTTTTATGGGGCTAGTACACCACCCACCTGCACCAGTTTATAGGAGGTGTATATGACACCCCTCTCTTGGTGCCAAACTTATTTCATATTCCATATCCTACCACTGAGGCAAAGGTAAATGAAGCAGGATAGAAGACAGAAGAGGATGAATGAACCTGACAGTCTTTGTGTCACCTCAACCCAGAAAACAGAAAGTGCTATGTTGCAACAGGAACCTCATGTAAATTCATGACAGTTTTACCATTCTCCCACAGGTTTTACAAATGTTTTGGATAATCCTTCATGTCATAATGACAGGGAATGCACACATGAAGGTAGATGACATCTAACAAATGTCTTTTCTCTCTTCCTATATATATATGCATATAAAATTACAATCATCTCTTAAATAGAACTTTTATTACAAGCCATATCCTAAGGAGCTTCACAATCCATAAAATGTGACAACAAAGCAAATAGGTACCATGTGTTCTACACAATCACTGAAGAGGCATTTACAGGCAAACAGGGATCATAATGGAATACGTTCATGGATTCAGATTCTACAGTGCATGAGGAAACTGGAATAGTATATTCATGAAAATTAGGTTCCACAATGCATGAAGGAAGTGAAATAATATATGCTAGTTCAACGCTTATTTCATATATAAGTCCCACATATATCAAGACCCTGCAGTGATTTAAATATTCTTTTGCCTAATGTCTATATTACTGTGAGGTTGAAATTCAGTAGTTTCTAGCTGATAGGAACATGCTAATGAGGAAGATTCATGGAGGAAAACCCCATATTAGACAGGGAGGCAATTCCTGAGGCTGTCTTAAACCTGGTAAATGTGACTGGCATGACACTAATCTCTTGTATAACACTGCTTCTTCAGGGATCTCTATTGAACTTACACGTATTGAACTACAAGCGTGTGTCCTCCAAGACTATGAAGGTCACTGTAGGTACCAAACATTCATATAAACCTTCTAAAATAAAATTAATAACACATATAAAAGAGAAAAAGGATCTGAAAATCTGTCTCCTTCCATGAAGTAAAAGCTAATTACAAAAGTGAAAACAAATTGCAGTGAAATTTTACCTTGTCTTACAAATTATCCTATCCTAACAACTCCTCGTGACAACTAGGATATATTCAATAAAAGCAAAGACTGTAACCAAATTAATCACATGGAATATGTACTCAGCTCTGTACTCAGCTCTGGTGAGGCCGCACCTCGAGTACTGTGTTCAGTTTTGGGCCCCTCGCTACAAGAAGGACATCGAGGTTCTTGAGCGGGTGCAGAGAAGGGCGACGAAGCTGGTGAGGGGCCTGGAGAACAAGTCCTATGAGGAGCGGCTGAGGGAGCTGGGCTTGTTCAGCCTGGAGAAGAGGAGGCTCAGGGGTGACCTTATTGCTCTTTTTAGGTACCTCAAGGGAGGCTGTAGCGAGGTGGGGGTTGGCCTGTTCTCCCACGTGCCTGGTGACAGGACGAGGGGGAATGGGTTTAAGTTGAGCCAGGGGAGTTTTAGGTTAGATGTTAGGAAGAACTTCTTCACTGAAAGGGTTGTGAGGCACTGGAACAGGCTGCCCAGGGAAGTGGTGGAGTCACCATCCCTGGAAGTCTTCAAAAGACGCTTAGATGTAGAGCTTAGGGATATGGTTTAGTGGTGGGCTGTTAGCGTTAGGTTGGAGGTTGGACTCGATGACCTTGAGGTCTCTTCCAACCTGGAAAATTCTGTGATTCTGTGATATTAAAGAAGATGCAACTCATGTAATAGTTTTTATCTAAGCTCTCTGTAATTTAAAGAAGACCAATTCAAGATTTCTTTCTTTTTTCCTAATGAATAAAATGAACTTCATGAACTTCAGAGACTGAATAATTTCCTGAGAATTCACATTATTATTTTTTTTTTTATCCTTTGGATCACCAGTTTTAGTTCTTCTTTACATTGACTGGTTGCAAGTAGTTACAAAATAAGACATTCATCTGCTTGGAATTCAAATTTTGTTTCTAAATATTGTATTTCAAATCCCAAAAAGTTTTTGGCTCCAGAGCTACTTAATAAATTGTTAGGCACTAACAATAGTGCCTAATAAATTGTTAGGCACAATTTTAATAAATTGTTAGGCACTAAAGACATCACAATTCTTTTACAGCTGTCATTTCATAGAAAATATATATTTTTCATTAAAATGGTAATACCTCTCCATAGCATTAATTTTGGAAAATAATAGGATATATATATATATATCTATATCTATATAGATATATCTAATAGGAAGATTCATGGAGGAAAACCCCATATTAGACAGGGAGGCAATTCCTGAGGCTGTCTTAAACCTGGTAAATGTGACTGGCATGACACTAATCTCTTGTATAACACTGCTTCTTCAGGGATCTCTATTGAACTTACACGTATTGAACTACAAGCGTGTGTCCTCGCTATATATATATATATATCTATATCTATATAGATATATCTATCCTATATATCCTATAGATATATATATAGATATATATATAGATATATATATAGATATGTATATATAGATATATATATAGATAGATAGATATATATATAGCTATATATATAGATATATATATATCCTATAGATATATATAGATATAGGATAGATATAGATATATCTATCCTATATATCTATCCTATATCTATATAGATATAGGATAGATATAAATATAGATATATATATATCCTATTATTTTCCAAAATATGTGTATATATATATACACTCAAGCAAATGAAATGGAAAATTCCAGATTTTCATGGTACCTTTTCAGTAAAATGGGACATTTTTGCTAAATCAAATGAAAGTTTGCTTTCCCCAAAGTATTAAGTACTTTCAGAAAATGTTCATTCTTAGTTTGATGAAAAAAAAAAAAAAAAGTTCTGTTTTTGGATCTCTCTTTTTATTTTTTTAATACTTTACAGCTTTTTGGGTAATATTTGACTAAAAATGATAAAAGTTTTGAGATATATTACTGGATAGTGTGTGTAAAATTCAGAAGTTTTTTATTTTTAAAAAAGTAATGTATTATTTTGGTTATGATTTCTTTAAATAAGTTCATGGGAAATGGGTGAAGAAATAGGTGAAGAGCAAAATTTGCACAAGATTTTTAGAAGAAGTTTATAAAATAATTAACCATTCACTAGGAACTTGCCAATAAAGAATGATACCAAGACCATAAATACATTTTTTATGTTGAATTATTTGGCTAGTTAGATTCAATAAATCTTTAAATCAGACCCTCCTTCTGAGGTATCTTTTATTATGTGTATTCACATTCACATAACTTTATTGATTGTATCTTCTTCACTGCCATATGTTAAATTGCAAGCAATAAAATTGAAACATTAAATCACATTATTTTCTTTCATGTGTCACTTACCTATTGGGAACATATGTTACATTGGCACAATAAAACTTGCCCTGAAGGCCTAGTCTGTGTACACAATGCTGTGAAAATGGATGCATATAAAAAAGTCCTTGTGTCCTAACTGAAGATTAAGCTTCAATAAAATAATATTATAAATATTTAAAACATAAAATATTACTTGTAATGATGTAATAACAGATTCTCTGGAGTCTGCGACCTTAAAAGGAATGCAGAGAGGACATCTGCAGTGTGTGTCTTCCAGTAGAGTTTTCCACTTCATCTATGATGCAGGCCACATTATTTCCTGAAAAGGTTTAACCCAGCTACTCCTTCCACTCTGGTTACTTTGTAACCAGATTAACCTATCATTCATTTGTTATTTATATAATACATTTTTGCTATCCAAGCAAACTGAGAGATACACAACGAAAAATAAACTTAATTTCATTATGTTTTAAAATCCATTTAACAGGGAGGAAAATTAAGTATTCTATATAGTAATTAATGAAATATCCTGGGTTTGGCTTGAGTTATACCTCTGTGCTTTCAATTAAACAAAAATCTAATTTCTGCTTGTTTTTCTATTTTGACAAGGAATAACTTAATTATTATTATTATTAATAATAATAATAATTCCAAATGACTCAACTCCTATCCATAATTCTAATACAATGGCACTATCAGAAGGCTGGAGTACATCTTCCAGAACTTTGACTCATACCTTATACCTAATTAATTTAGATTAAGATATGACATATTCAATTTGGCTTTTGTTAGAAACAGAATGATTTGTTCCCTCCAAAAAGAGAGAACAGACTTCTGAACTACAGAAACAGTTCTGATCCATCATTTCTTAAAACCCCTAACTTTGTAAAGAACTAATGTAGATTATGAGGTAAAAATGCTATTTTATTTTATTTTTATTTTTTAAAAAATAATGCATAACCATAGTTACTAGTTCTAATGCATAACTAGCAGATGATCCTCATATTAAAGTCCTTATACTTCCATTATAAACATATTATACAAGCAATTTGGGAATAAACTAAAAATAATTGAAAAGTTCTGATTTATTTTATTTTATTTTATTTTTAATTATTTATTTATTTTTTGAGCAGCCTGCTCTGTTCAGAAAGTTTTGCTCATCTTATTTATTTCCTGCTGATCTGGCATTGGCAGTAATAGCTCAACAGTAAGCAGAAGCATAGCACAGTACTTTAAAGAAAGCGAAGAAAAGTATTTATATAGCTGAATGTTAAGGCAGTTCAAACCAGAGAGTACATAATTGTTAAAACCGCACTGGAACTAACTCACTCATTCTTCCTAAAAGTGTCATGGGGTCTTCATTTCACAACTGTTGCATGAGACATTACAGTTTTTTGTTTGTTTCATTGCAAAAGACTATTAAATACAGAGACTAACTTTAGTTTTGTTTCAGAAAGAGAACAAAGTTTAACTGATATTGGCTAGAGCATGAGTCCAACAAAACAGCTGGAGTCTAAGTGAAAAGAGCTTCTTCTATGATTTAATAATAATAATAATAATAATAATAATATTGTCTGGGAGAGATGCTAGATTCCTTCGTCTGCTCCAGGATAACAATGCTACAGTCTGACTATACTTATCCATCTCACATAAAATCTATCTCACGGAATTATTTTTTCTTCTGACTATAGTGCTTGCAAATGAATTTTTCACTCAAAAATCAAAACAATATCTAACTTAATGAGCATTTTAAAACATTGAGAAAAGCTGTCAGTTCATCCAACCCTTATTATTTCATCATGAAATGTCTGATCTTGTGATATTATCCATTTGTTATTCTCAAGCCCAGGAGGGAGCAAATCAATTGCAAATGCAAAACTTTTCAAGGGCTTTGGGCCCAAACCTTGAAAAAAGAAACACAGCACATCTTAAATAGCTCTGCTCCTTAAAAAACAAACAAACAAACAAACAAAACCTACAGTGCGAGTAGTAGGAGTTTTTCTGGCCAGAAAAACTGCTTATGCAACTGGGTCACAGATGATACTTTAAAGAAAGGGGCACAAAAGTGATCACAGTCATATTCCCTCAGAAAGTTTGAATCATTTTAGCTGTACAGCATTTTGATATGTTACATGCACTCATGGACCAAAAGCAACAGTACTGAACAGGGAAGATGTATTGGCCTTATACATACAACATATATGGAGTCCTTATAGCTGTTATTGTCCTCTTCGTGCCACCAGCTTGCAGCTCTTTAGTGAATGCTGCAAGCTGTAAATCCAAGATTTACTTCAGTCCTATGGCCTAGATGTAAATCTTGGATTTACATCTTCAAATTTTAGCTGAGGCTTGATATTTAGGTCTTACCTATTTACTTTTCTTCAACGACAAAGAAAGCTCTTTCAGACACCTGTTTTACAAAAATATGTATTGATATTTGGATATGCCAATTTTCTTTTGTTGGTATAAGTGGAATTTAGGTAATTAGATGAGAAATCACATTATTTCAGATGCTTAGAAACCTATTCTTAGTTTCTGCTTATTATTGTTAGAGGGTTAAATTCTACAAACCTTAAAACCTCTCTGGGCAATCTCTTTCTAGGCAACTAGTACTACCATTTGCAAAAGGTTAAGCGGTCTGTCAGGTGGTACTCAGTAAGCATGAGGTGGAGTCTGGTTTTCCACCCAAGCATGTTGAATGAGATTGGTTAAGAATGCTTGATTTATTGTGAACAAATAGTTAAAACAAAATTCAAACTAGATAAATATATGTAACAGTCACCCACTACTACTACCTGATGCTGCTATGACATTGTGAATACAGAGCATCATTATGGAACTAGGATCATGGAGCTTAACTGTGCTTCAGATTCTGTGCACAGCTACACAGAGTTACTGAGTATGAGTAGAAGTCTACAGGGTTCAGTCTGGCATAGAGAAAAACAATGTTTCTCATAAAAACATATCATTTGTTTTTGTGTATGTTAAAAAAAAAAAAAAAAAAAAGAGCAAAAGAGCATAAGGTTTAAGGTTGTTTTCATGTCATAGCTAGGTAGGTAAGCCAGGTTTACCATATAAAAAGCAGAGTAAATTGGTCTGCACTGAATTTTCTGCTTTTACAGTCAAGCTATCTTTAACCAAGGGAGTTTACCTAAGGCTTATGTGTTAAGCTGCACATTTTAATATCTACACATATAGTAGATACAAATATTGTAAAAACATATATACATGTCTATACAACTTACAGTTATTCTTGCAGGAAAGCCAAGTCAGAGCTCTGACAATAAGATCCTTTAACATTTTGAAAGTACTCAGAGCTGGCTAGTGCTTTGAGATGGACCATTCCTTTGCAGTGAACTCAACAGAGACTGAAAGACTTTTAACCTGAAGAAAGACTGATTTAATTAGAATACACATTAGGACAACTCCATAAATACAGCTCACCCTAACTTGGTCAAAAAGGATGGGAAAAAAAAAAAAAAAAAAAAAAAAAAAAAAAAAAAAAAAAAAAGTGGGTGGGGATAATATACAACTCTATTGTCTCTCTTCAGGGATGATCTTAGTTTCTAGCCAACTCAGTAGCTTTGAATTGCAACAATTTGGGCATAGATCTTTGTGGCTCTGAGGAAATTTCCTTCCTCTTTTCTGATTTCTGGTTGCCTTTACCTGCTGCTCCTCTCAGCCAGTGCTCCTACTCAGTAGTGCAGTGATTTTTTAGTCTGCTTTTTTTTTTTTTTTTCTTTAATCTTCTAGTTTATATTGGAAGAATAGTAGTGGTAATATATACTCACGTATATCAGGAGTATTCAATAATACATTTTTTTTTTTTTCTAAATATAAGAGAATTAAAGACTCCTGGAAGCAGGCTGTACAACAAATTTGTGTTCTACGTCACTGGCTGCTTGAGCTTGGCAGCTTGGGGCAGAGCTGCCAAGTGGGTATACAGGAAAGTTTTTTGTTCAAACAGGGAAAGCTTCAATAAGTATTTATAGCTAGAGAACATATAGAGAATTTATAGTTAAGCCCAGACGTTTCTATTTACCATGAAGCCATGTTAGAAAACACATTTTAGTGTCTAAAATGTGTTTTCCAATTACTTCTAAAAAGTCACTGAAAACCGGTTAGATTAAAGTTAGTTAGATTTCTTGAAAAGAAAAAAAAAAAGTAAAAAATTTTTGTAACAAAAATTTTGTATTTCTCTGTATTTTAAACAAAGAAAAGTGAAATTCCTAAGTTATATGACTCTTAGAATATTTTTGTACCTAATACTTGCAATCAAGAAAATTTTGAATGGAGGAAATTTCTGGAAAATTTCTGCCCCTTAGCAAAGCTTACTTTTGCCATTGAGTTTAGCACTCTGAATTTGCAGTTGCAAATCTGGCTTCTCCTGTGTTAGTTTAGTAAAAGTATTGAAAGTACTGAACAAATGGAAAAAATCCAATTTTCAAAAATAAACAAACTCTGAATATGAATCTATAAGAAAACAATTATACATTATTTCATGAATGACATCATATGAACATTCGTTTTTAGCCTGATACAATTGGAAAAAAAAAAAAAAAAAAAAAAAAAAAGACCCTAAAGGAGTCCCCAATTATATAATTTATTGACTATAAAATTAACTCTACTTTTTTGACAACAATAAACTTTTCTGAACAACAGCAATTTTTTCTTCTTTAATTTTTCTCACATTGGTGAGAAAAAAAATATCATTTTTTTCCCCATATTTTACGATTCAAAGAATATCCATGTGTTTGTTGTATTTGTCTGTCACAGATCACAGTTATCAAAGGGAGCCAATAATTGAGTCAGTTGAAGTGTTAAAAATTAAAATGGTGATAAAACATATTTTAAATACTGGTAATCATAGTCTCAGAATTCAAGTCTGATTAAAATAAATCAAGACCTGCTAAGATGAAAACTATAACTTTTTTTCTGGAATTGCAAAACAGTTTATTCTCAAACCCCTCCAGCTTACATGTAAAACTACTAACTCTGTCTTTCTCTTCTCAAAGATGCTTAGAAGTTCTTGAAAAAAAAAGGAAGGAAGGAAGGAAGGAAGGAAGGAAGGAAGGAAGGAAGGAAGGAAGAAAGGAAAGAAGGAAGGAAGGAAGGAAGGAAGGAAGGAAGGAAGGAAGGAAGGAAGGAAGAAAGAAAGATAGATAGAAAGAAAGAGAGAAAGAAAGAAAGAAGGAAGACAGCCCACTTCCTTCATATCTTTTGTTCACACTTACCATGAAGGTCTTTTTTTTTTTTTTTTTTTTTTTTTGTAGTAGTAGTAGTAGTAGTAGTAGGACTAAGGTGTGAAATTTGCCTTTTGTTGTGTTTCTCCCAGTCATCAAAGCAAACTAGGGAGTACTCCAAGAAACCAGACTTGTCAAAAAGTAAATCTGTTTAATATTGATAGCCTACAATTTCCAGTATCCACCCTCGCAGGAGGGTGATGAAACCATTTTTCCCATCTAACATTCCAACATGCCATCTAAGAAACCTAATATCTAAGACCCATTTAGAGTGATGTTTCCAAGCACCCTCACGTTCACACTGCTTTCCTGGGGGCTGAATTTATATTTAAGATCTCTGCATATTTGTCTGTCCAAGAAAAGGATACCAAATGCCATGCCTATCAATTACTACATATGTATATATGATCCATTTGGAAAATATTGCAAAAATTTGAAACTGTAAATGTCTTTACAAGCTGCAGAAAAATCATATTGTTATGGTTAAAGGTGCAATGAATACATGAATGCCAAATGCACTGGGATACAGGAAGCACCACTCCCTTTTGCTATTTAATGCTTAGAGTTCACATGACAGGCTAGTGTTAAAAACAAAGCTGTTCACTAAGGCCTTTTACAAAACTTTTACTGAGATAAAAGCAAAGAAAACAGGGACATGTGAGTGTTTGATATGATTGAACTAATGGCAGTGCAATTTTAAATTTATCAAAACTTTTAACCACCTGGTTTTCACAACATTCTTGGTGGAATTATTGTTCTGATTCTTCTGTAACTCTGCTGTGACAAAGTGTAGGTTTTCCAAAATAAATATAATCAAAACAGTCCTAGGCAGTTGTGTATACCAAAATTCTCTGCAGGAAGAATCACAGATGTGAACAAATTGCTCAGATGTTCACTTTATAACCCTTCAGGTTATTTTCTGCTGAATTTAAGGGGGAGAAGTAACAAGCAATATTTCTGTATACAGTTCAGAAAATATTTAATGCCAAGCATAATTTTCTTAAACTAATAGATCTGCACTTGTATTTCAAATCATATGGATATTCTCTATTCTGGAATAATTGCTGTATTTTACATGATTGTATGTGATTCAAGTTTTGATTATGGCCTCTGGATATTCTTGCAATATGAATTGATTGATTGCATGTGTATTTGCTCTAGTTATAATAATAATAATAATAAAAAGTGTAAAACAGTTCCATGAAAGGTATAATTACAATAGTAGCTTTCATTTGCTTGGAAGAATGAGACTATTATCTGAAATTATTTCCCTCCTTATAAGTAAATTTGAAGACTTATTCTCCCATGAAATTTCATCAGCATATGAGATCATCCTGTGGAAATAATTCTTTTGCTCTAAACTCTGGATTCTTCTCACCAAAATCTGCAAAACAGGCATATAGTTTAAACTAGATGTCTACAGTCTCTCTGTGCATAATGGAAAAAGGGATAAGGTTATTTTCTCCTCAATTTTAGGGCTGAATAAGCTCTACTTGTGGAGGAGGAACAGAAGAAGTACACTGGAACATGTTCCCCCAGAAGCTGTGGATGCCCCATCACTGGAACTGTTTCAAATTAGGGTTGGATGGGGTTTTGAGCAATGTGATCTACTGAAATATCTCCCTGCCCATGGCAAGAGGGTTGGAGTTAGATGATTTTCAAGGTCCATTCCAACCCAAGCCATTCTAAGATTCTACGATTCTATGCTTCTATGATTCTAAGACTTTGTAAGAAAAAAAAAGTAGTCAACTTCAGATTGAATTATGATGATAGGATTATTTATACTAATAATTGATTTAATCTTTAGGTATTGATAATTTGTATTACATCAAAAGCATTTAATGCATTATTTTTTTTCCAGATTTTAGCTACTTAAGTTCTTTATGATACCAAAAGGAAACTTTGGATGCAAATGATATATGTTTGTGATATACCAGTGCAATGTTCTGAAGGCATGCGTTTAAATTGCCTATATCAGACTTATACTTGAAATTAGTACATTTACTGAATAATGTTCTTGAACTTATGACTATAATGTCATACATTATTGATGAAGAAACATTTTCTTCTGGCATTAACTGACACACCATTGAAATGTATGTCATTTTATTTTAACTGACAACTGAATGCAATGAACCAGCTTCTGTTTTTTGATATTCTGTGAAATCAAAGTTGTTGTTGTTGTTGTTGTTGTTGTTTTTTCAGTTGGGTCTTCAGGATTACACCAAATAGTAGTCAGTCAGTTTGCAAACCAAAGCTGTGAGCTGTTGCTATGTAGACTGAATGGGTAGATGATACACAGAGGAGCTAGAAAAAGAAAGGAGTTGCTTCATGAGAAGTTTCAGCCTTCACACGTGGTGCAACTTTACTCACCAAAGACAGTTTGTTTCATTATGTACTTGTTTTTTTCTTTTCTTTTTGTTCCACTATCTGGAGATTTTATGGTTTAGAGATGGTAAAATGGGTAGAACCATTTTGAAATACATATATATATGATAAAGTGATAGTTAGGGATGATAATTTACATTTTACAGGTAGTTATGTTACTTAAATCCTGTTCAGGTAACAAAGACTGAGAAAAATTCCTTTCTTGAAATTATTGCTTCCCTTCATATTTTCCAGTCTATGGGAAATGAAACATTACTATTCAAGGAATTTACTCTGAAAAATAAGTTAAACATGTAAATTACATAAATTTTACCCTTTAATTGGTCATGTGAAAACTGATTTCTGAAGAATAAAGGAATGTTTTTTTCCAGGTTTAATATTTTGCTGATTTTTGTGCTAAATGTGATTCAGAAAAGAACATAATTTAACACTGAAATACATGATAAAGGAAGTAGTATTAACATGGAAGAAAATAACATAGAGGGGAAGATGGGAGAAAGTTTAAAAGCATTTTGTAAAAGAAAAAAATAAAAAGCTAAGAAAAAGCTGGAATAGATTATAGTGAAACAAAAATGTTGAAGAACGGTTTGAGAATTTAGAAAAAGGTAAACAGCAATTTCATACTTCTTGTATGAAAAAGGAAACAAAGGAGGGTCTGAATATATTACAACTGTACTATAAAAATCAAAAAGTGATTCCTACATTTCAGAAGGTAAAAGGGCACTAGAAAGAAGCAAGCCAAAGAAGATCAAGTTTTTTTGTTTGTTTGTTTGTTTTAGCATTCACATAATTTTTGATTGAACTAGTAAATATCTTTCAGTGGAATATCCTAAAATACTCACCATGCTGAAGATCTATACCTATGTATTCAAATGACTAATAAACCACCTTATTTAGCTATTATATTGTTTTTCTGATTTTTGCAGCCCTTGAATTTAATTACATTTCCTTCTGGATCAGAGACTCTCCTGCAACTTTATCAATGCCAGTAAGATTTGATGATGACCTGAGTATAAGAGAAAATACACCAGGACACACACATACACACATACACATATGTTGGGGTGGAACAGCAGATTTAGACAAATAGACAATAAAAAAAATATCAAGGAAATATGTAACA
This sequence comes from Heteronetta atricapilla, assembly GCA_011075105.1. Lineage (NCBI taxonomy): Eukaryota > Metazoa > Chordata > Aves > Anseriformes > Anatidae > Heteronetta > Heteronetta atricapilla. The sequence goes on along the minus strand of CM021731.1, from coordinate 8,792,601 downwards.
TCAGTTTTGTGAAGTAAATTCTCATCACAGGAGAAACATGGCAAAAGAAATCAAATTTTTGCCAGATGCATGAAAAGAAAAACATATGGCTTGTTGTCTCACATTTTTTTGTATATATCTTCTGTGTTGACAGGCTTTGTAGGATGGAAAGTGCCTTTCGTTTCAGTGAAATCTCCTTATATTTTTATTATTATTAATAATTATTTTGCCAGCTTGAGAAGGACTGTTTCAAATGGTTAAAAATGATTCTAATACAAATTACAACCAAGAATACATTAGAAAAATTCAAGAACCAGCCAGAAAATCTTAATGAAGTCCTGTAATTTTATAAAAGTACCATTTGGGGGGAGCTGCATTTTTTTTCAATATCTATGGGGAGAGAGTTTTAACAATGGAAAAAAGCTGTACTTTTGTACTACTTGTTTTTCAGGATAAGGGAAATTTGTACAGACTTTTCCTTTATTTACCCATTTTTGATACTTTTACCTGTCACTGAAAAAATAAATGCTAGTATTTTTGAAGTCAAAAATATTTTTGAACAAAACAGATTCAAGGAAGGAATTTGTTATTTTTTAAGATTTTTTTTTTTTCTTTTGAAAATGGAAAAGAAAAAAATAAACACAAACTGCTGCCTTACCATCCCATAGTATCTCAGGAAACAAACTAAATCTCATTTAAATCTAAGGTAAAGTCCTGGCCCACAGCAAAACAAACAAACAAATAAACAAATATCTATCTACACGGAGAAATATATAGATATATTTTCTATATTCATGAATGCAACAGTGCCTAAGTAGGTATTTTCCTTGAAATAGAGTTCACAAGTTGGCTTCTATGTTTTACTCAGTCAAAGCAGACTGAAAATGGAGTCTTCAATACACAGTGAATCAGGCAGTAGAACAGTGAGAAATAGCAAGGAAATCTGCCCACTTCCAGTTCTGGGGGTCCCTTGAGAACAAGAATTTGGTTTGGTTTCATGGACTCTAACCTGCATCTAGATGTAGAGAACACACTGGGACGTGACATCAGGACATCTAAAATGTTTTCAAGCTCAAGGGGGAACATCTATACAGCACCTTCATTTGGATATAGAATATAGAAATATGAGTGAAGTCTTATTCCAAGACCTTTCATCTTAAGAGAATCCAGTTAGAAGAATCCAACCTAGTTCTTTGTTTTATCAGAGTCTGGGTATCGAACATTCCACACAGAAACAGTTAAAAGAAAAACTTTATTTATAAGTGTTAGTTTTATGGCCTTTTTTTTTTCTGGTTTGTTTCTAGAACTTGTCATTTTTAAAACATCTTTTATAGTAAATCTTTTTTAGTTGTTTGAAACCACAACTCTCAAAACTATGACAACATGTGTAACAGTCACTGTACTGATAGTTGAGCGTCCAAGCTCAATGAAACACGTCTTTGAAAACAATTCCAAAGTGATGACACTGATTTTGATTATGAAGTGGAGAAATGATAATTACTAATCTATCTCCAACATGTATGTTGACAATCAAAGTAAAAATAATTATTATGAATTTAAAATCAAATGAACTTCTCAATACATGTAACAAGGAAAATATATACCAGGAAAATATTTAAACACACAACTAACTTAAGAGATGCCCATTGAAATACTTTCCTTAAAGCACAAATATAGTGGAGTCAGTGAGATAAAATAGCAAACATTATAATTCATGTATTTTAATGCTTCTGGTGATACTAAGGTGTTACTTTGTATGAAGAAGTAACATAAAATTCACGGATATGCTTTCAGTCAAATATTTTAATGGTATGCAACAACTACAATAAGAATCTGTCTGAGAAAAAGTTGTGTAAAAATTAAATAGGGGTCCCAAGATACATGCCTTTGTATAATACTTTTATAAATCACTCCAGCAGAACCAAGCAGTCAGCATCCTGCTATGCACAGCTGTTTGCCCAGAGAACTTCAAATAAAAAGTAAATAAATATAGAAAAAAAAATAATAATAATAATGTGGAAAAACACTATTACGACTGAAAAATTAGACAAGCACAGTTTGTACTAGATCATTAGTCATATATTGGCAAGTCTTGATTATCAAGGGTGTCACCAGCCATGCATCTTCAGAAGTCATTTGGCATTTGATTTAGCCAGTAAATTTCTAATCACATGCTAAATAAAAAAGTCATTTTTGCCCATGTTATTTTAGCATCAGATTCTTCAGCTATTTAGAAACTCCTGTGAATGTCTGGGGATTTCAGCAAACAGAACAGCTGGAGAAGCCAGTCCTTAACTAAGCTGGTTATAAATTACTCTGTTCTAACAAAACTGTTTATGTGTACAATAGTCTATTCTGATAGTTGATCACACGCTGTTGAGCTAAACCAAGAAAAATGAAGGTAAGATCCAGAAAGCTAATGGCAATTAAAACACAGTTCAATTGATTGTAATAAAAGGTTAACACTGATAAAAAATCTTCCACAAATAGAAGTGAGTCATAGAGATACAGTTAAAAACAAGGTCCATTTCAAAGAATGCCCAAGAAGAAACCTGCTACATGGAAGTGAGCAGAAACAGTACTCTTGTGAGAAAAGGAGCTTTACAAACTGGGCAGTTGATAGTGTTATCCAAACAGTTAGATGTGTTTTACAACTTAGGAATTTCCAAAATGTTGAATTGAAATGAATAAAATTTACTTCATAGATGAACATGGAATGCTTTATCCATTCACAGAGCAAATGAATGAAGTTTTCACCATTTCTCCAAATGCATTAGATTAAAAAGAGATCAAGCTAAGGAGATTGTTTTAGACTGCTAAAAGCAAATACTCCATTAAAAGAAGATTAACACTGAAAGCACAATTGTTCTACACATTTTTTCTTAAAGGAAATTTTTTTATAGCTACTAGGATATGAAATACAGATGATGGCTGAAAATTCTAAGTCAGAGACTAAGGGTGAATTCAAGGTGAGAAGCATGCTAAGAATAGAAAGAGAAAGAAATGCTGAATATAAACAGACAGGAAATCTATATGATGAATTGGTGTGATGGCATAGTTTATGCTTTAGAGCTATTGTACTTATTAATAACTAAGGGATATCAATGCAATATCTGCCACAAGAACAGTGCTTTTTGCTGTGCACAGAGTTCAACAATATCCACAGGGAAATTCAAGAGTCTAGTTTATATTTACTGCATGATAGGCAGGGAATTGAAGTTGAAAATGGGGACAACATATTAGCATAGGTTCATGACAGCTGGATAACAAGAGAGGCTAAATTTTCAGTGTTTGCATTCTTTAAAACTATTCTGCATTACAAAGTTTGTATTGCAAAGGGTATGACATTCCTATATATTTATTACTCTTCTCTCAAATATTTAGGGGATAGTTAAGACTTAAAGAGATTTTACTTTATTGGCAATCCAAGACTTATTTCTAAAATATTGGAATGTACTTCACATTTAAGGGAGATATCACAAGAACAGGAAATCTCAACAGCAAAAGTTTTTTTTTTTTTTTTTATGACAATAACTGAAACTTTTTTTTTTTCTATTGAGGAGGATTTGTAAAGGCTCTTCTCTGCCTCTAGATAAATGGCATGCAAAAGTTTTGGACACACAGACAGGATAAAAGAGAAGAATAAGACTTAGAAACCAAACCAGGATTCAAATGCCTACCAGCATTATTCATGAAGGGTTGTTTGACTTAGAAGTCAATGTTTTTTCTCTATCCTCCAATCACAATAGCTCAAATAAAATCAGCACATTGCAATTACAGGACAGTATAACAGTAAAAATAAATCACATTGGTGCTTGATAATAGCTTGAAATAGGTAAGTGGCACAGAAAGTGGGGTTAATTTGTAGTTTGGAGCTGTAATTTTTTATGAGCCCATCCTGAAGGGCTGGTTTTGATGTTTATGATCAGGGTTCTTTTTGAGCAGACATTTGGCCAGACTGGTGGAAAAGAGGAATGGTCTTTAAAATAGTTTGGCTTTTAGAATGGTTTACAGCCCCCATATTTTTGGTCATTGAGAATGAATTACCAGGAGGACCCTAGATAAATCCTCAGGAATTATGATTTAGTCATTATAAAGACAACTAGCCAGACAGATGCAGATCCCGTGTTTTTAAGTGTTTTAAGTGTGGGCATTTTTTTTTTTTAATGAATGGTCCTCAATTACAATTTTTCTGGCCAGCAATTTCATCAGGATTATTAGAAATATATACCTATTTCTACCTCCTTTTCCAGTTTGTTACAATATTAATTGTTACAATATTAATTGTTACAATAAGTCCAAAAAAGACTTCAACAATAATGATTATTTCTGCAACCTGTGGTTTGGTAGATTTGCTTAAGCAGTACATGGATGTATATATGGAGTCCAGACAAAACCTCAGTGGAACCAAAACCGGCGATTCAAAAGGCCATTACATGTTCATGTAAAATCTAATATTTCACATGTATTTACATTTAGTGTCTGGCTGACCTCTAACTTACCTGCCTCTACTTTTTGTCTTCCCTAGTCAATAATTTAAACATTTATATATATATATATACGCATATATATATATATAAATCTTTCTATCTTTGTCTATTTTATGGATTTAAGGAACTGGTGTAAAGTGAATATACCCACGGCCTAGACAGGAGACTATAAAGATGAAAATAGATTTCAGACTTGTTATTTAATTTGGGAAGTATCTGTGGGTGGTGGAAATTAAACAACGCCATCTATCCTGAGTTTTACTGAACTTTTTATTTTTCTCTTCTGCAGGGAAAATAGAGCTTCAGCAATCATGATGAGTCTAAACTGAGGTCTTCCTTTTAGTAAAAGATGACGCTAAAATGCAAAATTTATTATCAGAACCCCATTCTTGCTGAAGATGAGAGATTGTAGGCATGTAGTTAGTGATATTGCTTGTAACAGGATTTGAGTTTGTCTCAAAGCTTTTCATGGATCCAGATCATTGCTTTTCTGAAATGTGAGGACATCCAGGTCCATTCCTCACTCTAACAAGTGAGAAATAATTATATTGTCTTGTTTTTCCTCAACTTCATATAATTTGGCTGCAGTTCCCTTTGCAAGAACAAATAGTTTAAATCAAATTACGGTACATATACCAATAGTAGTGGCAAAACTACTTCATAGTATGTGTAGAAAAATATCTGGCCTTCTGCCTTTTCCCCAGAGAAGATGGGGAACAGCTGCTTGGCCAGTGAAACATGCACAGCCTACTGCAGAGGTGGCCGATGCCGATGCCATCGATGCCAACTGGTGTAATTCAGTTCTCAGTCTGTAATGACATTCTCTATGCAAGAAGTGAAGATGCATATTTTTTTAAATATTATTATTTTTTGTCAGACTACAAAAGGAGCCTTGACACTAGCTTACAAGTGTGCCCCTTGTAGACATTTAAAGTTAGGTCAGATGAATCCCAATATTTGTGTAGAAAATAGCAAGAGGGAAGCTCACAAAGATCCAAACACCAATGTGCTTTAGCTAATTTGTCACATTCAACTTCTGTGATAAGAAAATATCTTAAATTAGTCAACTACAAATATTCAGGGCATTTAGGGTTCTGGTTCACACAATGTTCACAGTGAGTTAAAATAATGTGACGAGATGACTCAACCTCAAGATAAAGGAAGAATTTTCAATATTCTTCAATAGGGGAAACATTGGTTTATTTAGCCATTTATTCTTCACCTGTATTAGCACATATTGCTCCGCATACGTTCTTGAAGCCCAATGTTTTTTATACCCCATATACTATTGTAGCTCTTTCCACCTTTCCAAACCATGCATAAATTCATCTGTTCCAAACAGCAACCATAATAGAAGACAAGATCACATTGTAATTATTTATTGGGCCAGGCAAAAAGTAATAAAATAACATGCATCTAGAAAATAAATCCTTGATAAAAGTCATTTTAAATGAGTCCCTACAGAGCTATTCCAAGATACTTTTTTTTGCATGCATAGGGAATGAGTCCTTTGTTAAAGAAAAATAATGTAATTCTTAAGACTACAGTAAGCAAACACTTGCCCCCATAAAGAAAAAACAAACAAACAAACAACAACAACAACAACAAAACCCTCAATGCTACATAAAATTGAACCTTATAGTAGATTTGTGACACACTATTTCTATTTTATGTTTGGAGTCTCAAAATAAATACATAAAATTTAAGAGCAGTAAAGTTTACTTACTCATGTGAGTAATACTTTCTTTAGTATGTATATGATTATTAATCTTCACCATTGTAATAAACATTGCATAACAGGTGATATATTCCATACTGATTCAAACCTAAATCATGTAACAATTTCTGCTTTTTCTTCAAAAACACAATTGGTTTTATTCATAGAAATATGCATTTTTTCACTATTTCCATGAAGAGAGAGAGAGAGAGAGAATGTTATGTTGCCATGTTACAAATCCATGGTGATTAAAACTATTTTTTGATGTTTTTAGTTGAGATGGCAGTTTTCTTGTTGCAATCTTACCTAGTATCATTAAAAATATGATACTATTAAAGTTATTTTGATTTAACTATCAAAATTTGTAATCTTTTTTTTTCTTTTTTTTTTTTTTTCTTTTTTAATCTGGAGCTGTTTCTAAGAACTTAAAGAGCAATGCACTAATATGACTAAAATGAACATATTCAACAACAATGAATTCTTAAGTAGATACAGATCTTAATATAACTTTGGATTCTTTTTACTGTCTTTACCAGAAAAAAAATAAAAATAAAAATATTGTCATTATATGAATTACTAGGAACATCACCAGTAGTCTGATCTGATCACATGGCTAGATAATTGTCCATCTCCTTTTCAAGGCTGTCTGGGATTCAAAGGTTAGATATTGCATTACCAAACCATCACAGGAGCATGACTACCAGAAATATTCTGTGAGCAACAGGGAGCCAAGCATGACAAGGAAGAGTGTGTCCTTTGCGTTAACAGCCACGTGATTAAATCTCAATGATTTATAACTAGAGGATCAATAGAAAAGAGGCACAACTATGCACCTGTTTGCAAAGTTATAAGTTTATAAGTTATCTTCAGTAGATAATAGAAGTTGTCTTCAGTAGACTGTCAGTAGATAAAATACAGAAGCAGTCTGGTTTTTGGAACAGAGAACTTCCCCTTGGGGGCTGGCATTTTACCTCCTTTATTCAAGCTGAGTAACCCCTACAATTAAGCTACAGATTAAGTGCATGCTTCAGTTTCCCAATTAAAGCAGCAACCTTACCTCTGTTGCACAGAAGGTAGGCCATTCAGGAGGATATCAGCCATCTCTAATACATTTTTTCCTGCTCTTGGAATATTCTTAAGGGATAGTGACTCTGTTGGACATAGCCCAGGTAAAACAAGAGGTCCTGAATGCAGCCTGCCATGTTACCCAGCTGCTGCTAACAGCCTTTCCTGGACAGGTAAGCTATAATAATTGTTGCTTAGAAAACTCTTGAAATTAGCTGGCAGCTGCAAGCCAAAGGTATATTTTAGGAGTCTCATCCAGTTAATAAAGGTAACCTTGTTAAATTAAATGGGTGTGGATCAAGTAGCCTGAGTACCTCTAGGTGTGTTTTATTTTAGGTGAATTGACATGTACTATTTAGAAAGTTGTACAGCCCAATGTACAAAACACACTAAATTTCAGTGGCTTCAGAGAGTTAATGTACAAAAAATTACTTTTAAGTGGCTCAGCACCTGGGCGGGTACAGCTTGAAATATGGAAATCAAAAAGTTCTCATGAAAAGAAAGTTAAAATCCAAGCAAAGATTAATACAATTTCACCTACATTACCTTAATGGTTAAAAGTCCTCAGCTTGTGTGTGGAGAGAACTAGTGTGTTTGAGTGCTTCAGAGCACAAATTACCTCCACCTACTCGAGAAACTATGTGATGTGCCTTGCGTGCAGGGCCCTGCTGGGAACTGGCCCACAGAGCAGGTTTACTCCCTGCATAATCAATCAAGAAGGCTATTTGAACACCAAGGTGTACGGAAAGCTTTATTAATTCTATGTCCACCAGAACAATTTACTAAATATAGAAATGTAGTACTTTTTTTTTTTTTTTTTTTTTTTTTTTTTTCTTCCCCCCAGCAATTTTGGTTGTAAACAGAGAAACACAAAAGCCACAAGTAACTTTAAATGTTTTCATTCTAAATTTGTGGGTGGCTATTTTTTCCCAGGACTTGTTTTTTGAAAACGAGGAAAAGGGAATAGCTATAAAAAGCCAAATTTTCTTTCAGATTAACTTATGAACAAAATAATTACATTGACATTATTCTGCATCACACTGTTGGTGGACTTGAATAAATGGTCTGATTCAGGAACTGAAGTTCATGTTGAGCTGAGAAAGCTTTCCTTGTATAACCTTCTGTGCTTCCTCTGGCTCAGAGAATATAGGGGGTGCTTTAATTAGCTAAGTTGGCTGGATAGAGATATTGTGCTGATACTGGTTGCTTATGTATCAAGTCTCAAGTCCAAATACAGTAATCTAATAACACCACAGGCAACGCATATTCAGGCAGTTGGACAGCACAGAAAGAAGTCAGGAAGTCTAAGACTTTGATGTACTTTTAGGTAAAGAGCTTTGTGTGTTTTAAAAAGAAAGGCACATTGTATGTCTTTTCCCATTTTTAAAGATGCATTGTGCTGTATGGAATGGATATTGCTGTCTTTTGCAATGTATTACACCTACATAATTCCAACGCTTTGCTGGACTTCCACTGAAATTGATGACTACAGCTTCAGGCCCCAAATCTAAAATTCAGTACATTCCCAACACAGAAATGCTTCCAAGACATATGACCACAGCTGTCTGCAAAATGGCTGTCTCTGATGTCTTGGCATCACACCATTATCGTCTCTAGAGCTACACACAGTTATACAAAGTGAAGATCCAACTTTCTTTTGGACTTGAGCAAAGGTGGAAATAGTTAGCTAGTGTATAATAGCTAGACTGGGCTATAGTAGTATTTCTTGGCAAACTAACATGACCTAAATAAATTTTGCAATTATAAAGTCTAAATGCTAGGATTTAGTATGAGTGACACTGCAAACCTTTAGAGATTCTGAGCATTATTCTGAATAAACAGAAGCTTAAAGTCTGGATGGCCAAACCAATCCTTTCTCTTACAGGGCGTTGCCTGAAAAAATGCTGAGAAAGAATCCCTCCTCTGGGACATATAACTACCTCACAGACATTTTCCCAACGGGGGGGGGGGGGGAAGGGAGGGGAGTGAACAGCTGGTTGTAAATCCTCTGGCTTCTTTTCCCATGAGCCTTACTCCAGACTCCCCAAGACTTTGCACTTGAAGGAGGATTGAGCAACTGCAGGGCTCTGCTTTTCTCAACAAGTAGCTGAGGAGCGCAGGTCCTGGTCCAAGCACAAGGGAAGCACATGGTTCTGCTGTAGTCCCAGCTGTCCATCAATTTTTGTTGTAGGCTGGAGAATTTGGCTCTGAGGAAATGTGTTTAAATTTATCTTATTCTCTGGTGGGTAACAACAGCCATGCCTATGTTACCTTGCATAGAAGAGTAAATAATCACTGGAAGGCTGGCAATTATAGTTAAACCAAGGGCAACATTTTTAGAGAGAAGAAAAAGCTGATGGTTTCCTGGCTCTGAGTTTTGTATATGTCTCTACATTTATTACTCTGTTGAAATGTTTCCTCAAACCAGAATGATGCAACACATAATCTCTTGTTCAGCAGAAACTGTAGATGGCAGAGAATAAAGGGAATACAGCTCTAATCACAGAAAATAAGAGTAGACATTGGATCTGATCAGGCAGTCTGGTTATTTTATAGCTATCCTGGCTCTGAAGGAAACAGATATCTTTCTGAGCAGAACCTGTTAGAATGCAGACATTTTTTGACATACTAGAAGTCTGCATTTGTTTGATCTTAACCAACAATCCAAATGTATATCAACAGAAAGAAAGCACACATCTGCCACAACAGGAATGTTTACAATCATTTTAATGACACCATTAGATTTTGTTTGCCAGTGTTCAGTTATTTCAGGCTTTTATACAAAAAACATGTGAGGTTAGTTTACCACCTGTGCACAATGGAAACAAACCATTTAAAGGAATAATTTTAAGGGCAATACATTACTCAGTAGTTTTCCTCCATTCACCAAGATAATTGTGGGAGCACAATTATGTTTACTCAAGAATACACAGAGCTTTTTTGTTCTTCAATAATGTTTCATATTGATCAAGCCTGTGCTAAGAATTACTCCAAAAAGAAGTTTGCATGCTTGCAAAATAAACAAACATGCTATAAAGCCAGGCAATTTTAGAAAGTTTTCAGGTGACAGGTGGGATTAGTGTTAAATGAGATATACAGTCTTAAAAGACAACTGAAAACATCTACCTACTATATTAAGCTCCTCTGGATTTAAATATTTTAAGAAAGCTAAAGGATTGTCTTTGAGGGCTTGGTGTTGCTATCACTTATGTCACTGGGAAAAATCAGGACAGTTTCTAGAAATAACAATTTAAATTAAGGTAAAACATAGCTGTGTGAAATGTGTTCATTTGATTTGTGTCAGTATGAAACAATGCTAGGGTCGGATGATGAAATGTAACTTTCTATCTAAGAAAAACAAAGTGATTAGTGTACATAGTTCTTGTATTGTGCAAAATAAGGGTCTAGTAATTTGTGTAAATAGAGGGTTTGAAGGACAAACACTGAGACTCGAGTCTGGGAGATAAGGGGACCAAGGAGGTTTATTTTTTTTATGGAAACTGCTGACTTCTGCATGAGACGCTGCCCAAGCCTCTGATGTCTGGCAAAGAGATCCACCAAATAAGGACAAAAGGAGAGTTGAAGGATGACCGAAGGACAAAGCCTGGGAGGAAGACTACGAGCCTTCAGCACTAGAGACCCCCCAGAAAGACCACCAGAGACTGATACGCATCCACCCAGAGAGGGTTCAGATTCCGGGAACTAATTATAATAACCCTGCCTTTTATAGGAATAGTGATAAATATGTATTAGTCTAGTAGTATAAAAATCAACCACCTGATGTAATAGGTGTGAGCCTTGGTGGAGCAGAGACTCCCGGCGCACCCAGCATTGTTTGCTTGCCTCTATTCGCTTAATAAATCACAAACTTTGATTAAAATCCTATTTGGGACTTAATCATTTATCTCAGCTGGCATCACACAAAAGCTCAGAAAGACTGAACAAGTGGTAACAGCCTTCCATTGCAGATGTGATACAATTCCTGATGTTGTACTTGTTAATACATGCACACATGTATCTTCCTCGCTCAGCTCCTCATTACATGGCTACTAAATCTCCCAGAACCTCAGGCATCAACTGCACATTATTGTGCAAGACCCTGCACAACCAAAGAACTAGAAAAACACCATCTCAGACACAAAGAGCTTAGCTTCAAATCCATGAGGGTGTTTAATTCTCATCGACTGGATATTTATAGCCTAATTAACTAACACAAAATTAGCACACCTTCTGGAGAGAGAACAAAACAGGGGATTACATGTGGTATTACTGAGATCTCGGCAGACATTGTCTGCTACACAAGCCAATCTTTTTATGTGCAGGAAAATCACACTACTAACACACAGCCCAGGTCTACATGGCTGCTTTGCTCAAGGGTTGCTGGAGAAAACTTTGTGAGACAAACGGCAGTGGTGAAGGTGTGAACTGCACACAGGTCACCTGTCCAATGCAGTGTGCATCTAAAGGGATTCAGCTGGAAACGGAGCTATGCTACTGCCTGGTCACTGATAACTGTACACAATTGTAGTCTTGATTTGCAAAAGGAACTTCATTAGTTATAGAGCTGGAGTTCTAAATTTACATTAAGTAGTCACTGGGTGGTACTTCCATAGGAAAAAAAAATAAATAAAAAAAAAAAGACCAGAACAAAATAAACAAAAAATCAGCTTTTTTTTATTATTATTTTTCAGTTTTAGTAACTGAAGTTACCATGTAAGCAGTTCTGAGGGATAAAAAAAGAAAAAAAAAAAACTCTTTTCTCACACAACCTATGTTCTAAAAGCTAAAAAAATGATAGAGCTTTCTTTACATGATAGTTTAGTGTTGTTTTCTTACTTAATTTCTTCATTTTATCTTCTATTCCTACCACACAACACCATTTCTACAACCTTGTAAAATGACGTATGTTATCATTATTATTATTTTTTTCTGAATTAATGCCCATGTAAATGTGGGTTTATGTGGCAAGGTTTTGGTGGCAGGGGGCTATCGGGGTGGCTTCTTAGAGAAGAATCTAGAAGCTGCCCCATGTTAGGTAAGGGCCCTACTGCTGACCAGAGCTGAGCCAATAAGTGATGTTGTTTTGCACCTCTGTGAGAGCATATTTAAGACAGGGAAAAAAAACGTTGCGGCACACAGCAGCTGGGAGAGTGAGAAACAGCCTTGCAGGTACCAAGGTCAGTGAAGAAGGAGGGGGAGAGGTGCTCCAGGTGCTGGACCAGAAGTCCCCTGTGGCCTGTGGTGAGGACCATGGTGAAGCAGGCTGTCCCCCTGCAGCCCATGGAGTACCACAGTGGAGCAAGGTTCCATGCTGCAGCCCGTGGAGGAGACCACGGTGGAGCAGGTGGACCTGCACCGATGGAGACTGTGGCCTGTGGAAGACCCCTGCCAGAGCAGATTCCAGGATCGACCTGTAGGCCATGGATTGGAGACTACACATGAGCAGGTGACCTGGCAGGAGCTGCTGCCCATGGGGGACCCAGGTTGGAGCAGTTTGCTCCTGAGGGATGGTCCCCATGGTATGGACCCATATCTGGAGCAGTTCTTGGAGAGCTGCTGCCTGTGGACAGCCCATGCTGGATCAGTTCAGCAAGGACCGCATCCCATGGGAGGAACCCCACAGCACAGGGGACAAGAGTGACCAAGAGGGAGCGGCAGAGAAGAAGCACTATAGACTGACCATAACCCCTATTCCCCCGTTCCCCTGCGCTGCTCTTGGAGGGGGGGAGGAGGTAGGAGAGGGTGGATGGGGGGGAAGGTGCTTTTGGTTGGAGGGGGAAGGTGCTTTTTGGTCTTTCCTTTGTTTCTCACTTCTCTAGCTTGTTAGTAATAGGTAATAAATCTTACTGTCTCTCTATGCTGACTCTGTTTTGCCCATCACGATAATTACTGTGTGATCTCCCTGTCCTTATCTCAACCCTTGAGCTCTTTTCATTGTATTTTCTCCACGTTCCACTTTGAGGAGGGGGAGTGAGAGAGCAGTTGTGGAGCTCGGCCGCCCACCCGTGTAATACCACCACAGTAAAAAGATTTTACAGTTTTCTTAAGTTTTGTAATTAAAATTGTGAATACTAAAGTAGTAAAAATAAATTTTAAAATTTACTACTCAACTATAACATAAATATTTCCTGCAATCAGTGTATTCAATTAGTGGTATTCAGTAAACCAGAGAACTGCAGGAGGTTACTTTTGCAAACGTATTTACAAATCATATCATTATTCAGCGTCATGGACTGTACAGCATCTCAGAAATGTCAAAATCACCACATTGCAACAAAACATTTAAGCACACAGGCATGTATCTAAGTGCCACTGAGCTATGTGAAAATGAATTTAAACAGGGTTTGAGCATCTACTTAAATTTAAGCACAGTGTTAAGTACCATGCTGAACTGGGCTCTATAACATTTCTATTTGCCAAATAATCAGTAAGCCACTTTTGAGTGTTTAATGATGTTCTTTGATATTTCACAGGTGGGTAGTTAAATAAAACAGAATTGATTCTCTTCAAGCTATTTTAAGCTGTTTTTATAAGGAGAATTTGATACGTACTTCACTGTGAAATTTCAGCAAGCTGAGCTGTGACACATGCAGCGAGTGTTTAAACCACATGCTCTTACTTGTTAGCTTATCATATATGCAGGATTCATTAGGAAGCTGGATTTACCCATCACCACCTCATATGTAAACGTTGCAGTGGAAATAGATTGTAGTTTTGCAGTTCATCTTAGAACAGACTGTTTTAACTGGGAGAGTGACTAATATAGTAGCAATACTCACTGTTCTTATACTCTGGCTACATGACAGAATAGGTGGCTATTACTGAACTTCTGAGTTGGGATGGCACCTTTGGGTATTCTCCAGTCCAACTTGGTGCTTGGTAATGGTCAGAGAGAACAGGTTGTCCAGGACCTTGTAGGTTCAGTGTTTGAATATCCTTAAGAATGCAAAATTTTCAGACTTGCTGGGTCAATTTGCTCTGGACCTTACATACCATACAGCAAAAAAAAAAAAGATAAAAAAAGCAAAAAAAAAAAAACATTACAAGAAATTACATTTCTTGTAATCAGGTAAAATTTCCTGTGTTTCAGCTAATGTCCATTGCCTTTTATGCTATCATTAGGCACTGCTGGGAAGAGCCTGGCTTCATCTTTTTCACTGCCCCCATCGGGTACTTACATACATTTCCAAGATACCCTGAGCCTTTTCTCTAGGCTGAACAACCACAGCTCTCTCTGCCTCATTTTGTGACAGATGCTCCAGCCCCTTAATCATCTTGGTGGCCCTTTGTTGCATTTGATCCAGTAAATCCATATTTTTCTTATAGTGGGAAAACCAGCACTGGACAAGCATTCCAGATAAGTCTCAGCAGCATTGAGCGGTGGAGAAGGTTCCCTTCCCTTGACCCGTTGGCAGTTCTCTTGGGAGCCCAGGAGGCTCTTGGTTGTTCTGACATAAGGACACACTGCTGTTTGGTGTTAAGTTCCCTGTCTGCCAGGACACCCGGCTCTTTCTCTGAAAAGTGCTCTGCTCATCAGGATGAGAGCATCAGGAGCTTGCAGGAGTTGTTCCTCAAATATCAACCAGGTCTCCTGGACTCCTCAGCAACCTCATGAAATTTTTCACAGCAGATCCCTGAAGTGGCCAACGTCTGTTCTCCTGAGCTCCAGGGCTGTGATCCTGCCTATAGCCTTGTCCCTTCTCAGAGAATCCTGGACTCCACCATCTCCTAACAGCAGACTTGAGTATTGGCAACTTACTTATTGTCAGTCATCATCACCAGTGCTAAGAAGATCTAATAACTACTAAAAATCCTCTTATTTTCCAGTAGTAGTATTCTGCAGAGTTTCCCTGACCATTATTTGAATGTGGGTATCCAATATAAGGCTCTACTTTATATACTTTTAAGGTGAATTAATATTTTAAGCTATAGTATATAATTTCCTCTCTTGGAAAATGTGATTTATAACTGTTCAATGAAGAAGGCAGTTTCCTTCTCAAGACTTTTTTTTTTTTCTTTCAAACATACAAATAATTTGGTTTATGTGAATACAGGTCTAGTCTCTATCCTAGTGTCTCATATAATTTATACGCCATATAAAATAACTCATTATTTTGGAAACAGGTGTTTCTAACAAGTTTTTGAAGTATTTTTTTGAGGTTACCAGTGGGAAAAATCACAATATTACAATAGAAACTTCTTCTTTACAGACTAAATAAATAATAAATAGAAAGAAAAAAGATGAATGAAAAATTAGCTGAAGTGAAGCACTGTACAGATCCAGGATATTTACATGTCTAGTACCATTTGTTAGATGGACTTGCCTCATTGTTAACTTTTAAAGAATTTTGAAGATCAGAATGTGAAAAATGTGGAAATAAAACACAGTCCAGGCTTAAAAAATTATTTAAAAATATATTTATTCTGTCCTCTGCAGGTCTTTTGTTGACCAATACTCTTTCCCTTTCCCTTCCACTTTTTCTTTTACCCCATTTCAATTTATTTGCCAAAACACACTAAAACATTTTCTACTCCAGAAGACTTTTTTTTTTTTTTTTTTTTTTTTTCTTCCTACTTTGTACTGTGCGGCTATACACTCTGTACTTCACAAAAGTGTGGCAGGAAATAAAATTATCACAAAGACCCTTCAAGTGCAAAGTGCACAGATGTCTATCATGCTGATAGCTGTCAATATACCTTGTAAAACTATAGTCTCTAATCATCCACTTTGTCTTTTGGAGAAAAAAATATAAGAAAAAAAGAAAAAAGTACTTCCTCAATTAGGAATTTATGTCCTTATGTCCTTATGTCCTGGACTTTATGGAAAATATGCAATACTTCTGTATAGGGACTGGATGCAAATATATTATAAGGAATAAATGTAATTGGATTAATGATTTAAAACAAACAAATAAGCAAGTAAACAAACAAACAAAAAACAACATTAAAACAACATTAGCTTCTTCATTTACAATCTATGCAATATTGAACCTGTTGAGTAAATATATAAGAGTGTGTAGGAGGATCAATTAAAATACTTTTATGGGAACCTGATGGTAAAGGAATGGATAGGGCTGCAGGTTTCACACACATGTTGATCAGCTTGTGTTATATTAATGTAAGGCTGAGTCTACAAGTCAGTCAAAGGCCCATCCCTGACAGGCCCCTTTCCTGGTAAGGGGAGGTGGAAATTATCATCACCTATTTGTGGGAATCCTTTTTTATTTGTGGGTTTATTCTACACAGAACACAGTCTGGATGAAATCAGGCATCAGGAATCCTAAGCCCCAAATGTTCTTTCTGTAAGTGTATTTAACTTCAGGGAATGGACAGAGTTAAGGTAAATACAGTTACACAGCATAAAGACAGTAAGACTATAAGAAGGCCTCTGTTCCAAACAAACAGAAGTGAGTAGGAGAAGAACTTTTTTCTGTCTCTTCCTGCCCCCTGCCCACTCTCCACCTCATGCCAAATAAATGCAAATGACTGAAAAGGAAAATAAATTAAAAATCTCTAGAGAAATAAAGCCAGAAATGTAAAGTCAAAGTACTGTTTAAACTCAAACTGTTCAAGGTTTTGCTTGTGTGCTCCTCTGTATTCAGTGTTTATGTTTCTGTCAGCTAAAACAGCTACCTATTTCTTACAGGATTTTTTACTTTTTATTAAACTAAGAAAGAAGCATCTTTACCATGAAAGGCCTTCTCCATATTTTCCAGTCCTTTATCATAAGAAGAAGAAAAAAAATAGAAAACTTAAGTGTGCTCCCCAATTGAATTGTGTGTCCCAGGCATCCACCACTTGTATATATATAAATATATATATGTGCTCTTTTCTGTTGTAAAATGAAATTAATCTTTACCATTCCCAAGTATAAGCTAGTATAGTATAAGCCAAGTATAGAATGCTAAAAAGTGTTTTTGTTTGTTTGTTTGTTTGTTTGTTTTCCACTGAAATCAGTAAACATTAGCACACAGTGTAAGAGTGTAGGAGTGTTCTGACCCACCTGATTCACAAAGTGACAACATCAAAGCATTTATAGAACAATTCATATCTGGGCCTGCAATAAAAATCCCTTTCCATTACCAATGTGAATCATAAAAGTTCTACATCTGGGCTAAGTTTAGACTGAGAGCTCAATCCAGATTCAGGTAAAGTGGTTTGGCACATTTCTGTATATGGAGGAAATCTGGAAGACAGGAAGCTAAATCTATTCCACATAGCGTTATCCAAATGTCACATAAAGCTTCCACTAGAAAAATCTTAAACCCATTTTTTCCTAAATAAATTGAGATTTACATTCTTTCCAGTCATATGTTTTCTCCTATGGTAGCAGACTACAGCTGGTTATTAATAACCTCTTGGTTATTTGGTATAACCTCTTGATTTTTAATAAAAATCAATATTCTTGATTTTTATTAAAGAAAAGAATATCAGGAATAACTTTGTGGAAGTCAAAGTGGCATCATCTGATGTACAACAGAAGATGAAAAACAATATAGTGAGAAAGAATCCTATTGAAACTATAGTCTATGCAGCTTCTGCCCTCTCTAATGCAACCATGTTTTCTTCTGTCCTTTTATTCTGTATAAGTTTCTTTCAAACTTTCCATATTCAATAAAATGTCTGCACCATTTCACCCTGAGATTTTTTCCCCATCTTTAAAGAACCATAATGGCCTTTTTCTTTTTTAACTGTGCCTGGCATATGTTGAAAGGTATCTTCTAAGATTTCATTTCTGATAGCTCAAAAATGCATGTCTTGCTAAGACTACAAAGCAAGCTAATGGTTTTAAAAGCACAGTGATGAAAAGCCTGGCAGGGGAGTCCGTGCTAACTACATACATGGATCATGGAAGAGGGTACAAGAGGTCATTTTTTTTTTTCCTCTCCCTCTCTCTCAATCTCTTTCTTTTTAGTTTATATTCAGGATCAGTTCAGGTCACATTGGTTACAGCCAATTGCACAGTAACATTCTTTGCCATTCATCCTCATCCAAATCCTTAATTATGGGCTACACAAACAGAGCTGGAGCGAGAAGTCACAGCCATGTATTGTTCCATGGTGAGTGCTTAGCAAAAAGGCAGGAATTTGATACTTGGTCACAGTTTGAAAACACAGTGGCTGAACCACCTGAGAGGGTCACATTTTTACATTCAGAGACAATTTATTAGTAACGGTGCTTGTCACTTGGAAATCCCCCTAAAGACGCTTCCATTGCGTAGGCTATCTGAAGGCGGTTTTTGCTCAGCAGTGGTTTAAGCAAGATCGCATTAAAATATGCGATCCACCCACTCCAAGTAATTCACAAGAGAGCAGAAAATCCTTTTCTTAGAAGTTGTCTGTTCAGACTTTCAAAACCTTAGTCTAGTGACAGACCCCTAGAAAAAATCCTGCCTGGGAGATTCTGCTTTCATCTCTTGAACCAGATGGGCCTGATGCAAACTTGAATGATGTTTATATATATATGTGTATAATCTCCCATAGACTTCAAGGGACAAAAGAGAAGTTATATATGTTTTTCATGTATCACCTATGTGCTAAGCATTACCTATATGCAACTTGATTTACAAACCACAAATGTAGAAATGTGAGTGCTGCATTAGATACCTTTCTTTTCTTTTTTTCAATTTTTCTTTTTGTTTCATATAAATAAAGTAAATAATATAATGGAAAAACAGCCAAACAATGACACTTTGATAAAAGTCAGTTCTTCTTGACACAATCCCTTCAGAAATACCAAGGATTTTGAACTTATCAATGTTTCAAATTTCTAGATACACCAAAGTATCACAACAGAGGGAAAAGACTCTGAAGTAACTATAAATACTTCTGGGGTATAGGTTTAAGTTTAAGGTTTAGACACATACGTTTGAGCTGTTACATGTGTGTGTGCTAAGATGTTCCCTCTAATTCTGAAACATTTACACAGAAAAAGTAGTCGTATCAAGGTTAACAGGTCTGCTGAAAAAAATATTCTAAAGCTGCGATGCCTGACCTACTAGAACCCTTCAAAGACAAGGAAGCATTTGACCAGGTAAAGGTTATGCTGGTCATGCAATTGTGAAGGCCTCAGAAAACTTGAGGAAATAAAATTTATCTCTCTCTAAAGAGGGATAAAAATAATATAAAGGCTTTTGTCTCATATAATGTTGGCGTTTTTTTTTTTTTTTTTTTTTTTTTTTCCTCAGAAACGGTATAATTTATCCGTTTTACAAATCAGGTGCTTTTTTTCTTTTCATGTTTTTCTGGCTACCACTCAGGAATTTATCATTTTATAACTTATGCTTTTTGATGACAAAACACAGGGTATTACCATCCAGGCAACATGACATTGGCCTTTTTCATAACCAGGATGTTTAACACAGCTTTTTAAGCTCATTGCATTCACTGAAGATTATGTGGGCAACTTGAAAGCTGCTAATAAGGGAACTTAGTATAAGGACTGTAACATACAATCTCAACAGAAAAGAAACACAGCTTCTAAGAGATGATAGGATTTCAAAATGCCTTTTGAAAGAAAATGTTATCAGCAATTGACTCTATATTAAATTTCAGAGTAGGACAAAAAAAATCAACCCTTAAATGAAAAGTGAAAAGAAAAAAAGTACAAACAACAGATACATGACACATTTTCCCCAAATACTTTCTCATGTTCAAAATTGTAAATATCTTTTTATATTTACAACAGAATTTTCCAACTTTGTTAACGTATCGTTTTATATAAGATGCAAGAACACTAAAAGAAATCAGATCCTTATCTAGTGTACTATTTTGTTAGAACTGATAGTGTGGACAGCTTATGTTTCTTTTTTAGAAGAAAGAAAAAAAAACAACATACATGAGATGCATTGGAAAGATAACAAGACTAGAACTGGATGTCTGATCAGATGTGGAATTGTCTTTTCTTTCTGTATTATTCATGCTATACTATCTAAATTAAGAATGGAAATAAACTATGTTGTCTTCCATTACACAAGATCTAAATCACTGTTATGCTCAAAAAGTACACTTACAACACTGCGGAAATAGTGGTGTTTACGCACCTTGCAATTTCATAACAATTTTGGCTCTGGATGTGTTTCAGGTTATGTAATTGAGAACAGCTTTCTGGAGATCTCACCATACAAAAATAAAAAATCAAATAAAGAAGCCTGTAGTTAGAATTCTTCATTATCTGAACAATCTAGTGAAAGGCCAATACTAGCATTAAATCCTTGATTCAACTTGGTCTTAACAAGATGCTTCCCTTGTGATCAGAAAAAAAAAAAAAAAAAAGAGTAAAGAGTGATGTTTCTGTGTGGTACTGAGCTACTTCTTTGATCATAAACAGCAAGGATAGCCTCTCCTACATGTAAAAAGTATTTAAGGTAGCATTGATTGAATGACAGACATATCTCTAACTGAAGAAATGATTTTGCAATGGCTTTTGCAGAATATTTTTCTCTTTATTCTTACTGCTAAAAAAACAAACAAACAAACAAACAAAAAAAAAAACAGTGTGATGTCAGACCACCCTGCATTTCTGAGTTGACTACAGAAACAAAATATTTAAAACACATTATTGAATTTAATCTTTTTTTCCCTGGGAAAAAATGAGAGTTTTGCTATTGACTTGAACTGGAATTTAGGTTATCACAGAAGAGGAGATCCCTTAAAAGAAGTAATACATATTTGATTTGGACAATGACCAGTTACACAATCCAGAGTCCCTCTTGATGTATCCAGGTGAGAACATATAACTTCACAAACAAATATTCTTGACTCACACAGGCAGTCAGACAAAACAGAGGAAGTCTGATGTTCCTGGTAACTGAACTGTTATGTGTGGAACACATTGTAATAGTGGTTAGAAAAAAACTCTTGACCCCCCCTTGTAATTTTATAGGTTAAAATATAAGATTATAGCTGTCATGATGAAGAAGGTAAGGGTTTATACAAAAATAAAGAAAGAAATAAAAAGATGAACATTATTTGTATAAGTAATTTTGCAATATAATAAATAATTCTCTTTCTAAAACTGATATATAAACTATATCCAGTGTCTTTAGTGTTATATAATAAATTGTTTATACATCTGAGTATAGTCAATCATAAAGAATTTTTAAACACTTCAGTCCCTAGGCTGCATTTAAACACCAGAAAGAATGTTTTCTGCTTGTAGAATAACAATATATCCATAATTACACACACACAAAAAAAAAGATCTTGAAAATGACAGTTCTTTCCAGATCCAGTCAGAATAGTTTATACACAAATCTTTTTTTTTTTTTTTTTTTTTTTTTTTTTTTCAAGAGAGCCTTGAACTTGGAACTTGAATATCAAACTTTTTCCTTTTTAGTTCATGTGGTTGCTAAGTAGACAGAACACATTCAGTAAGATAGCAACAGTATTGGTAGGCAAGGTAGGGATAAAACCTGTTTTATGGTACTAAAAATTTACCTGTCTACATAGAAGACAGTGTAAAAAGACAAATTTACATCCATGGCATTAGCACTTTTTGTTCATAGCCATACTTTGAACCAAACCTTACATACTTTTAACTCATTTGAATTAACAGTATAAGATGTTCTCTTTTATTTTCCCAGTCACAGTCATATCAGATGGTCATTCTTTCAAAATCATTTATCAATCTGTACTTTCAAGTGTTTAAGTTTTGTAGTTGGTATGAGATATTCCACTGGAAAAAGAAAAAAAGGATCTTATGTAAATAAAACATAGTCCAATATTAATATTTACACATAAATAGAGTCAGTTCAAAAAATACTCAATTAATAACATTAAATGTGGAGTGTCACTTAAACCTGAATTGATTTTATTAAGGCAAACAAAATTCTATAATATCAACATAGGTGACGATACCAACATCTGCACCATGTGATTTCTCTATTCAGTTGCATTTGACTTTCAAATAGTCAAGTTCTCTTACATTACATTGCTACTAGTGCTTTAAATGGTAAATGAATTATTAGACCTTTTTCCCCGATTGTTGTATTATGAAGACATTAATTAGGACATCTCATATGCTGTAAGTACTTTTCCTGTGTACTTGTGAATATGCCAGACATAAAACTATTTGGAGACTCTTTATTAATCTAATCACATATGGAACTTCCATTTCCTCTGTTTCATGTTAATGTAGTATCTAGCCTTAAACAGACATGAGTCCAGTTTCTCCAAGTGGGTTCAACCACAAACAACCAGACTCATTTCCCTACCATAGCATGTGTTTTTAATTTCAACATAAATGACTACAACTTATTTTTAAAATTTCTTTTTTTTTTTTACTTCTTTGTTTTGAAAATGAAGCCTACAGAACACACTATACTATATTAAAATTTTGGCCTTGATCATTACTGACACTTTTTTTCAGAACAGTGATTAGAGTAAATACAGTAGTACATATTATAGTGATTTATAAGTGAATTTGCCATAAATTCATGAATTTGCCATTTGCAGGAAAATAAATGAAAAGCATTTCTGTTGAACTCTGAAAGTTGCTACCACTTTTTTTTTCATATTTCATTTATTTTGATTTTTTTTTCATGGCTATGACAGCTGATAAAACACAAGCTGTGTTCTTTTTCCATATATCTGGCAAATATTTAGTTTATAAAAGCAAATTAACATGCCAATATTAGACTACAAGAATGTGATTTCAGTGAAATTTTTATTATTATTATTATTAGAGTCTAAATTTTTGTTGTATAACAACTAAATGCATCTAGAGTAACTCTTCCATTACTAAATGTGTCAGTCATTTTCAGCAGTATGATTTGAACAGGATTGGACTGTGTCCTTCACTCAAAGTAATCTCATTCAGAGTGGTGGTATGAGTCCAAAGTATTAATGACATTGACATTAATTGACATTTCTGTCAAACTGTAATGTAACAGAGTTTTTTTTTTTTTTTTTTTTTTTTTTTTATGTGTGTGATACTCTCTGATAAGTGACTTTTTTCTCTTACTACTATATTTCCTTTGTCTTTTTTATCCCACCATTTTCAATTATTTCTTCCCTCCCATAAGGGAAGAATCATGTAAGAGTGATGGATTAACAAAAAACGTTTTTACAAATACATCAACACAAAAAGGAGGACTAAGGAGAATCTCCATCCTTTACTGGATGCAGGGGGAAACTTAGTTACAAGAGATGAGGAAAAGGCGGAGGTGCTCAATGCCTTCTTTGCCTCAGTCTTTAGCGGCAATACTGGTTGTTCTCTGGATACCCAGTACCCTGAGCTGGTGGAAGGGGATGGGGAGCAGGATGTGGCCCTCACCATCCATGAAGAACTGGTTGGTGACCTGCTACGGCACTTGGATGCGCGCAATACGATGGGGCCGGATGGGATCCACCCAAGGGTACTGAGAGAACTGGCAGAGGAGCTGGCCAAGCCCCTA
This sequence comes from Heteronetta atricapilla, assembly GCA_011075105.1. Taxonomy (NCBI): domain Eukaryota; kingdom Metazoa; phylum Chordata; class Aves; order Anseriformes; family Anatidae; genus Heteronetta; species Heteronetta atricapilla. The sequence goes on along the minus strand of CM021731.1, from coordinate 8,768,954 downwards.
TCCGTCATTTATCAGCAGTCCTGGCTATCGGGGGAGGTTCCAGCTGACTGGCGGCTAGCAAATGTGACGCCCATCTACAAGAAGGGCCGGAGGGCAGACCCAGGGAACTATAGGCCTGTCAGTTTGACCTCAGTGCCAGGGAAGCTCATGGAGCAGATCCTCTTGAGAGTCATCAGGCGGCACTTGCAGGGCAAGCAGGTGATCAGGCCCAGTCAGCATGGGTTTATGGAAGGCAGATCCTGCTTGACGAACCTGATCTCCTTCTATGACAAAGTGACGCGCTGGGTGGTTGAGGGAAAGGCTGTGGATGTGGTCTATCTACCTTGACTTCCGCAAGGCTTTTGACACAGTTTCCCACAGCATTCTCCTCAAGAAACTGGCTGCTCTTGGCTTGGACTGGCGCACACTTCGTTGGGTTAGAAACTGGCTGGATAGCCAGGCCCAAAGAGTTGTGGTGAATGGAGTCAAGTCCAGTTGGAGGCCAGTCACTAGTGGCGTCCCCCAGGGCTCGGTGCTGGGGCCGGTCCTCTTCAATATCTTCATTGATGATCTGGATGAGGGCATTGAGCGCACTCTCAGTAAGTTTGCAGATGACACCAAGTTAGGTGCGTGTGTCGATCTGCTCGAGGGTAGGAAGGCTCTGCAGGAGGATCTGGATAGGCTGCACCGATGGGCTGAGGTCAACTACATGAAGTTCAACAAGGCCAAGTGCCGGGTCCTGCACCTGGGGTGCAATAACCCCAAGCAGAGCTACAGGCTGGGAGATGAGTGGTTGGAGAGCTGCCAGGCAGAGAAGGACCTGGGAATGATGGTGGACAGAATATGAGCCAGCAGTGTGCTCAGGTGGCCAAGAAGGCCAAAGGCATCCTGGCTTGTATCAGAAACAGTGTGACCAGCAGGGCTAGGGAGGTGATCGTCCCCCTGTACTCGGCTCTGGTGAGGCCGCACCTCGAGTATTGTGTTCAGTTTTGTGGGCCCCTTGCTACAAGAAGGACATGGAGGTGCTTGAGCGAGTCCAGAGAAGGGCAACGAAGCTGGTGAGGGGCCTGGAGAACAAGTCCTATGAGGAGCGGCTGAAGGAGCTGGGCTTGTTCAGCCTGGAGAAGAGGATGCTCAGGGGCGACCTTATCGCTCTCTACAGATACCTCAAAGGAGGCTGTAGCGAGGTGGGGGTTGGTCTGTTCTCCCACGTGCCTGGTGACAGGACGAGGGGGAATGGGCTTAAGTTGCGCCAGGGGATTTTTAGGTTGGATGTTAGGAAGAACTTCTTTACTGAAAGGGTTGTTAGACTTTGGAACGGGCTGCCCAGGGAGGTGGTGGAGTCACCATCCCTGGAAGTCTTTAAAAGACGTTTAGATGTAGAGCTTAGGGATATGGTTTAGTGGGGACTGTTAGTGTTAGGTTAGAGGTTGGACTCGATGATCTTGAGGTCTCTTCCAACCTAGAAATTCTGTGATTCTGTGATTATCATAGACAAAATTTTCAAGCTAGTTTCAACACCTTTCAGTTGCACAAATGGAGATACCATAATACCATGAAACAGTATAATATTATGACTATCTACAATATTAAACTTTTATCTAATGCTACGCATAATACCTTCTTGCTACTGAAAAGGAACTGAAAGACAGAGGAATTTCCATATAAGTTGTCATGACTGAAGAAAGAAATTAATTGAAGACTAACAGAAAAAAAGAAAAAAAAAAAAACACACACAAAAAAGAGAGAAAACAAACAAACAAACAAAAAATACACTAAGTATATTAGACTAGACCAGAATATTCCAATTGGAAGGGACCTTTATAGGCCATCTTGTCTGACTGTCTGATCGCTTCAAGACTAATGAAAATTTAAAGCATATTAGGGCATTATCCAAATGCCTCTTGAACACTGGCAGGCATGGGGCATCAAATGTCTCACTGCCCATTGCAGTGTTTGGCCACCCACAAAGTAAATAATTTTTTCCTAATATTCAGAAACATCCCCTGGCACACCTTTGTGCCATCTCCTCATGACCTATTATTGGTTACCAAGATGAAGAGATCAGCATGTCTCTCTCCATTTCTAGAACTTCAGGAAGTTCTAGAGACCAACAAGGTCACCTCTCAGCCTTCTTTTCTCCAGACTAGACAACACAAATGCCCTCAGTCTCTCCTGAAAGCTCGTTGACCAGCTTTGTTGCCCTCCTCTGGATGCTTTCAAGTACCTTAATATCCTCCTTGTACTGTGGAAAACTGTACAAAATATTCAAAGTGAGGCTGCACCAATTCTAAATTTCTAAATTCTATTGCCTGGCTGGCTATGCATCCCAAAATGCACTTTTTGGCTGTCAGGGCACACTGCTGGCTCATATGGAGACTGCTGTCAACCATATATTTTCTGTTGGGTTGCTCCCCAGCCACTATCTCCCAGTCTGTGCCAGATGTGTCCATCATTACTCCATCCCAGGTGCAGAACTCAGAATTTACCTTTGTTGAATGTCATGCCTTTAATGACTGTCCAAAGCTCCAATCTATCTAGATTCCTCTGCAAGGCATTTCATTCCTCCAAAGAGTCAACAGCACCTCCCAGATCAGTGTCATCAGTAAATTTGCAAAGGATGCATTCTACTCCTGCATCCAGATCATCGATAACAATGTTGAACAGGACTGGACCTAGGACTGGGCCCTGGGAATACCAGAATAGTGACTGGCTGCCAGACAGATGTAGCCCCATTCACTCTTTGAGTGCTGCTATACAGACAGTCCATCTCACAGTGTAGTGTGATTAGGAGGAGTGGTTATTATTTGCAATTAATATTCTTGGTGTTCAGTGAAGTTCCTAGTGTTAGATAGTGATCAGCTTTAACAAATTTTGTTGGAAGACTGCATGTAACTTTACTCACCTGACTAGGTCCACTGTACTGAGCATGAATTTCAGTTTTTGTTTAGCTGTTTACCCCAACTCTCTTCCTTACCAGTTTCATCACATATTTATCACAATTTTAGTTTTATTTTGCCCTCCAAACTTCATCACTTCATTTCATTTTTTTCTTTGACACGTAAATATATCACCAAAATCATATGGATGTACTGTATTAACTGCTATGATGTTCTTCCTGCTTAAGTGGTGACTGCTTTAATTACATCTAGTCCAATTTGTCAGTTGAGACACAGTAATAGAACTATTCTCTATTTAAATGATGTCACAATGGAGATACTTCTTGTTTGGTCAGCTGGTAGCAGTCTGATTCAGAGAAAACAAACAAAACCAACAATAACAACAAGATCTTATTCAAAAAATTACTTAAGAACCTGCTTAACTTCAATTGAAATTGAATAACATACATCAGCAAATTGAGCATGTGCTTGAGTGCTTTCTAGACTAGAACATGTGATTTTCCCTGACATCAGGATGTTTATTAGCATTTTATTTTCTTTCTCTGTCGTTAGGTTTAAAACAACTTGAGTGTAAGCCACAGGACAGATCTTTCATTAATCAGAAGACACAGGAAGACTTGAAAGGTAATTAGGCAAACTGTTTATAACAACCAGGAAAGCTGAGACACATAAACTATTTATAATAAAATGCCATTGAATTCTCAGACTGTAATGATTAACATAGTTATTTGTAAACAGGATGGATGATCAAGCCCTCATGAAAATAGAGTGAAGCAAGCTTATTTTTCAATTCAGACACATTTTTTTTAAACATAATTTACTCAGAAAATGTAACATATTCATAAATTTCTTGAGTATAGCAGATGTTTGCAAAAGTTGGCCTCTCTAGCAACTTTTCTCTTTTGTCTATTCATGAAGTGATCATGAAATTCACATGCTTAATTCAAAAATGTTCACAATTTTTATTTATTTATTTATTTTCAGGAAATAAGCCATGGTCTGCAGCTCATTTATGAAAAGCTCGTTTTGAAGATCTTCAGTTCACCACGTGGTATTATTTCTGTTCCAGGTGATTTATGGTATGGTATGTACCTAACAAATGTAGCATGAAATATGAACACTATGAACCTTGTGTATGACTCGAAACAAATTCTTGGTAAGTATAATTCTTGAACTCTTTAGTTAAGCAAGATTACAGCTGACTTTTTGACTGCCAAAGTCAAAAAACAAGAGGATGAATCATCCTTCTTAAAGCACTTAACACTTATTTCTGCATACATGGAAACACAGATTGCTCAGTCTGTACACATTTGTGTAAAACAACTTTTTGAGGAAACAAGTACTGATCTAACTGTGTGTAGGTGATTAGGGTCAGCAAGTTGCCAATGTCATCTCAAAGATATTCAAAGCTCTGCATGGTTTCTCATGTAGTGATCCATTTAGAGAATTCTGTCTGACACCACACTAATCAGCCTCTGCCAGTAGTGGGCCAATAGGGAGAAAACAAAATAAATAAATGCATAGAAGAGAGATACAAAAGAACAAACAAAAATTATAGGAACAAATTGTTAATAAGGAATAATATAACAAAAATACTGAAGGCAAAATTTCTTCATTTTGGAGCTGACCCACAGCCCACAGACCTGTTAGTGGGATTCTTTCAACTTTCATGAGTTTTGGTTCTGATCTTTGGGGAAAGCTGGAAACAGATCTATGGAAGAAGGAAAGAATCACCCACTAATAGAACACGAGGTTGTGAGTAAGGACATCTAGTTGAGTCACCTGTTTTCTCCCAGACCTTCTTAGATCACAAGGCTACAACTCTATGTAAACACAGTACAGTGTAGATGCAAATGAACTACATAAACCTTGTTGCAGCTGTGAAACATGGTAAAAACATCAGGCTGAACTTAAGCCAGCGTGACGCTGGGCTGACACAGTTCTTTCATTATTGAGAAATCTCTCCACATAAACACTGGTATGTTTCATATGGGTATACCACCTTGTCTGGTAATCTCAGACAGTTACAGACCAGCCTTCATTGTGCAATGTGAGCTAGTTCATAGCATCAGTCTAGAAACCATAATAGAGGGCTGTGGTGAGCTTATATCAGTTATGAGAGAATTCAAAGGTACATCCATAAAGGCCACCAGCAAAGACAAAATAAAAATATATATGTATCTTTTGGTGAAAGAGAAAAGAGAAAAAGGCTCCCAATATTATGGAAAGGGCAAGTTTACAGCTGATTTTCTGACATTACAGTTAGATTTCAACCAGATATTATTGGGTACAAATCCAATGGGGGTCACAGAAAGACTTCACTTTTGGACTCAGTGGGGGAAGGGAAGATTTCTGTAAAGGACTTCAAAAAGATATAAAATCTAGCATATATCTCAAAATTATTGAGATGAATGTATTTGAAGTTGTTTCATGTACTGAAATAGAAGCATGGATCAGGGTATACTGAGAACTGGTAGGCCTTTTAGGCCTTCTAAATAGAGGCCACAAAGCAATTAGAGGTTAATCACAAAGAAGATTTAGATTAAGGCTATCAAATGCAGAAATGTGCTTCCAAGGCAACACTTGGATACAGTGACTTTGGGATCTTATGTAAACTCTCTCGCTGGTTTACTCTGTCAGTGGTACCTTTGGGGCTTGGACTGAAGGAGACTGAAATGTTCTGCCTTTTCTGTGCTTGACAAGGCTCCTTCTGTCATATTCTGTCACTCATTACTTGGATTCGCCCTTTCAGCATTGAACTTTACCATCCCATAATCTCCCCTGGCCCAGTGGAGGGCCAGGAATGATTTTTTTCACAGTCCCTAATTTCCTTCACACAGCAGCCTCATCAGATACAGCTTGAATTGCTACAATTATTTCTTCCCTCCCAGCTCAATCCCACATTGTTTCTGAAAAATGATAAGACTTAGAAGAAAAAAAAAACATCTTAAAAGGCAAGTTTTGAAGCCAGGTTAAAATATTGGAAACTAAATTTGATCTGGGGAAAAAAGCCCTTTATAAAAAAGCAAATTGCTCCACCCAATCTGTATCTTTCCCTATTTTTTCAACCTACACTAATCTTGTTTGTTTGTTTAACTCTCAGGAAAATTAGAGCTTTTATACATCCTTCTTCCTCTCCCTTTAAAAACTGTTGGAGTTTCTAAAGATTTCACAACAAGGAAAGTAGAGGTGATCCTGAAGCATGACAATGTAAACAGTGTCACAAGTGTCATTCTGAGTGGTGGATTATGTGTATCAGTGCAAAAGAGAAGTAAAACAGTTGCATCAGTTACATTCGCAGAGTTCCAGTGGATCAAACCAGATTTTTTTTTTTTTTTTTTTTCCTGATCCAAAGAATGAGACCCCCCTTTGCTGGACAATGGTAGACAGAAAAATATGCCAGTCCACTACACGATGAAAAAAGTGGTCAACAGATGTAGGAGAGGTCACGATGTGAAGTTTAAGCTGAGAAGTAAGGTTTCCTAGCTACTTGCGTGAAAAAAAGACCAAAAATGTTTCCTAGGGATTCAATTCATCAAGAATGGATGAAGGAAGTAGGATGTTTGGAGATGAGAGTGGTGGGAACAAATGACAGGAGAAAATTAATTATTTCCTCACATCTTGCTGCATCCTAGCAGTCTGAGATGCAAGTGACTTTGTAAACCAGCTGAATGAAATTCAGAATATATAATTTTGTAATTACTTTTCTAATTGATCTGACAAGCTGGAATTTTAGGTTAGAATGGACCAAGAACCTAAGGAAAGATGTTGAATTTTCTATAATTCTGTCTCAATTTGCCTTGTCGCAGTTCCAGAGAGACTTATTACTTTAAGATTTATATTAATTTTACAATTCAGATGCAAAGTATCTGTGTATGCAAAATATCACTGTATTCTTTCATTATTGTACTTTCACTGATTCATCTTGCTTTCTCAATATTGTATTGTACAATTCTGGAGTAGTTTATAACAATCCATTGACTATTAATGAAATTAGATCTTTAGTATGTGTTTGTATTACTCATACAGCTGATGTGATTTTTTTGGACTTCAGCAAGGCTTTTGACACGGTTTCCCATAGGATCCTACTGGACAAAATGTCCACCATACAGCTAAATAAAAACATCATCCGATGGGTGAGCAATTGGCTAACGGGCAGGGCCCAAAGGGTTATGGTGAATGGGGCTGCGTCAGGCTGGCGGGCGGTCACCAGTGGGGTCCCTCAAGGCTCCATTTTAGGGCCGGTACTTTTCAATATTTTTATAAACGATCTGGATGTAGGAATAGAAGGTATTTTGAGCAAGTTTGCTGATGACACCAAACTTGGAGGAGTTGTGGACTCGAATGAGGGTGGAAAGGCCTTGCAGAGGGATCTGGATAGGTTGGAGAGCTGGGCGATCACCAACCGCATGAAGTTCAATAAGAGCAAGTGCCGGGTCCTGCACCTGGGACGGGGAAACCCTGGCTGCACGTACAGACTGGGCGATGAGACGCTGGAGAGCAGCCTAGAAGAGAGGGATCTGGGGGTCCTGGTAGACAGCAAGTTGAATATGAGCCAGCAGTGTGCCCTGGCAGCCAGGAGGGCCAACCGTGTCCTGGGGTGCATCAAGCACGGCATCGCTAGTAGGTCGAGGGAGGTGATTGTCCCGCTCTACTCTGCGCTGGTGCGACCTCACCTCGAGTACTGTGTGCAGTTCTGGGCACCACAGTATAAAAAGGACGTGAAACTGTTGGAGAGTGTCCAGAGGAGGGCTACGAAGATGGTGAAAGGCCTGGATGGGAAGACGTACGAGGAACGGCTGAGGGCACTGGGCCTGTTCAGCCTGGAGAAGAGGAGGCTGAGGGGAGATCTCATCGCAGTCTACAACTTCTTTGTAAGGGGGTGTCAAGAGGCACGAGACCTTTTCTCCATTAACACCAGCGACAGGACCCGCGGGAACGGGGTTAAGCTGAGGCAGGGGAAGTTTAGGCTTGACATCAGGAGGGGGTTCTTCACTGAGAGAGTGGTTGCACACTGGAACAGACTCCCCAGGGAAGTGGTCACTGCACCGAGCCTGACTGAGTTTAAGAAGCGATTGGACTGTGCACTTAGTCACATGGTCTGAACTTCTGGGTAGACCTGTGCGGTGTCAAGAATTGGACTTGATGATCCTTAAGGGTCCCTTCCAACTCAGGATATTCTATGATTCTATGATTCTATGATTTATGCAGTAGTTAAAAGTAAGGCCTAGTCACTATGGGCCAAAGCTGATGAAGAAGTTTCTCAGTGATGTTAGCAAGGCTGGTATTACTTGTTTTACCAATGAGGCTGTATTGACAAATGAGGAGTTCATCTGTCAGTGACCAACAGTAATGTTTCTTTGTCTTTTGTAACTGCTTGAACTCAGAACAAGAGGTCACTCATCTCTCTCTTTGACCATTTTTATAAGCAAATAAGAAGCATGATTTCACTTTGTATTTGCAACTGTCACATATTTCCCTTCTCCCGTTGATGTTTGTAGAGGAACTTGTATATATCTTACTAAGCATACTATATCATACTAAGCCAACATGTTCACGAAGCTGTGACTATGTAAGAAGATAAGATAAGGAATGTTCAGACACCTTGATATTATTTTCGCATAGCATATGGAAGTGAGTTGGATATTAAAAAGGTGATTATTTTGAGCATAAGAATTGAATAATTTATGCACATAGAAATTAGTTTTCAACTACTTTTATGTAAATGTAGTAGTTTTGTGTGGGAAGAGGGGGAAATACATTACATTACATTACATTACATTACATTACATTACATTACATTAAGTGCTGTAAATGAGTAACACTTAATTGACTTTGGTATACACTTACTCATACAAGATCTCTCTTGGTATATACTAACTATATACTAGGGCAGAATTTGTCCCAGTGGATGTATACTGCAATATAAATTCTTGGATATTTAAATAAGTACTCTGGGATGATGTAACCTGAGATACACCATACATTAAATAAATTATACTTAAAATATATTATACTATATAGAAAAAATACATATTTAAAGATAATTATAAATAAATTAATTATAAATAAAATAATAAATAATAATAAATAATATATATTTAAAAATAAATACCAATAAACACCAATATTAGGAAAACAGGGATGTGAGAATGGACAGAACCTCAGGCATTAACAAAAGCAATCCCCTGTTAGTGCAGAGGCTATATATAAGCCCTATATCGTATTCTAAATTTTATTAAGCACCATCTTTAAATAAAAAAGTATTTTCTCTCATTGTTTTTGCTGGATAAAACCTTACCTCTTAGGGGTAAGAAATTATTATTTTCTGGGGTGGTACTTGATTGGGCTGATATCAAATTTTAGAGAATATTCAGACAGTTTTCTCAGCTTTTAGAGTATGCCATCAAAAGATTTTGAATTTTATATACCATATGTAGCACTAAGAAACCACAGTGCTGGAATTCATTTAATGTTTCGATGAGCTTTGTTAAAAATCCCCAAACCTACAGCCTCACACTTTAGAATTAATTTTAAACACAGACTCCTAAAGCTATGCAGACTCCATGTAATTTTCAGAGCTGCCTTGTTTCATCCATAATTTAAGATGTCTTGTTTTGATTTAGGGAAAATAAAAAGTTTGAAGACCTTTTCTCCCTGGAAATCATATTTTCCATGGAGTGAAGTGCACCATATTAAATCAATGTACGCATTCAGACTTTTGAATCCAATTAAAACTTTCAAGATTTTTTTTTTTTTTTTTTTTTTTTTTAAGACAGAATAACAGAAACTTTAAAACAAAGGAAAGGCAAACATGTTACTAAAAAAAAAAAAAAAAAAAGATTTTTTTTTTTTTGACTAATATTTGGAAAAAAATGATTACACATGAGAACAGACTGCTTGCAGGACAAAGACAGGAAAGATCTATGAATGTGAAAGGATAGAGTGTGTTATTGTATAGAGTTCTGTTGTGTGTTCCCTCAAGTGAGTTTCCTCAAATGAGAATACATAAAGTGTCTTCAGCTCAAACTATGAAAAACTTTCAGTTGTGTGACCAATCACTTTATTCTATCTTTGTTTTGATTCTAATTGTCTTGAAAATATGAGTAGAAATTTACATACAAGTCATTTGTATCCTAATTATATGATCTTTTACTCACAACATCCCTGAAAATCTTAACACTCTTTGGATAAGTATTGTTGAACAAACTTGCTGGTATTAAATTTATATTTAATTTCCATAAATGTTATTTCATAACTAGTCATGCATTTTTGGTCACAGCCTAGGTGCTGATTTTTGAAAACAGTCCTGATTTCTCCAAACATCCAAAGACAGACACTTGACCGCAATTGAAAAATCAATCTATCACTGGTATTTAATTGACCAAATAATTTTAAAGATGTATGCTTTGTCTTTGTATATTGTTATAGCCTCCATTATCAAATATTTGCAGTCTCATTGATATTAACGTAGCTGCATGCTGAAAATAGCAGATGTTCTACATACGTAAACACCCATTACAACATCTTTTTTTCTCTCCAGCGATTTAGGGAATTTACTTTCAGAATCTTAATCTTTCTAGACTAGAGACATATTTTGTTCCTTTCCTGAAAAAAAAAAAAAAAAGTGTACGAAGTGTAAATATATCAGACAAGACATCAGCAAAAGTTCTGTAGAATATCATGGAGGAGGAAAGCAGAAACTGACAAAGGCAACAACTTCATACATCCAGTTTATTACTGAAGAAAAAATGAAATTATCATCTCAAAAAGGTCTCTCTGTTGGACTTTCTTAACAGACAAAAGAAATATTATGCTCTTTGAGCAAAAGATATGAAAAACGCATCAGCATGTGACAGGGAGAATCACAATTTTTGGAAATAGAACAGTAAAATCATTAATTTTCACTGTGAAATTATGCTTAATAACTTAGCACTGAATAAAATGGTGACATCTTGGTGGTAGAGGGAAAGAGACTTTTTGTTTTCTTGTTTAATATGCCCACTTTTATTAAAACCTATGCTGGTTTTTGTTGTTGTTATTGTTATTGTTTGTTTGTTTGCCAAGCCCTTCCTATTTCCCAGATGTCCACTTTGAAACATTTTGTTAATTAAAATGAACAATAAACTTCAAAATCCAAATTCAGAAAGGAAAAATATTCAGAATGCTAAGAAATCTAAAAGAATATTCTATCAATCAGCATAAGTAGAAAACAAAAACAAATAGTTCACTATCCCCACAGAATAGTATTATATCGACAGTCCTTTTAAAGATTCATTAGTGTTTCATCACCAAAGCTTAACTTGCTGTTATGTTCAAGTTCCGTGAAAGTTAATGATAAGATGAAACAAATATACCAAGAGGTATAGCTCTTTTAGACTTATCCAGAGGGTAGAATCAATGAATTTTAAATCTAGGAAGAGTACAGAGCTACTTTACACATACCTGTTTAACAGAATTTTGGTTCTTCTAACTAATTCCAAGCCCCATACATTAGTAAGATAAATATGTAAGAAGAAATTGTGCTTTTGCTAGGTGTATCTAAGTGTCATTTCTTTTAGTTTCTAGATCAGATTCTGAATCCACTGAAGCTAATTTTACACCCAAACTGGTTAAAACTATTCAAGGAAATCACTAACACCATACTCATGAAAAAAACAACAGCCCCTAAAAATTTGGATGTTTCCCTGATCTGTGTTTTCCAGAGCAATTAATTAATATATGCCAGATGACATGCCATACCAACAGAAGAATAAGAAGCTTTCAGAACCATATTTGTGCCATTAAATGTCAAGGAAAGGATTTCCTTACATGAAAGAATGCAACATTTATATCCCTCCCATTACATCGGATAGTACCTTCTCTTTAACAGCAGAAGCTAGTTTGTCCCTTCGCAAGATAGTTTGAAAACTACCCTATTTTAGCCGGTTATGTTAGTATTTGCTCCCTTACCATGTTTAAATGCCTTGTTGCACTGGGACATAAAGGAGGTAATAATTTAGCCTCTGTTGAGAGATATTCTTTCATTAGAATTGTTTAATTAGTTCTTAAAAATTGAACTAGGAAGATTTTTTTGGTAAGATATGCTTTCCTCATAGGTCAATCTACTTTTTCAATTTTACAAATGTACATATCATTTTCAACAAGAATGCATATCAGTATTTATATAAATGAATTCTTTCATACAGTGAAATGTCATTATTTTTTTGAACATAAACATGTTTTTTGATTATAAGTGGTCACAAATTCAAAATTTCTTCTTTTTTTTTTTTTTTTTAATTTCACTTCATCATTTTTGCTTTAAAATAGCCATTGGAACAGATAAATAAATCAGCCACTTATGCATGAAAAAGTATGATTATGTATTTTGTAAACAAGCAAAGAATAGTCCAAAATAATAGGGAAACCACATTGGCTATGTAAATAATGTAAATGCCTTCTGGGAAAAGGATAAAAATTCATTTAAATAAACTGGGTTATGATCTACTTCAAAATGACCAACCTATTTAAGTCTTGCCAACTCAAATATTACACGCCATATACAATTCATTTGGGGAAAATCAATTTCCGAATGTTTATGCTTCATAACAGTTGCAGAATTTCAGCAATACTTCCGTACCTCTAATCTCTCCATCAGCTCCAACTACACTCCAATGAACTTTCAGCTACAAAGACAAAAGTTGGATCAGTGAGGATTTTGGAAGAATTCTCCTACCTCAGCATTACTGTTATTCAGAGTAATCAAAGCTGTCTTCTTTTCAATAAATTTATTTGACAGCACTGACTAGCCTGAACTTTCTCATGGTTCCTTGTGTCTATATATTTTTGCTATGCTTTAGTTTGGAAAGGTCTTTGTGACAATTGGGTAAAAATGTTTCTTTTCTGATTCACTCATCAGAAGAAAAAAAAATAAAATGTGTTTTAAGACTTGACTGGCCCATCACAAAAGAACAGATACATACAAGTTAATTGTAAGCTTTACATGAAAGTAAGGGCTACACACTGATAATCTGTCAGAACACCTCTGAAAATAGTTACTTCATAAATCATTACTTAGTTAAATTCACCAAGAAAATATATTCACCTGAGATTATTAATTAAGTAAGTTAGTAGCTTCATGGTATACAGAAACTTTACAAAGAATAAGTATGTTACTGAGATTTTCTGTGTTGCCTTTGTTGCCTTATTTTTTTTTTTTTTTGACAATTTGAAAAAAAACAAAAGGATTTGGTGTCTCAAGATTTAATAATAACTTTCAGCTGATTTAATTTTGTGAAAAATCAGATTATCATATTTGCTTTGTGAATTAAGCATGGCTTTACCTTTGTGTTTTACTTAAGATAAAATATATGTAAATTGAAATTGTTATACTGAAGCACGGAAGTTAGATTTTATTATATACATGGGTAGATAGGTAGACAGATGGATTTACATGTATGCATATGTGTATTTTTTATTTTCATCATGTTTGGTGATACAAATTTGGCAAATGTCCCAGATAAACAAAACATACATGTTAGGAAACCACCTAATTCCTAAAGTAGCTCTTCAGACATTACTGGACTAGTAAAGTGAAGATGCAGATACAAAAATTTGTTCATCCAGCAACATCACTGGGTTTTGTTATTTTAAACTTTTAAAAATTTTATTTACTTATTATTATTATTATTATTATGTTTTAAGGAGATGTGTATCTAGTTTTCAGGTACATTTCTATTCCTCTGGAATTTAGTCTTTGATAAAAGTCAAGATTTACTTTTTTGACATAAAATAATTTAGTTTTGTGTTTTAATCTCTTCTAACTTTAATAGCTGATTAAGGAGTAATTTTTCAATATTTCTTATAACAAGTTCAGTACGGCATCCAGAGAATATATATGGCAGCATGCTGAAAATGAAAGGTAGCACTTTTTCATAAATTGAAAAATTAAATCGTGGAACTCACTGTCACAGGGTGCTATGGAAATAGAAAGTCTAAATGAATTATAGAAAGTAACAGGAGAGTTCCATGAATTCAAAGTGTTTTGAGGGCTGCCAGCCACAAGGACGAGATGCACCTGTCGTTCAGGAAGTTACTCTGTCAGGAGGAAAAGATGGGGAGGTGCCAACAGGTAGAGTCACTTTGTTCTCACACTCCTTCTCTAAGTGTCTTCTGCTATTCACAGTCATGGCTGGGACAATGGCACAGATCACACCTCTGCTCTGCTCTGATTGACTACCTTGTTTTCATCATGTCTATTGAAGGCAAAAGTACAAGGGCACTGCATAACATGAATTTGTTAATGTCTACAATGAGAGACAGAACATATATAAAAAAATACTGAAATAATGGGAATAGTTAATTAAGCTACAGCAAAAATCATAATTTGAAGTGAATGGGATGTGAGCTTATTCCACCTGTAAACACCATATAGTGATCTGGAGGAATGATGTACACTTTTATTTTTTTATTTTTTTTTACATAAGACTTGTGTTTACTATAGTACCTAATGTTTTTGTACTGCACTTTAATCAACATTTAACTAAATCAAGTAACAAGACTGTGTTTTCTCATACGTGCTGCTAAACGATGTAATATTGCTTCCTGTAGCTATGGGGACCTTTGCTCTTGTTAGTGCTGCTATTCCATTTGACTGTAACCCTGAATAATCTTTAAAGAATGTTTTTAGTCATGGGCCCTTCACCTTCTGGTGATTTCATCCAGATACAATTTCCACAGGCTTTACTGGGTTAGACAGAATAAAAGAAGGGACCATCTGAATAAAATAAAATGTCACCATTAAATTGGCTTTTGTAGCTTAAGGTATAATGTAATGATATTTTCCCAACAGCTGCTTTCAGTTGAATTTGAAGTTTTGAAAACCCTTTGCATCTGATTCAGTAATAAAATGCAGGTTGTGTTACTTCCTTCTTCTGTGTTGTATACAATAAGCAAAACATTGATACTTTGCATGCAACTGGTGGTCATTAGGAATTTTTACTGTATGTTAACATTATTTGCTGACCAGAACATTTGATAAATGAGCCACCCAATGAAAAGTTTTTTTTTTTTTTTTTTTTTTTTTTTTTTTTTTAATGGAAGTGATGGACAATAATTATTTTGGAATTAAACTAGTATATTTTTTTTTCTAATTTCCTTTGCATACAAAATATTATCATCTGTAACTTATTGTTTATGTTTTCATTTCTTTCAATTTTTACAACTGGATTGGAATGTAATGAGTGCAATTCTGCATATCTTCATGTGTTACCTTTCATCCCATGAGATTTTAAAATATTTTACAAACTGAAGTACAAACTAGACAAAGACATAACTTCACCAGGCACCGAAGTACAGCCATCCCTGAGGTGACATATGGTAACTGCTTTTCAATATATACAACCAAGATGCAAGAGACAGGGAAGGAGGAATAAGCATATTCTTTAAAAATGTAGGGTAGTAAAATATATTATCTCAATTGAAATAAACACCCAAGGCTAAAGTAATATGCCACAGCCTCTTAGTGATAATCTATTGTAAAGTTCACTTAGTATATCTGAAAGAAGGCACTTGATTTTTCATCCTATGTTCATTACTATTACTTAAGGATGCCATGGTAGTGATAAACAAATGTTGAGTATTTTATAACTGATCAAGACAGAAAGTGTAAAGCGGAAAATGAAGTCCAAAGAGACATGAAGATCAGACTCAGGAGGGAATCTGACTCTTCTGCACTGTCCACCTTCTCCAATCATATTCTTTTTCAGTATGACCAACATGCTTGATCCAAAAGAAAGAGTTTAACTGTCTTCTTCAGTATCTACCATGAAAAGTTGCTTACAAGGCATTCTATAATATAGAAAGGAGCAAAAAATACCAACATGAAGACTTTAAGAGTTTGGAAATGCAAAGGTGTTTTCAGAAGGTATCTCAGAAGTGGGGAAAAAACAGATAAATGACAAAAGAAAGCAAAAACTACTTTAGCAAGATCTCATACAACCACAGGAAAACAGGAAAGACAAAGTAAAAGAAAAACAGAAAGACACAAAGAAGGTGTATGAAGCAGACTTGAGAAGAGGAAGGTGTGAACAGATGAGTCAAAACAACAGTAGAAGAACAGGAATGTATAGTCCAGAAAAGTGGTAGGGAAAGAGATTAAGAAAGTGAAGGAGATAGTGCTAGAGGACAATAGAGTTGCTTTTGCCTGTGTTAGTGTTGACCCAAACTGCTGAAATGACAAGCACGTAGCTTCCTTGTTTTCATCGGGAACAGCTTCTCTGTGGAGATGACTTTTCTCTTGCTTTTTGTTACCTCGTTATCCCTGGAGGACACAACAGGTAGTTCAGGTCCTTCTAAACAAGCTGATGCATTTGCAACATTTTCATTTCTTTGCTCCAGAAGGAAAGCCAGGCAATCTCATTACAGGAATTAGTAATTACTGTGACTCAGCTTTACTACAGCAATTTACTGTGACTTCACCTTTGAAATAGGAGAAAGAGACACAAGCCTTGGGGAGATGCAGAAGCACCCCTTCAGGGAATTTATTCATAACTGCAGTTTTCATTAGGCATTAATATTTTCAGAATAATTGTTTATGCTAATATATATATGTATAAGAAACTTCAATGATGAGAAGATCAAGGAAATTGAGAAAAGTGAGAAAACAAGAACAAACCAGTGTTTTTCAGAATTTTTAGGTTTAGATTTCAAAATTTTATATGAATATTTTTTTCCCCCCAGTTTTGGTTTATCTGTTTTCATAATCTCTTTTTCATGTCTCACTATATGAGATAATAATGTTATAATGTTATTTTGTATCCAATGACAAAAAGTGAAATATAACCAAATCATATTTAGTTTGCAACAAAACAGTTAAAGACTATTTTAATCTCTATGACACTTGAAACTATAAGTACCCCAAGTAAAAAAAAAAAAAAAAAAAAGGAAAAACAAAAACAAAAACAAACCAAACCCAAGCAAACAAGCACAACAACAACAAAAAACACCACAACCCATATTGTTCCAAACTATGTATGTTAACAGGTGTGAATGTAATGTAACATTCATTCAGTTGTAATGAAATGCAATAAAAGTTATTTTTTATTTTATCATATAAGTTTTGAAATAGTTTTTTAAAGAGTTGTTTTGTTTTGTTTTGTTTTGTTTGAAATAGTTTTTTAAAGTAACTAAACTTAGAAAACTAACCCTGTGTTAGTGAAGGGAAAGAATTAACATTTTAATTTGCTATAACTCTTCACTGATTTTTCAGGGCACAAGAAGTTCCACATGTGTCTGCCCTGATGACTAACATTTTAAATAAATCCTTCTGAAGAAAAAAAAAAAAAGTCAAACAAACAAACAAACAAAACAGACAAACAAACAAACAAAAACTACTATAATCTAATAACTCAAATGATTGTACTGGTCTTGGCTGGACTAAAGTTTTCTTCATAGTAGTTCATACAGTGCTGTGTTTTGGATTTGTGATGGAAAACAGTATTGATAACACTGGTTAACACCAGTGTTAACTGGTGTTAACACCACTTATTCTGACACTGCTCCACCAGCAAGTAGGCTGGGGGTGCACAAAAAGCTGGGGAGGACGACACAGCCAGAACAGCTACCCAGGCTGACCAAAAGGATATTCCATATTATGCTTGGAAATGCTGGGCAAGAGGTTTCTTAGGAGTAGTTTTTTTAGGAACTGCCTAGGTGCTGGTTTGTTGATTGTGAGTGACTGTTTTTGCATCACTTGTTTTGTTTTGTTTTGTTTCTGCTTCTACTTTTTTTTTTTTTTCTTTAAGTATTTAACTGTCTTTATCTCAACCCATGAGCACTCTCACTCTTGCTTTACCTATTCTTTCCACCATCCCACTGACGGAGTGTGAGCAAGTGGCTGTGAGTAGGTCTTAGCTACCTATTGGGGTTAACCCACAACAGTGGTATAAATATTTCAGCTGATCTATGCAAGTATTCTGACATTTGAGAATTGTAGACATTGATCATGCTCAACATGCACAGAAACAAACAAATAAATAAATAAATAAATCACTTTCCTTTTAATGATTGGATTTTTTCATAATCTTCATATTAATACATAATTCATAATTATACATTATAATTGCCACATAGGCCTTATCCTACCTAGCTAACAATCACTTAGCTGATTGTTTCCTGTTAAACATTTGCAATATTTCCAGGTCTTGCTGTGATGTTCTAGTGTCACAAAAGAGGGTAAATTACAACTTATTCATTTACCTGTATAAAGGCTTTATACTTTTTCACAATAAGAAACTCAATAGAAACAAATTAACTTTATTTATTTATTTATTTCCCCTTAACAAGTAGAGGTGGAACCTTTGAAATTAGCATGTCTGCTCATGCATCAGTATTGTATTTTTCAAGGTTCACTATAAAAAATGGTACTGGCTGAAAAAAAATAAAATCTCAAGAGAGAGAGATAAAAAGTGGTAGGATCCAAAATCTAGCTTAAACAATTGGAAAATAAAAATAAAAATCTCAAGTAGTAACACTCTCAGAAGAAAGTTGCAGAATTGTCAGTTTTCTTTTCTAGTTATTTCATTTTGCTGTATTTCAAACCAAAAGACTAAAAGACTTCAGCTCCCCAAATGAAAGAGCATCCAAAACCAAATCACCAAATCAGCTGCAACAGCTTATGTTGTATCTATTTCCCCCAATTCCATCAGTACAATTACTAAGAAATAATAATAATAAAAAAAAAACGGAAGGAAGAAGGAAAAATATTTCATCATAACAAAATCATGAAAATTGAGATGAGAGATAAAAGGTGTATCTACACTATCAAATGCCTCTGACCTTCATTAAGTGATGGTCCAAGCTACATGTACATTCGGTTATGACTAGGGGATCCTTCCTTTCTCCCCTAATTAGCCTGAGCTGTGAGGATGTTGGGATGCACAACTTCACACAGAGCAGACTGTCCTCCAGAGGTCTTCAACCACTGGGGAGAAAATCAATTCCATTCCACTGGTCTGAAAGCAAAGGTTTCAGCAGTCAAAACAATAGCTTTAGCAGATAACCTTAGTGGCCAAAAGACTTCTGTGAGTTTTTCTGTCTCTGCATTTAGTTCATTTCAAATAGAATAGAATATTTCAGTAGGAAGGTACCTTTACAGTCCATCTAGTCCAACTGCCTGATCATTTCTGGGCTAACAAAAACTAAAACATATTATTAAGGACATTATCCAAAAGCCTCTTGAACACTGACAACAACTGACAAACTCTCTAGAAAGACTGTTGCAGTTTAACAACCCTCAAATTAAAAATAAATAATAATAATAATAATAATAATAATAATAAAATACTAATATCCAGAAACCACTCCCATACATCCCCTGGCACACCTTTGTGCCATCTCCTCATGACCTATTATTGGTTACCAAGATGAAGAGATCAGCATGTCTCTCTCCATTTCTAGAACTTCAGGAAGTTCTAGAGACCAACAAGGTCACCTCTCAGCCTTCTTTTCTCCAGACTAGACAACACAAATGCCCTCAGTCTCTCCTGAAAGCTCATTGACCAGCTTTGTTGCCCTCCTCTGGATGCTTTCAAGTACCTTAATATCCTCCTTGTACTGTGGAAAACTGTACAAAATATTCAAAGTGAGGCTGCACCAATTCTAAATTTAGTGGGAGAATCCCTTCTATTGCCTGGCTGGCAATCCCAAAATGCACTTTTTTGCACTCTATTGCCTGACTGGCATCCCAAAATGCACTTTTTGGCTGTCAGGGCACACTGCTGGCTCATATGGAGACTGCTGTCAACCATATATTTTCTGTTGGGTTGCTCCCCAGCCACTATCTCCCAGTCTGTGCCAGATGTGTCCATCATTACTCCAACCCAGGTGCAGAACTCAGAATTTACCTTTGTTGAATGTCATGCCTTTGATGACTGTCCAAAGCTCCAATCTATCTAGATTCCTCTGCAAGGCATTTCATTCCTCCAAAGAGTCAACAGCACCTCCCAGATCAGTGTCATCAGTAAATTTGCAAAGGATGCATTCTACTCCTGCATCCAGATCATCGATAACAATGTTGAACAGGACTGGACCTAGGACTGGGCCCTGGGAATACCGGAATAGTGACTGGCTGCCAGACAGATGTAGCCCCATTCACTAAAACCTTTTGAGCTCTGCCATTCAGACAGTTCATCGCCCAGAGTATTGTGAAGCCATTAATCTCACATTTGGACAATTCATCTGGAAGTATAATGTGAGGGACAGTATCAATGTTCAGAAATATTATATCCACTGCTTTCCTTTCATCTACCAAGGAGATTACTTTATCATTGAAGGAGATAAAATTACTAAGGCAGGACTTCTGATGAACCTTGATGATCCTATGTTGACTATGTCTGACATTATCTTTGTTCTTTAAAAGCTTCTATATCCACCAAGATAATCTTCTCCATAACTTTTGCAGGGACTGAGATTAGACCTACAGTTCTGCAGTTTTCTGGGTTTTCTCTCATGCCCTTTTTGCAGATGGGTATAACACTAACTAGATTCTGTTCAGCAGGACCTCCCCATACTACCACAACCTTTGGTAAATTTTTGAGAGGCATCTAGCTATAACATCTGCCAATTTCCTCCGTACTCTGGGTTTATGAACATTGAGCTCTCTCACAATTTCCAATTTTGGTGACCACAGATGGGAAGTCATTGTGCCCACAGTCATGTTCTTCCATCTGTGAGGACTGGGCAGCCTGAGATCCGTCATTACTATTAAAAACTGGGGAAAAAAAAAAAAAAAAAGAAGGAAAAAGAAAAAGCAGGAAAAAAAAGGGCATTAAATGCCTCCATCTTTTGATCTTTTGCTCACCCTTCCATGTTAGGTGATTATCTCTTTCAAGTATCAGCCCAATGTTTTCCTTTGACCTCCTCTTGAATACTTGCATCCCCTTACAATACATACTTGCAAAACCCTTTTTTGTTTTCTGATACTACACTGGCCAGTGTCAACTCAATCTAAGCTATGGCCGTTCAGCCAGCCGGTCTTCTGCCACACATACTTGACTTGCGGCGCAATGGGACTGCTTGTTCCTGGGCTTTTAAAATTGGACTGCCTTGCAGCCACCCATCCTTTCTTATATCTGAGGTTTGGATTCTAGTTGGACTGCCATCAGAGCTGCCAGATTCCTCGGAAGAAAATGGTATTTTTCCCACACAATAAAATACTCTGTCAAAAAGTTTCTGCCAACCTTTATGCAAATTCATCTTAAAAATAATCCAATACTGATTAAGCTATCTAGATGTTATTAATGGTATTATTACAGCTTCTGGTATTATGGAAGGATTATGTTAGTGCTTTTTTAGGAAAACAGCATCTGCATAAAATATCTTCTTTGTGATCAACTAAGAAAAACTCTTATATTAAAAATGGCATACTACTATCTGCAGCACCTAGCCTTGTTTCTTTAAAGTCAATAAAATATAATCATCCCATCACAAAAATACATAAAAATTACTTTTTAATGTATACTTGTTCACTTCCCCATGCCTTTCCACTCTTATAAATGAGCTGTCAAATTACATTACTGCAATTGAAGCATATAATATCCTTCCTTGTTTGTGAACACATTGTGCAAGGAGTGCCTGATGCCATTCCACCTGATCCAGAGCTTATGTTCAAAGAGCCTGATTCAAAATTCATTGAAGTCCATAGAAAAACTTCTTTTAGTGAATTTCAGGAAGTTTTTTGACCAAGTCTAAAATGGAAGAACCTGGATGTTTGCTTCCAACAGCAAGAAGTGCAAGTCTATGTCTCCTGTGCATCTGCATGAGGGAATCTGTCTCCTATGCACCTGCATACAGGATCTGACCACACAACAACACCATTGCGTATACCTTTCTATTAACCCAACCTTATATTTATCTTGATGAATCTGACTTTATCACTTTTATACTTATCTCTTCAGATTATTCTCTTACCCTGAGATATCTTTTCGGCAAACTCAATAAATTCACATCAATCAGTGGAGAATAGTACACCATATCTGACTTAAAATTTGTCCAATGTATCATTGCTTCTCTTATGGACTGACCAATACAGCCTGTATCATTTGCCTGGATGTGGGAATGAAGTGCTATTACATGACCCTCACACTGACCTCAATTTAACTATTCATCATTAATGATTATGCATTTGGTTATGCTTGACAATTACGTATTTGGCTTTCTCTAGAATCCCTTCAAAATTATCATTTGTGAATTTAGTAAATGCTTACTTAAACGTACATACTCTTTGCTGATGCAACAAATCTGTTAAATGAGCTACCTTCTGAAAATATCATGAAGATTTATGTTTTGTATTGAGTAAATCAATTGGAAGGGCATGTGGCTGATAAATGATCCATCTAAAATAAGATTCATAGCACATTTCTATTTCAGCTGTACATACAAATTCATGTTTCTGAAAGACTGACATAATATAGAAACAAAACCAGCAGGGATATCAATAATTGTGTAATTACTAATTGCAAAATTATTTTTTTGTATTTACAACATGGGCTGCAACCACACTTGAGATGACAATGATGAGAAAACAGAAAAGTGGTTCACAAAGTTGACAATGCAAGCCATGAGGAGGATGTGAGCAAGTGACACTGATTCCAGCATTTTGCAACAGTGAAGTGGTTAACTCCACCATAATAATGTTCTTTTAATGCATCTTTCAGGGTATAATTATAAATAGTATTACAAAAGTGCCAGCTGAGACTTATTATTCCTTGTACCATGTGCTATGCTACACACACAACAATAGCCACTTCATGCTCTGTATCTACAAGATCTGGATACATACCATCTTCTTCATGTCTGTGTTTCCATTCGTATGGGAAAGGCACATGTTAAATGAAGGGCTGTACTGCACTTTTACTATTTCCAGGATCTGGAAATGGGGAGATCAAGGCTTCACTAAAGAGCAGATTTAATCTGCTGCAGAATAGAATAGATTTTCCCCCTCTATTCTTCATATGTTGTACAGAGACTGAGAAGGTTGTTAGTTTTCCTTTTTCCATTGTGGCAACCCTATGGTAAATCTCACTTTTCTAAAGCTTGTAGAGAAATGCTGTGAGATTAAACCCTAAATGCTTTCATATATTACATATAAAAACATATATATAAAGAAGAAGAGAAATATATAAAGAAGAAGAGAAAGAGAAATAAAAGAAAACAAAAAAGGAGGTGGAGGGGAAGGGGAGAATAATAATAATAATAAATAAATAAATAAACAACACACACACACAAAAACAACTATTTCCAAGGATCAAGTTAGTCAGCCAACAAATCCAGCTGGGTTGCCTGATCTTCCACTGTGCAAATGCTCACAGTTCTACTGAAGGTAATAGCAACTCTTATTTGTGCCAGCTGGGGATCTAGCCCATGAGGCCATAAAGCAAACAGGGTAAAAAATCCCATCAAACTACACATAATACATATAATTTAGGCTATCTCCAAGGGCTCCTGAGCTAATAAAATCTGAATTGAGAGCAAGGACATAATTAGCTCTATTTATGTCATATTTAATTTTATCAATTATATGACTAATTGGCCTCTTTTCTATCTGTTTTCATTGTTTTCAGGCTTAAGTCATTTTTGCTTGTATATTTTCTAGGGGTTTGATGGCATAGTTGTTCTCTGGAGTTAACCTTTGCAGGAAGGAAACATCTCTAGATTTACACCAGGGAAACTGAGAACAGAAAAATGGATTCATTGTTACAGACCTGCTCTTACATTCACTGTAGACACTGGAAATGAAATATTAGACTGCCACACTGTTTGAATTTTTACTTGTATTTTTTTCTGTAGTCAGAAGTACTTTTTAATTATTCTTCTATGCCTGTACATATATATATATATTCTAAATGTACAACCACAATGAAATAGCAGCAACTTTTAAATGTACCTGTCCAAAAGGCAGGAACTGTCTTTTACATGTTAAGGTCATATTGTTTCCTTGAATTCACTATGTTCTCTCCTTCTTTTTTCTTTTTATTTTTTCCTCTTTATAGCATGCATAATATCCATACTGTATTTGGAAAAATTCCCCAATGCTGTTTTACATTCCAGCACTTAAACAAAAATGAATAAATTATTTATAAATTTATTCAGTGTCCTTGTTACTTAAAGTAGATTGCTAAATTGTTTGGTAGATTTATTTTCAATGTGAAATAAATAAGATCTTACTATATTTGATTTCACCTAATATATATCATGCAGAAGAAATATAATATCTACTCATTAAACTAGCTTGAAGATTGATATATTATGTTGCATTATGTATTATGGGCAAAATATAGTTAATTAAAGCAAAAGAGTAGGACCAAATGAAATATGAACTCACTGAGACCTGAAATTTTACATATACAGGGCCTGATTCTAATTTACTTGAGCTGATGTAGAATGTGAGTTACAGGAAAAACAATCAAGCCACACCTCTATAAAGAGTATTACTGACTTTATTGTCTTGAAATGAAGAGAAAGGCTGCAATCAAAACCAAGCAGAAATGTGGGTTACCAAAATCAAATTACTTTTTTTTTTTTTTTTTTTTTTTTTTTTTTTTCCTAGTGTAGCCACTATTGGATGTTGTTTCCACTTCTGTTGCCCACATTCAGAGGATTTCAGAGAGTGACCAGAGATGATAAATATGATTTATAACAGAGGGCTTTTGAATTTAGATCTAGATTTATCATGTGCATCATTAAGCACCTAATACAGGCATTTCGGGATTGGTACCATAGTCTTTGTAGTTAATGATGGCTTTTCAGTAGAAAGAAAGATTTATGTCCTGAGGGCAATAATATCAACCTATAAAGAAATCTTCCAATGGAGCTTCTTACCTCATACTACTGGGGTAGTATAGAGGTATAGAGGACTTTATCTACCCAGAAATTAATCTGGGGCAAGATTTATTTTTTATTTTTTTACTATTTTTTTAAGTAAGGATAAAAACAAGAGAGAAGAACTCTAAAATTTGTGGACAATAACATAACAGAAATGAATGGTTGGAATTGGAGACAGAAAAGTTGGAAATAGTATTTTAGAAACAGTAATTAACTACTGATCTAAAAAATAAATAAAAACGTTACAAGTAAGTGTTTTAGTTCTACTGTGACTTTTGGACCTGAAACACAAATGAATTCAGACTGAATGGAATCCTACATGCTGCAAGTTTGACTAAACATCTATATAATCACAAGTCACCAAGTTCTTTTTTATCCGTCCAAGTAATTAGAAATCTACCTGCTATTCTTTTCAGCCAGAAAGTCATCCTGGAAATACATGGAATCTTGATATATAAATTCATTGAAACTGGTCGCAAATTCTCTTCTTACATTTTTGCTATTTGTGCTATCTGAATACTAAACCCCGTGTGTATGTAATAGATGGTAAAATGGTGCAGAATTTCAAATACAGACAGCAGGTATATGATCATAATAATTACTATTCTCTTATAGTTAACTAGGTCTCTCACTTTTGTCCAGTCTGTTTATGCTGTTCTGGGTACTGTACATAATTTGGAGATTAAGCAGCTTTTTATAGATAAATGTTCCCAGAGCATGGTATAAAGGTGGCTTGGTGAATTGAAACCACCCACCTGGTGGCTTTTTGCTCCAGAGTGTTTCCTGGGAACAGGTCTCAGAGTACTGCTGATGATTGGTATCAACCATGCTAAGGCTAATGTAGACCTTGCTCAGAAAGCAGTGCCTCTACTCAGCCAGATACTTTCCACATTCACCCACTAGGGAAAGTATAAATGCTAGACCATTTACTTTCCAATACAAGGCATTTTCATGAAATTGTAGCATCATTAAAAACAAACAAATAAACATTTCTCTAAAATTAATCACAACAACACTAAAAGTATATTAACACTAAAACAAATATTAACAATGTTGTCCACCCTTCTATGTAAAGTTCCAATACCTAACTATGTAAAGAGAACAACAGTAAAACATGCATTTTCTGAAATATATTAATACCGATTTCCCAGCTTCTTCTACAATTCCAGTTAATTACAGGTAAATTAAATCCAACCATGTCACCCAATTACATCCAGATTGCCCATTTTATTACATGTGTCTAGGTTGACAGAATAAAGAATTGCCTTCAATAGAAGAAAAGGAAACAATTGTCTATTTAAACTGCTGGAAAACATTTCAGTTCTTAACACTTGATAAGCACTTAACAGAGGAGGACAAAATTACCTTAAAGAATCAAACCTGTTTTTCAATTGACTTCAGTAACTTGAAGCTTTTTAATTAAGTACACCAGGGCAGTTTATTGCTTAGGCTGGTTTTCTGTACCTTTGAGTCTTCTAAAGTATAAGCCCTTTTATGTGGTAATAACATTCTGTATAGGTTTTCAAACAGCATAAAGGTACTGGTTTAGCCTGTTTATGTGTAGCTCTCCACATCTGCTAAATAATTGCTTTTTTAAAAAAATTAAATATTAGAACACTAGAGAGTGTAGTTTCTATGTATTGACACTGTGGATAGTGTATAATAAAATCATTCATGCTGCAATAATTAAAGCTATGTCAGCATTTTCATGACAACATCCATTTTTCAAGTGTTCATAATTCAACCATAAAAAATTGTCTTGGACTCTTTCCATTGTATCTGAAGGCCAAAGAATATACCCATAAAGAAGTTTACAAGTTTTGAATACTTGTTTTGCAGGTGTAGACTTAAAATCTACTTTGATTTACAAATGAAATGTGACTAGTAGCCACTGACATTTTAAAACCCAAACAAATTCAAAACACTTGTGATTACCAGGTTCATAAAATTTCCCTTTCTGTGAGATTGTATTAATTGCTACAAATGGGTATTTTCATCCCTCATCAAATTTATGACTGTTCATGAAAATACTGGGAAAGGCTAGTAATAAGTAAATTTCTACCCTACAGAATTTTAAAATTAATAATGTCAAGTGTGAGTAACATATTCTTGTATGAATACAAGGATATATATTTATTTAACTCTGTAAAGATGTTAAATCAAAACCCTCTGCTAAATTCAAGAGCTATGGAAGTCACTATGAGTTTTGGCAGGTTTTCCTCTCTGGAGACAGCAGTTATCTGTTTTTTTCACAGATTCAATACAGCATGGGCATCAGCTGCATATATTTTCCCACAATACCCTTTTAATGTGCCTTAACCCTAGTGTGAAGGGAGCCATCATAGTGACAAAAGAGATGTTTGCTTGTCATGTCATTAAATCTTTCTTCTTAGTCTGCTAAAATGGCTGCCAAGCAAGGTCACTTGGATGGAGTTTCTTGTTAGAAGCCAAATGGATGGACTGAGAAACAACAACTAATATTGAAAAATAACAAATAAGGTATGTTTGTTTCTTTGGTATATTTTTGCCATTTTGCACATACACTCTTCAGCTTTTGGAAATTTAGCCTGTGAAGACATGGAAGCACTGATCCATGGACCATCAAGCTTTTCTGGCATATAGCATCTTCGTGAAGGTGTAAGCAGCCTTGACAGAGCTGTTCTGTGAAGTGCTGGCCATCTGCACAACCCTCCCAAATCTCTGTGTTATCAAAGGGAAGTGCACATCATCCCTATTAAATTGCTTTTGTTCTTGTTTTCCTGCTAATAAGGTTGGGAGAGTGATTACCTCTCCAATATTATAAATTTTGCCTCTCCTCTCCTCTCCTTTCCTCTCCTCATTTTAAATTAACACTGTGACATCCCATCACTTTTCAACCATTTTCATTGAGAGATCTGCCAGGGATGTGTATTTTTGTCTTGATGACTGAGGCAAACAGGAATGGACTGTGTCTAAACATCAAAAGGCTCTGCAAACCACTGTCCTCATGTCCTTTTTGCACCCATTCCACATATTATTTGTCTTGAAGAGTCATAGGGTTTCATGTGGCATGTCTGTAGTCTTAAAACCTTACTATTATATATCATCTTGATAGATGTATTGTGAATGCTGTGTTTCAACTTCTTGAGTGGTTCTTTTAAAGCATGATGACCAGGCTTATGAAATGTATGTTTCATAATGGAATAGAACAGGCCAGGCTAGAAAGATTTTGTAGAATGATGTTTGAAGACACTGCATAGGACAGAGGCAGTATTCTTGATGCTATACTTATCTGTATCTTTTCTGTACCTGTTTGCTTCTTTAAAATCCATTTGCTTTCTTTAAAATCTTGGCTAGAATAGTAGATATGTTAGCCACCTCACCAAGTCAATTACAAGTCTAATTTTGGAACAAGAATATATTTGGGGTTACTAATAAAATAATTCTTTGGAAATTTTTCAAAACATGATTTAGGAAAGAAAGGTTTTATTCACTTTTCCACAGCATTAAAAAGGAAATCTATGTTTGTGTGGATACACAAAGCCCGCAAGTTAAAAACCAATATTAATAAAACTGTGTCACATATCAGTACTCCAGATGGTGGGGTCTATTTCTGTTGTGAGAAAACCTACTCAGAAGAAAAAAACTTCCACTAGAAATCACATTACTTTTTACCACGCATGTTTCTTTCATTTACTCAAATGTAAATTTTTAGGGTAACACTAATGTTATTACACAGGTATGACACACATCTGTGATATGCACCATGTGAATTTGCTGTGCTGTTTCAAAGACTGGTTTACATTTATGGAGCTTTTAAAGTCCAGCCCAAACTTCTGGAAATTTAACAAACACATTTTTGACCTCAACCCTTCATGTGCACAATATTGTTGGCCAATTTGTCCCAATTTTACAGGTTTTTAATTTCAAAGTTGTCAGAGCAACAAACTTGTAGCTAGTGTTACTTTAAAACAGTTCAACATACAAATGGCAAGCTAAATTCAACCCTGCTGAATTAATTCCAAGGAAGTAAATGAGATAACACCTGAGTTGAATTTAATAGAGTAAACCCCAAATAAGATTTGGAGAAAACAAAGAAGCACAAAACAATCTTATTTCTTAGTCTGGTTGAAACTTTCTCTCACTCCTAAATCTAAAAGAAAAAAATAGTTATAAATAATTTATTCTTATTCATTATTTCCTTACCACTGTTTTTTGATGTTTTACACCAGAACATAAGCTACTGAATCAAACTCATAGTCTTTGTGCATGGGATTTGTGCATATCATGGGGTTCATATATCTTTTTCATATATCTTTACTACCCTTTAAAGATAGCAGTAAAAAAAAAAAAAAAAAAAAAAAAAAAAGCTTTCAAGTGAATTCACTTTTTTTCAGAACAAGGACAGAGGCATGTTGATCTTAAAATGTACTTACTGTTTCCCTTGTTGTTTAATAGCATTTATAGTGCAATGCTTCATAGGAAGAAGATGGTAATATTCAGCTTGGCTATAGAAAAGTATAATTTTTTATTTCTTCCTGTAGTTTTCCTTTCATTATTTCTGAATATTTGTATCTACTGCCATTAGCATCCAGGTTCCTCACTCACATGGAAGACCAATCTACTTGTAAGTATGAGAAAATCCACTTGTTAAACTGGTAATTGAATATTAAAATGATACATCAGAATGACAGCATTATTTCAGACTAGCACTTTATGTGAACTTCCACAGGTCCATATATTAAGAATAAAGTTATCAACAGTCAACAACTCTTCACTGTGATGCCCCTGAATTTAATAAACCACAAAAACAGCTTTATGGTATTTTAATTATTTCATTCTGATACAAAGCAGCAAGACACAGGATGTAATCGTCTTCTGAATCTTAAAACAAACAAACAAATGAAACAGCAATAACAACAACAACAAACATGACTTGTTTTCAACTGAACTCAAAAGACAAGTTTTCATAGACACAGCCATCTGGTGACAAGAAATCTCTTATTTTATCCAGATTAGTCAGACTTACTTAATATTAAACATTATTTTAAAAGCATGTGCTAAGCATTCACTGCCAAAACCTGATTATCACTGGACATGAGTTTTCTAGACCAAAGGCTTAGTTAGGCTCCATGGAAGTGCCTAAAATGCCCTCGAGTAACAGCTCATATATCAAATCTACATTGATACTTTCTTTACATAAGAAGAATGAAAAACAAATTATGTTCAAATTACTTCTACCTAAACTCACATAAGTAAACAAGACTTAGTAAAATCCAAAAATCTGTGTACACCAGTATACTGCTGTAAATAATTGGTGTGATTTTAATGTAAACAGCATTAACAATACTTAACTAGACTTGGAATATGTTGACCTTGGCAGAACAAAGATCTGAACTAGCTTGAAATTGGTGCTTTGTATGAAGAGTAATAGTACAGATAAAGAGAAACTTCCTTTAGTGATTTCTTATGGAAAATATTTTGGATTTGTGGAATTTACATGATTTGAGGTTTTCCTGTAACCCTAGCTAATATCCTGGTAATCTTTTCATGCTCATCAGTAACACATTGTTATGCCTATAAGCACTATGTCTACATCTTTTCCAGTTTAAGACTCATTAAAACTTTAGCAGGCATGAGTAATACTATCAAAGAAGATAATACAGGATTCATTGTGTCATATAATACTTATAGATTCCACTACACAAGGAAAAAGGACTAAAATTAAAGCCTTCTGTATAAATGTTAATTATTGAAAGAAAAAAACACTTATTTAATATTTATGTCTTCAATGGAGTTTTGTTAGTAAATAGGTCAAAAATAGGTCAAAAGATATCTATTAACAAACTATTTTTAAAATGATTCCATTAGAATGACTCTTTCTTGACGTTGCATGAGTTGTTAATGAGATCAGGCTCTTATTTTAGGCACTGAAGAAAACACCACCAAAAAAATGTCTTAACGGATTTAAAGCACCATTTCAGCGTGAGGAGAATGGATAGATCATAATTTTTCTTGTTGTTATAAGTGTGTATATGCTTGTGTGTATACCAGAAAGATGGTGAAAGACAGAAAAGTAGATTAAATGGTTAAACTGCACTCACTTAAAATTCATAGTAATAATAAACAAAATATGAAATATTTAAAAGTTATTGTAGTACAAAAATATAATTAAAACCAGTATTTTTTATCTTATATGGAAAAACAACAAAATCTGCATTTCAAAAAAATACATAATAATGATAGTTATTCAATACATGCAATCACACAAATTGGCCAACAAACAGGGATACATTTTGTTCAGTTTATTTATGTAAATAGAAACTTATCAGTCAATATTATCTTCATTATTTTTTACTGCTATCCCTAAGTGCCAAGGAGTCCTACTGAAAGAAAAATATAAAGTACCAATCAAAAAACTGTTAGATTGGGGGTGGGGGTGGAGGGAGGAGGAGGAGTAATTTGTTTTTGTATTGATACTGTCTGAGTACTTGATGTGAGTATGAAAGAGAGAATGTGCCCCATAACTACCAACCTCACCTATACCTCTATCAATCTCACCTTAGTACCTTAATAGGTAGTATTTTAAATTCATAGTCATAGTGCAATTTCTAAGACTGCTTTTCATTTACTCTAACTACACAGGGATGGTTGCAAAGTTATGTTCAAGATATATAGTTTATGCAGATGACATAAGATAAGTAGGAATTTATTGTAAATTCACAATTTAACTTTGCAGCTGTGAAAGAGCACTGATGATTATGGCTTTTAAATTCCAAAAGCCATTTTCCACTGGTTTAAACTTAAGAGATTAAAAATATCTATTACTATTTATTAATTGTGCTATTTCTTAGCAATCCAGCTCTTTGAAAATGTCTTTCTATTAATCACAGTCTGACTTCATCATTAAGGGGCCGTTGTTAGAGAATAACTTTGCAACTCTAGTGAATGAACTGAACTGCTACAGTGTTCATGCACTAAGGGAGACTCAATGAAATTAGATTCTCTCCCTGTAGGGGGTAGACATTGACTGCTGTCTGATGGCAGCAAATAGAGGTCTAAATATTTCTTCTGAGATGGTTGTTTTACCTTCTCATACCTTCATCCTTTTTAAATTGCCACATTCAAATGATTACTGTCAACAGATTGGATTTTCTTTTTTTATTATTCTTTCTTTTTTCTTTTCCTAACAGGAGAGTCAGGCTAACATCTATCATGCACAAAGGATACCTGCAGCAGCCAAAAGCCATGGCTAATTAAAAGGACCATATATACTTGTCTGTCCAAGAGCAAAGAAAATAACTCTTCTGCAGAGGGGAAGACTACTGTAAGCATTTTATAGGCATAACTATGCAGACTCATTTGTCCCACTTCCAGTGTTGACAAGAGCCACCAACCTGGGTAATAGTTCAGAATAAATTAAGCCTAAAGTGAGAAGTGTCATCTCACTGGATCCTCTGGAAAATAAATTCAAACATACTTCTGGTATGCATTCCTACACTGTGTCATCATCTACTTGAGATGCCAACAGATCCTTTTTATACTGCATGTGTTTATTTCTCAGACAGAACATTTTGTATATGCAGTGTACACATTCTTTTACATAGGCTGGCATTCCACCTGAAAGTTCATCATGGAAAGCTTGTTCATGTACTTCAGCATATATGCTACAGTGGTAAACATGCTCCCAATAGCAAAGTAAAACTCTGGTAGGAGGTTCGAAGAATATGTGTGTGCTAAGATCAAATCTTGACTTCAAGTTCAAGCACAGTTTAACTGCGAATCCAAAGTTGTAAATACAAAGTAAAGGCAACTTTAAGGCTGCTTTAAACCAAGCATGAAAGACTGAGGAGTCAAAGTTGAGAATCTATACATCT
Source organism: Heteronetta atricapilla (assembly GCA_011075105.1). NCBI lineage: Eukaryota > Metazoa > Chordata > Aves > Anseriformes > Anatidae > Heteronetta > Heteronetta atricapilla. The sequence continues at coordinate 8,736,358 of CM021731.1, read as the reverse complement.
GTTTCTAATATGCTTCTTGCATTTTAGACAAGCTTTGTTTCAAGCTTTACTATCACTGTAGTTGACACAGTTTGTTAATTTATAGTTTGGCGGCATTCTCTTTACATTTCAGTCAATGGTTTGGTAAACAAAATAATGCATCTTTTTTTTGCAGGCTAAATTACTTTAATTTTTAAAAATTCTTAAGATTTATAATTCTTCCTTCCTCTATTCCCTCTTCTCTCCCCTTCACAGAAAAGAGTAGGTTTACAGTATTTTAGTTTCTTCATTTAGGGATTTTTGGTTTTGCATTTCATCATGAAAATGATTAAACTCTGATTCTGCTCTGTAATCAGATACACAGTAACATACATCAATAGAGAAATGGACATATGTGTTACTGATATCATTATATATCTAAGTTTCAGATAAGAAAGCAGCTTCAGAGCTATACTGTCTGAGTATTCAGGCTGAAGTGGCAGGACCAGGTCACAGTGTAAAATAAAACAGGAGGAAATACACAAGGGATCTGCATGCAAACATTATTCTGGTTCATTTCTGCGCCAGCCTTCAGAGGATTCTCTCAAAAGTAAACACAGCTAATTAATTCCCAAGTAAAACAAGTAAAGGCAAATTTTCCACTTACTGTGTGCTGTTCTTTGTCCGTGCACTGAAGAAGAGTTCTGCAGCATTCACCTAGATCCAGGTTGATTTCTAAATTAGTCATACATGTAAGCAGGAGGAAGCTCATTGACTTTGTAACTGTGCAAAGAGCAACCCATCTCACTGCTGTGAGACAACCCTTCAGGACACTGTGTGGAACTTCAGCACAAGAGCGCAGCATGTATTACGCTTGAGGCTCTACCATTTCACCTACACCTGGGTGGATCTATCAGGATTCATCTCTATTAGCCAAACCGCCGTTTGGCTATGTGGTTTAAAGAAAAAAATAAATAAAAGGAGAGAGGGGGAGAGAGGGAAACAGAGGGGGAGAGAGGGAAACAGAGAGGGAGAGAGAAAGAAAAAAGGGCTTGCCGTTGTCACACTTGTTTCCTATTAAAGAGCCTTACGGTGGATTGAGTAATTGTGTATGAAGGTAGTCTGGCTGGCAGATGTGTGCAGCCCCAGTGGAGCACTAGATTCAAGGCAGATGGGTTGTACCAGGGCGCAAACAACATTGGAAAAAGAGAGGCATGATTAAAACAGCAGGCCTCCGTTTTACAGTGCTAGAAGTGTGGATAGCAGAAAAGCTCCCAGGAACTGCAGCTCCCCAAAATGGGAACTGTACAGACACAAGCAAACTGCAATAAAAAAAAAAAAAAAAAAAAAAAAAAAAAAAACCTGATAAAGCACGGTGGATGATCAAATTGACAGAGTTATGCAATACTGAAACCATCATGATTATTAATGAGCCTCTTCCCCCTTCTCCTTCCAGGCACTTACACTAGAAATACTCAGTTGCAAGAAGCATAAGCATGGGTTTATTCAAAACAGAATTCTGGGCTACCGTATGGTCTGAGGCATCTTTTGGAAATGGATTAGAGTTGCTTTGAGGGCTTTACATTGTCTGTAAAGTCTGGTTTAGTTTAAAAGAAAAAGAGAAGCTGAGTATTGGGAGTGAATCTGCCACTAGCAGTTATATCTGAGAACGGCTGAAGCAGATTATCAAAGAAGTGAACAAGGGAATCCTTATTATAAACTTCTGTCTAACATACATTGGGCCAAAATCAGCCCTGGTATAATCACACCAGTATACGTCAGGGGTGATTTTATCAAGCTGCCTCTCCCAGGTTATTGAAATTTGGCTACAGCAGATGGTCAGATAATCCCTGTTATCACAACAATGGTTTGTAATGATAGTACACTTTAGACTCTTATGCAGGAAGGAGAGAAGAGCTGTTTGTGAAGTATAAAAATGATCTCAAGTGCAGAGCTCCCAAGTGTGAGCTCATGTGTTCACCGGCTGTCTACTTTGAGGTTTAAGTGGAACTAAAATAAGGCTGACCCACCTTTTGCTGGACTTTTGCTCAAAAACAATGAGTCTGATACAATTCCCTCAGTGAATTTCCACTGCAGCTTTCTCCAGTAAAAAAGACACCCCGCTACAGATGCGTATATGTGAGCTTGTAACCCTGAGATGCCTTTCTGGTTAATGGTGACAAACAGGACATTCTGGAACAGTAAATATGAACCTACATAAGTATCTACAATAGGTTAGACAAAACACATTTTATTCCTATTGATATTGTGGGATTTCACATATGTGTTAGTTTAAATAAATCCCCCACTCTGAGTGTCCAATCCTCAGGCAGTTTAATTTGGTATTGATCAGTAGAGTTATGATGTTTTATAAAAACTCTGATTGTGACCATACAGTCTCAAGCAATATTACTTCAGTATTCTAGGATGCCATCATAGAATACTATAGTACTTATTTATTGTGTATAGGGAATGCTGGTCCTTAATATATACCAGCTGTTTTATCAGACCCTTTAGACAAGAGTGGGTTATATACAAAATCCTATGGATATTTCCCATGTAATCTCTTGTTATTAATTTTTCAATAAGGCCCATTCATAGCCAGGTAACTGAAACAGCGAAGGAAACATAAAAAATGGGCAAAAAAATCTTTTTTGTGGAAAAGTTCCTTAAAGTTCCTTTCTGTATGTGTGTGTGTGTGTGTGTGTCCTAGGATTGTTTTAGCACAACAGGAATTTAACAAGAATGTATTTTTCATTGCTCCCTTAGTCTGAGCTAAGATCTAGATTGTTGGTGTGCCCTTCTCTCTTAATGAGAAAAGGACCACACAAAACAAATTGAGAAAGATTTAGGGATTAATGAGCCTTAACATTCCTATGCAAGAGTCTCCTACAGTTAGAAGACATCTCAATATAAGATTTATTGAAAGTCTTAAGTTCTGTCTGGCAGCAGCACAGACTTGTTAGTATTCTTAACACTGAGCGGATATGGATAAACACTGAGCGGAAATGGATAAACACTGTTATCCATTTCAAGCCTAAATTTTGGAAAGCTAAGGGTTCACCTTCAGTCCAGAAACATTTTCTGAGACTGCTGATGTCTTGTACAAAATGGACTTCAAATTTTCAAAGACAATCAAATGTATTCCAACCTACAACTGTATAGTCCAGCTAATTTCCACAGGTTTGCTGGAATTAAGTTATTTCAATGCCTGTACTTTTCATGACATATGAAAATTTTCCCTGGCTCTGTTTTAACATGAGAGAGCTACACTGTTTAGGCTGGTAGCTGGAACACTCACCTGAAAAAAAGAGAGATGGAAAATGTCTCTTGTTCTGTTTATCAGACTGTTTATTCAAAGCTGGTTTAATGAAAAATATACAAACAGTCTTTGAAAGGAGGCAGAGCTATGTTTGATCCCTTCAGGAAAAGAAAGAACCAGACCAAGGATTGGGATATTTATATTCCAGAAGAGGGCTTCAACAGAAATGTTTTACAGTTAAAGGCAGCTCTGTTACAGGTGTCATTTCTGCTTTTCCCCTGCTTCCTCTGACCTTCTGAAAAGAAATCAATAGACATACACTTTCAGGGAAAGAATCTAAATGAAAGAAGAAACTTAAGCTGTCATATAACGAAAACACCACAAATACACAACAGGGGAATTTGACAATGACCTCTTCTCTCATTTTCTGTAACATCATGTTCAGTATGTTGGGTGCTGAAGATAATGTTCCTGGATACTTTGGTGCTATGGAAAGGGCAATGGTATGTGTTTTGTATGGATTCCTCTATAGATTCAAACATCTCAGACTCTAAATCCTTACAAAGTCCAGTTCACATCCAATAATCTAGACTTTTCTTTTGCTGTGCAAATTCTTTACCAAGGTGACTTGTGTAATTTGTGTAACACACAGGTAAAAAGTAACAGGATCTGTGTCTTCTCTACACATTTCTTCAAACCATTTGGAGGCAGTGGGAGACAGTGCCCTGTTACCTTCAGAAGATGTTGACATATTTTGAGTTTTTCTTATATATAAATGTAGAAGTGACTGTTACTATTAATGAGGAAGTGCCATAGGGTATTGACTTGTACTTTATATTTTAAATAGGAACTTTCCTGGCAAATTTGTCTTAATTCATGTAGTTCCTGGTATATTGTTTTATATGACTTCTGAGAAGGTAGTCTTTCAGAATAGTGGGGAAGACTCTCTTTCAATTTACATCTCTATAACTTCACTTACTTCAGGATAAGTCCTTTCCTGGCATCTTCAATCATGCTAGGATGGCTCTGTTGTCCATGAAACTGTTACATGACCACCCACTATTAAACAGATGTTCCCTGGCTCAAAATATAAATAGAGTCTGGAGCGTGAAGCTGGCTGTGATTTATTTAGGTAACTGTGACCTTGTACAGAAATATTCTCACTTTTTTTTTTCTTTTTGGCAAAAAACCTTTTGATTTTCAGCAAATGAAAGCTCCTGGGCTAGAAAGGGGCTTTTTCTTTCACATATAATTATAGTGAGATTTACCTGAGTTACCGGATGTAAAAAATTGCATTCTTCAGGAAAATATTGGCAGAATATGAAAAGCAAAAATAATATAGATTTTTTTTTTAGAATCTTTGACCATGTCCTCTCTTAAGTGAAATGATTAGGGTAAGAGTAATGACCTCTATCTCTGCAAACTAAATGATTTAAGCATTTTGTTAAAAAAGAACAACAATAACAACAACAACAACAAAATAAATCATTAATGTTTCCGATAGAATTTCTCTGATTCCTCTCCAAAGAAGCTCAAGAAATTTTAAGAGCTTACCCATTGTATTAGTGATATTTCAGGGTGGTCTGATGCTCTGGTAGCATACTGGTGACAGAACTGTGTCTATAATGGGAAGACAAGAAGGTGGCAACTGGAAGAGGCACAGTGAGTTCACTGTGGAGCAATGGACCACATCTAAATAGTTGTAGTTCAAGGATTTCACTATTATATCTTCTCTGGCAACAGAAGGCTGTTCTATTTAGCTGGGATGGGTAGAAAATCTCATGAAAGCAATGCAAACCTTAAGAGGATTGTGACAGCCTTCTAGGCCTGGTGGTCACTTGCAATCAGTAGCAGGGGTGCCTCCATTACATACCTTTCTACTATCCTAATGTAAGTGAGTGAGTGAGTGAATACGTATGTTAGACTCAGCTCCACCTGGCAGTACCAGAACTGCAGGATATATCCTGAGTGAATGCATTTGCATTCAACAAATCTACGTGTTTTCAGAAGTGCTGACTTTGTGGGGAGAAGGATATGTAAAGCTGTAAGGGATGGAAAATGGGATGTTGGAAAGCAGACTGCTACATTGCCAGAACAACTCATCCTAATCACTGTCTGCTCCCAAGCTACCTTTTGAGCAATGACTTGTGCTTCAGGACCCCATACAGATGACATACTATTACAATCTAAGTGCTACTGACTAGGGCTGTGGGGTGAAACTGTCCCCAAATCATTTTCTAAGCCTGGATAATGAGATGTGTGAGCTGGATGTAAATGAAAGGAGGACAGTGCCCATAAACTTGGCTGCCCATAGATGCTGTAGAAAGAGTTCAGGTCCAGGTCTGGGCCTTGGGCATAGCGGCCTCACCTACTGTTCATTATTTAGTTTTCCCAGTTCAGTGTTTTTAGAAGGTCTCCCCAGATATAGTTCTGTTCATTTAACTCCCTTTATGCAATCTTATGTTTTTTAAATGAGAAAGTATTTCTCATTCTGAACATGAAGACAGGGCAATTTATTTCCCAGGTTTCTGGGTGAGGGCCTAAGACGGAGTCACATGAGAGTTTTAGCAAGAATCCCTAGAAATCAAATCCAGGCAGTCTTTATTGTGAGATTGGCCCTGGAAACAAGATTACAGTTTTGTAGTTATATAAATAGTACAGGACGATATAAATTGTGCTAGGACTCAATATTGTTTTGTGGTTTAAAACTGTGAATATTCCATAACACTACATCATGTATAATAGGTTTTGCATAGCCCTGACTTAAATGTGTCAGGAGGCAGTGGATGGGAAAAGATGTACACACATCATGTAAACTACATTGCATGATCTGGGACCATGCCCACAGAAGCGAATGGTAATTAGGATTGTCACCTCTAAAACCGTTTCTTCAGACATGGATTAACTTCAGATGAAGAAATCAATGGGGTCAGGGGTCTAGGAAAGACTGGAGGAAAACCAGATGGTCTAAATGGTCTGTGAGCTAAAAGACCTAAACTAACCAGTTGGTGTAAATATGGGTTTGAAACTAGCCAGATGAGTTGGGAATTGTTAAGTGTGCTGTGAAGGGAGAGGATGGGAAAAGAAAGTTGGCAATTAATGACTTCTTGTCTAGTTAATACAACAGTTTGCCAACAAGAGGTAACAGTCTAGGTTCTGAGGCTAAGATTTATCCCAAATCTTAGCCAATATGATGACACTTAGGCAGTGCCAAAACCAGGAATTTCCATCTCCATTCCCTCCCTCCCGCCCCCCTCCATCTGGGGTGTGTGGGAGGAACTGAGATCTGGTGGTGGTGGACTTTCTGTATGGTGATGGTGAGGTCACAGGGGCTTATGAAATTCTACTGAAGCCTTAATCAATTCTTATTGCTGCAAAGCCTGTATGAAGTCATTCAGAGCTTTCCCAAGTAGGGATGAATATTACTCAAATCATAGTCTAAGTATTTCATATTTCTTAGTGCACCGGAGCCGGTGGGGGGGCAGTGATGGTGGCGGCGGTGCTGCGGAGAGCGGTGGTGACAGCGGGTGTCTTGGGGCAGTGCTGAGCACTGGGGAATAAATATTTTATTTATCCAGTCACTAGTGGAATTTCCAGTCACTAGTGGTGTTCCCCAGGGCTCAGTGCTGGGGCCGATCCTCTTTAACATCTTCATCGATGATCTGGACGAGGGCATTAAGTGCACCCTCAGTAAGTTTGCAGATGACACCAAGTTAGGTGCGTGTGTCGATCTGCTCGAGGGTAGGAAGGTTCTGCAGGAGGATCTGGATAGGCTGCACCAATGGGCTGAGGTCAACTGCATGAAGTTCAACAAGGCTAAGTGCCGGGTCCTCCACTGGGGTGCAATAACCCCAAGCAGAGCTACAGGCTGGGAGGTGAGCGGTTGGAGAGCTGCCAGGCAGAGAAGGACCTGGGAGTATTGGTTGATAGTTGGCTGAAGGTGAGCCAGCAGTGTGCTCAGGTGGCCAAGAAGGCCAAGAGCATCCTGGCCTGTATAAGAAACAGTGTGACCAGCAGGACTAGGGAGGTGATCGTCCCCCTGTACTTGGCTCTGGTGAGGCCGCACCTTGAATGCTGTGTTCAGTTTTGGGCCCCTCGCTACAAGAAGGACATGGAGGTGCTTGAGCGAGTCCACAGAAGGGCAACGAAGCTGGTGAGGGGTCTGGAGAACAAGTCCTATGAGGAGCGGCTGAGGGAGCTGGGATTGTTCAGCCTGGAGAAAAGGAGGCTCAGGGGCGACCTTATCGCTCTCTACAGGTACCTTAAAGGAGGCTGTAGCGAGGTGGGGGTTGGTCTATTCTCCCACGTGCCTGGTGACAGGACAAGGGGGGAATGGGCTTAAGTTGCGCCAGGGGAGTTTTAGGTTGGATGTTAAGAAGAACTTATTTACCAAAAGGGTTGTTGGACATTGGAACAGGCTGCCCAGGGAAGTGGTGGAGTCACCATCCCTGGAAGTCTTTAAAAGATGTTTAGATGTAGAGCTTAGAGATATGGTTTAGTGGGGACTGTTAGTGTTAGGTCAGAGGTTGGACTCGATGGTCTTGATGTCTCTTCCAACCTAGAAATTCTGTGATTCTGTGATTCTGTGATTCTCCACCAGAAGCATTTGTACCAGCTAGAGATCTACAGAGGTTGCAAAATTGGGTCCATTTCCATATTAATGCCTTGAAATACTAAATGAATAATATTTGTGGATTAAACTCCTTGTCAAAAGAATATGAAAAAAATGCAGTATGTTTATAGATAACAGGACTTCCTAAAATGCCCTCCTGCATAACTACACCCTAGTGAAACAATCAGTTTTGTTTTTTAGAGAATTTATGATTGCACACTGCTATTTTTTCATCTATGTTAAAGAGAGAAGGAAGGAATGTTAACAGGGAGAATATGTTCATAGGTTTTTACTACTGTCTCCTAGTGGAGGTGCTTAGGGAATTACATCATGGTGAGTTGTTCCAGCAAGAGCATAGACATGTCTTTCGGGTTGTTTTTTCAGCAATTACCAGCAGTTACCGGTAGTTAATAAATATTTCTGTAGTGACTTATTACCGTGCTTCTTAGCAGTGCTGATAAACTTGGATTGTAGTGCTCTTACCACAAACCATTTGCATCAAGAAACCCAAAGCTCAGATTTAAGAGAGTGAAAGAGTATACAAAGCAGGTTAGTATGTTTTAGGATTCATGTATCTAATCCTCCCGCTCCTCCTCCATCAGTAGCCCCTGTTAAACATATTTCTTTTCTGTGAAAGTGCCTGAAATCCAGACTAAAAGGATCAGTCTAAACCACTCAGTGCAGCAGAGCCTTTTTTCTCAGTCCAAACTTGCACATATCATTATTTACCCCTACCACAAAGTTTCAGAAATCCTCTGAATAATTCTGCAAACCGAAAGGCTTTTAAATTACTCCACAGCCTCACCAGTTTCATTTGCTTGTTTGGTTGGTTTGGTTGTTTTTTTTGGATACAATTTCCAGACTCTGGAAGCTGGTGTATTTAGGTGTGTTATGGGTATATTGCTTCCTTTTATTACCCCTTAGTCTCTCAGTCTATCAAAAGACAATGATACTGCTCTCCAGAAATGTGCTTTGAGATTTATGGATGTTAAATGCAGAACAAGCAGGAGTTTTTATTATATTAAAAGGTGGGACTTCCACAGGCTTAGTTAAGTGTTGTAAAATGCATACTTCAGTAGGAGTTTATGTATTTTTAAATAACAATGTACTTTTTCTGTAATTCTTAGACGATAGAAAGCTGCAAAGGGAGAGAAAAATTACTGACCAGTTTCTCACTATTCTAAATAATCAGAGCTCTGCTTAATTTTGCAAGCTAAGAATTGGGAGTTCCTCAGTTTTACTACATATTGGGATTTTCCTTCTCTTTGAAGATCTGCTTCTTTGATGTCGTCAGGGGAAATTTATTTTGGTCCCATAAGTGATGATATTCATATTTCTGTAAATAAAAATTTTAATGTATAATTCTTCCTTCATCCTACTTTACAAATTTTGCCTATGTGAAGCTGCTTAAGTTAAAAAATTAGAAACATTGGTTATAACTATTTATCTTATTTACATAGGACTGTTAAAGAAGACAAAACAAAAACAAATCTCAAGTCCTTTTTATATGGGAAATTTCAAGTGGAAAAGGAAGCTGTTTCTCATTGTTCAAATTCTCATTCTACAATAATTTTATATTTCAGAGTGGCATGTTACATGTGTCATTTTATTTATGTTGTAGAACCCAACAAGATAAATACAACCTATTTAGTAAGTCCAGATTTTGCTATGACCACAACTTAAAAGCACAGGAAGTTCAGTTTCTTTAACATAACATTTACCTCTGTCTCTCTATTCATAATTTAGTGGCCTGTTACTACTTCAGTTCCCATAGAGGTTTCTCATTTTGACCCTTTCTGGTTGCAGTTTCTCTTAAACTTGCCCTGTTTTTATACAGACTGACTCCCCTTCAGCATCTCTTTCCTCTGACCTGTGCATTTTGACTTTTCACTGGTTGATGCAGTGAAGAAAATAAATGCTTTCCTGTTTAGACTTGCCAAATCTCATTTTGGAACCAAATTGAAAAACTTGAGGCTTGCATCTTGTTCCAGATTCAACTTAGTATCCAAGAGGTATTAATGGTTTGATTAAAAGGGCTCAGATTCATCTCAGCTCATCCTAGCTCATCACAGCTTCCTGACTTGGATCCCTGCAATGGCCTTTTACTTACTTGTCTAACTGAATAAACTCTGAACTATGCTCATTTTTAAGACATTTTACATTCTTTTCACTATATGATATCGTTCAGGCTTTTTATATAACTTTATTGTCTTGTTCACTTGTTCACTTACCCCTTCTCCCATTCCTTATGTTCCAGCCATATTTTTTTTCTGTTAATATTTCCACTTTAGCTTGTTCCTATTCAGATGTTATGTCTTAAATTCTTCCTAGTCTGTGATTCTTCCTCTTTTAATTCTTTCTCTGCTTTTGAATTATTTTCTCAACACCATTTTCTCCTGAATCTACATAGAAGTACACACTTTAAGTCTGTCTTTGGAGCAAAAATAACTTTTTGTTATAAGCAATTAGCTGGTTTAAATTGAGTAGATAAACCATGATGTCATCTCACACTAAAACAGACTATATTGGATGAGAATCATAGAATCATTAAGTTTGGAAAAACCTTCAAGATCCTGTGGTGCAGCCATCACCCAACCACTGATGAGAAGCAGCATAGTTGGCTGGGTGGGCCAGGATGAAGGAAGAACAAGATTCTTCCCTAGTAATTGGGTGCAGAGTTGTCATTTTTCAACCCTTATGCTTTACCTGACCCTGGCTATAAAGCCATTCACATAACTTCTTAAATCTGCATCTTTTTTGAATATCTCAATGGTGCAACAAAGTATTGTGTGGTTGCATGGTGTTTCTTCTGCTAAGAGACTCAGCATCCTGAATGTCATTTTTAATCTATTGTTTTATTTACATCTTGATACACTGTATTTTCAAGGGCAGGTGCTCATTTAATATACTATTGTTTGCATTACAGTAACATGAAGACACACTGGACAGAAGCAGGGCTTCATGGTACCAGACTCTAGAAATAACCCTTTCCTGAAGACTTTCTCATTCAAGTTTCCAAGACTCTTTGTCCATTTAAACACATATAGGATGTTTTGAAGATTAAGCAAGGATAATGCAAAAATAATATATTCATGAAATTACGTAACATTATAAAAGTTTCTTACTAAGTCTCAAGTGATCAGCTGTAACATTTTACTTCTTTGCAGCTATAACTTCCCATATGTGGATACATACAAGCTATTTGAAATTCTCTAAAAATGAACAGACATTAGACAAAATATCACCAGTATAACACTTCTATTGAGAAAAAAATCACTGAAGAATATCACCAAAGGTCATGAAATTTTTAACCTCAAGCTCTGCTCTTCACCATCATAAAAATGACTTTTTTTTTTTTTTTTTGCAAGTTAGACTGTTTGTGTTCTATCTGGAGTTCATAAAATTTTATATTTCTGCAGACTCTGTCCCTTTTAGTGCAAGATTAATTGCATCTAGATAAATGAAATACTGAAATTACCCAAAGAGGTCAGGGGTAAATTCAAGTTAAGTGGCCATTTGAAGAAAAACATTTACGCTGACAGGACAAGAGTTTAAATGCATAATGCAAGTTACTTCAATAAGCAGACACAAATTACCTAAAATGGGAAGGGTAAAGAAGAAGGGGAAGAAGAAGAAGGGGAAGAAGAAGAAGGGGAAGAAGAAGAAGAAGAAGAAGAAGAAGAAGAAGAAGAAGAAGAAGAGGAAGAAGAGGAAGAGAAGGAAGAAGAGGAAGAGGAAGAGGAAGAGGAAGAGGAAGAGGAAGAGGAAGA
>CM021731.1:8606796-8724529 GCA_011075105.1 Heteronetta atricapilla | reverse complement strand
TCTCTTTCTCTTTCTCTTTCTCTTTCTCTTTCTCTTTCTCTTTCTCTGATCCAAATAAAAACATCTTCACATTTATTTTCCCAAGTGATGTAACAGCTAATTTAGAGCCCCTTTGGCAATACACATATAGTTGAGAGCTATACCTCCATTTTCATTGTCACATTTCTGAACAATGAATTTGATCATGTGGTGTTTGCATCATTATGTAATAATACATACAGTCATGATGTTAGTTACATCCTTTCATGCAGTTAACCCATCCTACTCATCCCTTTCTTCCTCACTATCCCACTTGTGCAGTATAAATCTGTGATAAACAGGACTCACCGGACACTTTTAGCTCTTTGAAAGCTCTTCAAAGCTTATTTTTTTTCAGAGGCTCCAGAACAAATTACATAGACTTTATGTGTATTGCGTAACACTTATCTTTCATAGAAATACTTTTAATAACTACAACTGGGTCTTGCTGGGATGTTAAATTTCCCTGCAGTAGCCCATACAGTGTGCTGTGCTCTGCACTTGTAGCTAGAACAGCAGTGGTATCACACTGGTGTTGTGTCTGCTGCTGAGAAGTGCTGGCACAGCATCAGGACTTTCTCTGATCCTCCTAGGGAGTGGGCAAAAATGTGTGAAAGAAACATCACCAGGGCAGCTGACCTAAACCAACCAAAGGGATATTACATACCATATGATGCCACACTAAGCAATAAAAGGTGGAAAAAGGAGGAAGGGGTGTGGGAGGGCTCTCGTTACGAAAACGTCTGTCCTCCTCCTGAACACCGGCTACGTGCGTTGAGGCTCTGCTTCAAGGATGTGGTCAAGCATTGCTCATTTGTGGAAAGTAGAGAGTAATTTATTTCCTCTGCACTTCCACATAAGCTTTACTTTGTTGTTGTTATTCCCTTTCCCCCTCCCTCTTCCCCTTTCCTTTTTTTTTCCCTTTAGTTGAATTGTTTAATTAATAATAATATTTCCTTATTTTTTTTTCTCTTTAATTAAATTATCCTCAACCTGTGAGTTGTTTCTTCCTTTCCTTCTTCCCCTCCTCATCTGAGGAGGGGGAGTGAGAGAGCAGTTGTGGTGTTCAGCTGCCTAGCGTGGTAAAACCACCACAGTGCTTTTTGGCGCCCAACGTGGGGCTCGAAGGATTGAGATAACAATAGAATTGATTTAAACTCTTACAACTGACACACTTACTTGCTAGTCACCATGTTCAGTGTCCTGTTAATATTGACTTGTTTGATCATGTGTCATGCAATCTGTGTCATATTTTCCTTTCTCCTCTGTATCCAATCCATGGATACATGGAATGTGCTGCAATTTGTGTTCATTTTTTTAAAACTCACTGTGCTGCCAAGCACTGGCCTTCAGTTTAATCTGTCATTCAGGCTCTGCATTGTTATCATTTGGGTCTCATGGAAACTATCTTTTAGAGAATATTCAGAATTACACTGCCTTCCCTTCCTCATATGAAAATCAGTTTATGAATAATATAAACAGGAATGGTACCTTCTTCTTTCACAGTGGGCTAATTACAACAGTTTTTTGAGTATTTTGAATATCCATGTGTAACCCATATATTTCTATTTCTAATTCTGCGTAACAGGTCTCCTCTTCTCTCTGAGATTAGTTGATTGTGGGAGGTGGCAAGGTGTGTGGGAGGATATAGGCAGGTACCTGTCGTAAGTGTCTCCCCCAAAAGTTTTGAACTTCACCCTGAACAAGTGCAAAATCCTAAAAACCTGATAGAATGTTTGAGAGTTGTATACCCTGACCCTGACAATGCCAGAGAACGACAGCTTGCAGCATTGTGCTGGGTCCTGGCTTACTCCTCTCAAACACTGTTTAACATTGTCCAGCACTTTGAAGAGAGGGATGAAGTCTCTGAATCTGATGACAAGATAACACATGCTGTGGCTGACCCAGAGGACCTACCGACTATGGTATCAGTCGCCCCCATAGTCAAGTCAAAACAATGGAAACAGAAGCCAGTTCATTTAGTAAGGGAAGAAACCTCTCCTAAGATGGAGGGAGAAGGGGAAAAGGCAGGCACCTCTAAAGCAGAGCCATCACAAAAACAGCAGGAAGAAGAGATGGAAATCATAAACGAATCAGAAACCACTCAATCCCTATCCCTGAGAGAGTTGTGAGAAATACGAAAGGATTATGGTCGACACCCAGGTGAACACATCCTCACCTGGCTGCTTCGATGCTGGGACACTGGGGCCAATAGCCAAAAATTAGAAGGCAAAGAAGCCAAGCAGTTGGGATCCCTCTCTAGAGAAACAGTAATTGATAAAGGAATTGGGAGAGGGACACAGGTTCTCAGCCTCTGGAGGTGACTCCTGACAGCTGTGAAAGAAAGGTATCCCCAGGAAGGGGATAAGGAAGACATTGTATATCAAGTAGGTAAGTGGGCCACTGTGGATAAAGGTCTCTAGCAAATGAGGTAATTAGCTGTGCTGGAGATGATTTGTAGTGATCTGGACAATTCCCAGACACCTAAAGATCCCAATGAAGTCCAGTGCACAACATCCATGTGGTATAAATTGGTGCGGAGTGCACCATCATCACATGCCAGTACACTGGCAATATTTAATTGGGATGAGGGGATGGGACCAACAGTGTATAATCTGTCCTGGCAGCTTAAAAAAATATGAAGACAATCTCTCTGCTCCACTACGGGCCTGTTTCTCAACTGTGGAGAAACTGTCCAAAAGACTTGATCACCTCATAGAACGAGTATATCCCTCCTCATCCAGATGGAGTGATATTTCAGCCACTAAGAATCAGTATTTTCCTGCTCGAGAGAGTACCCAAGATGCACACCACATGTCACCTTGTGGTTTTATCTGCGTGACAATGGGGAAGATATGAGGAAATGGAATGGTGTACCTACTTCAACCCTAGCTGCTTGGGTACGTGAACTGAAAGGAAATACTGCAGCAAGAAGAGGGGCTCCTGAGAAAAATGCTGCTCCAGTTTCTGTTGGGGAGTTCTCCAGAGGCAGTAGAAGAGCTGATGTTATTCTTGACCCTGATGAAAGCACCTCTGCTTCTCATTTGCAAGAATTAAGTGGAAGATGCTCCAACCAGGACTAGAGAGGCCCTGCCTCTGGCCAGGTAGAGGAGAGGGATAACCAGATTTGTTGGACTGTGTGGATCATTGGAACATTGGAACAACAAGAATACAAAGCTCTAGTGGACACTGGTGCACAATGTACTTTAATGCCATCAGGCTACCAAGGAACGGAACCCATCTGTATCTCTGGAGTGACAGGGGGATCCCTACAGCTATTTGTATTGGAAGCTGAAGTGAGTCTAACTGGGAATGAATGGCAAAAGCATCCCATTGTGATTGGCCCAGAGGCTTCATGCATCCTTGGCATAGACTACCTTAGGAGAGGGTGCTTCAAGGATCCAAAAGGGTAAAAGTGGGCTTTTGGCATAGATGCTTTAAGCACAGAGAAGATTAGGCAGCTGTCTACCCTACCTGGCCTTTCAGAAGACCCCTCCATTGTAGTACTGCTGAAGGCTGAAGAACAGCAGGTACCAATCGCTACTACAATGGTGCACTGACGGCAATATCACACAAACCGAGACTCCCTGATTCCCATCCATGAGTTGGTTCATCGGCTGGGGAGTCAAGGAGCGATCAGTGATCAGCAAGAGTTGCTCACCCTTTAATCATCCTATATGGCCAGTGTGAAAGTCTAATGGTGAGTAGATGTTAATGGTGGACTATCGTGGCCTGAATGAAGTCATGCCACCACTGAGTGCTGCAGTGCCAGACATGCTAGAACTTCAGTATGAACTAGAGTCAAAGGCAGCCAAGTAGTACGTCACAATTGATATCGCTAATGCATTTTTCTCCATTCCTTTGGCAGCAGCATGCAGGCCACAGTTTGCTTTCACTTGGAGGGGCATCCAAAACACCTGGAATAGACTGCCCCAGGGGTGGAAACACAGCCCTACCATTTGCCATGGACTGATCCAGTCTGCACTGGAACAAGGGGGAGTTCCTGAACACCTGCAGTACATTGATGACATCCTCGTGTGGGGCAACACAGCAGAAGAAGTTTTTGAGAAAGGAAAAAAAGTAATCCAAATTCTCCTGAAAGCTGGTTTTGCCATTAAACAGAGTAAGGTCAAGGGACCTGCACAGGAAATCCAGTTCCTGGGGGTAAAATGGCAGGATGGATGTAGCCATATTCCGATGGATGTGATCAACAAAAAACGGCAATGTCTCCGCTAACTAGCAAAAAGGAAACACAAGCTTTCCTAAACCTTGTGGGATTCTGGAGAATGCATGTTCCAGGCTATAGTCAGCTTGTGAGTCCTCCATATGGAGTACCTTAAAAGAGAAACTATTTTGAGTGGGGCCCCGAGCAACAACAGGCCTTTGAACAAATCAAAAAGAAATAGCTCGTGCAGTAGCCCTTGGGCCTGTCTGTACTGGACCAGCTGTGCAAAACATACTTTACACTGCTTCTGGGGATCATGGCCTCACCTGGAGCCTCTGGCAGAAAACCCCAGAAAAAAAACTCAAGGTCAATTTTTGGGTTTCTGGAGCCGGGGCTATCAAGAATCAGAAGCCAATTACACCCCAACTGAAAAAGAGATACTAACAGCATATGAGGGTGTTTGAGCTGCTTCAGAAGTTGTGGGTACAGAAGCACAGCTCCTCTTGGCACCATGGCTACCTGTGTTACATTGGATGTTCAAAAGGAAAATTCCCACTACACACCATGCGACTGATGCTATGTGAAGTAAGTGGATAGTGTTAATTACACAGCAGGCTCGAATGGGAAAACCTAATCACCAGGGAATCTTGGAAGAGATCATGGACTGGCCAGAAGGCAGAGATTTCAGAGTGCCGACAGAAGAGGTAACCCGTGCTGAAGAGACTCCACCATATAATGAGTTGCCAGAAGACAGAAAGCAGTATGTGTTGTTCACTGACGGATTCTGCTGTGTGGTAGGGAGCCATCGGAAATGGAAAGCTGCTGTGTGAAGTCTCACAGGACGAGTTGTGGAGGCCATGGAAGGGGAAGGTGAGTTGAGTCAGTATGCAGAAGTAAAAGCCATACAACTAGCCCTAGAGATTGCTGAAAGAGAAAAATGGCCAGTACTATATCTCTACACTGATTCATGGATGGTGGTAAATGCTCTGTGTAGGTGGCTGCAGCAATGGAAACAGAGCAGCTGGCAGCACAGAGGTAAACCTAACTGGGCTACTAACTTGTGGTAAGATATTTCTGCCCAGGTAGAAAACCTGGATGTAAAAGTACGTCATGTGGATGCCCACATGCCCAAGAGTCGTGCTACTGAAGAACATCAGAACAACAAAGAGGTGGATCGAGCTTCAAAAACTGAAGCGGCTCAGGTGGACCTGGGCTGGGGACAAAAGAATGAGCTGTTTGTAGCTCAATGGGCCCATGAAACATCAGGACATCTGGGGAGGGATGCCACATACAGATGTGCTCATGATCGAGGGGTGGACCTGACCATTGAGGCCATCACACAGGTTACCCATGAGTGTGAGACATGTGCTGTAATCAAATGAGCCATGAAAGTAAAATCTCCCTGGAACAGGAGGAGGTGGCTAGGTTTTCAATATAGTGAGGCCTGGAAAATTGACTATATCAGACCACTCCCACAAACCCACCAAGGCAAACTGTACATACTCACCATGGTAGAAGCAACAACTGGGTGGCTGGAAACATACCCCATAAACCATGTCACGGCCCGAAACACTATCTTGGGCCTAGAAAGGCAAATGTTGTGGTGTCATGGTACACCAGAGAGAATTGAGTCTGACAATGGGAGTCATTTCTGAAACAATCTTGTCACCTCCTGGGCCAAGAGACATGGTATTGAGTGGGTGTATCACTTACCTTATCACCCACGAGCCTCTGGGAAGGTTGAAAGGTACAGCGGACTGTTAAAAACTATGTTCAGAGCATTGGGTGCTGAGACATGGAAACAATAGGACATAAATCTACCAGAAGCCACTTGGCTAGTTAATAACAGGGGTCTGATAGCCGTGCTGGTCCTGCCAAAACAAAACCCCTACACACGGTGAAGGGAGCTAAAGTCCCCTTAGTACGTAGGAAAGTGGATGGGGAAGGTGGTGTGGGTTACTCCTGCCTCAGGAAAAGGCAAACCCACTTTACTTCTTCCCCTCCTCATCTGAGGAGGGGGAGTAAGAGAGCAGTTGTGGTGTTTTATTATTATTATTTTTTGTTTTGTTTTGTTTTACCATGCCTAGCATGGTAAAACCACCATGTATTAGATCACAATGGATGATTCCGGGGAAATGTGAAAATGTCTGTGAGAAAAAAAAAAAAAAAAAAGTGAGCTAATTATTTTGTATATTCAAATAGAGACTGTCCTGAATGCTAATGTTGACTGTTTTCTACTTGTCAGCTTAATCTAAGAAAGATGTTTAAGTTTCCCATACAGAAATTAAAGAAGTGATGGGCTATAAAGTGATGTTCCTCACACATACTGATCATTTTAGAAAGGAATTAATAATCCTCTGTAATGTTTAGTGCTTTCTTTTGACTATAGAAGAGCTTAGAAGAAAAGTTTTCAGATTAGCTGGCTTCAGAAGTCAACACTGTTTTGTCTCCCTCTTACCATTCTTCTGCTAAATCCTGGACCACTGCACTTTTGTTACTTCCATGTAACCAATGCAGACCAAATATGCAGATCATCACTACATAGCTATGTTGCTCAAGCAGTGCTAGATAACTACTTTTCTGTTTTGGAGTACAAATGCCTCTGCCTCCTCCTCTTGCAAGAGGGTTGTGAAGATACCCCAAACCTGACACCATCCTGAGGACTGTACACTGCCACCAATGTAGCCAATGTTCTGTTTGAAAGGGTCTGTCTCACATTTTAATGGAACAAAAATGTTCAAATAGATAAAAATAAACATTACATTCACTCATCCTAGAGTATCTTGTGTTTTTTTCCCTGTTTCCTGCTCCCTCAGAAGCTCTCATGCACACATTACATAGTGTCCAAACAAATTGGAACCTCCTGCTTGGCAAATTTCTCTCTTCTTGGAGCTCATTCAGGATTTTCCTGGCTGTGTCTTTAATGGAATGGCATCTGGACAAACCTCTACCTCCCAGGCCAGCCCTCTGACTTATTTTCAAATCAGCATTTAGGAAACTATGACTAGGCATAAATTTGTAAAGAAAGGAATACACCTTTCTCCAATGGGATCAGTCTAAGGCTTAATGCACTCTGTGGAAAGATCTTCACAGATATAAGGAAGGGCCTTTGTGTTAGACCTGTTGTTGGCATCCCTTTCAGAACACAGATCCAGGAATGTGAAGGTAAGTCTAAAATAATTCTATGATTTTTACTGTAAATTCATACATTTTGTAGTTTCTTTAAAAATAAAAAATTGTTTCATGATGGTTTGCTTTAAAGCTGGAAGAGAGCCAAGAACTACAAAATAGAAGACAGAAAAAAGTGTTATGCTGAGCAATGGCGTAGCTCTGATCAGTGATTCAAATATCTTTACTGATTGCTTAAGATCAAGTCTTGATAAAAACAAGGTTTCTTCAGCTCAGCTTTGATGTGGTTCCAGATAGAAGTTAAGAACTCAGCACATTTTTTGAATGGAAAAATTAAAAAAAAAAGAAAAAAATAAAAAAGAAAGAAAACCCAGGGCAACTGATCATCCCCAGGATAAACCAAGCCAAAATTATTCTTTCCAGAAAAATAGGATTTAGTTTCCAAAGTTGTGGTTTAATCTCTTTTTCACCATGGCTGTATCATGTTCATACACCAAGATGTAATATTAATGGCACTAAACAGTGTTCTTTATAAAGCCTGTGGGATACGGTATGTATAAATGTCAGTCCGTCATATAAAAACTTCTTTGACAGCCTTCCTCTGCTTAGCCAGACTTCCCAGAGAGACATAATAGTTGTGAGGTGCAAATGTGTGTATGGAGCTTAGCCTTATGGATTAAATTGTTGATGGACATTGATGAAAGACAAGCATGATCAAATGAGGCCTGCTACTGTCCCAGTGATTTAACCCCTTTACTTCTTGCCTCTGAGCTACTGTAAAAGAGCATACCCTTTTCTTTTTATATGCGGTTAATAGTAATTAATGTTTCAATTTATTACTATCGCTATTGCTATTGCTATTGCCATTGCTCTTATTCCTGCTATTGCACTTCCTGGCACTTTTTTATAGACAATATAAATGTTTCTAACATTGTTGTATGCAAATCAGGCCAAGTTCTAAATCTTTAAGGATGATTTCAAATCTAGGGTAGATTCACGTCATTTTGTCATCCAACTCATGTTTATGGCACAGCTACCATGAAATCAGTACTGTGTATGAAAGTATCCCCTATTACCCCAGGTTTCCTGACCATCAAGGCAGATTCCATCAAGTCCTGTGGTATAATGATAAGAACAGAATTGGTTTATTTTAGTGACTAGGCTGGGGGAACCAAATGCAGGACTGCTCCCTGAAAGCTCCCTAATATATATAAT
The DNA here is from genome assembly GCA_011075105.1 of Heteronetta atricapilla. Classification (NCBI taxonomy): domain Eukaryota; kingdom Metazoa; phylum Chordata; class Aves; order Anseriformes; family Anatidae; genus Heteronetta; species Heteronetta atricapilla. The sequence continues at coordinate 8,716,002 of CM021731.1, read as the reverse complement.
TTCTCATATTGTGTCTAGCAGTTTTTCATGCTCTATTCTGTTGTCTTCTTCTCAGGCCAGGGCCAGACCAGCAGTCTAGCAATTAGGCTGCAGGTCTGACAATAGCAACTGATAATGGACAGCAGTATGGACATCTGTGCCAGCATTACCATCCATCAGGGTTCACATGGCAATCCAGTCACTCATGTTGGCTGATAAAATAGGTATAAATAAAGAATCCATAATAATTAATGGATCTTCTGTTTTCACACCAACAAATCAATGACACACAAGGAGGTGATATGAACAAAGGTGGGAGTATTTCAGTTATGGGAAAGTCTTTACAAAGCTGCTTCTGAACAAAATCAATTTCCCTAAAAATATGTCTGTGACCATACAGTATCATTCTTACATTGAGTAGAATTTTAGTCCAAAATTCTTCCCTTCAAGAAACTATGCAGATATGACTTCCTTCCATGCAAACATGTTCTAATAGCCAAGGCAAAAAGAAATCATTTCATCTCACAGGGGAGTGGTCTACTGTGACAGGTATTCCATGCTGATCATCTTATCTTTATTTCTGTTCTAATGCACTTTTAAATGTATTTTCTTGTATTTCAACAAACAATATTTTTTTTTGTCCCTTGAATTAATGCATTTATTCTGTATCTGTATAGATTTAATTTTTCAAGTGAGCCAACATAAGCACAACCCTCATTAATCAGCATATGGCCATGTATATTTTCTTTCACATCTGTGAAGTCATTCCCAATGTGTCTACATCATTTTGAATAATACCTGTGCTGCAGTACAGTTGCTTATACTTAGGCACTATCTTCTCCCTGAAGAGATACACTTGCCTAAGACATTATGCCATACTATGAATTCTTATCTGATTTAAATATCTTTGGATTATATTATTTTATTAGTCTTCCTTGTGTTTGAGGTATTTTCTGTTTCACTGCACATGTATTTCAGATTATTTTTCCCTTTGCACATTAGCATTCATCTCTAACAGAAACTTACTTTATTATTTCCTGGCCAATATTTCTAGATTCATGCAGAGTCTTTTCTACTTTTCATTTTTTCACTGTTGTTTTCTTCTAAATTTCATATTGTAGCATACTATAGTAAGGCTAATATTAAGCTTGCCCACCTACCAGAAAAGCATATTCAAGAAAAATGAAAATTTTGAAAAAAAGAAACAACAAAACAAAGAAAATGCAAAGAATAAAAATAAATCAGCAGAACATGCTAAACAATTCTAATGACTTGAATTCCATTAAATAAATACCATTTTATAGCTTAACAGGTTATCCATTCTTATACAAAAATAAGTACTTATAACTTATTTCTGCATCCTTTTTATTTTATTTTATTTCATTATTTTTTTTACGTTGGTATTTGTTTGTTTGTTCTGTTTGTTTTCCTGCTTTAGCTGCTGATTTTACTAACAATTCATTTTGTAAGATTTCTTAGCAGAAAAGTCAGGCAGTGGTGTAAAGATGTCTTCAATGGAATGGACTAGATCAATATTACAAGAGCTAAATTTGCAGGAGCAAGGGCAGACTAGCAGTGGCACCTGAGATGAATGCCTAATTGCTATATCTGACATCTCAGAATCAAAAAAATGTGGTAGCATGATAGGGTAGTGCAGACTTTACAGAAAAAAAAAAAAATAATAAAGCAGAGCAAAGTCATCCCAAGGGCTCAGATGATGTCAGTGTATTTTTGCCTGTAGTAGGAGTGCTACACCATAAAAAAGCCATGTGACTAATAAATGGTACTGTGAAACTGGCCACATTGCTAACACACTGTGTGGGTTTTCCATATGTTTTGAAACCATATACTTATTGTATTTTCCCAAATAAAATATATTTGTGGTTTCATATTCTGAGAATGCCTGCGTGCTTGCAAGGGGAGAAGGAACACCTGTAAAAGGTTAGATTATTAAATTCCTAAATGTTGGTGTTTTAGGTGGGGGATCAAGCCACCATTTTTATTTATTTCAGAAGGAGACCCCTAGACTTGTTATTGAACCCAGTCCTGGTTACTACCACTGACACCTGGCAGGAGGGCTACATGTGTAACATAAGTAAATTACGGAATTCCAGCACTTTTATTTCTTCATTCTCCTTAAACGTATAGGTGGATACTTCATACTCCTGTTGAAATTGGTGGGAATTGTGCCTATAGCCTGCCATAGAGTTGACCTTCTAACTAGAAACCTTCTGAAAATGTTTTCTTAGAAAATGCAAACTTGCTAACACAGAAGTGTTTGAGAGTAATGAGTCAGTGTGAAATTCTCTTTAACTAAGGCTCAAGCTTTCTGCTTAACACCAGTGCAAGTGTTTTGAGAGGTACTGAAGAAGCACAGACTCTAGAGCTCTTGAGTTGTACCATGGAGACTTAAGCTATAGGGTTAGGATGTCCACTACCTGTTCAGAGACTACATGGATCTCTATAAACACATATATATACACATCTGTATGTGTATATATAGATGTGCAAATGTTTATGCACATTATGTATATATATATAGTTAACTGAGAGAGTTTAATTATTTTTTTCTTCTGTGTTAAGTATTAGCATAGTAAAATACTTAGTAAGGAGTCAGGGTTTGGAAACACTTATAGTCATAACTAAATACAATGCTCCTCTCAGGGAAAGTTGAAGACAGTTGATTGATATATTTTTTGGTGGAAAGTAAAATTAAAAACTATCTACAAACTTCCTAAATGAGATATTTGGACCAATTTGTAGAAATAAAATAGAAAGAGACAGACAGACAGATGGACTGATTTCATTCCAACCTAAGAATTAATCAATTTTACCTGTGACATTAATATAAATCTAGAGCTAGCTGAGACTACTTGACTTTAGAATAATCCATATAACAATTAAGAAGAAAACCTTTATGAACCCCTAATTGCATCAATACATATGGAAAACTGATACAAAAGTTACTCATTGTTCCAAAATATACTGGTTTCATTAGTGGTTTACCTCATCCGCTTTTTACTTCTTGCTAAAGGTCACAATTAGAAACATATTTGCTTATTTTGCTACTGCTTATATCCCTTTTCATGAAATTCCCTTTTATGAAACTGAGACAAGAGTGCTTTATTATTTTAAGGAACTTTCTCTCAGTCCACATGGTGTGGATTATTAACAAGCTTAACTTTTTTTTTTTTTTTTTTTAAATGCAGACTTGTAACTGTAGAAAGTGGGGTCCAATATACAACAAAAGTCATTAAAAGAATACTATAGAGGCCTTGTACAAGCCTTCTGTGGATTTTCAGTCAATTTCTTTTAAATTCTGATGCTTTGCAGTTAACTTACTTGAAGGATAGTAAAACGTGGATCTAAAGAGACAAAGATATAAAAGTGGACACTAATTGTATGTGGAGGACTTTATTTTATAGCTATACAGTGGAGAGCATCTGGATCCAGATTTTCATGGTTATATTGATTCCAGTTATTGATTGAAGCTCCTTTCTGTTCTGAATTCATGTAAATTAGAGTGCAATGGGTTAAAATAACAAGACAAACTTTGGAATTGTACTAATATACGTGAAAATTTAAACAAAAACAGGTGGGAAATGGAAAAATAATTCTGAAGCTTACCAGCTATTCAGACATAGGAGATCCTACCAACATCAGTCTTTGTAGTGCAACAATCAGGCAAATAGCGCTTATAGGAGCTGTGTCCATGTGTCATGCTTGAAATCCCTTTTATGCCATGTAATTGAAAATAATGAGACTAAATGAAGTACAGTAGCCTTAAGAGTGAAGAGGGCTAGGAACTCCTGGGGCTTGTAAGTTTTTCAATGCAGAACCTGAATTAGCATTTCAGATATTAGAAGATTCCAAACAACATTTTAAATAAAACCATGCCTGTGTATTGAAAGTGCAGGTCATTTCTCAGTTGTGTAGGTAATGATCTATGTTTTTCTGGAAGATTTATAAGTATTCAGTTTTAGAAAACATCAATAAGTTGAATACCAAAACATCTTTAAGCCTGTATGCAGTATACATAAATATAGAATAGCCATGTGCATGCAGCTTAATTCATTCCTGAATTTAATGACTTTTGTGGTTCTAATAATAAAAATTATAACTTCATCAGGTAAATGGTTGAAACAAAATTCAAATATCATTATTAATAACCTTCCCAAATTGTTTATTATCTTCCCAAATTGTTTATTATACTGTAATATTTCAAACATCTTTGCAATGGTAATGACAAACAGATATCAGCAAAATTATACAGATAGCAAAATACTTGTAAGAAAAAAATGTGCTTACATACACTGGCATAATAAGAATTTAAGAAATAATATTTCTCTTAATCTCTAAATTGTTTAGAAACTTTGGGAAATGAAGCAATTGTGGCAGTTTCTTGTTGTTGTTGTCTTATTAAGATTAAATTTTCTTTCCTTATTTAAGAATAAAAATTACACAAAATAGGAGAAGATATTGAAAACAAAACCAATGTTGTTTAATTATAGTAAAAATAAAATAAAGGCTATACCTACACAATATCATTCATGGAAAGCCAGACAGTATTTTGTTGACCAGAGTTGATTTGTATCATGCGGTCATATGAATGTAAACTTGTTGTGTGCATTTTACAATCAACACAGAGAAATAGACACTTAAGAGCTTGAATTATTTCAATAAAGGATAAATATAAAACTGAAATTATAATTATTTGCTTCTCAATTTTTTCATTTCTGCCCATTAGTTAAATATATTTTGAGACTAAATAAAATTTAATTATCACTCACAGTTACTAATTTCACTGCAAATGCTTTCACTTCAGATATTAAAAGGTAAATGAAATGAATGCAACTCCTGATATTAAAAGACTCATAGAGAAAACATTCCTCTTTCTAGAGTCAAAATAATGCAAAAATACAAAAATACATATTATATTAATTATCAGTTTTTAAAGAGATAGGTTAATTTAATTTCAAGAATGTCCTAATTGTGGATATACATAACAATTTGTATGACTAGAGTTAAAATTTTTAAATACAGAATTCGATCTTTATTACTTATAACAATGTAGTTCTGAAATACCAAAAAGAAGCAATGACTGTATTTTTTATTAAAAACAAAAGAAATAGTAATAATAATAAAAAAATGTTTTCAATATTATTTTTTTCCAGTTCTCCACTGGAAAAAAAAAAAAAAAGATCTAATTTTGGGGGGGTTGTAAGAAGTTTAATTTCTTAGCATTCATGGTCAAAATTCATGGTCATGGTTAAAATTACAGCTTCAGAACAAGCAAAGTGATATAAATATAAAAAGCATAGATCAGCATAGTGCAGTTGTGTTAAGGTTTGTATTAACATTATATATTTGTTCTTGTAATTCTCTGGTTCCAGAATTAGCACCCTTGTAGAAAAAAAATAAACAAAAACAAGCAAAAAAAAAAACTAGCAAAAAAAAAAAAAAAGCAAAAAAAAAAACCAACTTACAGGTCTTCATGTTAAAGGATGTCATGCCACTACTAAAGCAACCAAATTTAAAATGTCACTTTAATTTAAATGTCACTTTGTCACTTTACACTTCTGGTTTATCTGAAAGAGAATTACTACAGAGATTACTCAGTTTTCTTTTTACCTATTTATTTATTACTATAAATTCAGGAAAGTTAGGCAAATCTTTTTTCCTTTCTGATAATGAGAATATTTAGTAGCATCTGTGTAAATCACTTCCAATGTCACCAAATACTGTTTTAAATTAGGAACATAAGGAGTAGCATGTCTATTCTACATTGCACAACATTACTGGCAATTTTATCGTATGGGGCTTAGTCAAGGTTTCTCTAAAAATGTGTAAAAATGAATGGTGTATTAATAAAATGAAAGCCTCCTGATGATATTCTTGCTGACATAGAAAGATAACTGAAATTATTTTAGTGAGTCAAATGAAAAATATTAAAGAGTTCACACATCTTAAATGCTGAAATTGGCAATAAATAAACAATTTTACATTCAATTATTTTATACTCTGTCATCCCAGATAGTTTTAGCCAGTCTTCATGATCAAATGTCCTTACTGGGAATATACATTTGATGCTCTCTGATAGAGTTGATACCCAAACTACTTGAAAATCTAACCTGAAACATTTTAAGCTGATGAGAATCAGTCAGCCTCTTCTAGCCTCAAAAGAATAAATTTTTTTTCCTTGAGAACCTAATTATTTGGTGTATATTCCTCTTCTGAGATTCAAGAGTATCCAAAATCCTGCTAGTCATGTTGGATCATGACTAGTAAAAAATATTCCAAAATATTCCAAAATAGTCAAAAAATGACATTGTAAATATAAATGGTATCAGAGTGTGATTTAGAAGTGGTACTTGAAATCTTTCCAAGCTGCAGATACAGTGGGTACATTTATGCAACACTTTAATAGAGTTTCAATCTCTGTCAAGTATTATTTGATACCAAAACCTACTAAATAGAAAAACATATAGGACAAAGAAAAATATATTTTTTTTTTTTTTTAAAAAAAGAGGTTTGTAATAACAAGGCCAAATGAATACCTCTGTAACTAGATAAATTAAGAGCAGAATGAACATGTAATTAAAAACACTGCAATATATTTTGACAATTTATTTGGTTGTAACACTTACCATTTTATTGAAAGAAATTATTACATTGCAGCAGTGAGATTAAATTCTATTTAATTAGAGCTATATGAATTATAAGCTCAACATTCAAATACACAGATTTCTGGATTCTATAGACTCTGGGGGAAAAATTGTATATAAATAGACTTTTTTAGATCAAATCACTCTTTTGTAACAACAAAATATGAGCTTCAAATAAACACTTTTTTTTTTTTTTCTTAGCCAAACAATGGACTTGGCAAGAAAAGGATGATAAAATGACCAATCCAAGACAGAAAAGATACAAATTGTTTTGAAAAAATTTAAAAATGCACATTTGCCAAACAACAGGGACCATAGTTTTGCCATTGAAGTCCTGGAGCGAGGATCTCAGATCTAAATTAATTTCAAATATTTTCATAGAGTTATTAGTGAGAATTGATTTCAATTAAAAACAACTAATGACCTGAATTTCATAATAAAACTCTATTTTTCAACAGAGACTTAAGCTTTTAAATGTCTGCCTCTCTTTGACTTATCAATTTTAAAAAAATTCTGTTGAGAAAGTAATGCATAGTTTACAGGAGGTGAAGAAAACTTTTTTTTATCTACATGACCAGAGCCCAAAATCTAAAATATTGTGTCCTCCGATTAAAACAAACCACCCCATAAAAATAAAACTTCTCCAGTTACATCTCCAGTTACACCATCTATTTTGTGATAAATCACAGAAGTCATCCTGTGGCACTGAAGTATAAGGAAAAACAAACAAACAAACTCAATTAATAATAGATTTATGAATAAAGCTGTATGAATAAACCTTCAAAAGGTTTCATGGTCTGGCATCTGAGTTTCACCATCCAGGTAGAAATTTCCTAAGGCCATAAAATAGATATTCTGTATTGAACACCAAAGTTCTGCATGACTCATGAATGCAGAACTTTGCACATGCACAATTTGAACTTCCCCTGTCTTTAAGACAGTCATATAGGAATGCTCCCTAGGGCTAACAGCTTTTTCAGAGCACTTGAGATGATCCAATAAAGTCAATGTATATGTGCACTTACTGATACTAGCACTGAGGAGAAGCAAGGCAAGAATCATCTAGTTTCATGCAAGCATCTACATCTCAGCTTGTCACTTCAGGCTCATTTCACAGTCAATGAAGAGAAACAGGCATTTGGAGGCAGCAATTTATCTCATTCCAAACAAGATATTGACAATAAGCTACATATCTGCACTTTAATTGATCTAGTATCTCTATGATGTGGCCATCTAATGTTGAGTGAGACAATATCACAGCCAGCTGTCCATTTATCCATTATCTAAATACTTCTAGGATTTGGCCAGCAATTTCCTAATTGGAAATGCTCTGTTGTTGTCAGGAACCAGTGTAAAGCAAATTATTCAGTTCATTGACCCATGAGCTGACTTGTGTGCAGGCTAAACTTTTTGGTAAGCAAATGTTTATACATATATTTGGACCATGTGCAAATAAGTCTAAAGAAAATTGTTCATTCAGTCTAGTTTTTTCATGTTGTAAGGAAGGTAGATTTTTTCCTATTTAATTTAATAAATATATTTTTCATTATATCTCAGTTTCTATTATTTTTTATATCTAGAAAATGAAGCATTTTGAATTCTTCAGCTTAGTGTCATTATGAGTAAAATACTACCCCTACAAGCACAGGGACATTTGTTTCAGGACAACTCTTTGTAGATCTAAACAGATATATGATCACACCAATATAATTCTTACAAAAATGAGTGGAACACATTTAATGAAGGGCACTAGAAGCTGGATGGGAACTTCATTGTCATCCTTTATCAGCCCTCGCTCTTTCAGAAAAGGAAGATCTTTATGATAGAACAAATCTTGATTTTCAGCTTTACACAAGAGACAGCTTGTGTTCATAGGTTAGAATTGGATTTACAACTTTTTATCTCTCCAAGCATATGAGAAACCTAGCAATGTTATTGCATACCTCTTTTCTAAATCCAGTTCAGGACTGAACAATGAAAGGCATTATTAGGTACAAAATTATCTTAATTATCTTTGTCAGACTCCCAAAAACAAATGAAAATAAATCTACTGGCCTACTGGCATATTTAATAATTCCCATTTGGAAAAAAAAAAAAAAAAAAAAAAAAAGTAGGTGTAATATAATCCAGGGCTTTGAGTAATCCCAGCATAAATTTACTTGGATTTACAGTGGTTTTTTCAAACACTTGAAATATTCAAGTTTTTCTCAGAGTCTTCTTGAAACCAGCTCTGTCCTTGAGGTGTCAGATTAACACTTCACTCAGAAGACAAATTGTTCATGGGCATGCTGGACATATGAGAGCCATTAGACAGTGTGATCTACATTCTTGAAAAATGAAAAATTCTAGGCAACATTACATTTTATAAATGCAAGATGTTTATTATTACTACACGAGCAATAAATGTTTAGAAACTGGAGAGAGTTCACAATGATTTTGACTAGGAACATATGAGGATGGAGCCATTGAATTCTGGCATGAAATAAAAGGTCTGGAAGCTATTATGCATTTAGACCTCTATGAGTATTTAATTATATCAATAGAAGAACACAATTTCTGTTGCGTGCTTTGTGACGAATGTCTTCATTTATTCGTGTTACAATGAATGATAGATGAGTTCAAGCCAGATGTAGGAACTCATTTGCAATTTACTTGAATTATTTTAGTGAAATTTCTTCTAAAGTTCACAGGACACTTCATTGAATGTCACAGGAATTAATCTGATATGTAAAATTTTATTACTGCTTGAATTTGCTTTTGTTAGGCTATATGCAGATAAATTGTAATAAACATCAAATGTGTGTTTAACTGCTTTTTAGACATGAATACACTCTTCTTTAATGAGAAAAGTGGATTTCAGTTTCAGAGATTCTCATCCAACCTGTCATAGGAATGAAAGTAGCTGTTAACCAGGCTAATAACATTCATCTTAGCTTAATAGATGATTCTGCCAGAACTTATTCCAGGTAGAGAAAAGATTTAATTGATAACAAAATATATTTGAGAATCTTACCTTTTAAAGGTTTTTGAAAACAAACAAATAAACAAACAAACATCATGACATCAACTGAGTTGCCATTCAAATTCTTGAATTTCGGTCCAATAGATTTCTTACTAGCTTGTATTTCTGCTCATAAAGTGAAAACAGACTGCAGATTGTTAGTGTGAAGGTATGTTTGCTCCACTAGGAAGCTAAGAAAGGAGGTGGCCAAATAATATTAAGGTTAGGAAGCTACAAAATTCAAGGGAAAAAAAGCAAAGAAGAATCAAGACATTCATGTCTTTTACAGCTTGGTTTATTTAAAAACAAAATGATAAAATTATGAAAGTTCAACTTATGTATTTTATTATTATTTTATAAATGTTATTATGTGTATTTTATTTGTTCTTACACCATAGATACTTTAAAAATATTTTTGCACAACATCCTCTCATTTTAACTGTCTTACACTGTTTATGTGCCCTCCTATTTGATCCTCTTATTCTACTATTGTTTCCTGTACAAACAGGCACGATATAAATGTTAATTAATGCAGTTTTTTTTGTTGTTTGTTTTGTTTTGTACCTGGTGACAATTTGCCATTTAAGATTCATTCTACTTTTCTGGACAGACTGAAAGATCAATGACTACTATTATATTGGACACTCAGAATGGATTTTTTTGTGATGTGCCATTGTGATGTGCCACTTACACTATTCAAATGCATCCAGCTAAAGGAAGGGAAAAGAAGGGAAAAGAAACACTAAGGTGAAATTATTAAGGCTTTTTATTTATGACTTATACTTTTTTTTTCATTATTTATGCCTTATACTTTTAATTTTCTAAATAATAAATTTAAATCTGCATTCTTGAATGATTGGTACATTTTTTAGTATGGCCTAGTTTATTAGCAGTGTGTGTAGCCAATTTTAATACCCAGGTTTCATCGGTGTTTCAAAGACTAATTTTAACTAAGTTAAGAACATCCTTCCATTCACTGCATACAGAGGTCAGATTTCTAACTCAGATACTGAAATATCATTCTTAAAATGAAAAATGAAACACTATTTTTCATTTTTTTTTTTTTTTCTGCTCCTAAAATACCCATTTACTTCTGCATATATTTCTCATTTAAGTGACATGGGAAAAAGATATTGCTAATTGTCTATTTTTCTAGCAGTTTCACACCAAGCAATTTGACTCTTCCTGTATCCACAGTATTAAAAAATATTTTTAGAATTTTCCTGTATCCACAGTATTAAAAAATATTTTTAGAATTAATAATATTCATTATCTCTGATTATATTTTTTTTTTCAAATTTTGTTATCTCATTTCTTCCACCATCTCTCTCCTCATCCTACCTTAGCTTTCTATCACATTTAATGTGCACTATCAGAAAATGCATCCAAGACTATGATTTCTTAAATAAAATAGCCTCCTAGTGAGATGTATAATCATTCTTTGATTCTAGGAGACAGAAAGATTTTTTTTATTATTATTATTTTTTTGTGCAATTTCTCCAGAGTCTATGAATTAACTAACATTAACTGAATCACAATAAAAATAGGGACTACTTCCTGGGATAAGCAAGTGTTAATAACCTTTTCTTTTACCATTGATTGTATTTGTGTTACATGTTGCGGATTACAGCAGTCCAACCTAGCTGTGCCCATACATTTTCAGCTAACAGACTGTATAGTCGATTGGGTCACAAGAGAGCAGGAAAAAATTCTCTGATTTAATGGGAGCAGAAGACAGAAATATGAGAACAGAAGGGAGGATAAAAAATAAATAATAATAATAAAGAATAATAATAATATAAAGTTTAAAATATATGCTTATATAGCCCTGTATGTCCTTAAAATACCCATATTTCCATGTCATCAATGTCTCTTGTTTCTGTTACAATGCAATCAATATGAAACATGATTGTTGCTGCTTCTTTTCCTCCCTGTACTATAACTATTTATCCAAGAGATGGAAAGTTACCGTGCTATGAATTTCATTATTTCCTATATTTGTTAGCAGATATTTTAGCTGAAGACTACAATGTAATTGACAGCATTTTCTACTGGCATAGGTCTGAATACCAATGAGATGAAGAATTCATTTCATTTAATTTGCAGTGGGCTGGAGAGACGTGATGCATTACACATCTTCATTGTTCCTGATCTCAAAAAAAAAAAAAAAAAAGGAATAAACAGCTCTCTTAGTAGAATCATCTTTCAATGTTATTTTTATTTTATTTTGAGAAATATCAGCTGTCATTTCTTTCTAACACAGTTAATTTGTGGTTTCCTCTTCATTGTTAAGTGAGAAAGAGATATTATTCCCTCTTTTTCTTGCAGTCCTCTTAGAAGAATTGAACAATAGTAATATTTATTTATTTATTTATTTATTCATTCATTCTGGCAAGAGAACTGAGACAACATCCGTGGGAAAAAAAAAAAAAAAAAAAAAAAAAGCAAATGTATCTTTTGAGTTCAATTTAACATGGTTGTTTTTTGTTTTGTTTCATTTTAATTCTATTATACTTCAGATTGTGAAGAAACTAGCTTCTAAATAGGTAGAGAAATTTAACAAAGTACTGTTCCTGTTTCTCTTGGACTGAATCTGAAGTTTTATATACACAGCTCTCTGTCATAATTCTTTATCTGGGCTTTGCTTAAACAGTGCTACATTGCAAATAATAATCCATCTCTCACGTTATAAATGACATGGCAAAAAAATCATCTTAACTGTTAAGGCAATCATTCCTGTCAGCATTATGTTAATTAGAAAACGTCAATATTCTAAAACTGTTTTAATTGTAAAACCAGACTGGTGGAAGTTGATTGTTCTTGGTTTATAAAAACGAAAATGCAAGTTTTCACTTTTGCTTAAACCTTTCTCTATGACATCAGTGTTAACACAATTTAGATCTATTGATTGTGAAGGTAAAGAGAATTTTAAAACAATAGGGAGTGACATCAGTTCCAATAGACTTCATTCAAAATGACACAGAGAATAGGTCTGTTAGAAGACTATTTCCAAAAACAACAACAAAATAAAATTAAAACAGCCAGCAGTTTCCACTCATTTATTACTAAAAAAAAAAAAAAGTAATCAATTATATGTGATGGTGAAGAGACAAGAGAACAATGCACAATCCTTTAAACATTCTCCTTAGATTTTCACTTACGTTACAGCTTATTTAGCTTTCCATATCAAAATCTGAATGACTGAATCAGGATGGAGACATATTCAGGAAGACTGGGTCTTTTTGTTGTTTAAATGCTTTTGAAAGAATTGAACTATGTAGTAGCAAACATCTGGCAATGGAGCTTATGTGGAACTTAATGTTAAAACAGGATTTTTGATGTTACTTTGATGTGTTACACTTTTCTGTAACTCTGATTAAACTTAGCAGGCCAGAATAAATTGAACTTTAATTCAGCAAAATTATAAAGCCTCTGGAGATCACACCTGGAACTTATTCAATTATAGTTATCCAAAAGGAAGGCTGTGATTTCTTCATATCAATCATTTTTCAACCTTCTTCAGTATATAGGACCATTCTCTTTTTCCAGTTTGTACTGCAAATATATGCTTGCTTTTCTTTCATGAATTCCTAAGATGTCCATCCCCCAAAAACAAAAGGCTAAAAGCAACCAAAATATCTTCTACTGAGTATAGGATTTTATTTTTATTTTTGTTCTAGTAGGAGAAGTAAATCTTATAGAATTTAAATTAAAATGTACATCAATAAAAATATAAACATTCCTGTATTATTGTTTAATTAGAAGAAAAACACAGGACTTTGTGTGCATGATATACACAAAAATCTTGGAAATGATGACAAATGATGACTTATTCAGTATCAGGAATTCAGAAAAGTTTTGACTGGCTCATGGTACTTTATTAATTTGTCTTTATGTTATATTTTCAGACAAGAAATTTCTTACTACCTCCCATGCTGCTGCTTATTTTACTTATGAAGATAGTCAAGACTATGTAATTTTTCCCTTTTAAAATTCTCTCTTAAGACTCTGGATCCATGCATATTAAAACAAGTTACCCTTTAACTTCTTCCTCCTGCCTTTTGTCTTTTTATTTATTTAGTTAGTTATAATACTGATAACCCATCTATGGTATATTCAGCATGGTAACACTATAAAGGCTAATTGGAAAATGCATAAGAAAAATTGTATTTACATAAAAGTATTTAAAAGATTCTGTGTACTTTGAACATGCAGAAAAATGCAGTCAAATAAGAAGAAGAAGAAGAAGAAGAAGAAGAATCTGTTGTATACTTCTTTCCTCTCTGTGATATTATGTTGCACTCTGGGTAAACCAACATATGCACTATTTTAATATCAAAACAGGCATAAATATTTCATTATTATTTTTTAAGAATAGATTGCTGAAAGTAAAGGAGTGTGATTTCTAGAGGAAGCTGATGCTCTGTTCTTCAGCTCTTTGTGTAGCTGACTGAGCACCAAAGTGCACAGATTTTGGACTTAGGGTTTCAGGCTTCAACATTGACGTATATGTAGTGATGACTGTTTACAGGAGCTCTTTTTACCACTGCAGCATTTTATACTGAAGGAATGGTGTCATGTTTTCACAGGCTTAAGAGTTTAAATGTAAATGATATGTATAAAACAAACCATCACATCTGAAATGTTCTGTATTTCCACTAAGATTAACTCAAAGATAGTACCCAGTACACTGTGGAATCAGCTTCATCTTTTCAACAGCAACCCTGTGTCTCCTTCAGGAATACTGCACTAGTAATGCATCTCACCAATCCAAGAATGATAAATATTGATGCTATCCCAAAAAATACTGTATGACTTTATTAAGGGTGACCAATAGAGTGTTATTAACAGCTTTATTACTAGGGCAAAGTTCCATGGGTAATAGCAGTGAATTGTCAAAGATATTCATAAAGAAATAACAATAATCTTACATTTATAAAGTGCTTTTCATCCCAAAGGAGGCAGATACAAAAGAAACATAACTATATCTGTTACTGAATACAACTGACTCCAGGAGAAGGACAAAAAACACTGTAAGGCTGTGAAATATGTTCCACAATCTTTACTGGCTGCAAAGGAATTGCAAGTAATTTTTTATATATCATTTAGAAAACTCATTAGCATTGAAACAAACCGTGATAATATTTGTCAGGTATAGTTCAAATCAGAGTACCATCTCCTCACACACCATGTGTTTAAATTTTGAAGTTTTTTATCTGAGTTTTCAGAAAACAACTAGGGTGATCCTTAAGATCCTACAATTGGGTCTGGAGGTGGTCACAGATAGTGAAATGTAGAAAACAGTCAGGAGAACCTCCAGCCTACTAGCAAAATAGATTGGGCTGTAGTTGATAGCATGATAGTATATGTTCAGAAGGATATGGATCACAGATGTATGAATACATATCTAGGAAGCACATGTAGGACTCAGTTCATTGACACCTGAGAGATAAAGCATGAAAGTAATATAAGTAATTAAGATGAAGGATTTTTTTATTATTATTATTATTTTTTTTTTTGGTGAGTTTTCTAGGATAGAGGATACAGTTGTAGGGATATGAACAGATCTTTCTTCAGTGAATTTTTCAATTTATTGCAGAAGTCTATTCTTTCCAAGTTTTCTGGGCTGATGTGGTGAAGACTTCTGTCTTTCCTGCAAAAGCCCTGGATTGGCTTTCTTGGGGAAAAAATGCGGACACAATCCTGACACTACAGAAAAAAAAAAAAAAAAAATTAGTCTTATTTTGCAGTTCTGGAGAGATGTCAAGATATCTCTTGGATAGTGCTGATATGCAGCAGCTACTGATTCCTAAATACAATGTATATAAATATATATAGGAATATGTATGTACATATGTTCAAAGATGCACATACACCCACCTAATGTGCACACACATGAAAACATATATTTCAAATTCTAAATGTACTTTAGCACTGTTTTTCACATTTGGGCTGTTTTTTTGTCTAAGGATTTTGAAGCACTTTGCAAACATTATCTAATAATCTTGCACCATGAAGTAGGTAAGGGATATTACAGTGATTGAATGTTTGTCCACTAACCTAGTGGGAATTCTTCTGGTGTTTATGACACAATTCTGTCAACCGCTGGCAGGGAAGTGAAAGCACAGAAAGAGAAACATGGAAACAAAAACAGCCCTGCTTCATGACTTCTTGGTGAAGTAGGATCAGACCAGCTGAGGCCACAAGTGGAAAAGGAATTCAAATGTCAGGCACTTAAAAGTCCTACAAAGGCAAACATCATAATTAGCAATGGATGGAAAAGCCAGCATGAGGCGAAGTGGCCAGTTTGATCTCCAGAGTTATCATTCAAGAGTGTGACACTGTGATTATACAATGTCATGCAGGTAACACAAATGTTAAACAAATCACCCATCTTGAAATTTCTTAAACTCTTATTTTACAGCTTTAAGATCAGGCATGTTTTTGACACTAGTAATGTTTTTCTTTGTTAGATTCCCTAATGAATATAACAGTCTTTACCTTAGCAGGAAATCTGGACTGACTATTTGAGACCTGTTTTCTTTATATCTGGTGGCTCACAGGTTTGCTTTTGGACACCTAATAAATCATTCGCTAACATCTAAGAATTTGTCAATTACTCTTCCTTGCAACTTCACTGCTAAAACAGGAAGAGTAAAATAGGTAACCAAATTGCACTACTCTTCTGACCTAAAAAGTCATTTTTGTGGATTTGGGGATTTTTTTACGAGGTGCTTCTCAGTCTTGGTTTCAATTTTTACCATTATTTGTACTGCCAATTGCATTATGATTAGTAATTCCAAACCTTTCTTTATATGTATGGCTATTATGGATTTCATCCTGTGCCCCTCTCCAAGTCACACAACTGCTGGCAGTTTTTTGACTGAAGGGAAACTCCTAGACACTGTCAAACCTTGTTACACCTAAGTAGTGACGGTACACCTTGCTTTCATTTGGTTGGCAAAGACAAAGATAATTGCAGATCATGGCCAAATGCCAACTCTGTGAGACCTTTATTGCCCTATGGATTAAATGGGGGAAGGTTAGACCCTACGTGTTATATTTCCCTCCAACACTGAAGACTGGAAAGGACAATGTCCTTTCAGCTTATCTGCATGAGCAAAGAGAATCTAGTCTTAAATTTGTTAATAAAAATAATTATTTCCTTCAGAAGTGTGTAAATATGTCATGATCTCACTGAAGATGATGCAGTTATTCTGCAATTGATATAAGCATCGTGACCCAAAAAGCCTGCATGTTACAATAAATCAAACTGGCATTCCCTTCCTCAGTAAAATATTCATGTTTGACTTTCATGGAATTCCTCCCAGACTAAGGTAATAAAGGCTGCTCAGCTGTTTTCCTCTCTCAGTAATACATTCTGAGGGCTCTACACCACCACTCCTCAAGGGAACAGAGTTGCTTACATGGTATACTTGCTGGAATCAGAATTGTCTTTCAAGTGATTGGTGAATATAAAAAGCAGGCTAAATTCATCTTCCATGGTTTCATCAGATCACAATGAACACAGTCCTAAGGTTTTTGCAGTTTTCCTTGAAAACTATAATTAAACTGAATAAATAAATATGTGTATCTTTACAAAGATAGTACATCAGAAAGGAACAGAGAAAGCAAAACTTTGTTTGTTCTTCTGTGTAAAAAGACATTGTGACTTTGCTAGAAAATCAAAGATAAAAAATTCTAAGAATTTTAAACTGTTTTATTAGATGATATGCTAAAAATTATTTTATTTTTATATCAGATATATTTTCTGCCTTACTGAAATAATTAGATCAATTATAATTCACAACTGTTAGCTAACAGAATTATAAGAGAAACTATTCAACTTGTTGAGGTTCTTTGAAAGAGAATAGGCTTCAAGGGACTGTGCAGACCAGCACTGGTGAAACAGGGATTTTACTCTACTGATATTTTCATTGATAAAAGCATCTCAAAAGAGTGCCTGATGACCTGTCATTACCAATCAATCACACTAAACTACATGTCCAACAGAACCTACATCTATTCTGTTATCAAAGGAACATGAAGATTTAGGAAAAAAATAAAAATAAATAAATAAATGAAGGGAGTCCATTGACACCATTAATGAAATGAAAATCACTTAGTTGCCCTTGCTTTAAGTAAATGAACTTTTAATAGATTGCAAAGAAGTGGATGAGGATTTAGCACATACATGCATGGTCAGTGTATCTGAATACTGAAAGAGCTACAAGTCGACAACTCCCAGCTACTACACACTAACTGGGAGCTAGTAGACTGGTCTGGTTTTGTTCCTACATCTGAAATATGAGAGCGGCAATAATCTCTGGAATTTCATTTATTTGGGAATGCAAAAGTAGACTTATGGAAAACTTGTTCAGAAGTGAAAAGTCATCTTCAGAGAACATTGTCAGGTTCTCATCACTTATTTCTCCTTTTTCATCTTTGCCTTCACATCAGATGGAAATTTTGTCCCTTCACTCAGATTGGTTGCAATAAGCTGCAGAGATGCTGCACCTGAGTGCATCGTGATGTGCTTCTTTCCTCCCACGAGATGGAGCCACGGAACTCTACAAGATACCGTGCACCTCTACCCCCCAAAAAAACACGCTCCTGCAGGTGTGGCATCTGACAATCACCTTGCAGGAGGTGGTCACTGTGACATGTATCTCACACCTAATCAGGCAGACTAAAATTGTATATTTTGAATGTTTCCAAATTTAGGAATCTTTTATGTAGTTGAATAAATTTGGAGAGGTGCTAAGAATGATATCTAGCTGCAGACAAGTCCTTGTGAGAAAATAAATAAACAAACAAACAAATAATACAAAACCCAATACTTTAGACACACAAAATAAGCATGAATTGCTCTTAAGAAATTCAAAGCAATGAAAACAACAAGGTTGTTCCCAAAAGAGGGGAAATGAGTGTGAATGCAAACTTATTCAGTCTCCACCTTAGAGCTTCCAGGTCAGTGTTAGGATAAACTCTGTTTTAGCTGTGCTATAATCCCAGTCAGTTTTGTCAGTTCAGGCCTGGCAAAACATCTCTCAAGTCAACAAAAATAAAACCTTAGATTTGTTGTTAAGAAACAGAGGAATACTAGAGGCAAGGGTAACAGAAAACCAGTGAAGCATCCGAAAATCAAGAACTTTAGTGGACAGCTTTCTTTTATTCTTGGTACACTGCCTCTCACAAGAAACAAATTGTAACAATAGCTATATACTGACCATATGAAGAGTCAGTCCTGTCAAAGTAGCTGAACAACATTAGTTCTTCCCAGGTTAAAGAAGAGCCAGGACAATCCATCCTAAAGCTGCTTTCCGCAGTCATCTGCAAATTCCGCATGATATTAATCTGTTGGAGTTTGCGTGTATCATACCAGTATTTGTTTTCATCACCCCCCCACCCCCCCCATTGATCCTATTTCCAGAATTGAACCTCAGTCAAGCTACAGTCTCAGTCAGGAAAACACGGAGGCAATAAATATATAAATAAATAAAATGGGGAGGACAGGGCTGCAGAAGAGAAGAAAATATATTTTAAAATAACTTTCTGTTTTAATGAAAGGTTGAAGAAAAAAGGGGGAAGACATTTTTTAGGGTGCCATTTAATATTTCATTATGCTTCCTTACTCTAGTTTTCTTTCTTTTTATATATAGACCAAAGTAAACAAATAGTTCCTTACTTATGACATTTTTATGTGGTTTAACTCTTATGTTAAAAGAAAAGTGATATTGAACATCATCTAAAGCAGCTGTTAGTTTTATAACTGATAGCATGACATTAGGGAGAGGGAATTGCCACCATGTCTTATGTCAGCTAAGAGCCAGCTAATGATCTTCATTTTAGGCTTTTGTATCGACTGTGTTTAAGGTTTGCAGAGATATAGACATGAAGTCTATCATAAGGCACAGTCCACATGAAAATACAACAATGAATCCCTAAAGAGAGGAGAAAATGAAGTTTTATCCTTTGCTGAATCATAAGGGTATTAATAAAGCTGTAAAGTACAACAGTGCTTGGTCTAACAGAGACCTTCAACTCTAGGAAAGGAAATGTGTGTGTGTGTTTTGTTGTTATTATTGTTGTTTGTTTGCTTGTTTGTTTTTGTTTTGTTTTGTTTTAAAATGTGAAACATAAGAAGCTTATATCATGATAAATGAGGAAACTGAAATATTTTTTTAGGAGAAAGGTGAAATTTTTCTGGACCTCCTAGAAGACTTCGGAAAAGATTATAACTATGAGACCTTCTTTTCAATGCAAAAATTATCTCAAAATGTTGTAGAGTGAGGCATGTGATATGTATAAGGAATGAAATGCTCGTAACCACCCAGTCATGAAAGGAGAGCAAACTAGTATGGTAAGGGAAAGAGAAACACAGAATAACATTATGATTTGAACTCAGTATAAGATTAAAATAATTTGAGCACACTTCTTGCACTCCTTCTCATCTATCATTTCCACCTTTGTCTTTTTGCAACTGTGTTATCTTTTTTGGTTCTTATGAGAACATTCTTCTAGTCACACCTTCCTTTAATCTGCTTGAATTAAGTGTGAATTAAGTGACTGCATAACAATATAGTGTTAATTCCACAGTCAAGATTATGAAAAATCTATGAACTTGGGCACTGGGGCACTAACCCATTATACCATTTTCCAACACATCCTTCAGATTATCAAAAGAGCAATGGTCTTCATTCCCTTTCCATACTCCATTTCAGCTGCCTGGGTCAGATAACCCTACAAATCTCAAGATAAAAGTATCTTTCAGTGACTGTTAGGGATTAGGTATCTGGCATGAAATAAGACATTTGGCTGCATACTTGAGCCTCAGTAATCTACAGACAGTTTGTTTCTTTGGTAGACCGGCCATTGTCTCTTCCTCTCTCTTTCTGTTATTATTATTGTTATTAAATTTGATTCCTAACATGATATCCAAAGGAGACCTGGAACTGTATTGTGATTGAGAAAAGAAACTATGCTGTGTTTGCATAGGGAAAAAAAGGGGAAATTCCCTTAGGATTTTTTTCCTAAGGGGAAAAAAAAAAAAAAAAAAAAAAAAAAAAAGAGTTTTTTATTACAAATTTGTCCTGATTTAATCTGCTTTTACCTTTTTCATTAGGTACTATTTTGTAGAAGAACTGTAATAACAAAACATTCTTTTGCCTAACAGAAATTAGTGCAAGAGTGTAATTTTAATATATGCCCTGGGAGTGAAAGTCCTCCAAGAAAACTACAGTTAATTTAACAGAACTAATAATATACATTCATTTCTTAGCCACTGGGACTTGACTTTAAACTGCCTGAAGGTCAAGCATACAGTGACCGCTACAGAATCCTTCAGGAACATGAGCCACGTCACACATATGCCACTCCTCACTTAGAACAATTCAGCACACTTAGGAGCCTCCCTCTAAAAAGAAGATGAAGATAAAGTAAACATGGTAAATTAATTACCCTTCTCCCTCTAGAGAGGTCACATTCGAGGTTCACTGCTGATGCAAGATGGTGAAGCTTGCACTGGTGCCCACCTGCTAGGGATTAAACAGAATGCTACAGTCTCCAGTGCAATCAATGCCTAGTCTTTAATGGGCTCTAAATTCATCACCAGAAGCTCTGAAAAGCCCATAATCCATTCATTAATGTGTGTTAATATGTGCCCCGTGGAGATGTCCTAACTTAAAAACAAAAGACAAAGCTTTCACATGTGCTATTTGGAGAGGAAAGGAGCAGAGAACCCTTAGCTCCATGTAGAGAGAAACAATTGCAAAAAGGGGTTTATTGCACATCTCCCACCAGGATGTTTAGAAAATAAAGATCCAACATATGCTGCATTAATAAAGCAATTGCTTCTTGGCCAGATCCAGACAGTGCTGTGCAATAGGTCCCTTAACTTATTTCAAATGGATAAACACTTTTTCTTGAATGATTCTTGCAGGTGTACAAAGGTTCAAAGAAGTTACAGAGAACAAATTCGGTTCTTCTGTATTTCTGGGTATTGACCTAGCTCTGTCTGTGCACAAGGATCACAGGTGTCTTATTCTTTGAGAGAGAAAATTTTGAGAAGACATCTAAAATTACTTCACTATTACATGTGGTCCCTACTGACTTCAGGCAGCTTGGACTATGTCTCAGAGACACAGCTGAAAGCTAGTTAAAATGACAGTAAATATGAGGAACTTAAAAGAAGCCTGCATTGACATACAGGCAAAAACTGAGTGAAATAAGAGATGGATACAAGGAAGAAGCTCAAATCTGATTATCAGTTTTCTCTCAATTTGGGTAATTTATAAATTTGTTATTATGCTTTAATATAGTTTTAATGGTTTGGATGTGGTTTAATTACACTCAACATTTACTTTCATCAACAATTAAAAAAAAAAAAAATCACCATGCATTTATTGGTAATTAAGTCAATCAAAAAGATTTTGCATCAACAGACTTTGTGTTTGTCCACATAAGGGTGACAGTTTTCCTGATATTATTTTTAAAAAATGTGGAGAACTTAATAAAATTAATTTCACTATTAAAGACTATGAAGACTATGAAGACTTTCTCTTCTCACATAAAGAGAAAAGTTAAGATGCTGCCATCTAAACCAGCATAGTAATATATGATAGAGTGTTGAAAATGGTGTCCTGTGACAATGACTATAATGCTAACTATATTTTGTATTGCAGCCCCTAATTGAGGCTTAACAAGTTCAATTCTTGCTTTGCTTACCCTCTTTTTGATACCTCTGTATCAAATTAGTTGTAAAGAGTTACTGTGATGTAGACATTTTTTTTCCAGCACCAACTGGTGAAGGCAGATGCAAATAAACCATTTATCTTCCCTGCAATCTTGTGCTTTTTGACTGTTTTCTCTGTGCTGTGGAGGCTCAGCAGACCCAGTGGTTCATTCTGCAATACTTCTGATCTGTCAGGATAATTTAAAAGAGGATTTCTTTGTCTTTATGCCTTCAGATTTTTTCTTAATCTTTTTTTATATCTTTACTTTCAAACCTTACATTATTTTATGTTAGCAACATTTATCTTGCCTTCTAGTAGTTCTACTGGGCTATGCAACTTCTCATCTTGCCCATATAATTTTGCTAATTTATACCTTTGTGAGTCCTTTCAATTCATTCATATATATTTGGTTTGAGATATGTAAGCATCCCATATGTTATCTGAGCAACTTCTGTGATGACACTTAGAATTTCCATTTTCTAAATTTTCCCTTCCTAACTTTTTTAAAAAATACCTCTTTTATTTTTTTTTTGTGCTATAAAATTGATTCTTTATTTCATGTCACCAGAAAGCAAATCAGATCTTATTTCAGCTATGGTCATTGCTTTTAGAAGCCCCAAACAACTTATTGTATATCGAACAGAATGTTGTATCATGTATAAATTTAAGTCCAGACTAGTTTTCCTCTTCAGAGTGCACTGTTCAAACAAAACCAGAGTCTATCATTGTAGCACTGTTCTTTTCTTACCTTCCAGTTAATTAAAACATGATTCATGCTAACGAGTGATAAATATGGAATGTAAAGAGGTTTTAACTTCAGTCAAAACAAGAAGCTTTATTTCCCCTGTTATCAAAAAGCAGAGCAAGAGAGGTAATGTCTAGGACAGGTACACCCCCAATTATTTAAAGCTGTGATTACCAAAAGCAATACCTAAAAAGAAATGGTTGTGGGAGAACCTAGGTAATGTAATACTTAGATTTGAATACTGTCTCTGCATATACTTAGATTTGCATATTGTCTCTGCAATCTTGTCTCATTATTATAATTGAAAATAACGTGCTTTCTCTTTTTCAAAACAAATAACAGATTACAAGTCTATTTTCTGGGTGAGGTCAAAAACTTCAATAATAAGCCAAGCATTAACATATTTAATGAATCCAAACAGCAATCTGCAATGCTTTTCTCCTTTTCTTAAAAGGAATAAGTACACCTGAGTGCTCTTGTGTGGCTGCATCACCACTTCAGGAGGACTCCAGGGGGTTTCTTCACAGAGAGCACACATCGATGTGCAGTGACAGGAAGGAATATATCAAAAAAATGAAAAAATGTTCACACTGTTTATCCTCTTTATTCTCAGATTCACAGATATACTTGTTAGGTTTTGTATCTCTTTTGAGAAATCAATCAGTGAATAAAGATTTTAAATGATTTGTCCAAAGATAGCTCCATGTTTGAGAGAATAATAATAATGGAAAATAGGTGATTGCCCTGAACATGAGTTTATATATATATATAAATTTAATGTCATGAATCTTTAAACATAATAAGTACTGATATTTAATTACTCTATAAACTCTATTTACCGCAGCATAAAATATGTATAAAACCACACCAGCATAATTCAATAACTACTTTGTTCTATGTTTGCAATGTGTAGAAATATTAAATGTGTGAAGACAGGTTTACAATTATTGAGGCTTACTGGAACTGTTTTTGTTTTAATTTTACAAGATATTGTGTTAAAATGAATCTATTTAATCCTGCCTAAGCATTTGTCAGCAAAATTGGTGTCTAGTGCAATAATTCTCAGCATAAACTTTCTTGGTAAAAGGGCTGTCCTTCAGTGGTCCAGGGTGATACATTTGTTACTATAAATATTAATATATACAAGTATAATTTATTTCCTTGACATTCTTTGAAGTTGTTTGCCTTCTCTGAGTATCAATGCATCAAGGAAAGAAAGCAGTTGAATGTCATTTTCCAAAGCAAACTGTAAATGGATGACTGTTATTGATACTAACCATAGAACTGTTTTGATCTCCTTCAAGTACTGGGACATAAAATGTCAATCAAATGTCAAGCCACCTCATATATAAATAGCATGGTACTTTCTTTTGAGATGCACGGGAGAGAATGGGAGCTGACACTTTCATAGAAAAAAAAAAAAAAGAAAAGAAAAAAAAAGATTTAATATAGAATAAATATGAAAGTTATTCTAGTTTGCTGTGGGTAAGTGAAACAAAAAACACCTGTGACTTTTTCTTGTAGAAGTCTCTGATGACTGGGGGAAATGATCATCTAATCAATAATATATTGATTATATATAAGTGAAATTTATATATAAGTGAAAATTTACAAAGGCATTTAGGTGTTTGAAATGGATCTTCATCTCCTCACAGATCAAGAGCTATTCCAGTCTCAAGTTCATGGAATTGACACCTATGTGACTTTATCTCTCCTGTACACCAGGCAAGACACACTAAATTATTCAGGCCTGCAATAGAATACATTTCTGCCTGAGGAGGAGAGATTCTTCTAATATCTTTTGCCTCAGAAGGAAAATACATGCTATAAAAATACCAGCCAGAAATAAGTCCTTCCTCAAGGAATGGAGACATTCAAGAATTCTGGGAAAATCAAATCAATTAGATATTTGACTGTAATTGTTTTTCATGTATGTACGTATACATATATATATATTAATCAAATGAGAATTAATTAATATTTATTAATATTTAATTTGTTCATGAAATTTTTCATTAATCCAGCAGATGCATTTGGAAGGGAAATTCCTCAGGTGTCCCTCAGTTACTTCTCATTGCCTATTCTACTGAATTATACAGTTTAGAGGAAAGTCTCACAGTCCAGGTCATTTTCCAATCTTTCCAACACTGGTGTCAATTAATGTTAATTGTGAAAAGGATTTTTAATGATGTAGACATCTGTTCATTAAGATAAGCTAAGACCACCAAAAACCTACAGATGGGAACAATTTTGAGTCACCAATGACTGGACTGGACTGGTGACTGAAGGTGAAATTCTACATTTACATCTACATTTACGTACAGATTTTAACTGTTTATTTCTTTATCTACATGAATATCTGTGAAAAGTATCATCACATCATCTAGATTTGAAATTTTTAAATTGAAATATCAAATATTTAGTTTATTTTTCTAATTAGTATATTGAGTGCCCACTGATTAACATTAATTGTATTTTAAACAAGAGAAACTAAAACACATGATAAATAAATAATTTAACTGAAGACCACATAAGAGCCACTATTTTTTCCAGATTGAATACCTATCTCCAAAGTCCCAGTACAAGGCCTTGCCTGTTGGATGACAGCAGATAAAGGATGAGGTTGAGAGCAACTAATTAAAAAGGGTTGAAAAAGTGTATGACAGTATTTTTCAATCAAGATCAGAATATTTTGCAAGAATATGTCACTGTTATTGACAAAGATTTGACAGTGATAGTGAATGTGTTTAACTTGATTTCAATTTCTACATTGTTAAAAAATGATATCAAGTGTATCTGAAATTTGCAGATAAAAAATGTTACAAAGTTACAAGTCTGAAGGATATAAAGACAAATGTCACAGCTATTTTTTTTATTATTATTATTTTGTTTCAGACAGTTTTATTTCATGGGAAATTAATAATTTTCATTCTAAATCATAATGCCTTTGTTTTTCCAGAATTGCAAGTTTAGGCTCTGGTAGAAGGCTTCTTCTAGAGAAGGCCTACCTTCTCTAACCTTGTTCAAACTAACCTGGTAGTGAAACAAGATTACTTTTATCTCTAACATAAATATGACTATGGTAGCTCTTGTTGATTTCACTCATAATATTTCAGCAGCAATCATTAGAAACACTATGTTTTTTTTGGTTGTCGTTGTTTTTATTTTGTCAATATATTTTGATATATTTTTATATATCAAACTAATCATTTTGAAAAAGAAGAAGACAAAATACAAGTAAACATGTTTGATCCAATACTCCCACACAAATTAATGTAAATAAAATGTGCCAACAAATATAGAGTTTGTCTCACCACAGTGAGTTATTTCAGTCACCCTCCTACTTCTCTTTATTGCTTTTCTCTGATGGTTTTCACCACCGCAGCCAAACTTTTGGGAGTGGCTTAAAGAAGCTGAGTGAAGCACAGGCAAAACACAAAGCTTGGGGAGACAGGCAAGGGATAAGAATTACTACATAGTTCCCTGTTCTGGCATGCAACACTTCCTCATCACTAGCATTTCCTTATGTATTAGAGTCTGTAGAATCATTTTTCTCTATTTATTTTCCTACTTTCAGTCTGCCATTTCTCAGCTTGAGATAAAACTTAAGAATGGAGTGAGGGAAGGAAGGAAAATAAATGAAGTTTCTTTTTACTCAGAGTGCTGAGCAACAGTTGGTGTGACCAGTTGGTCCTCTCTCCAAAGTACTCCTCACAAATTCTGCTGGGATCTGAGTGCAGGTGTTTCTAATAGGTGTAGTGTTAGGATAAAAACCAATCAACCAATCAACCAAACAAAACCAACAGCAAATTCATTCTGATAATGTCTGTTGACAAGACATTAAATGGAAAATTTATTTTTGGTACCGTTGATTTTTAATTTGGTAACAGAATTTGTTTTCCTCAAAAGAAACTGTTAATTGGGAGACTGAATGAGAGATCTAAATTGGGTGAGATGGATTGTCTATTGGAGATAAAACTCTCTCCCTAATATGTAAAGAGTCTAGCTAAGTATGTTAGACAATTTTAATCTCCTAAGATCTGATGAGATAAACTCCACATAGGTGATATGTTCAGGACTGCATAAAATTTTTTAATGGCACTGGGAATATTATCCAGATCTTGGGTGCAATGCCAGAGCTCTAATTATAAAATTGGTCTGGCCTCTACCTGCTGTTTTTCTGCCATTAGTATTCACTGCTGATGCATTGCACATTTCCAAGCAATTCAGACACCATTTAATTCATAAATTTAAATGCAGCCAATAATGCTGTAATAGCTGGATACTGCTAAATCAGCAAAAATGTTAGTTTGAAAAAAAAAAAAATGACATAAGGGATTCAAAATTCTTGAAGTCCAGCTATGATCAGATGGGAGAAAGGACTTGTTTGCCATCTAAAACTTATTATACACCTTTATGTTAAGCCCTATAAGCACAGAACATTCTGTCTTTAATACAACAGCAGATAAGGTTACCCCAGCAGGATTACAGGTATATTATGAGATTTATGTGTTGCTCATTCCTGGGTTATGTTTCAGAGTGCTTGAAGCTTAAAAACAAGACAATTTCTTGAAGGCCAGTATTTAATTATAGACTTATCCAATAATCCATTATTGAACTGCCTCCTCAGATAGGCTCTGTCCAAAGAATTATATCTAACTGTGCAATTTTTCATTGAATTTAGTTTTAAAGGGTGACCAAAGGCTTTGAAAATGAATGCAGGACTAGAAGTCCAGTTGACTACTGTCAACAGTATGTTCAGGTGTTACCAAGAAAACCAACCTTCTGTAGGATATCAGCTCAGTCCATTGGTTTCCTGATTATCCTTTGTTGTGTACTTTATTTGCTGGAGGTTTCCTTTCTTTTAACATTCCCATCTAAGTGTCTCCAGCAAGGAGACAGTATTTTACATAGCTGAACATTTTTAAGTCATGCCATCTAAAAAGCAAAGGATAACCATATGAAAACTTAATCATTGTTATAACTTAGCTGACATGGAAAGAGAACAAACCTAAGAAAATAAGTTGACTGCAGCATTGCTTAAATCAAACTTGTTAATAAATGGGAAACAGTGAAAATAATAAACAACTCCTTTGTGAAATATAGTATAATCACATGACAAAACCCAAGAATGGACAGAGAATCAATAAGCAATACTCCACTACCCTAACCATTCATCCTTCTGTATTAAAATAATTTCATTGTGTATCCCTAAGGTAAATTATAGAAGTCCAGTTGTCAGGTAAAAATCTGCCACTAAATCAAATCAAATCAAGTTGGTTCAAAGACTTGAAAAACTGCAAACTTCCTAAAAATGTACTGAATACATTTTAATATGACTGTTCCCTAATAGATTTCCAGGACATAGGCACAAGTCTTTCCAAAAGTGAAAATACATGTTTCTCTTCTTTTCAATTTTAAGCCAGGAGTAAGAGGGTTGTAGGAATATCTGGAACACTGCTTTCTTTGTGGGACTCCCTGATCCCAACACTGCAGATGGATGCATTATCACTAAGTTATTATCCTGACCCATTCTGAAGAAAGAGTAGAGTCTAGAGTAGAGATATGACTTGGATGTCTCTCAGCAGTAATGTCTCTCAGATGCTCATAGTATAGGTACTTACTTGCATACCACCACTCCCACAGGCCTATTCAATTCATAGCTTAAAGTCATGGCTCACAAATGCAAGCCTACAAAATATGTATGCTTTGGTGCATTTGAATGACTGAAATTAAAATTATATCAAACCCCACTGTTGCTTCTCACCATGGGAGATAAAATTACAGCTTGCCAAGGGGATAAAATGGAACAAAGGAAAGCCCAGACACTAATGTGTCTCTTCTCTAAGAAATTCTGACTTTGACCTTGAGAAAATTATTTCTTTGGCACAAAAGTGTGAGCACATGTGATTAGGTTGATAGCATCAGCACAATAATATGTAAATGTTTTTGTCCTTCTGGGATCTAGAGTAATAAAAGCAAGAATTTCATGCTCTGAAGCTTTTCATCATTAGGAAGTGGTCTGTTTTTCACTTGTACATTGTACACATTAGTTTATTTAGCCAATATTTGTTTGTTTTCTTCTCTTTTCCAGAGAACTCATCTGTAGGAATATATGAGATTCCAAATTCTGTTATATTGGGGAATTTCATTTGGTTTATCTTTCTGGGGCAATACTTGAGAAGACAAAAGTCTTCTCTTGAGCCCCATAAAGGTTGATGGAAATTATTAAATGAAGAAGCCATTCCTCCATTTGGGAAGTTATAATCTGCTGTCTAAAATTACCCTGCAAGTTCACAAGTGAAAGATTCTTCAGCCCTTAAACTTTTGTTCCCTGGTGTTGTAAAATTCCACTCGGAATATTGCTTAATGTTTATAGTCAAACTTTGGGACTAAAAGCTGTACAAGAACTTATAAATGATTCCAGGTTAGAACTTCAGATGCAGTGTTAGGGCACAGTTTTCTTGTTTGTTTCTTTGTTTTGTTTTGTTTTGTTTTGTTTTTTATTATGTATGTATGTATGTATGTATTTATTTATGGAGTTTGTACTGAAATCCTGGAATCTTAAAAAAACACTCATGATTATAATCTGAAGCCATATCCAAATCTGAAGAATATATGCATCCAAACATATGTTAGAGAGGTCATGGAGCCTCCTTCTCTGGAGATATTCAGAGATATTTTTTTCCTGTACCTCTGTTTTGCTAAAGGCAATGTTGATAACTCATGATGTGAAATGGTTACATCCGACAGGCTGAACGTCAATGTCAAAATATGCAACCTGACCTGGACTTGCAATGGGAGACTCATTACAAGCAGACTTAGCTGGCCTTTCAGTCTTCAGTATTGCTCAGCATGATTCATAGTTCAAATCAGAATAAGTAAATACCCCTCTACTACCAGCCCATGAGTCACTCTACAGGGCTGAAGTGCTAAACTGTGCAGTTTGGACAACTCTGTTTTGAGTTTGTCAGGCATTTGTTTAACCCGTACTGCTAGAAACACTACAAATCCATCTAGTTCAATTTTGCATGTCCTTTTTCATTTATTAAGCCTTCCAAAGGTTAATACAGGCATACTCCTCCCTGAAAGGATTGTTCTTTCTTACACTATACATACAGGATGGGAGAAGAGGTGAGATATAGGAACAGCAAAAGACATCAGGAAATCCAGCTTGGAAGAATAGCCAAGACTAACACACCTGTTAAAGTATGTGTTCCGGTTATTTTTCAGTAGTACCTCCACTGAAAATACAAAAAACATGCTTCACATCATCCTTATTAACTAGGTGTACATGTTACAATAACATTGCATCACAGGAAATGATAGTTAAGACAATTAAAATCAAAATGTCAGGAAATTATTTAAACATGTTATCTGCAATAATCTTGCTTCAATGGATGGTTGAAGAAGACATTAAGCCATCAGTTTTCTGGGAAACTGTATTTAGTTTACATATAACAAAGCTGACTATGGGAACCTTCATTTCGGAACAACAGTGATGATCACATATTCTGCATGATCCAGCCTCTCTGATTATGCCTCTCAATACAGATTAGACACTGAAAACTAGTTGTACATGGGAACAGTTTTCCCATGGGGAAAACTTCTGTGATGATGTGTGTATTTCAATAGGATACATAATAGGTGCAAAGGTCAAATAATATCCATGGTTCAAAATCGATAAAGCAAAGACCTAGGACCCTAACCCTTGGAAAGTTAACTAAGGAAACTCATTGTTCTCTGATACTTATTGGCTACAAAGCTGATGAAATCATCTATTACAGATGAATAACCAACTAGTTTTTAGAAATTTAAAACATTTTTTTTTTCATTTTTCTTGGATCAAGAAAAAGTTTTCCACCAAAATTCTCCAAGAACAAGAAATACAGCATTATTACCAACGGCAATTACAGAATCTTTCATAAGTATGCTTTATGTTAGTGTAACTAAGCAGAGAATTAATCCCTTGGATTGTGACATAAGTACTACTTTCAAGTGCACAGTATTAGGAAATTAGAAGCCAAAAGCTGGATTTGCCTAGAAGCCTGTTTGTTCTTAGAATAGCTTTAAAATACATACAGAAGCCTCATACATATAAATGGATGAACACTGAAGTAACATTTTGTTTGGTTAAAAATTACCTTGTCATAGTATTTAGAGATTTGTTCTGGATTATTTTACAATAAATTGAGGAATTCCATTTTGGAAACCAAAGTAACCTTCAAATGAGATGAAGTATACATTCTTATTGCCAAAACTAGCTTGCAGGAACACTCCTTCAGGACTAGCTCATTTTTCACAAGATGTTGCTAATACAAAAAGTGCTTAGTATGTTAGACATTCATGCCTTTGTTCCAAAATAATGGAACTTTAGAATGGAACATTCAAAAAAGTCTAAACATTATTTAGACTTCTGGCTTTGTATGCTTTTTTAATGACAAACCCTTCATAAACCAGAAACCTTTCTGTCAATCAGCTCAAGTGAATTAGGAAAAAAAAAATAATAAAAGTCATAGAACCTTTTTTTTTGGTGTGGCTACTCTAGAGGAATAAAAGAATGATGCTTTATAGCCCCTAAGTCTTCAATATGCTGTTTTAGATATAGAGCCATAGTATTTACTCCATGCTAACTCATCTCTGCCAATTCACATCTGCTTTTTAAGAGGAACAGAAGGAAATGTAGCAAATCAGAACTGACAGAGACTAGAAACTCAATGAGTTTGCTATTGGGACTGAGTTTCTCTCATAGTTTCTGCACTATGTTTTCATCAAGGGGCAAGTTCTCCTTAGTTCTTCCATGATTTTAGACAAATGTCCTGATTCCTTTCTGCCTCCATTTATCATATGCAAAATAATAATTAACAGCTTTTTCCTTCATATATATTTAAATGGAGTATCTGGGACAGGGAATCTACATTTTTTTATTTTTTTTATTTTTTTTTAATGAAGAGTGAAAGGAGTCCAATTTGAAACCGTGTTCCTGTGAGAGAAATAAAAAGTAGAAGCAACTACATGGAAGGCTTTTTGAGATAATTAATTTTAAAGAGACAGGTATGAAATTCCGGGGGTATGAGACAGGTATGAGACAGGTATGAAATTCGGAATGCTCTTTTATTTCCTATAGACTATCAAAATATATAGAATAGTAAATAAAGTAAAAATATAGATCATACAGCATTAAATGAAAAACACTAAAGTGTGTTCCTTCAGTATTCAGGTAAATTTATTTAGGAAAAAAAAAAAAAAGTAAGAAATATTTCAATGTATCTCTGAATATAATATATATATATGTATATATAATATTATATATAATATATATATAATATATTTCAAATATTTAATGCACTTCTGGTGCCTAGACCAACATCATTTAGTACAATGAAACAAAAAGATAGCATAGAACTTTAGAGAAATAAATCAATTTTGTTCTCCAAATTAGCTCTTTTAAAAAATTATTATTATTTTTTCTCCTGACATGTATGCAACTGAAACCTGTTTATCACAGAAGTAGTACATATAATGTTAGGAACTATGCAGTGTAGTTGTCAGGAAGTTTTAACATCTGCTCAAGCCCAAAAGGTTTTCTTCCCATTCAGGCCTGTTAAAAAAATAAAAATAAAAAAAAATAAAGAATGATTCCTTGGACTCCTGAAGACGATTCTGTCCCTCAGCAAATTCTTTCTTTACCAACATGCTTAAACATGCATCCAGAAAACTTGATAAGAGTGTAGTGCTTGGTAAAACACTTGCATGAGTGATCAGCAAAGGAAAAGTGTGTGTTAATATGTTATCAGGCTATATAGATTTCCCCAGACTTTCTTTTAGAAATTCCTTAACTGCAATCAGAAGTTGAATTTAACTACAGTTAAGCTGGGGATACCCTGTTTTATTTCCATCCCAAATGATTATTTGGCTCATAAGGAGCAACTCAATTGATCATGATGCAGAGGCAAGCTGATGGTGCAAGGGGAAGCCGATCAGGAATGGAGGGGTCAGGGGCATGGAGGGATGGAATCTGAGTGGCTTTAAAACCTCCTGATATAAAAGTGTATAAGAATTGAAAAAAGAAAAAGGAAAAAAAAAAAAAAAAAAAAAAAAAAAAAAAAGCTGGCTCCAGTTAACAAGTATGACTAAAGCAATAGAGCAAATCTTGGCATCCTTCTAATAGAATTTATATTATGTCTGACTCTGGAAAACCCCAAAGTCAAAATAAACCTGAAACAAATATAAGTAAGGCCCCCAAATATAAGTAAGGCCTCCAACACTGTAAAAATTAAACATTTCCTTACTGCTGTTATTTGTCTGTACAATGTCCCATGGCACCGATGCAAAATACATCGGTGTATTTTATAACACCCAACATTAAATAATTATAAATCTAAACTAGGAAAAAGAGTCAGAAGTTGAAAAATGAAGCTATCTCCATACTTTCATGAAGAATGAACAGGACAGGTTAAGGGAAACCTGGATGCTGTGATGGTATTGTCAAAAATTCCTCTGCTGCTGGTGCAGGAGTGACTGTAGTAAGGAAAACTTAACGAGGCTGCTACAGCAAGAACAGACCCTCAGCAATGCTCAAGTTTGAAGCTGGAGTTACAGCTTCCTCTGAAAAACACCCTGGAACAGAAAGGGACAGAAGTGACATAAAGCTATTGTAGCCTTGCACTTCCAGACCTGGAAACTCTGGTCGAATTAGCATTAGAGCTTAATGTTTAATCTGGGTGAGGGAATGTAGAAAGAGGCTAAAGGAAAAAAATAAATTCGTATGTTCAGCTTGACTAGCAATAGTTGATGAGAAGGCTGCATTTAAAGACAAAGGAGTACTTGTTAATGCAGCTTTGAAGTTGAAAAACTTTGCAAGACCTCCCCTCCTCCCAATTAAAAAATAAAAATAATAATAAAAAAACTGCCTTAGATAAGATTTCAGGCCAAAAATAGCACATTAATGTTTTATGGTGGGTTTGTTTTTAATGAACTCAATTAAAGTAGTCATAAAAATACATTTACATATGTTCAGTAATTAATGCCATAAAGTATTCACACACAGACAATAGCAGGAGTATAATTATGTCTCTCCCAGTCTGTCTGTGTAACTATTTTTACCATATGACCTTTTTATTTTTTTTCTCAACAATCAAAAGTTTTGCTTTTAATAGTTCCAGTCCCAACTTACATTAATATGCCAAGATTTTCCAATAGTTGAAAGACTAATTATCCAGTATTCAGTTCTAATATGTTTAGTTATTTTTTTGAGAGTACTGTGCATGCGAAGTAAATTATATGAGCAGTTGTCATCAGTTTTTGTACTGATGGGTTGGAATAATTAAAATAACCCATTATTTCCCTATCAGCCTACTGTTTTCAATATTTTCCATGGCATTAGGCAGCTTACTTTAAATATCTTCTTTAGTAAGTGAAAGGGGAGACCTCAGAAAGTTAGAAATAAGAAACATAAAGAAATAGACAAAAACCTAACAAAAAGCTTGAAATTCAAACAGCAGTTCAGTGGTTGTTTGATATTTGACATGCTTTTTCAATACTGCCCATGTTGGACTTCAGAATTTTTTGTTATGAAGGAAGGACTACTACAGAAATGAAGGGTAATTGCTACATTTTATTAACTGGTATTGTTAAGTGTTAATTATTTACTATAATATATCTTCTTGAAATTAAACATTCATTGGAACACATGGTCTTTAGGGACACATTTTCTACTAGTGCCTAATGATGTACCTCATCACTGGAAGGAGCTGCTCTAACATAGGTTTTTGTCAGTTGCAATAGACATGGGAAATTAAACTGCTTTTCTTTGACTACAAGCTTTTGCTACAATTGTAACTGGATTTGGTCAAGATGGAAAGTAATGAAGCAACTGTAGTAAATTCAAAAGTGTCCCTAGCATGTAAGTATTAATATCCATTACACCACTGTAGAACCTCTTTTGCTTTATCCTTTAATTCCTCCAATTCCATTTGGCTTGTGCTGGTGATAATTTTCCTGGCTCTTTAAGGATCATTTAATATATTGAATTCTACTTGAATGTGGAGCCAGTATTTAAGCTCTGTGTTCTTGAATTCATTGCCACAGACTAGCATGAGCCTATCTCCTTGGCACTGAGTGTCCTTGTGTTACTCCAGGCTACAGGCTGTATTACCACCTGCACTTCTGTAAGATGGTGGTATGCTCCCCTATTATGGCAGCTTTGCTAAGAGTAATTGATTTGCAAATATTGGTGAAGGATCTGGAATACAAGTCCTATGAGAAGCGGCTGAGGGAACTGGGGTTGTTTAGTCTGGAGAAGAGGAGGCTCAGGGGAGACCTAAAGTATAATGCTTAAGAAATATCCTTGGAGAGATGGAAAAAATATTACCAAATTTCCAGTCTGTATTTAGCATGCTTGCACTTCAACAGAGGTCAAAACAGACCAACAGTGTGTAAGAAGACCTGTAATTTGCATCCAAAATGCCAACTCAGAAGTATTTAACATTATGCCAACCAGAAGTGGGTTTTTGTTTGTTTGTTTGTTTGTTTTTTATGTCAGAAAAAAATAGGGCAGCCCCTATTTTATAAAAGAATAAAAGTACTGTAAGAAACTATGCCACTCCAAAAATGCAAAACACCAATTCTAGAGCAAGCACGTTACATTACTATCAAAAACATTGCATAGATCTGAGTTTGTCCATCTACCCATTTTTCTTTTTTCAACTTTCCTTGTGCATTTGGCTTACCCTGAGGCCTCAAACATCTGGCAAGATTCATAAAAGCTTTAATGAGTCAGAAAAAAGTCAGAAGACATTTGCAACTTGTAAAAGCATCCTCTTGATTAAAATTGATGGCATCTTTGTAGTCAATCTGCTAACTGGCTTGTATTCAACACCAGACTGGCTATTTATTCAGACAGAATTCCCCACTGTGGATATTGTTATTCCAGCAATAATAGGAATGTGCCACTGAGTGTCTAATATTAAATATGTATCTTTACATATTGCATAGATCTGTGCATTAATTTTTGTTTGTTTGTTTTTGTTTTTCTGTTTTTAAATGGTTGTGCTCACCTGGCACTAGACTTCATCTTCAGCTGATGTGAAGTGTTGTATTTCTATTTGTATCTATGAGGATCTTTCCTGAAGACTTACAGTGGTGAAAATTCACAACAGTGGGGTAACTCTGAATTTGTGCCAGTTCAAATGATCAGAATGTATTAGGGATTTTCTTTCTTTCTGTGGAAGCTAAAATTGTTAAAAATGAATCTTTCCCATATTTGGGGGTACTAAACTGTTTATAATTTCTCTGCAAAATAAGTGACTTTTTTTTTGCCAATTTATGAACATGGGAGATGGTAGAGCTCATGAGGAAATAAATACAAATCCAGGGACTTCAAATGCAAAACGTCTGCAGCCTTCACAGTAAGGAGAAGGTGGAGAATTGAATGGGTGCCCTGAATCTCTTTATATTTAATTGCCTACAAATGTTAACATTTTGAATGCATTGTTGGTCACAGCTTCCCATTTTTTATGTGATAGAGTTATAACTTCTTTCTGTTATACATGTAGTGTTCAACCTTGGTGACAACCTATAGGTATTCCTTTTTTTTTTTTGTTTTTTTTTTTTTTTTTTTACTTATTCCTCTTCCATGTGAAGTAGTTCCAAAGCAGCAGTAGTGACAAATATGTAGTGACAAATATTTTCTGTATTTTACTAGAAATAGCTAGAATAATTTCAAGTTGGAAAGCATACACTTTTATGCACTAATGTAGCTAATATGAACAAGTTATAACACCTATTCTTATACAATTATTATAATTATTTAATGATTTAATGTGAAGTTACAACTAGTGATACTCCTCACTGATGAAATCTACCTACATGTTATGGTTTAGTCCTGGAAAGCAGCTCAGCACTACACAACCACTCTTTCACTCTACCCAGGTGGGATAGGGGAGAGAATCAAAAAGGTAATAGTGCAAGAACTCATGGGCTGAGACAAAGACAGGTAAGGCAAAAGCCACATGTGCAAGCAAAGCAAAATCAGGAATTCATTCATTACTTCCCAGGCAGGTGTTCAGTCACTTCCAGGAAGGCAGGACTCATAAGAGTTTCTTGGGAAGACAAAAACTGTAATTCCCAATGTCCTGCCCTTCCTCCTTCTTTAAAGACCTTTTATTTCTGAGCATGATGCCATGTGGTGTGGCATCTCTATTTGGTCAGCCTGAGTCAGCTCTCCTGGCTGTGTCCCCTCCCAGCTTCTTGTGCACCCCCAGCCTCCTCACTGGCAGGACAGCACAGGAAGCAGAAAAGTCCTTGGCTCTAACACTGCTCTACCACAACTAAAACACAGTGTTATCACTGTTTTCATCAAAAATCCAAAATAGCATCATGACCAAAAACATGTCACTATCTAACATTAACCAGCAGGACCAGGGAGGTGATCGTTCCCCTGTATTTTGCTTTGGTGAGGCTACTTCTCAAGAACTGTGTTCAGTACTGTGTTTTGGGCCCCTCACTTCAAAAAAGACACTGGGGCCCTGAAATGTGTTCAGAGAAGGGCTACAAAGCTAGTGAAACACAAGTTCTATGAGAAGCAGCTGAGGGTAGTTTAGTCTGGAGAAGAGGAGGTTCAGGGAAGACCTTGCTCTTTACAACTACCTGAACGGAAGTTGAAGGGAGAAGGGAGTCTACCTCTTCTCACAGGTAACTAGTGAAAGGACTAGAGGGAATGGCCTCAATTTGCCCCAGGGGAGGTTTAGTTTGGAAATTAGGAGAAATTTCTTCTCAGAAGGAGTGGTTAGTTTTTGGAACGGATTGCCAGGGAGGTGGTGACATCACCATCCCTGGGGGTGTTCAAGGAAAGGTTGGCCAAGGTGCTTAGAGACATGGTTTAGTGGATGATATTGGTGGTAGGGGGATGGTAGGACCAGATGATCTTGAAGGTCTTTTCCAACCTTAATCATTCTATGATTATTATAACAGTATACATCTAACATTACAGAATTTTGTTTATCTATTTCACTCTGCATAATTTTTATAACAAATATATTTTCAATAAGTAATATCTTAGCAGCTCTGAACATATTAGTTTTCCAAAGAGTTTACAGAATCTGAAAATAATACACCCACTATATGAAGGATATTTTAAAAGAGGATCCAAGAAAGAAACTCATGAGTGATAACAGATTATCAGCATATGTAAAGGAATAATAAAGATCTTATATTTTTATAATAAAGATCTTATATTTCTATATAAGATCTGCATATGACAACTCCTATAGCAATTATAGCAATTATGCCAAACGCACTCCAAAGCTCAGATATTCAGACCTAAAAAAGGCATATTCTAAGCTGACTCAATGCAATCAACTGTTGCTCAGTTCATATATAAAATAACAATCTCAAATTTAATTTTTGTCCTGAAAAAAAAAAAGTTAGATATTGAAGGGTAAAGTCAATTTTATTAAATACTTATGCAAAAAAAAAAATAAAAAAATAAAAAAGAAATAGAATAATATCTATAGTCCTGATTTCTGCAGGTCATTAATATTTTTCTGAATGCATTTCTTAATCAGTAACTGAAATCAGTAACTGAAAGCATCATTTATTTAAGTATTAGTAAGCTTTTATACTCATATATCTATGGCATTATTTATTAACACCTTGATATTCTAAGAACTGGGTGGAGTCTTGCCACCTTTAAAAGTTAAAGTGTTTGTGGGAAGATGATGGTGAATTAGGTGTGCACTCCTGTAATTCTATGGGTTTTAGAGATCTATTCCTATTCCAAGCCAGGACAATATTTGAATTTATCACAGAATCGTATAATTGTTTAGTTTGGAGACCACTTGAGATCATCTAGTTTAACCCTTCTGCTTATTCCTGTTCCAAAGTATTTTTATGTAGGGTCAAGATCTGCATTTAAGAATCTGCATTAACAGTGCTCTTTTCTCAATAACCGATAAAATATGAGAGACAGAACAGAAAGGGGCAGAAAAGCTGGAAAAGTAACTTGACTCTGAAGCACTTTTGAGTTAGAAGGAACATGGAGAAGACTTGCATAAGGTTTTACTACACATAAAAATAACTTCAATTTTCCTTACCAGCCCTCCCTAGAGAAAAAATTTGCTTATTATTTCTCAAGCAATTAAAAAATAATAATTTATTGAATTTATATGTAGCTTTTTTCCTCTCCAATAAAATATTTTATAAGTCTCTTAAATCCATGGACTATGTTTATCATCTAATATATGCACATTCAATGTTCCATTAAGACACAGCACTGTACCCAGATTTTACTGACACTGGCCAGCTGATGTACAGTACATACTGTCGCGTGCTATTGCTTACTCATTTGGAGAAAACTGTAGCCTGTGGGCTTTGGTTTGCAATTCCCATTTCGATACTTACAAAATTCTCTCTCCAGTCAAGCAGTGCACATTTTTCTGATTTAGAAAGATGTTTTCAGAGTTAGGTCACTGTTTTCATGTCCCCTTTGTGTAAGTTAAAATATTCAGCTGGAACCCAAATACTAAAAGTTGCTAAGCATCTGAAGCAAGATGTTGAGAACTCTTAAATTCCTACTCTATCAAGTTAGATTAAATGGTAAACAGCACTCAAGCAATCAAAAGTCTGATTTCAAGTTTCCTTTTAATGAATAAAAAGTCCCCAGAAAACATTTCTGCATTCCTTTTCATCCAATTTTCCCTTGCAATTGAAAAGCAAATATGACTTGTTTGTTATAACAAACTGAGGTGGAGGTGAACCAAAAGATCCACTCTTAAATGGCAATCATTGAACATACAGACATGAATTATGCAGTGAACTTAATTTGATCCTATTCAAGGAGGGGACCTAAACCATTTCAATATTATTTCAATGTCATATTGCCCCATATGACATTTCAATGTCATATTGCCCCTCGTGTCCCAGTATTATAGAACTGACATAAAACAGCTTGGAACAAACTCCTATTAGATGTTAACAATTTGCCATGCTGGTTAGATTCTTGTCAGATAAACTCAGAGTTAAAACATCCCATTTACTTGGTACCTTGTTTCCCAGAAAAGGAAGTTAGGAAAAACAAACAAACAAACAAACAAAAAACAACAACAACAACAAAAAAAAAAAACATAGAAATCAAATCTGTGAAACATTAGGGGAGTCTGAAGAAATTCCTCTTTCCCCCAAGTGTATTCTCTTGTTTTATATGTCTGAAAAGGGGATGCATACATTTGTGGTGAAAGGGTTCAAGATATCTCAGTGAATAAAAGCAATGGAGAATAAGGATACAGAGCATGCTCGTCTGTGAAGGACTGCTTATTATATATTTGTGTGGGTGTGTATATATATACACATACAAATTTTAAACTTGGTGATTCATTGGTTTTAATGTTATAAAGACTTTTCCATTAGTATTATGAATTAAAGTTGAGAAACCACCTTTTATACTTTCTTACGGAACTACTGTTCTTCAGTATTCTGTTCTTCCTTCTATCCACAATAAAGGTCTCCTGATTTCCTAAACCATATATTATTTATTACTTAGATCTCCCTTGTCCATCATTTCATACCTGCCTTCAAATCTGCTTGGTCTTTTCTCTGCAGATTAATGTGACAAAGTATTAATGGATTGCTAGCATATGGTCCATACAAGGTCATACAAAAGCAAATCATATTTTCAGTTTGTTCTTGTACTGAGGACAAACTATACTTCAC
Source organism: Heteronetta atricapilla (assembly GCA_011075105.1). Lineage (NCBI taxonomy): Eukaryota > Metazoa > Chordata > Aves > Anseriformes > Anatidae > Heteronetta > Heteronetta atricapilla. The sequence goes on along the minus strand of CM021731.1, from coordinate 8,675,169 downwards.
TCAGCAGATGACTATTTACAGTTGTGGTATAAAAACAAGGAGAGCATGGGACAAAATATCCTTCCAACAAGAGTACTGACAGAGATTGCCTCTTGCTTGAGTGGCATAAGTATGTTAATTTGTGAGTAATCTCTTTGGAGATATATGATGTAGCTTTATGAAATGGAACCAAAAATCATGGGAACCTTTCCACCAGTTTCCAGTGGGTTTGCATCAGGTTTCTGGCACTGACTTTCCAGGATCCTGACAACTTATATTTTGAATTCTCTTAGTTCTGTTTGTTTTCAATGGGAATTGAGCATTTTGTAGAATTGAGTCCTCTTGTCCCATTGGATTTCAAATTATATAACAAACTAGCCACCATTAAGATGGAGCTATTTCTACACATACCAAAGTCAATCTTTCTGTAGTACAAATCAGCTGAAAAATATATATACTTACAATTCAAAGCAGAAGCTGAAATACATTTATCTCCTTCAACTCAGACTCTCCTCATAATCTCTTAACATCACTTTGCCATTTCTGGCAAAATTGTCATCTCTGGTTTCATTTTCCCACTTTGTCACTTTCTAAAAATGCAGTTTTCTGATGCCAGGAGAAGTTAGCATATCTCTTATTTCCCAGACTTTGATGTTATTTGTGATTTCATAAAGCTTCAGAGGCCACTGAAAGAAAAAATGAAATCCACTGGGCTGTCAGTATACTTCTGAAACACTAGGATTGCTTTCTAAAACCACCAGGTTTGGAGCATGATTTTAAATCAGACTGAACCAATAGATTCTTTGGAATGTCGTTTCATTTGATCTCATTGATTGGATAAATATCTTTTAATACTTTGTATAATTCAACCCTCTACATTTTAAAAACACACCTATGTATTTTGTGTTAGTGATAAAAAAATGACTTTTTAAAATGGCATAGCAAATAAAATATTCCAGAGAAGAACATGTAGCTACAAAAAAATAAGAGAAACGAGGATTACTATTATTATTATTTTCTGCAGTGATAGAATAGTGATTCTCCGCATTCTCTCAGTCTGATTGAAGATTGCTACTGTCAATAAAGTCTTATATTCAGTAGGTATATGTATCATAACTTGTAAGACAAAAGTCATTGAATATATGAATGTTCTATCTACATAACTCAAGACGCAGTTTCAAAGTAAGGTTAAATTAGCACGTACACATATTTTGGCCAGACTGCCATATTTAATGTCAGCAAACCCACTCCAAGCAATTAAAGAGGTAGTCCAAAATCAGAACTGAATTTGTTTGCAGCTGTTAATGCAAAATCCAAATGAAACCCAGTTGCAGAGCATATCCTCTTATCATTTCTCTATAACAGTAGATTTTCATTATTATTCAGCTGAGGTGGTTTAATTCTACTTTTTTTAAAGATTATTTAAAATATTTAAAAGATGTGTATATATATATATATATATACACATATATATATATATTCATTAGTTTTATATTCCTCAACAGCTGTCACTATCATCTAATTTCTCATACCAACAAATACAAATTTGGAACAGCTTTTGCTTTTGTTTCCTTTAGCTGTCTAGACCACTGCTGAAGTAAAAGCTGACAAAAACTTCAGGGTTTCCATGTTCCATACTAAGTTGAACTAAATATGATTTGGAAAATAGAATATGAAATACCACAATAATAAGTAGTCTAGAAGTTAGCAGACATTTAATGGAACTATGTAAAATAGTGCAGAATTGCAAAAATGCAGAAATCTTGATGCTAGATCTATTTCTTTCCCCCCTGAAATATAAAATGAATGCATCATTATTTTGGTATTAAAAAATTAGAAAAAAAAAAAAAAATATGAGGTCTGTTTAAAGCATTTCTTCTACCTCACTTTTCACCCAGTTGAATACAAAACTTCATTAACTTGTGTAGAAAATCAACTTCATTACAAGGATCTTGATCTGTACACTGAGCAAAATTTGATCCACCGGTGAGATATTCAACAAGAAGAGGATATTAGATTCAATGTAGTATATTAGAAAACTGCAAAGAAGTTAAGAAACAAACACTATTACAGGACCAGTCCTCTACCAGCATTTTATTTTCTCCTGAATACAAGTTGTATGACAAGAGTCTTTTCTCCACTAATATTCCTTTAGTCCAAATCAAGGATCTTAATCCTTGAACAGCTCATGAACATAACATTGCTCCTGTAAGCCCACTTCCTATAAATTTTAAGAGAAAGTGCACAGGGAAAAAATAAATAAATAAATAAAAGATAAGAAAAGAAGGAAAGTCATAAAATGACTAATAAGAGAGAGTTAATCACTAAGCTGTACATTTATGCCATGGCACGAGATCAAAGCAACTACTTTCAATGTGGCTGACAAGTTTATCTGTCTTAGTAGCATTCTCTCTAAACCAGCAGCAAATGATGGTGAAATATTTCTCTGCATTTCTACAGAGAGTTCATCCTTTGGTCATTTGCAAACATGTGTTTGCAGTTCTCTGTGGTCAAGACTGCTTTAATTGCTGCTCTGCTGTAGTTATCCTGGTCTCCCAATTTTGTCACTGTTGGCTATGCAATGCCATTGCTATAAACTTCTGTGGCTATATAAAAACCACAGCCACTATTTGCAGAAATCACCTCTGTATTACCCCAAAGTGTCTCATTTGCAATGGTCTACGTAAAAAGCCAGGATGGAAAACTTCAGGATTCCTGTGCAGAATTTTTATAGCCAGTTTGTGTGTAACAGAAGAACACCTTTAGGCCAATAAAAGCACATTTAGACTACTGTGAAGTCCTTCTGTAAAATTTTGCAAAACACTTTTAGTAAGTGGGAGAAAATTGTTTTCAAGTAAAACAAAATCAGGACATAACCTGGTTACAGGGCTGCCCAACCAGAGACAGAAAACAAGTGAAATAGAACAAACTACTAAAATTCACAAAAAAAAAAAAAAAAAAAAAATCACAAAATTATCACAAAATTCTGGCTTGCTACAATGTATGTTCCTCACAAATTCAGTGACAGTGCTTCCACTGAAGATATAGATACATACACATATTAACCAGATAGATATATTCCACATTGATATGTTAATCTGAAAACCTGCAGTCATTGAATACAATGGATATCCATGTGTTCATGAACAAGACAGAATCCACATTCTGACCACACCATTATCCTTTCATTTTTTTATAACATAAGTGGGAGAATGGTACAACATTTAAGCGTAAAGAAAACTAATTAATTCACATATAACATATTGCTGTTACTTACTTATCATTATAGTCTTTTTTTTTCCCCTACAGCTTATCCATCTATTACATTTACCACAAAATTGTCTTTTTTTTTTTTTTTTTTTTTTTTGAGTATCCCTGTAGCATGAATGGAGTTTCAGTGCTATAATACTTTTATTACTCTTCTGGTGAGCCATATCTAGTTTATCTCCTTTGCCCAGACACTGCAGCTGTGCCAGCTGCCTTCAATTTTAATGTGAGCTGTCAGAAACAGGGACCTCAGCCATTAATTATTTTGTGAGGAGTTTCATTGTTGATCCATAAGAAGACCAAGTATTTGTGAGTTTAACATCTCCAGGGAGCACACACAGACCGCTTTCCCAGTGCAGCTGTATGTGAGGCTGCTCCAAACACAACTCAAAATCATCTGCTGCACTGCTTTCTCCCATTACAAATTATGTATCCACTTGCTGCAACCTCTGGGATACATGGTAAGAACAGTACAGGGCTTCCTGTGGAACATGGACAGTATATATTGACATGCATTAGATTTTTTTTCCCTCCTTCTAGAAGGTACATAGGTCTACAATTAGGTCTGCACTGTTCCAAGGTTCAGACGTGTAATTGTTTTTGAGTGTGGCTTGTTTGAATTAGTAATGACTCTGGTAGAAGGGCTTGAGGGTCTGCTGAACAAACAGCTGCAACAAGCTACTCAGCTCCATTACAAGCAAGAACAAGAACTATCAGAGTACTCAACAACTCAGTGTGGATACAGAAACTATTTGTTCATACATAAGACTGGTCTGGCAAGATAATGCATGAAATAACAACTATATTTCTCATAACATCCAAAACCATATTTTTCCATTCATTTGGGTTGATCCCATTTGTTTTCTAGCTTGTGGCTGTGAGTTATGTAGCAAAATACACAGAAAAATGGAGTTATGCTTACTCTCCTTTTTTTTCAAATGAATCCATTAGCTTTATTTTCTGGATTTATTTATTTATTTATTTTCATCTTTAAATATAACATTAATTTCTACTGCAAAATAAATAGCCTTCTTGCTATAGTCCTTGTAAATCTTATTTTAAAATATCCTTTATAGAGTCCCATTAAAATGAAAGAAAATAAAACCTCCTCTCTCTCAAAAAGCTCTAAACAGGGAGTCAGACACCAAGTAACAGGTGAGCAAACAGCCAAATGAAGGAAGGAAGTAGGAGGACAGCAAGCTATCAGCACAGGTGTTGCTCCATAAATTGTCACAGACAGCTCAGTAATAAGGAGACAGGATCAAGTAAGAACTATGTTTTTGTTTGTGTTTCAGCAGAATAATTAAAAAGTAAAATAAATCCAAGATGTTTTCAGTGGTAATATTTTAGTGATGGGTGTTCTTTCCCTCAAGCTATAAGCTCCTGTTCTATTATGCAAGTAAAAATGATTATTTTCAGGCCATAAATTTTATGCATTGGTAGATATATTTTATTTTCCAGGATTATCTGGAAAATGAATATTAAGTTTTATGGATATCATGAAAATCCAGGATTGTCATATCTAGATGCATTTAGAAGAAAAATAATTTTAAAAACTTAGTGAGTTGGGAAACTGAATCAAGGATCCACTTTCCTCTAATGTGTCAAAGGGTTGATACCTGAGCTGCATATTTGGAGTTCATGTACCTATTCTGACAGACAGGATTCTCTTTCTTGGTAAGTGATTTAAATACTGGATTATAAAGTTAACATATGCTTTTCTCCCATTCCTATTGAAGGATTTCTCTCTGTCACAACAATTCTTTCCAAGGAAATCACATATTATCAAAAAGTCATGACTATGTCTGTTATCTTCTAAACATATATATTATATATATTTATGTATATATATTTATGTATATATATATATAAGTCATAATCTACTATCTGACTTTACCAAATACATATGTGGTAAACACTGTGGTTTTTAGCAATCAAAAGTTCTCTCATAGAATTTTACAGAGACAGACAAGTTTATCTTTTACATTTCATTAAATACCAAATTATGGTAGTTATTCAGATACTCTGTTTTCAGGAATTTTATAAATATAAATAGTCTTAGTCTATATATTTAGTCTTCAGAAGATTACTTTAGGAAACTGGATTGTTTTGATTCCAGAGAATTGTGTTTCACTTCTATTTATAAACTTTATTACAAGCCAATCAGATTAATTCCAAATAAAAATCCTGTGAAATAATGATTAAATTAGAAAAATATGTAGTTCTGAGGTCAGGAATTTTCCTGAGCCATTGCTTTAAAAGCAATGATAGTCTCCTGATCTGAGAGTCTCCTGATCTGAGAGTCTTTCCACCTTGACTTTTTTATTGTTACATAGCATATCATCAGTCTTTCTGGTCTAAATTGGTAATCTTCTCAATTAATAAAGAGAGTAAAATTTATTGCAATTAAAATATTTATAGGGTCTCTTGCATTGTAAACACAAATGTTATTTTTGGTTTTGTTGTTTCCATGAATAAAAAGAGACATTCACAGAAACAGCAGGGAAAAAAAAAAAAAAAAAAAAAAAACACAGGGAAAATGGGGAAAAAAATGCTAGTTCTGGAAATAACTTTTGGAAATATGTTGTAGTAAAATTGGTACTTTCCCAATGCTAATGTGAGCATATGCCTATTACTCTCTCAGTGCTCTGCCGCCAGTTTACAGAAATGTTAACAGGCTTGCCTGATCAATAACCTCTGTGGATTTCTGGACAGCAGCATCAATTATTGTGTTGTTCCCCAGTGCAAAACAACTGCTGATATGATGATTTATTAAGCAGCATGGTTTCCCTGGATAAAAACAAAAGGCCTTATTCTTCTCTCGTTTTCTCATACATGAAACCAGAAGAATTTCATTGACTTCAAAGGAGCTACTCCTGTTTTGCTGAAGAAGGAGGCAGATCTGAATCACATTTGAGTCCTTTACATTGACAGGTTAAAGAAAAGTGTATCCATTACATAGTTAGTATACAGAACAAAGTAGTTCTGACCACTCATGGACTCCTCACTGGTATAAGTTGTTTATTAAAGGAAGAAAGACGTCAAAAAATGAGCAGATGAGAATACCAATAATATTTCTTCATTAATCATCTAGAAGGTCAGCCCTTAACACACACTGTTGTCATGTTTAAAATCCACTGCAAGCAACTCAACTGGAATACTCTTGAGGAGATGGTAACACAATCAAGAGCAATAAGAGTCCCTATGAGGCAGGTGTTTCCTTATGCTTCCATTTTTAAATAATGACAAATGATTTATGCAAATCAAAATGACAAAACTAAAAGTGGCAGGTGAGAAAGAATTTTTAATTTATGAGTTTAAAACTGTGCAGCGTTTTGTTTTGTTTTGTTTTCTCTCAGACTAATGGCAAAGTGGGAAAAAGTACTCCCAAAATCTGGTCTGGCCCATTTTCAGCTGCCATACCTTCTCTTTCACAACATAGTTCCAAAAAGGGAGGATAAGTAAGTTTTATCTGAAAATCAGTGGTAGAAAGGCAATTAAGATTAGAATTTTAGTTTCCACATTTTAACAGACTCAAACAAAAACTGATTTACATTAATGAAGAATATAGTTCACCGGGGGAGCAGTGATGAAATACTTTGAAGTTTTAGACCAGATTTATTTTCCCTCTTTGGTTTCTTAAATAATATTCAACAATTAAATTTAAAATAATTTGATTTCCAAATAAATCTAATTTCTAAAATTACATCTTGATGTGACATTTATGTATGTATTATATAAAATTAGGGACTACTAGCTGGAAGTAAGTAATAGAAGCTGCAAATTCCCAGTAAAAATTATTTTAGGGTTTTAGGGTGGATACAATTTTTGCCTTTGGATGAAGTATATTCACAGAATGGGATGTACAAACTGTCAAAAATTGGGTTTCCTGTAGTGCATATGCAAAATTAAAGTTTCTACATTTCATAAGGTCTGTATTTTCTTCAGTGTCTTGCTTTTGCATAGCTAGTATCCTTTACTAATACCCACTACTATTGTGACAAAATTTTCTTTTTAAAACTTCAATTTAGAAGGTTTTTTTTTTTTTTTTTTTTTTTTTTTTTCATTTTAGCCTATGTTATATTTTTTTCTAGGTACTTTGATACTGGATAAGCTACATCTTCTCATACTCTATCGTTCCTAGGATGCGTTTGCCCTTTATGTATTCAAAACTGAGATCAAAAATTTGTGTGAATAATGAAGAGATAATAATGGTGTCCCATATCTGATTAGAAAAAGAAATAAAGAAGATATTTAGAATATTCCATCCAGTATACACAACTCTCATCTCTGCTATGAAACATATATCTGATTTCTAGTCTCACAAATTCCAAATACATCTGCTGATCTGTGACTCATTGGTGCCCTTCTGTTTCTGTTTGTAAAACTAGATATATAAACATCCATAGGTTAATCAAGGATAATCTCTTAAATATGGAAAGTAGTGTTATTTATTACTTGCATTAGGCTAATGTTTAAAGGCTCTTATGAAAAGCTCTTCAACATGCTAGCCAGTACACAAACATATCATAGGATTCTGTTCTAAGGAACTTATAATTCACATGGACAGGAAAGAAACACAGTTAAAGAATAGGTGCCAGTTTAAGAGGGCAACTATTGGTATTTCTTTACTTCTTGTGTTCTATTTTGTTGCTGGGAATTAGCAGTTGAAGAAAAGATTTGATATAGCTGGTGCAAATTCAAGGAAAATGCAAGTGAAAATTTCCAGCCAGTTATTTGGTGTGACTCAAAGTCTGATTTGTTAATACTAGACATAGGAGCACACAGGTGGAAATAGAAACTAAAAGGCTAATGAGCACTCTGAACTTTCCCAGTGTATCACAATTACAAAACCACGTGTTAAAGACTGGGCCTGGGTGCAAAAACATACACATGCGTGCACACACACACAACGACAAAGCAAAATAAACCAGTGCAGCTAAATGATTTTTTAATTGGTGTTCTGTAATTTCACTTGGATTCCAATGACAAGCAGGTCAAGAGAGTGTTTCCGTCATGGTTTAAACACAGAAATCCTTTGCTGACTACTGAAATTAGCAGAGTAAGCATTGAGTAAAACCTGTTAACCAGGTGATATTTCTAATTACAACATTCCACTGAAATATGGCATTAAATTCAATTATTATCATGTCTCCCTGTAGATTCAGGTCATTACTGGAAAATTTTGTATGTTAGCTGGTTAAAGAAAAGGCTATAATAACAATGTAAGAATGACAAATATTCAAAGAATGATGGTGATGCAATAAAGAACCAACCATTATATGGCAGCAGTAGCAATAGTGGACGAAACTCATGCATCATATCTTGGTGTGAGCTAGGCATCCTAGGTCCTTGTTTTCACAGTCAGTGGAGATAAATGTGTGCCTCCAAAGGGCAACTCCCCTAATCCAAGATAAATAGCCTCCCAAGAGGCCAGAGAAACCAAGTCTGTTGTGTATCTCTCCTTTGACTTTAATGGGACTGTAGGAGGATTAGCTCCAATTTACGCAAATTTATGCTGTATAATGCAACAGATAGCAATCTTTTACAGTTTTATAGCTTATTTTTGCAGGAGTTTTACATACAAATTGGGTTTACATACAAATTGATTGCTATATATAAGTGAAAGATGGTGATTCTCCTACTCCTTTCTTAGGAAATGATGACTGAATTTGTCCTGCATTCTGCTGAGGGAAAGGTCTGCAAGTCCATTAAGTCTGAGCACTGATAAACTATGCAAGGAAGCATGAATCATGAGTATCTTCTTTTTCTGCTATTAAACAGCAGCATAAATGCCCAAGGTCACACAGGAAGTCTGAAATAACTTTGCAAAAGGACCTGAACTTGTCTTGACCATTCACCCAACACTAGACTCTTATAAGAGGAGAACAAAATTAATCTAGTGAAACTATGAGAATTACATTTGGATGACTGTACTGAGAAAAATCTGTAATGCACATAGACTTCCTCTTACTAGCAATAAAACATAAAGAAATCACATACAAAAACTAGACAAGATTAAACTGTCTTGCACCAGCAATCATTCCCCTAGGCACAGAGATATCTCACTGACCTTTTGCAATTTGTCTTCCTCTGGCAGAAATTATCTCACATTAAAACTATGTAAACTGTCCTGAAAATCTAAATTGGAACCTCATTATAATCATAAAATCATAGAATCCTAGAATATCCTGAGTTGGAAGGGACCCATAAAGATCAAGTCCAACTCCTGGCACGACACAGGTCTACCCAAAAGTTTAGACCATGTGACTAAATGCACAGTCCAATCTCTTCTTGAATTCAGACAGGCTTGGTAAAGTGACTACTTCACTGGGGAGCCTGTTCTAGTGCGCAACCACCCTCTCAGTGAAGAACCTCCTCCTGATGTTGAGCCTAAACTTCCTCTGCATCAGCTTAACACTGTTCCTATGGGTCCTATCACTGGTGTTTATGGAGAAAAGGTCTCCTGCCTCTCCACTCCCCTTCGCAAGGAAGTTGTAGACTGTGATGAGGTCCCCACTCAGCCTCCTCTTCTTCAGGTTGAACAGGCCCAGTGACCTCAGGTGGTCCTCATAAGTCTTCCCCTCTAGGCTCTTCACCATCTTCATAAACATGAGAGCATCTTTTTTTTAGTGTCACCTATCTTATTTCATATTTGATAATGCTACTAAAGATGCAGTTTCAACATTAAAACCCTGAGGCTTCCTTCGTGCGTGTTTTATACTGACATATTTGGACAAATTTAACTAGAACTGTTCCTGACTGTTATCTCAGTTTAAATGAAATTACTGTGACCCTCACTGCTCTACAAAGATGCAATGTTAAACACACAAGTCACAGGACTCAAGGACTCAAAACAACTAATGACAAGATGTGTGTGGAAGAGGAAATTACAGTCTTCATGATTAAAGATTTATAAAGGTAGCAGGAATACAGCCTCAGCTATAAAAAAGATAGATGCAGAGTGTGGTTCAGGATCTTACACTGCATTTGGATTCTAACTTAATAATGAACTTTTACCCCCACACACATTTTTTTTTTTTTTTCCATCAGGCATATTATGAGAAGGTTAGGAGATGTCTCCTTTTTAATCCATGAGTGATTACATTTCCTTCTGAGAGTGTAAATGCTTTATTTCACTGAGGATGTGTGCTATTTATAGTCAGGAATGGACCGATGCCATACAGATATTTTCTGACACATTTCCCTCCTAAAGTTTCTCTCTAGTAAAAAGTAAGCTTCTGCCTTACTTTTTTAGCACCAAAAAAAGGAAATAAAAATATAGACTGGCAGATCAAAGAGAATGCAGTGCATAACCACCCAGAAGCTGATCTTGCATTGTGTGGTTAGAAAATAGATGGAATAAATAGCGATGGGAGTGAGGTAGGAGAATGTGGTCCATTAGTGATGTCTAATGTGTCAGGGACCATGTAGGATGTTCTATGTTATCTGAAGCCCTGGTACCATGCAGTGTGCCCTCTGTTCCCAACTGGTAAAGCCATGGAAATGGCAGTCAGGAGCTAACTGGAGGTTACACCCAGCAAAGCAGCTGCAGTTCAAGGAAAGACTCTTGAACACCAGCTTGCTGTGTGGATGATATACTCCTTTGCCTGACCATTCAACTAAATTTGTCCTACAAGTCCTACAGTTCTGGCTGATGAAAAGGGAGGAGGGGAGGGGAGGGGAGGGGAGGAGAGGGGAGGGGAGGAAACACCTTTTATTTGCTGCCACTTTTAACTTCCCATGTATTACTCTCTTCCTTATACTTGTATTTTAGACTGCACGATCTTCAGGACAAGGACTGTTTCTTATATGGTTAGAAAGTTTCTTAGAGGTTTGAAAAATACTACTTTGGATCTCTCAATCACCGTGAACAATAGGCATCACAACTAAAGCAATATTTTTCCCCAAATCTGAATCCCAATGCATAAAGAAAAAGTGCCAGAAATAACAGTGGGAGACAATGAAGGTATAAAGTTTGCACAAAGCAAGAAGGGAGTGTTTGATATTGCTTGGCTGGTATTAAACAGCTCTATCAAGCACATAATGCAGCAAAGAAGATGGATGTATACTCAATGCTTTAACCATATGCCTGGGACAAGAATTTAGGAGGAATTTAGTTGCATCACATCTACACAGTAGTAACAGGCTCATTTCCAAAGTATGCAAGGGTAGGTCTAATATTCGGTCTCTCCTGAACCAAAATATATATACTTCCTTTCATGGAATAACATTTCTCTTACATACAGCATAGCTTTGCCTAAGAATAATCTATGTCTTTTTATTTTTATTTTCTTCTCCAGAAAGCAAGAAATTATAGTATTGCTAGTGTGACTATAAAAACATATTCTGTGTCCTGTCACAACTTCTGAGCAATGTGTTAAATACAGGCACTATCAATAGGAAGAGATCGGAAGGTGTGATCTCATTTATATGAAGCTTAAAAGCTATAGATGTGATTCCTGACACTTTTCTCTAACAGTAAATTTTACCCCAGCTGTCAAGAGTATAGCTATTTTGCAAAGGATAGACCTTATAGTTTAAATAGTTAAATTCTGTTTAACCACTTAGTTTTTAAACTGTACGTGAAATTTTCTTGCAAATATAAGCTTAAAAGAACACATATTTGCCAGATTTTTTAAAATATATATATATATATATATATATATATATATATATATATATATATAAGACATCTTTTCCAGAGCATGCAGAAGTATCATGTATCACTACAGAAAGGTAAGAAACAGACTTAAGAAACAATCTTAAGTCTGTCACTAGAGCAATAAAAGTTTATTGAATGTTCCATTCTCTTTAAAAATATCTACTATTACTTCAAATATCTGTTGGCAATTTATTTTTTTTTTAAAAAAAAAGAGGACACAAAATAATATAATTCCAATGTGCAAGTCTAACGCACAGTTTTTTACATCAAATATTGTTGCTTAAAAATACAATAAATAAATAAACAAATAAATAAAATGCAACTACCTTACAATGATTGCAAAATACTACAGGCAGACTGGATGTGGATCAGAACTTAGAGTAAGGAAATAATAGTCTTGTAAAAAAACTGTATCTGCACTTAGAAACTGGTTTCTGCAAAGGGTAGCCCTGGGGGAAAAGTACCCCTATTAAACATTTCTGTGCTAAGTGGCACCTTTGAAAATCAACTTTATAGCAGCATCTGCTATGTCAATATCAGAGTATCAGAAAGTAGGAGGGTTTGTAACAGAGTACACAAAAAATAGTTTTGAGCCACCCACAAAAAACTTTGAACCTGCAGACTCTGTTCTATGCTGTGCTGAGTGCATTTGCCTTGCAGAAAAATAAGTAACAGACATTTAAATAAACTTTGAGCAATTTCTGCTGGCAAAATTAATTCTACTCAGATTGCTATCTCATTCATTTCTTTCTGAAATTCACTAAAAAGCAAAAAAATAGTAAGTCAAATTTAAATACAGATAACTATACATATACATATATATATGGTAAGACAGGAAAACTAACATAGAATGGCCTCTATATTTTTATGCCTCAAATTAATCCCACCTGAAACGGAAGGACAAGAAATATAGGATCACATCTTTAAAACAAATATATTTTTGAACTATCTGGGAGTACACTCAACTAATTTTATTCTATGCTAATGTCTTAATTAAGTACAGTTATATATATATGCTTTTTTAGGAAATGAAGCATAACAGTGTGTCAGTACAGAATATGCATGTTAAAAAGTTTAGTATTCAAGACAAACCTATACCCATGATAAATCCTGATTTTATCAATATCTATTTTAAACAATTATGCACCCTGTTTCATTTCAATTTTTATCATTTTATTAGGTTGCCTAAGTAACCTACTATAAAAGTTCTTAAACTGAAACATTTTTAACCTAACAAATTATTATCTCTTTCGCTGATGTTATTTTAAATTTATACCTCCTTGGTTTGTCTGCAGTGGTCAGGATTATTTTAAAAGACTCAAGGCTAATACTTTCAGTCTAGGAATTTTGAGTACATGGAAATTATCATTAAAAATTGAAGACTTAAGCTTAAACTTGAGTTTAAACTTACAATAATCTGAAGTTTATAAGCTGATTTTTGATTATATAATATGTAAACTAAATTGTATTATGCCTAACCAACAGATAGGTTAATGGTGGAAAAGCAGAGAATATTTATCCCATGTTTCCTTGATTTGTTTAATGAAATCTTGTTTGTACCTGTGTAGATTTTCTAAAGACAAAGTCATCTTCTGTAGTTACCAAGGTTTGAGTTCCATTTATAATCTGTTATGTCTTTGCAAGATATCTTAGAGCAGCTTTATTTGCAAACTCTTTTGCCTGTAGCAGGCACATTCCCTAGAAGAGTACATTATAACTTCAGAAGAATATATTACACCATTCTTGCATGTCTGTTGCCTGACACCTCTTTAAATAAATTATTCTCTGGGTCTGAATGAAAACACTGAAGTGCTAGTGATGGACATCAGTGATGGATTTGCTCTTCTTTATAAGAACTACTGTGCTGGCATGTGCTGTTCTTACAAAACTTTTCCCCACTCTCTGAAGTACACTGATGTTGACATGGTATCATACTGTTCTCTTTAATTTATTCTGCAGATACAACACAGATTCATTCCTTATGTCACACTTACCTCAGCCTCAAGTCTTGCCTCTAGCATTCAAGATCTTTCCCAGAGGACAGCTGATATATATACATGTCTTTGTTAGACTTCACTCATCTTTATGTATGCAAATCATATACATGAAGCTTTGTGCCTGATTTCTTTTGGTAATGCATTAAAGTAGTGTACGTTAATTATTGTCTTACAGATTTACATATATTCAGCTTTAAAAAATAAAAAATAAAAAATAAAAAAAAATTCAAATGATGCAAAATAGTGCAGATCAATTTAGCTTTCTTTCTAGGCAGAAAAGGTGACAATCATCCTCCATTATTTCCATATTCTTTGAATAGGTGAAATATTTACATATTATCCTTGTATTCTGAAAAGAGTAAGGAACAAGAGACTGGAATCAGTATTGGCCATTAAGCATATTGTGCTAATGCAGTCAAAAACCATAAGCAATTCTTGTCATGAATAAAACCAGCTGAAGGGCAAGTGTTCACAGTAAAGAGCTGTGGATAGTTAAGCATACCAGGTATCAATAAACACAAATCAGTGGTCACAGATGGGCCTTAGATTCATGGTAACAACCATGATCAACTGATAGGGACAAACTGTACTAAGACACAAGATAAGACTGAGCTACTTTTTGCATGACATTTTGAAAATGAAAGTATTTAAATGATGATACAGTTTAGCTATGGTGTGGACTATTGTGCCTTCAATGAAGAATTCAAAGAATTCAAGCTGTGACAAAGTAAAATCTTTTTTTTTTTTTTTTTTTTTCCCTTACGTCAGTAGTAAAATTATCAATATCAAAATAGTAATAAGAGAAATTTCATCATTTCCAATATAAGAAAGCATGCCAAAAATTTTCAGTAGAAAGACTACTGCAGGATAAAACTGAATAAAAGTACCTTTGTCAGGTAAACAGAAGACATTTGCTACCTGCTTTATTGGTTCATGGAATTGAAAGTTCTGGCAGTATTTCTAGCATGCTAATAGCTATGGCATTTCCATATGAACAACTGAAATGCCGGAATTAAACTGAAAGGTCAATTTTATTTCAATATAAAATATGAAGGAAAATGTGAAGGCTTCTTCATGAATCTGTTCATTTTTTTTCTATTTGATCACAAACTAGCACAGATAAGCTTTCCCATTATGATCAATGCTAGTTGCTATTTTTATTGTTCTTCAAAAATGAGGCAGAAAAAACAACAACCACAAAAAGCATTTTTGTTCCTTTTGTGTGTCATGTTTAAAATGAATTCATTAGCAGCTGTCATCCCTCAAGAAAGAGTGTCAACACTGTTGCAGACAGCATCTATAGGTTTCATCTTACCTTCATTTATCTCTTGTCCCCAGAAGGTAGGAATCCATATAACTAAATAAATAAATAATAAAAAAAAAAAACTCCAGAGTAATGACTGCTTTTGTCTTTTGTGTAAGTCCATTTAGAAAGTAGCTGTTCAGGCATGAGTATTGGCTCCAAATGTCAATGACACCTGTTTTATTATATAAAAATGTACAAGAGAAAGAGTTACAAGTCTGAACTTTACTGTAGGTCTGTATGCTACTGTTCCCATGAAATATTACTTCCCAAGAGTAATGTTGATCTGATTTATTACATCTGCAATAAAAAGTGCATTCTTTTGTTATAAAATGAAAAATGCTATTTCTTTAAATTTTGTTTCTGTATAAAATGAGGCTAAGCAGATATGGTTGCTTATGCAAGATGGTTGAAATGAAGAAACTGTCGCTATGGCTATAGATTATTTTCTACTGCAATTTTCAGTCATTAGCATATTCATGTGATAAAAACTGAACCATTGAAAGGCTAGTCGTAGAGTCCAACACACAGTCCTGGATTTACCTAGCAAGTTAGGTATTAGAGATGAATAGTGGTTTAAACTTGACCATGGTCCGTGGATCGTCAGGCCTAGTTTCTGCAGTGAATGGAGACAACTGCATGTTTTTAGAATACAGTTCCCTATTGTCAGCAGCCTGCATCAGGAGTGGCAATTAAGAGCTACTAGACAGGCAGTGAACAGCATAATAGATTCCTTCCTCTTATGAAAAACACTAGCCTTACAGCAAATATCTAAGCATAAGTAACTTGGAGGAGGATCTTACAGTTACATTTTTTTTTTTAATTTTACTTGAGTAAAAATTTTATTCAACTGAAGTGTTAACTCTGAAACATCTTGATAAGTTTAAAAGTTTGGATCAAATAATTGCTTGCTATCTTATACTACTTCAATTGATTTTAAAATAATATTTAACTCCAGCAACTTTCATTTGAGGGAAAAATTTCCCATTCACTCAGAGCTATTCCTAGTGTTCTTACAGCAATTTACACTATTAAATTGCTAATTCAACTTACAAGACAGAATAGTTTCCATTATAGTGGAGAATTTCATACACTGCTAATGTAAGAATGCAGCATTTAATAGAGGATTCCATCCTCACAGACAAAACTGAGGGCTATAAATTTAAGTATTCTGCATTCATTATATACTTTAGTAGAAAAGTTAGGGTTTGTCGTTACATATGCATATTGAATAGATATTTTTTACATTGTTGAAGAAGTAATTTGCTCATAAAGCATCTTATGCTTATAAAAATTTTATAAACATTTGTTTTAAATATATTTTTACTTTTATTTTTTCAAATAATTCAACTTTTTTTTATATAAATTCTAATTTAATGATTAATTTTTAAGCACAATGAACAAGGTACAACTGCATAACTGCATGTTTCAGTACCTTGCTTCCCACTAAAAACACTAATCCTGTTATGCTAATTGCTATTACTCTAATATTATAGCTTTACCTCTGTATTAGTAGAAGATGAAGTCATTTTACAATGTTACTGTTCTTTACTTTCAAAACCAATTATGGTAATGATTTGTTTCCATTGAAAGCATTTGTAGAACTTTAATAACTTCAAAGGATTTGAAGATTTCTGCTCTTTGCACTAGTACAATATGTATTTTCTTTGTTTTCAGTGTTTAAAACTGAACACAGTATTAGCAAAATAACAAATTGATCTGCAATAATCATTCCAGCTCTATGACAATGAAGATCACTGAAGAAAGGGATGTTTTTATTGCACTAGTTTCATTTTATGCAAGATAAAATTTGTTGCTTATACGTGTCTATTCTGACGTTTGAGGAAAAGTATTTATTAAACAATCTAACTGACCTTAGTACAATCCTAGCATCACTTGGACTGTCTTGGAGGATCATATAAATCAGTATGAATAAACATGAAAGAATGAAGCATCCTATATCCAGATCCAATTTCTTCAAGAAAGAAAAGGAATCCTTTACGTACATGGATGCTATTTATTTGATTGCTATGAAAAAAAAATAAACGTTTTCCAAGAGTTACTAGGCAAGACAGTCTTTGACATTATAGTTTCTACTCTGAAACATAGAATCACAGAATCATTAAGGTTGGAAGAGACTTTCAAGATGATGTGGTCCAACCATCACCCTACTACCACTATCACCTACTAAACCATGTCTCTGAGCACCATGTCCAACGCTTCCTTGAACACCCCCAGGGATGGTGATGCCACCACTTCCCTGGGCACTGCTTTGCCCACCAGAGCCTCACTGCTCTTTCTGAGAAGAAATGTCTCCCATTTTCTAACCTAAACCTTCCCTGGTGCAACCTGAGGCCATTCCCTCTAGTCTTTTCAGTAGTTACCTGTGAGAAGAGGCTTACCCCCAGCTCACCTTTCAGGTAGTTGCAGAGAGCAATAAAGTCTCCCCTGAGCCTTCTCTTCTCCAGACTAAACAACCCCAGGTCCCTCAGCTCCTCATAGGGCCTCAGGTCCTCATAGGACCTGTATTTCAGACCCTTCACAAGCTTCATAGCCCTACTCTGGACACATTGCAGGGCCTTAATGTATTTCTTGAAGTGAGGAACTCAAAACCAAACACAGTACTCGAGGTGTGGCCTCACCAGAGCTGAGTACCGGGGGACGATCACCTCCTTGGTCCTTCTGGCTACACTGTTCCTGATACAAGCCAGGTTGCTCTTAGCCTTCTTGGCCACCTGGGCACACTACTGGCTCATACTCAGGTGAGCATTGATTAGTACCCCAGATCATTTTCCTCTACTTCTGTTTAAAACAGTGGCAAACCCTGTAACTGATTTGTAAGAAATGCAGACAAGTGCACCCTGTTATGTTAAAGAGTCCTTCATTTGCCTGCTATGAGTGTGGTTATGAATCTGCATATAATTACAAAAATGTACACCTAATTTTCAAGTTTGAATCCCATGGGAAACACTGGTTCTACTAGGTGCCAAACAAAAATAAGGATGTCATACATATGTTGGCAGAAATACATAGTTTCTTCTCTTTGTGGATCCAAACTATCCATTTTGTTAGTGGCCCAGTCCCGCAACTACGACATCATCGGCATAAGCGAAACCTGGTGGGATGAGTCCTGTGACTGGGGTGTTGCAATAGATGGTTACAGGCTCTTCAGGAGGGACAGGCAGGGAAGGCGAGGTGGTGGGGTGGCGATGTATGTGAAGCAGGGGCTGGACTGTGTGGAACTTCAGGTCGGCGATGGCAAAGTTGAGAGCCTCTGGGTAAGGATCAAGGGACGAACGAATAAAGGGGATGTAGTTGTGGGAGTCTATTACAGACCGCCTGGCCAGGACGATAGCGCCGATAAATTATTCTTTACAGAACTAAGAGAGGCCTCGAGATTAACTCCCCTTGTCCTTATGGGGGACTTCAACTTGCCAGACGTTAACTGGGAGTGCCACACGGCTGACACGAGCAAGTCCAGGAGGTTCATGAAGCACCTAGATGATAACTTCTTGGTGCAGGTGCTAACGGAGCCAACTAGGAAAGGTGCCCTCCTAGACCTGTTGCTAGAAAACAGAGAGGGTCTGGTGGGAGATGTGGTGATTGGTGGCCGCCTCGGTCATAGCGACCATGAAGTGGTTGAGTTCAAACTTTACGGCGACAGAAGGAAAAGTGCCACCAAAACCTCATCCCTAGATATGGGGAAGGCGGACTTCAGGCTGCTCAGGGAACTAGTCAGCAAGGTCCCCTGGGAAGCTGCTCTTGAAGGCCTCGATGTCCACCAGTGCTGGTCATTCTTTAAGCGATGCCTCCTAGAAGCACAAGAACAGGCAGTTCCTAAATATTGCAAGTCAGGCAAGCGGGGCAGGAGGCCGGCGTGGCTGACCAGGAACATTCTTATGGAGATTAGGTGGAAACAGAGAGTCTTTCGCTACTGGAAGGAGGGCCAGGTGACATGGAAAGAATACAGGGATGCTGTTCGTGTTTGTAGGAAGAAAATTCGTGTGGCTAAAGCACACCTAGAGTTGAAGCTGGCTGTGTCTGTGAGAGATAATAAAAAGGGTTTTTTTAGATATGTGAATGGAAAAAGGAGAACTAAAGAATACATAGGGCCGCTCCTTGATAGGGAAGGTCTCCTCACAGACAATGACATAGGCAAAGCAGAGACGCTTAACGCCTTCTTTGCCTCTGTCTTCAATGCCGATGATGGGCTTCGGGACCCAGGGTGCCCTGAGCTGGAGGACCAGGACGGTGGGGATGACAAACTCCCAACTGACCCTGAACGTGTGCGGGATTTGCTACTCCACCTAGATCCCTACAAGTCCATGGGTCTGGATGGGATTCATCCCCGGGTGCTGAAAGAGCTGGCGGACATCATCGCGGAACCTCTCTCAATTATTTTTCAACTATCCTGGGAGTCTGGAGAGGTCCCGGTAGACTGGAAGCTGGCAAATGTTGTTCCGATTTTCAAGAAGGGTCAGAAAGAAGACCCTAGCAATTACAGGCCTGTCAGCCTCACGTCAGTGCCTGGTAAAATCATGGAGAAGATGGTTCTCGAACTTATTGAGGCGCACCTGGGGGACAAAGCAGTCATTGGTCCCAGCCAGCATGGGTTTGTGAAGGGTAGGTCCTGCCTAACTAACCTGATTTCCTTTTATGATAAGATCACCCGTATGGTGGACCAAGGGAAACCAGCTGATGTGATTTTTTTGGACTTCAGCAAGGCTTTTGACACGGTTTCCCATAGGATCCTACTGGACAAAATGTCCACCATACAGCTAAATAAAAACATCATCCAATGGGTGAGCAATTGGCTAACGGGCAGGGCCCAAAGGGTTATGGTGAATGGGGCTGCGTCAGGCTGGCGGGCGGTCACCAGTGGGGTCCCTCAAGGCTCCATTTTAGGGCCGGTACTTTTCAATATTTTTATAAACGATCTGGATGTAGGAATAGAAGGTATTTTGAGCAAGTTTGCTGATGACACCAAACTTGGAGGAGTTGTGGACTCGGATGAGGGTGGAAAGGCCTTGCAGAGGGATCTGGATAGGTTGGAGAGCTGGGCGATCACCAACCGCATGAAGTTCAATAAGAGTAAGTGCCGGGTCCTGCACCTGGGACGGGGAAACCCTGGCTGCACGTACAGACTGGGCGATGAGACGCTGGAGAGCAGCCTAGAAGAGAGGGATCTGGGGGTCCTGGTAGACAGCAAGTTGAATATGAGCCAGCAGTGTGCCCTGGCAGCCAGGAGGGCCAACCGTGTCCTGGGGTGCATCAAGCACGGCATCGCTGGTAGGTCGAGGGTGGTGATTGTCCCGCTCTACTCTGCGCTGGTGCGACCTCACCTCGAGTACTGTGTGCAGTTCTGGGCACCACAGTATAAAAAGGACGTGAAACTGTTGGAGAGTGTCCAGAGGAGGGCTACGAAGATGGTGAAAGGCCTGGAGGGGAAGACGTACGAGGAACGGCTGAGGGCACTGGGCCTGTTCAGCCTGGAGAAGAGGAGGCTGAGGGGAGACCTCATCGCAGTCTACAACTTCCTCGTAAGGGGGTGTCGAGAGGCAGGAGACCTTTTCTCCATTAACACCAGTGATAGGACCCACGGGAACGGGGTTAAGCTGAGGCAGGGGAAGTTTAGGCTTGACATCAGGAGGGGGTTCTTCACAGAGAGAGTGGTTGCACACTGGAACAGGCTCCCCAGGGAAGTGGTCACTGCACCGAGCCTGACTGAGTTTAAGAAGAGATTGGACTGTGCACTTAGTCACATGGTCTGAACTTCTGGGTAGACCTGTGCGGTGTCAAGAGTTGGACTTGATGATCCTTAAGGGTCCCTTCCAACTCAGGATATTCTATGATTCTATGATCTGTACACAAGGAAAAAAAAAAATGCATTCTGAAGACAAAGCCATGACAAAGTTATGGCTCCAGTTTCTTCAGCAGTATGTAATTCTACCTACCCCAATTCTTTTTTTTTTTTTTTTTCCCTTTAAAACCTGCTGATTCCATACCTAAATTTAAATGCATCCAAAAATCTTTTCTTATATTTTTATGAAGTTTATAGGACTTGGTCCTAGACAGATGTTATCAAAATACTTATTTGATACTCTTCAAAACAGCTTAATCTTGAAGTGGAACAAAGTGCTTTTTCACTTTATTTTGATCCTTTTTTATGTTTTACACATTTTATTTAATTGCACAAAGGTAAATATGTTTTTATTGTCTGGTCATTTGAAGATTATTTTTTAACCGCAATAGTATTATTTTCAAGTGGATTTGGAAGCTGTCCATTCCATTTTGCAGGACAAAACTGTATGCTTGGTGTACAAACAAACAAACAAAACAACAACAACAACAAACACAATCACACTATTATTGAATTTATTGACAGATTAATCTTAATCTGTCTATAGATTTTGTTATTATCCGGTATCTAGAGGAAAAGAAAGATTAAATATCTTCTATCCTTTCCAGATAGAAGTGAAAAACTTACACACAAAATAGCATATTTCCAATTATCATGCCAAAATCTCCCTGTTCCTCTTATTCTCACCCAATTTTTTTGAACACTATTATGTCTGTCTTTGAAGTACCATTTTTAAGGGCACGGCCTAAAATAGGTTAAAGTTAATGCTCTTCCCATTTGAAAGATTTCTGCCTTTTGTATCACCTTCCCCAAGAAAATGTCCCGATATAATGGGCTTTCTTTCAGCATCATTAGCTCTTAACAGGTGGCCAGCATTTGCCACATTTTTAAAACATAACCCCTTTGCAGAGGTTGAGGATCACAAGAAAATTGCTACAGAAGGCTACTTTTAAAATGATGCTTATAAGTGAAACATTACTCCAGGGAACATTTAAGGAAAGTCAACATTTCTGGGCAATGGTCATTAAGATGCTGCTCTGGAAATTGAACATAAAATGCACAATTGCAGAATTGAACACACAAAAAATTCTACCTTAAAAAGCAAACCAGCCACAAAGTTTTAGTAAAGTGCAATGATCTTGCCTCTGCATTGCAAGTATTTGAAGTTTTAATATTATTATATATTTTTTTCTCACTATCTTGCTGCACTTTAGTTATGGGGGTTTTGGAAATGATTTTTTTTGTGCGAGGTAGGAATTTCCTTCCCTCTATCTATAAAGAATGACACACAAAAAGTGACTATTTATTGCATGTACTTCATTTTATAGTTGCTTTTAATACTTTCTGTTTTCAAATTATATGTACTTACTACTCATATACTAATATTAGCATCAGTGCCTATAGCTTATATAGCAATTATTATTGGATGACATAACGGCTTCTATTTAAACTGGCATCTCAATAACTTGACATATGCATTACATCTCTATTACACTGCAATCCAAATGGTACACTGTAAAGCATGCTGCTGATGTGAGTAGAGAAGTTGCCGGTTCATTTGATTATGACTGATGGCTGTACTCTGTTGAAGAACAACATGGTAATAGTTTCACAGGCTTGCTTAATGACATATACAGAAATCTTAGCAAATTTCATTAAAATCGCATGAGTGATGTGTGTCTCCAAGGAGAAGAGATGGGAAGAATTAATTCCAACCCTCTTCCCCCAAGGACAGTGTAAAGAATTTTAGCAACATACACAGTTTCAAGACTTTTCCAGCTATTGTATGCAATCAGTTGGCATGTTCATCAAACAGCACCTTTTATTGCAATTTACAGGGAAAATCTGGATATGATGATGAAGGTAATGTCTATCATATACAAGATAAAGTATAAGATTCTTGTATGATTGAACATGCCTTCCCAGTAGAGCTGAACAAGCTGGTTTCTTTCAGTTACCAATGACTACTATATATTTTTTTTTTCTTTTATCTGCAATAAAATGTTTCACTGAGTGAGTACACCTTAGAATGGGTGTTTCAGAGACTTCCTGTGACACAGTGTGCTGGCATTATGGCATCAGGAATTGTGGGAGGCGATGTCTTTGAACTTCCTTCTCTCCAGTTTGACCTGAACACCTGCATCCTGGATGGTATCTCTCCAAGTTCGTCATGACAGTTCAATAGGAAATGGCAATCATAACAGATCCACTGAAGTCCTGCACACCACACGGAAATAAGGGCAGGTCTCGCATGAGCAATAGCTCTTTATGCTATGGTCTTCAAAAAAAGAAAATTGCCATACTGTGAGTAAAAGAACAAGTATAATTAGCATAACTTTAACAAAAAGCAGTCTACCATCTCTGATAGCTGGTTTGTTTCCTTTTTTTTTTTTTTAATGGTATCATCTTTAAGAATAAAACTATGTCTAACTATATATTTTATTTTACATTTTATATAAAACTATATACTGCTTGAATTAAGGCATATAATGTAACTTTAAAAATACAGCCTCTTATGCTTCATGTGGGACATGCCATTAACTGCTGAATAATTTATCATTTCATAGATCTGATTCTAGTTTCTTGCATTTCTGAATTGGAAAACTGCACGTAAGATTTCTAAGACTGATAAAATAAAATTGCACAGGTAGTTAAACTATCCCATTGAACCAGGAAGTGAGCATGAAGAGGTCAAGGAGAAAATTCAGGACAGATGGATAACAGTACTGACTTTCGCCCAAGGGGGCAAATATAAATTTGGATGTATGTGTTGAGTGAACTGTAGAGACAGACCATTTATCTGCCCTGGCAGTCTGAAATTTGTTAGTAATGTAACCACATGTCTAGCCAGGGAAAATTCAGGGTGGATGGCATGGTAAATGACACCTGCCAAGATCTTCAGTCATTCTCTGGAGGTTCAAAGTTCCACAACAGTGGTCTGTTGTTGTATTTGGTTTTGGGGACTGAGTTTCACTGATTATAAACAGCCCTTATGTGTTGTAACTGCCTAATGCTTTTTGAAGACTGTAGGATACTTTTGATTTGTGAGACAATATTTCACTGTTCAAATATAAAATTATTGGATTTTTAAAACAAGTATATATTCGGGTTGTTATCTAAGAAAGGGAGTTACAAAAATATTTTTTCATGATAAGTGAAGCAAAAAATATATGATGTCCCTATCATTCCTAAGGATAAGTAAATCACACACAATCTAATACAATTTTAACATTATCAGAAGGACAAATATTGGGAAAACATGCCAATAAAACCAATGTCCTTTTGAAATTGGTATTTAAAATCTCAGTTCTTTTAAAAGGTATGTGTACATTGTTTAGATAAAATAAAGTATTAAAGAACAGTTGTATTTCATTTATTCTGCCCATAATCTGCAGTTATATATGGTGTTTAGAGATAGAAATGTTGGAAGCTCCTCATGTATACACTCTCCTTTAATTTAATCTTTGGTCTATCTCACTAAGAAAAGTCTTTGCAGACCTTTCTTTGCTAATTATAATCCTTCAGAAGCATTACCATATGTCCATGGCAGTCCAGGCACAGAAAAATACAACAGTGAATGTAAAGGTACAGTTAAGATGGTATGGCTGAATTAATCATTTGTCTTCTTGTTGCCAAACAGGAAGCTTCTTCTTTTCCTATCTTCCTCATGCTTACACAAATAAACTATTTATATTTGTATATTCTTGAAAATTTGTTGGTACTGAACAGACAAAATTGAAATTTGCTTTAAAAATGTATGTTTTAGTCTTATGATTGTTCCTTGCATTTAATGGATTTATGATATAATGACACAAATTCACTTTTTCAAAGATCCATCAAAAGGGCATAGATTAAGTTTCATGCACATTATGAAAAGAAATCATAAAAGGGCTGTTCATAACCTGAAGTGATTCACTGAACACTGGTAACCTATAATGAGAAAGGAGTAATGTTGAATTTAGGAGTTTGCACTGAAAAGGTAATTTAAAGTAAGTTGACTAAAGTAAACATACTTAACATATGCCACTAAGTAGCAACTCTCTTTTCATTCCTGATCAGAACACTGTTTATGTATAAAAAATAGTTAGAAACATAGAATCATAGAATCCTGAGTTGAAAGGGACCCAAAAGTATCGAGTCCAACTCCTCGCACCACACAGGTCTACCCAAAAATTCAGACCATGTGACTAAGTGCACCATCAAATGCTGCTTAAACTCCAACAGGTTTGGTTCAGTGACTACATCCCTGCGGAGCCTGTTCCAGTGTGCAACAACCCTCTCAGTGAAGAATCTCTTCCTGATGTCTAGCCTAAACCTCCCCTGCCTCAGCTTGACACTATGCCCACAGGTCCTATCACTGGTGACTAAAGAGAATAGACCGTTGCCTTCTCCTCCACTCCCCCTCACGAGGAAGCTGTAGACCATGATGAGGTCTCCCCTCAGCCTCCTCTCTTCTAGGCTGAACAGGCCAAGTGACCTCAACCGCTCCTCCTATGCCTTCCCCTCTAGGCCCTTCACCATCTTTGAAGCCCTTAGTAGTTGTAGTTCTGCCTTTTGTTGTTCTACCAAAAGTCATAGCATTGTGATACCTGGCACTGCAAAGCCAGCTTCTCTTTGAGTTTATTAGCTTGAGCACAGGTACTTTCACCACGACAGCAGAGATTGTGCTGACCTAGAGTAACACCTCCCTTGATATTTAAACCTCTTGGGGTAGGAACAATGCAGAAGTGATGTCCCTGGTTGGCAGGAAAGGTACTGTATTCTCCTGGATGCTCTGCAGGGTCTGTATGGATCTCCCATGGGTTGCCTCAGACATCACAAAAAAGACTAGCAACCTATGCTGACTTAGGTAATGTGCCCTAATTGACTCCCAGATGTGATAAGCACTTAGGAATTTAGATAAAGAAAGACAACTATCTCAGAGGATTTTTCTCAAACTGATTCCCCAAATACAGCTTTCCTGAGTTCTTTGCCAAGAATGTCTTCCTGTGAAAATAATTGAACGCAATTTGTCAGCAGTTTTGTTTTCTTAATTATTTAATTTACTGCTCTGTTGAAAGCATTTAGGTTGAGAATTATATTAGGAAAAAAAAAAAAAAAAAAAAAGTTCAGCTATTAAGAAAGAAATAACCTGTTTTATAGTCTCTGTTTCTGTTTCTCTCTTCACAGAGTTTAAATTTAAGTTCCTTCAGATATCTTCCTCTCCAGTTTATGGTATTCCAACTACCAGGTACTGAAAGCGAGGCACCCAACAGATGAAAAAAGTGTTTCCTAATCTTTTTTTTTTTTTTTTTTTTTCAGACAACTTATGGATTTACTTTGGATTTGTTAAACACTGTAGCTTAAAAATAGTGATAGGATTAGTAGATATTAAAGATTTTAAGAAGCTACTTTTATGTTCAAAGTATATTAAGACAAATAGTTCACATAACAAACATGCTGAAATGCAATAAAATTTTAATCACACTTCAAAGCACACACAAAATTCCTGATCAAAAGTAAGGGGCAAACCTAAACAGAGAAGGTAACTGCATAATTAACTAAGGAACTGTATATGGATATAAACACACCCTACGGTACATCAGATTTGCTCATTACCAACTTATTTACTAACAAAGAATTTGCAGCCACAAGATTAATCAAGTTTACAAGTATGTGTAGAAAGGAAAGCCTTGGATGTTACATATTGAACCTTCTTAAAACTCTTTCCTATTTACATCTTTCCTCTACTATCGAGAAAATGAAAACTCTATTCCTCTTAACCTATCTGTGATGAACTAAATGAGCAGTCAAACCTATGTGCTTGTGGAGTTTTACCGGAAATATTTAAATAAATAAATAATATTTTTCTATGACCTCCCAATCTCTATGATGCTTTGGGGGTGAGCAAATGCTTAAGTCAAAGCATTTATCTTTGTTCTTAATGCCATGGTTATGCTACACATTTGCTTACCACAAATGATACTGTTATCTAACTGTGAATAAGAGTTTTGTGACTACCTTGCAGGTATTGCACTTTTGTCTGTTATTTCCAGCAGACTGTGCTTTCCATATACCTCTCAGAAATGTCTGATTTTACAAAATCTGTACAAAATCTACCAAAAAATAAAAAATTAAAAAAATATATATTTCTCTACTTTCCTGAGATATTTATGTATATATCAACATATTTATTTCAGAACGTGTAATTTTCAAGTTTGAATAAATGAAATAACCAGAATTTGCAAATATTCTCTGTAGAACATATTTGCTAATAAATTCAAGTGTAAATAGTCACTAAGAACCTTTATTACAAAATCTGTTCCATGTAACAGAATTAATGCACTGTCCCAGCACACTCTCACTGCAGTACAGTAATTAAAATAGTATTGGAACAATGAATAAACTTTCAAAAATACGGGATTATCATCATAACACAGAAGTGAAGGGTTAGTCACAAAGAGCAGAAAGCTAATAGAGGATGTATTGAAATTGCAAGTAGAGAATATGTTCCAAAGGAATATTCAATGTAATTTACATCTAATTACAGCAGCAGAAGTCATATTGCCATTTGAAAACCTGTACCATACCGGCAAGACAAAAGGTAGCATGTATTCACAAGATGAGTTAAAAAAAGTAAAATGCTTTTTTAAAAAGTAAATTTTTCAAGGAGTGCAATTTATGTCTTATATTTTAAATGTAATTATATACATATTTAAAATAATAATTAAGATAAGTTTTTGCCTTGGTACATTACCTTGTCGTGCGAAAGAACCACAGTGTAATCTAGGCTTGAAGGCAACTCTGGAAGTCATCAAGATCAAGTCATCCTAAACTGCACAATAGACATTCCATAGACATTTCATACTGGAATAATATGGTGGTTTGTAACAATTCAGGAAAAGTTACCCTTCTTCTGATAAAGCTTTGTATGTGTTTTGGTGATGCTCCTGAGCTTGATTTCTGTTCCATTGTCAAAACACGGCTGTGCTTCTGTATGACAGCCTTTTTCTCTTCATTGAAACAATAAGCATTTTTAAAGCGATCTGTTCACCTGTCTTCACTGTTAGCAAAACTCAGCTTGGCATCCCTGTCATCTACAGGCATACTATAAGTCATTGACAGCTATAAAGTTGTAGTTATTTTTGACATATAACTAACACTAACTATGGATATATTACTTGTTCCAGGACAGCAACATGACTTTAACTGAATTAAGACAAACCTTTTGTTGACCACTCATTTTAAGCCAAATAAAGTTTACATGCTTCTTTGATTGTCTTGAGATGCATGCTTTAGAAAATAAAATTGCAAATAATAGTGTAGTCACTTTATTGTTGTTAATCTTCAATCACTGTCCTTCTCAAATAAGGAATTCAGTTTAAAATGTAAACTGTATCATATCTATAGATCATCAAGTTCGGGACCTCCTGATGCAGCTTAACAACTATAAATTTATGGGGCCTGATGACATGCATCCCAGGTCCTCAGGGAATTGGTTGATGTAGTTGCCAAGACACTCTCCACCATATTTGAAAAATCATGTCAGTCAGGTCAAGTCCCTGTTGACATTGAAAAAAGAAACATCACTCCCATTTTTAAAAAGGGTAAAAAGGAACCCAGGGAACGACAGACTGGTGAGCCTCACCTTTGTGCCTGGCAAGATCAAGGAACCTAACCTCCTGGAGGCAATGTTAAGACACATGCAGGACAAGGAGGTGATCCAGGACAGCCAGCATGGCTTCACCAAGGGCAAATTGTGCTTGACTAATCTGGTGGCCTTCTATGATGGAATGACTGCATCAGACAATAAGGGAAGACTGAACGATGTCATCTACTTGGACTTATGTAAGGCTTTTGACAAGGTCCCACATGACATTCTAATCTCTAAATTGGAAAGATATGAATTTGAAGGGTGCCCCATATGGTGGATAAGGAATTGCCTTGATGGCCACACCCACAGTGTAGTGGTCAATTGTTCTGTGTCCAGGTGTTGGCCAGTGATGAGTGGTGTCCCTCAGGGGACCGGTGTTTTTCAGTATCCCCATCAATAACATAGATGATGGGATTAAGTGCACCGTCATCAAGTTTGCACATGACACCAAGCTGAGTGGTGCAGTTGATACCAAAGAAGGAAGATATGCCATTCAAAAGTACCTGGATAGGCTGGAGAAGTGGTCCCAAGTGAACCACATGAGGTTCAACAAGTGCAAGCTGCTGCACCTGGCTCAGGGCAATCCCAGACAAGAGTAAAGACTGGGAGAAGAACTCATTGAGAGTGGCCCTGTGTAGGACTTCGGGGTTTTGGTGGACAAAAGACTCAACATGAACCAGCCGTGCATGCTTTCAGCCCAGAAGGCCAACTGCATCCTGGGCTGCATCTAAAGAGATGTGATCAGCAGGTCGAGGGAGGTCATTGTCCCCCTCTACTCCGTCCTCATGAGGCCCCACCTGGAGCACAAGAAAGATGTGGACCTATTAGAGGTCCAGAGGAGGGCTACAAAGATGATCATAGGAGGGCTGGAGCCCCTCTCCTATGAAGAAGACAGGATGAGAGAACTGGATATGTTCAGCCTGGAGAAGAAAAGGTTCTGGGGACACCTCATTGCAGCCTTTCACAGAATCACAGAATCACAGAATTTCTACATTGGAAGAGACCTCAAGATCGTCGAGTCCAACCTCTGACCTAAAAAGGTCCCTTTCAGTACTTAAAGGGATCCCTTTCAGTACTTAAAGGGATCTTACCAAAAGGATGGTAGATAATGATAGGACAAGGAGGAGTGGTCTTAAACTAAAAGAGGTTAGATTTAGTTTAGAGGTTAGGAGGAAATTCTTCACAGTAAGGGTAGTGAGGGACTGGAACCGGTTGCCCAAAAAAAGCCCCATCCCTCGAGGTGCTCAAGGCCAGGCTGGATGGGGATTTTAGCAACTTGATCTAGTGGGTGGCAGGAGGATTGTAGTTAAATGATCTTTAAGGTCCCTTCCAACCCAAGCTATTCTATGATTTTATATTTGCAAGAAGTTTACTCTGGAAAACTTTATGAGGTCATGACATGGAATTCATGGTACAAATTTAGGGTTATTCAGTTAAAGGAATATTCCTAAATTAAAGCAATTAATATATTTTTTTTTTCTTTAATTTTAATAACATCTTTGAGGATTGCACATCTGAATGTCCTTAAATATATAGTGAATTACATAAATACAATTATATTATATTCCCTGTTAAATAAGTGAATTCCTCCAAGATATTGAAACCAATTGCCATGCTCTAAAAGCTTAGTGCTTCCATTTATACTCAGTCTGATACAGTTAAATATACCCCTTTTTATCTGTTTCATTAGCAATAGGATTGTACCTGTCTAAAGAAAATTAATTAGCTACTATCCCCAATGTCAAGGGAGTACCAGAAGACCTACTGACCAGTGGAGCTAGCAAGCATCAGAAAAGAGGTGTATAGTAAAGCACATTTCTAAGACTGATGTTAATATGTTGTTAGACAAAGTCCAAAATTGTCTGGTCAGTCAAAACAATCATTCATATTTTCAATGAAAAAAAAAACAAAGTACAGACAGATGTTTTCTTTTCTTTAGATTTCTAAAAGAAGACAAGCAATTCATCAGTATTACCTCTCAGAGTATCTGTGAGAATCAAAAGAAACATCAGACACAAAAAAAGTGTCCTTTGTAAAAAAAAAACAAACCAAACACAAACAATCCTAATACTGTTATGGGGATTTTCTAAATCATAGCTTCTGCAGAATATATCCTCGTTTCATATCTACAGCATGAATGTGGATTTCAATATCCAAAGGCACAGTCAAATTATTTGCATAATTATTGGAAGCATATTTGACCCCAGACAGCAGTATTCTTTAATGTACAAATCTGTGTTGTTCTCCACTCTTTGCAGTATAAGCAACCTAGCTGCAGCATATTGGCCATTGGCAAACCTGTACATGCTGAAAGAGCAAAATGTAAGAAATAGGTTTTGTGTTGCACAGATAACAGAACAGAGTTTTTACTCTTTCACTGAAGGTTTAATAAAGGGAATTTCCTATGATACATATCTAGATACTTTTGAGCATCTAACTTTAATTACTCTGAACTCTAATTGAGTATGATAACTGAGAGATGTGAACATCAAAGTAGGTAAGTCAGGACTTTATTTAAATTTAAAGAGCTTGTGTTTTAAATATATAAGTAGTAAAAAGAATGAGAAAGAAACAGAGATTAAAAGAGGTGACCAAACATGCCACACTATAATTAATAGCAAAACCTAGAAGAAAAAAGTAGAGAAAACCACCATATTATAACCATATTGGTTTTAATACTTCACCCTTGATGATCATTGCTTCTCAATAAATATTAGCTGTTTCTCCATAAATATTCATTGTAACATATTTCATCAGTAGCTATTTTCCCATTTTAAATGTAAAAGGCTAATGTGTTTTCTTGAGTTTTCTTATTTATTGAACAAATTTGTTTCACATGCACATACAATTCATAAAATATTCATACTGTATTTGCCACATCCATGAGAAGAACGTAATCCTGCCATATGTTTAAAATACATTATATTACAAAAGGTCATGAAAAGTTGTCAGTTTTGTAATACTGTCACTTTTTTAAATGTGTGCAGTACATTTCACCAGACATATAACATATGTGGTGTATAGAAAACTTACATTGTTTCCTTATGGGTATCTCTGCATTCAACAATCTTCAAAAAGATTACTCAAATGACTTAAATATAATAGATTAGGATCATTTTACAGACTGGCTGGTAGCATTAAGAACTGGAGCAGACACAAATGGACTGCTCCATAAAGTGGCTGAAATTACAGCTGCTATAACTTATAATGGGACCCAAGGAATCTCAGTGAACCATTTCTCCTGTGAAGGCCAAACAATTCAAGTCATTTCATATCAAGTCTTTTTAGACAAGGACAAGGAGAAATGAGATAACTACTGATGTGGTATGGAAGCTCAATTCACTATATTTAAACATAGTCCTGCCAGCCCCCCACCCAGCAATGAAAGATATATTAGAGGACAGAAGGATTAAATATTTTCAATCCTGAACTAGAGGAGGCCTCATACCTCCATGAGAACAAAGGTTCCACTGCCCGCCTTCAGTTCTGTGGAAGTGGGTACTTGGGCACCAAACCAGAGTCGTTATAATCCTTGACCACCATCATCGTACAGTCTCCATAGAGCACCACTGCCCTCTTCTGGGATTTAGCCAATATAGGGCTGTGCAGTGTTAAGGATATAGGTTCCATGTATTGACTTCATTCTGTTTAACAGATTTACATGAAAAGTGTCTTACTCTTCCTGGATTCTGTTTTAAGTAACTGTCCACTCAAGCCCAGCTATTTCATTAGTCTACAGGCCTCATTTTCCTACATTATGTCATTGTTTTATCAACTATCTGCTTAATTATGTAATTGATTCCATATACTTTGAATCATTACTCTTGTTGCTCTGAATGTTTAATTGCTTTGTTGCAGAGTTGATTGCCTTCCCAGTTAATCATTTATTCCCTAATAAATGTACTAGTTACTTATTTATTTTCAATGCACTCTCTTCTATCTTATTTCAAGTCCCTGTCCTTCACCTCTATTTGACAATTTCTTTGACCTGTTCTTTGCTTACTGCATTGAAAACATTTTTGCAGCCCTCATACATACTTTTTCACTAGCTGTGAATCATTTGTCCTGACTTTTTTAGTGTTCTTTAAGCAGTTCTTTCACTGTAGACTTTGATGACCTTCCTTGAAAACTCCCTACCTTCATTATAAAGACCTGAGAGGTTATGTTCTTGGCAAATTCTCTCGTCTGTTAATTTAGGTGCTTCTACCTCTTTTTCAGACTGTAATTATCAGGTGACTTCTGAAAGCCAGACTTTTAACAATGTTTTGCAAGCAATATATATATGTATGTATACATATATATATACAATCTCTTTGATCAGCTGAGAAAGCTTGGCCCATTTTTTTTTTCTTTCCTTGTCAATTTGTGATAATAAAACATACCTGCTGTGTGTCTCATTGATTAAAACAACTTTCTTCAAAAATGTATATCAGCAATGTATTTAATTAGAATATGAAACAGAGTAAATTGATCAGTCTTTATAGCGAGGAAAAGCTATAACTGGATTTCTGCATGAAGGTCCATACCTTTCAGTGCAATTTCTCATATATACAGAAAAAATGTGTAAATAGAAGTGAATACTGAGATGATCAAGATTACTTTTGGTAATAAATTATTCAGGGCACTAAAGACAAAGGTCTAGAGAGCAAAACTGCAAGAAAATCTTACTAGAGAAAGCTACTGAACATCAAAATGGCAGACAAAATTCACTGCAGATGGATGCCCTAATTCATTAGTGATGCACATGAGCAACTTTACTAATAAAGTAATGCTCTCTTGTCCCCCAGGAACAAGATGGTAGTATGGTAGGTAGTCTATAAAATCAAGAACAAAAGGGAAAAGGTCCCTGGACCTGAAGTCCCTGTTCTTTGCATTAAAATATGCATATATATATAAAAATTATTTACCTTAGAAAATAAAACTGGAGGACTAAAGAAGTTCTTGATACAAAGTCTGTTTAAAGATATGTAACTATTCTGGAGAAATGTATTTTTTCCTTGTTACTATATTCTCCTCTAAACATCTGTGATTTAGCCATCATAGAAGACAAGTACTGACCTAGACAGACATTCTGTCTAACCTGATTTTGCTCATACTTGCATTCAGCTATGCTTCTTTATGTTAAATTAAATATAAAATACAAATAAATCAACATTTTTGAATTTAAATCTCATTTAAAATATACTCAGGAGTCTGTATGTCTGTCTCTCTTTCATTAGAAACAAGCTCTGCAGGAAAATCCATGCAGGCTCTTCATATTTGTATGCTTGACTTGATTCTGTGATCACTTGGTGAGGCTAACCAAGGACAGGACTGTATGAGTCAAAAATAGTTCTGCAGAATGCTTCCTTTTGATTTTGAGATACTAGGCTGAATTTCAAGATTTACCTTCAGGTGTAAGAGCATGTGGTCTTGATTTTGAAAAAGTACTGGAAACTCAATCATTACTGAAGTCAATCACTGCTGATGGAACTCAGCACTTCTCCAAGTAGATCATTGAGAGTTATCCATTTAACATGAAGATGCTAGTCTAAACTACTGGTTCTGCTCATTATCTCTAAAGATAATCTTCATTCACTTTTTCACTAAATGGTCACTTTTCAACATTTCTTTACAATGCATATACAAAATATTTCATTCTGTTCAGTGATTCTTTGTCGCTTTCTTTAGTCATGCATATAACCTTCAAAGAAATCTAGACTGTAGCTAAATTGTGCAAATAATCGTCAAAATGCACAAGTAATTTTTCAGACTTCTTTCATCATTACGTGGTGATGCCAAATGCAGTTTTAAAAAAAAAAAAAAAAAAAAAAAAAAAAAAGATTATAATAAACTCTGCCCTCTGTAATACTACTATGAGTCTGCAGCCTTTCTACTGATCTCAATTTGGATATAAAGCAGACCAAAATTTTGGCCAATTAATATAATGATAATGTTATAGAAATTGATTCAGGAAATTTTCATATTTCAACATAGCTCAGTATAAATGCATGAATTATGTTTATGCTGATTATCAAATACATAGGTATAAAAAACATACCTGAGATCATATTTCTTATCATGTGGGAATTCTCTCCCAAATCAGTTTCATGTTTTTGTTTTTCAACTATTTAATTGAAAATTGCTTTAAATATTTCTGAGTTGTACAATATATAATGCCTATACAAGAATTGTATACATTCAGAATCAATTGTCAAACATTTTTCCATTTGTGTACTAAACAAAATAATCTATCTCCAATTTTACTTTATGCTATGTCCCAAATGCATTTGAGAATACAAATAAATAAATAAATAAATAAGATCTTATAAGCAGTCTGCAAAATAAGGACTTGGCAATGCATGTTTCCAGCATTCTTTTACCTGTGTAGATCTACTAAGTGATTTACAAAAGCCATTTCCTATTATGCCAGCCAGTACCCTTTTGTCTGTAATGATAACTGAGGCTTTGTTTCAAGATCAAATAGGAAAGAAATATATTACTTAACAAGAAAAGTTTTTTGACAGCCATTAGACAATAGGTAAAAAGCACTTCCATTTGGAGAAGAGATTATTTCAGTTGATTATAAAGAGATTAACTTGATCTTGGCATTAAAGTTAAATTAAAATGTTAATTTTCTTTAATATAGCAACATTTTCCTTCTCTGTATGCATTTTTTCTTGGAAATTTGAAAGTTATGCTCTTGGATTTATGTAGTTTTACTACTCTTTAATAATCAAATATTTATGTGCATTTCAGCAAATTGTCTGTTTCTCATGATTATTATAAATAAACTAAAAAAAATATAGTATGTTGTTTTTTTCTATTAATTCTGCCAGATCTTTGTTCTTTTGTAGATTTTATTCCTCCCATTGTGTCTTATATTCTTGCAATTTTCTCCATTTTTCATATTTTCATACCCTATCTCTTTTTTTCCTATTTATGCATCTCTCTCTTTTTATCCTCATTCGTTATTATGTCTTCGCTTACCAGGTGACTGAATCTTCCTGTTAGTTGCACTTGAAATTCTCTCCACAGTTCAGATCTTTCTCTTTTCTCTTCAGATTCCATCTCTGCTTCTTCTGCAACTGCATATATATGTCCTTCCACAGGACACACAAGGTTCCCTTCTCCCTTTCATTCAATCCATGCTTTCTCTTCTTTTTCCATCCTTTCATGTAAGGTATAGATAAACCTATATGATCAGGTTGAGACAAATCTTGGTAGACAGCTTAGGAACAGAAGCTCAGATGGCTTTGTAAAGTATTTTCTTGTTCCAAGTCCACTATATATTTTAATAGGACAACTTAATGGCCAGTGTACTTTAAGCATATTTCTGGGATGGTGTCACCAGGTAATACCTGCATAGATATGTCTTCACAGGTTAAAGAAAGTAAAATAGAACAAAATAAAACTCACCAAAACATTGTATTTTGTTGTATATTTTGTATGGACTTTTTGGATTGGTTGCTTTTGGTTTTGGTTTCCGGATAACAAAATCTTCAATTACCAAGCCTTCACAATTTTTCCTTTCCCACCATACCATCTTATTTAGCTGTGAGAAGACCTGAGATGAAATAAAGAGATGGACCTGGTGTCTCTAAGAAGAGAGGTATCACAGAGCTCATGAGCCTTAAGAGGAAAGGTGGAAGAAGCTGAAGAATTAACACAGTTTTAGTTGCTGAGATTGCTGAGTTGCCAAGAGACAAATACTGCAGTGAGTTTCTCACATACTGTCCAGTATGCCCATGAGCATGCCATGGAAATCCAGAGGGCTCCTGCACTTCTCACCTTCATACTATCCTTTAGAAAGACAAATGATTCTTAAATAATATTAGGTTTCCAGTGAGTTGGCTTCCATTAATTATGATGTATTTTATCTCTCTTTGTCGTTGTTGTTGTTGTTGTACTTCCCTGCTTTTCCACTCAAATCATTTGTCATCTTTGGCTTCATATTACATCAAGGATGTTGGTTTTGTGTTTGCACAGTGCCTAGAACATTCAGGTCCTCAGCTGTGACTATCAGTAATCTAGCATGGCTTGCCATTTCTATACCAACAATGTTTAGAAATGGCAGAAGAACTATGTAAAATGATGAGACAATAATAAATCTAAACCAAATTTATTTTTTGAAAATAACAGCATCATGTAAAATCAATGCCTAACAGTAGAAGGTAATAATGAACTTTATGGAAATGCAATTTTGCTTATATAAATAATATAATCACGTCATTGTTAAGATAGAAGGCAACCTAAGCTTACTGAATAGCAGCTCAGCTTGATTCTAGGCATAATGTTTTTTTTCAGAAACCTCTTAGAATATGTGTCAGAAGCTCCAGAAATGCAATAAAATGGAATACACTTAGAAATAATGCACACAGTGCAAAATTACATTCCCAAACTTCAAGTTGTTCTGTATACACATAACGTGACTTACTAGTGAAACTTTGCTTCAGTTTTATAAAGGTACATTAAAAAAAAAAAAAAAAAAAAAAAAAAAAAAGTTATTTAAAAGGCAAAATGGTCCAGAAAGCTTTACTGCCAGCATAATTTATTATGGAATTAATCTATTATGTGTTTGCACCAGGTCAGGCCACTAAAGGAAACCTGCATCTTATCGAAATCAGATTGAGAAGTACAAATCGAGAATCCCTAATGGAGTACTAAGCACACTTCAAACAGCCAGCCATATGGATTGTGTTACAGCTTCTCCTGAGCCATAAACTTAGGCAACAGAGTGTGGAAGACTCTTTATTTGATATAAGGGTCTTCCAAGATGAAATATTTACCTTTTTAAATAAATAAATAAATAAATAAATAAATAAAATAAAATAAAATAAAATAAAATAAAATAAAGAAAAAGTTAATGCTTAGCTTCGAAGCTAAGGCTTCAGACCTCCTCTTGGAGACACCTCCTTCCTATTTCGTGCCTAACCCATCCTTTTAAAATAGTTTTTTTCATAAAAGAGGTTTAGCAGATAATGTACTAAGCTTCTGAATTCAAAGTGATTAAAGAGGAAAGCCTGCCTAATCATAACAAATGAGATACATAATATTATCAGCCAATACACACAAGAAATTCATATGGGGCCAGGCACAATCCCAGTATATGCACAAGTGGAACTATTTGAAGGTCTGAATCCATGATTAAGAGGACTATTCTGACTTTTAGCCATCTAACAAAACTTAGCCTTCACTTTAAATCACAGCATTCACAGCGAAGAAATCATTTTTTTTTCCTGTGGACTCTTTTGAATACGATATAGTAGAATCATAAAGGTTGGAAAAGACCTCCAAGATCATCTGGTCCAACCATCCCCCTACCACCAATATCACCCACTAAACTATGTCCCTGAGCACCACATCCAACCTTTAATCTACTCTGTATTTGTGTTCTTAAGGCACAAACATGGCATTCTGATAGCTGAAACGAAGTCCCTACCTCTGCCATAGGTTTCTGTGGGAAGTAAGGAAGTCACTTAGGACTTGGTTTATAGATGTAACATGACACTTAAAGTCTTAAATGGGATCAGGTAGTATTTTTTCAAACTAACCTGAGAAATTAAGTTTTGTACTGATTTCCTATCTGTGTTTTGCACACTCTTTTGGAAATCCTGCACTTAATTTTATGTTTTCCTGTGCTACATATATAAATTTAAGATAATGCTTTCCATCTCCAGTGTCTTCTCTGAGTATTTAGTTCATACATTCAGTGATTATTTCTCTAACTATGGCAAGATAGAAGATCACATTACAAAGAAATAATGCTTCCTTCCCCCTGACTCCCTCCCAAATTTTATAAAAGTAACTTTCATATATAATTTTGATTTTTGGTATATAATTGAAATTTATCTTTCAATTTTTGAGCATTTTCTCTATTTTTCATTTCTCTCTTTTTTTTTTTTTTTTTACAACTAGTTGGCAAAAATAATTATTGTTTTAATATTGAAAGTATATAAATATTTAATCTAGTTTGTATTTACATTATAAAGTAAATAAAGAGGCATGCAAAATTAGAGACTAGCCAAAGTTCAAGCCCATTGTTTGTATGGTTTTGTCTGCAGCATTTTTAATGATGTTTTTTAGTTTTATAAAATCTGCCAGTACAAATGAGTAAGAAGAAAGATCCAAAGAAAATTCTGTGACAAAATTTGTTTTGTTTTTATTTGCTACAGATTACTCTGCAGTTGAGTGACTGACTGTGATAAAACTGTGGGTTTTATCTCCTTTTCTGTTCCTACCCAGAAGAGAAGAATAAGTATCCCATATTTTAAGAGTCTTTCAGACATTACAGTGGATCCATCCATACATTACAGGCTATTTGGACAAACCATTGTTACAGACATAGGCCTTAAACAACTTGCAGAAGTGATGCAGGAAACTGAACCTACACAGATGTTTAATGAAGACAAAAAACTTTCCTACCTGCAACATGATAGTACCAGACCTTATAAATATACTTGTGCAATATGGCCAATGTTAGTAGACCAGTTATCTTAGAGTCCTGAGATGACAATCATCACAGTATTTACCAGCTGTGTAGGAGATGAAACTACACCTGACTTGTGAGGAGTTATGCTACATGTGCATAAAATGTTATTCGCGTAATGCACTTTTCTTTTGTGTGCTCCCTGAATCACACTGCCCATCAAGCTGTTCTGTCTTGGTTAATGTACTTCATACATGGGAACTGAATGTACAGACTCAGCACGAACTCAAAGATGTAGATTGAAATCTCACTTATGCCACTGAGCTACCTTGTAACCTGAAGGAAATCACTTCCACTCTCTTACATATCTTCTCTTGTGTATGCAAATGATTTGGGACAAGCTCTCTCTCATTATCTGTACAACTGCAGATGCATAGCCTGTTACAGGCTTACAGATACTGGGTATCTGCAACAGAAAAATGTAAAGTTAATCTGCTAGCTATTACACTCAAAGTGAGCCTGACTTACAGCTTCAGCTAAGATAAAACATTTAAAAATTACAGTTTTGCACTCTGTTCATACCTTTTAATGACTCCACAGATAAAAGCTGTTGTCTTAAAATTTTCTCTCAGATGTAATCAATCCCCATTTTAAAGTGTCCACTTTATGAAATTTTGAGTATTTTCCATCTCCCTGGGAAAGCAGCCATCATTTCATAGGCCATCATTTCACAGCTAAAAACAAAGAAATGGGACAGTACAAGTAAAGATTGAATGCTATATTACTTGAGCATTTATCAAGAAGGCAAGTTCACAAGTGTTCATAGTGCAGATGAATCGTAAGAGCAGGATCAATTTTAATTAAAAATTAAACAAGTATGGTAAGTTAACATCTTTGTGAACATATATGTTCATTTAAATAATTATTTAAAAATAATAATAAATCCAATCAGGAGTATCTTCTGTGAAATAAAAAAAGATTTTAGTAGTATGATCCTTTCAATGTATCATATCTTGCATTCAGTTTTAAGATAAATATTGACAGTATTAATTGTCACAAATAATTTTGCACTGACAAAGCAGGTTCCCCAGAGATTTCAAAATTCAAAGGATAAAACATGCACTAGCTAAACAGTTCTCTCACTATGGTCAGGTAGCAAAAAATTTAGTCTCAGACAAGGCCAAGATACTTTAGTATGGAAGGTACACAATTTTATAAAATATATGCATTGAGACAAAGTACATGCTAAAGAGTTGAAAAGAGATTTTTGCTGAAACAGGGACTAGACTAATATGAACCTGCTGTCTCGTTTTATTAGTTATATAACATTTGACCTTCATCAAAGCAGCTATCACCACAGGCTGTCATAGACTCAGTGGACCATATTCAGTGGTTGTGTAAGGAGTCAAAAATTATGCTGACATTGCATATAAACATCTATGGTTCAAAATTTTAAAAGAAGCAAGTTGCCTGTTCTCAAGAGGTGATGATAAAAAATCATTGCGATCTACTGCAGTGAACATTTGACTACTGAGTCTTTTTTTGATTAGACCATCTAAAGCCAAGTTAGACAGGCTAGGTTTCTCTGGAAGCCTATCTCTGAATATTGTCCATCTACAAAATTATCTCACTCCTTTGTACTTTTGACTTTTTTGGTACCTTTGGCTTGACTTAAAATCTCACATTTCATAGAATCACAGAATCATAGAATGCCTTGGGTTGGAAGGGGACTTAAAGATCACCTAGTTCCAACCCCCCCCCCCCCACAGACACACACTGGATCAGGTTGCTCAGGGCCCTGGAGGTGGGTTTGAACACCTCCAGGGACGGGGTATCTACAACTTCTCCGGGAAACCTATTCCAGTGCTTCACAGTCCTCTGAGTGAAAAATCTCCTCCTAATTTCTAACCTGAATCTCCCCAGTTTCACTTCTGTTATA
This sequence comes from Heteronetta atricapilla, assembly GCA_011075105.1. NCBI lineage: Eukaryota > Metazoa > Chordata > Aves > Anseriformes > Anatidae > Heteronetta > Heteronetta atricapilla. Next base: position 8,634,118 of record CM021731.1, on the reverse strand, counting down.
GTGAGAGAAATTACAGCTATTTTTTTTTTTTTTAACATGATTAATTTGAAATTTAATATAATTCATTGCAAGGTTAAAATTTCATTTTTGCATAACAAGATGATTAGGAGTGGCATACCTATAGCATCATAACACATTTAAATCCAAGGCAACATTAGTAAATTGATGCATACTGAGATCATGGAAATGTTACCCTAGTGTTTATGGATTTTGATTTCAATCTCTAAATTGTTCTTGCAAGGATGCTGAAGCTTTTGGAATATGTCACATCAGAACAGGAATTGCAGACTTGCCCTTTTTAAGGCAAACATTTTAAGAAGCTATTTTATCAAGTTATCTGGAGCGGGCATTGCTACGTCAATGAAATTTGGTAATGCTAAACTAACAATGTAGCTTAACTAACAGTGTTAATATATTGAACACATCCAGATTACAGCAGGTATTTTTCTAGAAAGCTTAAATCTCCCAGGATAAACTATGGGCACCTCCTAATCTGCTATGAAAATGCGTAATGCTTTTTGTTGCTACTTTGCAACCTATAGATTAAAAGATATGGACATTACCTGTATCTTACTCATCTTGTTAAATACTTTTAGTAAACCTAGCTATTAAAGTACATATGTCTTTTGATTTATGTATGTATGTAAGTCTTAAAAACTAATTTGCACCTTATAAGATAGGTCTTCCTAAAGAAAACTTTTAAACAGAAGCATTAAACTTTACTTTTGGAAGTCAAAGCCAACAGGGTGATGGGTTTACACTCCTCCTTCCCTCTCTCCTAGTCAGACAGGCAATGTATTTTCCAAAGACACCAGTGCCTCAGGAATGTTGTATTATTTCATTTCAGTGGGGATCAGTGGCTTCTACCTTTATTTATGGCTGTCATTTTATGTGTTAAACCTCACAAGCTTTCTAAGACTATGGAAGCATTCATTCATATATCTTGAAAGAATTTCAGATAACTTACTGTTGCTGGACAGAGTTTTCCTCACAACAGTGTGAAGAATTACATGCTGCACTCCTCTTTTATTGTTTATTGGCCAAATCCCACCCTCATTTACACCACTGCAATAATAAATAGTCTCCTTTGAGAGCATTAATGTATGCTGCTTATTTGATAGAGAAGAAAGCAGAAGTTATTCCACAGCTGTCTAAAAATTCTTCTAAGGTTATCACTCTAACCGGTGAGGGCAGAACATCCAGTGGTTCTAACAAAAAGAAGAAAAAATATCTATTGAGAGAGCAATAAGAAAAAAAGCAGTTCACACTGAACTTAGCATTTCTCTAATGCTGTCTGTCTTTCAATTTAGTAGATCAGACACACACAGGAAAAGATTGGAGAACACACACTACCTCTGTGATTTTGCACCCTAGCACCCTAAGACCTTACTGAAGTCCATTACTGCAAATCATAACTCCTTTCTAAATAATATGGAAATGTTGGTTGTCTGATGACAACCTCAAAACCTTTGTATCTTGTAACCGAAATATCTTTGAAAGCAGCCTTTGGGGGATGCACAGGGAGGATGGAAGGTGGGCCACATTCTGGGAGCAACAAGAAGCAGCCTTCGACTGAAACAAAAACAGTATCTACCCACCACAACTGCTGGTCTGAGGCTGAAACCCAGACAGAGGGGCTAGAGCATCCTCAGACAGATGTCTAAACCCAAACAGATTTCCTGAGGACTGAAAGCACTGCCCAGACCCTCAGTTGCAGAAAACTCCAGAATCCAGAAGTACCTCTAGGGCCTGAAGGCAGAGGTGCTGTCCTGGTTTTAGCTAGGAGAGAGTTAATTTTCCTCCCAGTAGCTGGTAGGGTGCTATGTTTTGGACTTAGGATGAGACTAATGTTGATAACACACTGATTTTTTACTTGTTGCAGTGCAGTGCTTACACTAAGCCAAGGACTTTTCAGCTTCTCACTCTGTCCTGCCAGCGGGCAGGTTGGGGGTGCAGCAAGAGCTGGGAGGAGACAGACCCTGGACAGCTGACCCAAACTGTCCAAAGGGACATACCATTCCATACCATCTGATGTCATGCTGAACAATATGTAGGGGTGGCTAGCCGAGGTGGGGGGGCAGCTGCTTGGGGATAGGCTGGGCATCGGTCAGCAGGTGGTGAGCAATTGCATTGTGCATCACTTGTTTTGTACATATTATTATTATTATTATTATTTTATTTTTCTGTCCTAATAAACTGTCTCTATCTCAACCCACAGGTTTCAGTTTTTCTCGTTTCTCTCCCCCATCCCAGAGAGGGAGAGGAGGGGGTGAGTGAACGGCTGTGTGGTGTTTCGCTGCCGGCTGGGTTAAACCACAACAGGTGCTTATCCTGGGTGCAGCTGTGCCCATCTGGACATGTTTTTTGAGCAAATTGTCATGTTGCCAAAGGAGCTTACCAGGCAGTGTATTATACAGGAACCTGAACAAGATATTGATGTGTTGGCATGGGCTGACTGACAGCCTTACCTCAAGTCCTTGAAAGGGAAAATAAGTTAGCTTTCAACCCTGTGATGACGACTTGATTGAATCACAAGACAAGGGATATTGGACACTCATTTCTGCTCAGAGCAGAAGGCTAAGGCTCCCTCTTGCCCCCAAAGTGCTCTTACACTAGGAATAAAATGCCCTGGGGTTGGAAAGTGAGTGCATGAGTAATGTTCAAGACTCAGGAGAGCATGTAGTGTTCTGCTCTATCCTCCCAGCTGGATACTGAGACATAAGACATAAAGTTCAAGTGAATGATTGGCTATGTGGCTCGTGCCATGCTCAGGGCTTTGGGTTCTTCAGGAAAGCAGGGATTTTGACACTGGATGGGGTGCACGTGACCAGGTGGGGCAAAAGTGTTCTGGGCAGTAAGCTGTCTGGACTTATTAGCAGAGCATTAAATTGGAAAGGGGATATACTTCTGGGTGACAGAGAAGAACCTGGGAACTTTAGAAAGCAACATGAAAATAAGTGTGATCTATCCGAAAGGAAGTAAGGAGGGCTCCTCTAAAAAGTTGGTGAGTCTGACAGAGCAGCTGAAGTGCGTCTACACTTATGCACACAACATAAGAAACAAGCAAGAGGAGTTGGAAACCATGGTGTAGTTAAAAAACTATGACCTGATTGCTATCATGGAAATGTGGTGGGACTTGTCACACAATTGGAACACTGAAATATCAGGCTATAAACTTTTCAGAAGAGGTAGGCAGGGAAAGAAGGGTGGGAGTGTTGCCCCCACAGTTAAGAAATTGATAAATTGTGAAGAGGTGCTTCTGAGAAACAGCCATGAACAGATTGAGAGCTTTGGGGTAAAAATTAAGGACTGGATCATAAAGGACATCCTGTGGTTGGGGTCTGCCACAGGCTGCCTGATCAAGGGAAACCTGCTGAGGAGGTCTTCTTGTTCAGCTACAGGAAGCATTACACTCACACACTCTTATCCTGATGGGGGACTTCAGCCAACTGTATGTCTGCTGAAAAAGCCACATGGAAGGCAGTAAGCAATCCTGGAAGTAAGCAATGGACTTCTGGAGTCCACTGAGGACAAATTCCTCATCCAGGTATCAGACAAACCAACAAGAGAAGTCTTATTGCACCTGATGTTTCCAAGTGCAGATGAAAAATTAAATAATAATAATAATAAAAAAAAAATAAAGAGGTTAAGATTGGAGGCAGTCTGGGCTGCAGTTAGCATGCCCTCATTGAAATTGTGTTCTCAAGAAATATGGGCCTGGTAAAGAGCAAAGTCAGGACCCTGAACTTCAGAAGAGAAACTTTCAGCTGTTCACACTAGTGGATGAGATCCCCTGGGACACTGTCCCAAGAACTGATCAGAGCTGGAAACTCTTTAAGGACAATTTTCTTACAGCACAAGAGCTCTCCATCCCCATGTGTAAGGAGTAAAGTGGGGAAGCTAGGGAACAGTCAATGCTCATCAAGGACCTGCTAGTCAAACTGAGGTTCAAGAAGGAAGCAGGGGTATGTGGCTTGGGATGAGTACAGGGATAGGGTCTGGACGTGTATGGATGGGATCAAGAAGGTCAAGGTATAGAGGCAACTGAACTTAGTAAGGGATGAAAAGAATAACAAGAAGGTATCCTATAAATAAAATGGTCAGAAAAGAAAGGCCAATGTGAGCATATGTCCTCTGATAATTGAGAAGGGAGAACTGGTAACGACATGGAGAAGGCTGAGGTACTCAACAACTTCTTTGCCTTAGTCTTCACTGCCACTCAGGCTTCACATGTCTCTTAAGTCTCTAGGTCTCTAGGGAATTCAGGGACCAAAGATGAGTGATGCAGTTGATACAACAGAAGGAAGGGATGTCATCCAAAAGGACCTGGACAAGCTAGAAAAGTGGGCGCATGTCAACCACATGAGATTCAACAAGTCCAAGTGCAAGGTGCTGCACCTGGGCCATGGCAACCCCAGACATGAGTGCACTCTGGGAGAAGAACTCACTGAGAGCAGCCCCATGGAGAAGGACTTGGGGGTGTTGGTGGATGAAAAGCTTGACTGCTACAGGAAATTCTTTACTCAGAGGGTAAAGCACTGGAAGAGGTTGCCCAGAGAAATTTTGGATGTCCCATCCCTGGAAGTGTTCAAGGGCAGGCTGGATGGGGCTTTGAGCAACCTAGTCTAGTGGGAGGTGTCCCTGCTCATAGCAGGGGATTGGAACTATATGATCTTTAATGTCCCTTCCAATCCAAACCATTCTTTGATGTTATGATATAGTTAAAAATGGAAATGGAGTGGAGGTGAAAGATACAAAGAGTCTCTGATTTATAGAGTGAATTGAAGATACAATTTTTGAATAGATGACACCCTGATAGAAAAATTGGGTTTGGGATGATAAGGCTGTATTCCCTTCCAGTCATAGCTAGGCGAATCAATTCGTTGTCCCATTCATCATCCTGCAATATTGCAGAGGCAAAGGCAGAAATAATTCATGCTAAAAATTAGTATTACAGAAGAGTTTACATTATTATTTTTTTTTACATAAAATATGATTTAATAGGTGGAAAAAGTAAGAAAATTACTGATTTCTATGCAATCTGCATTGTAAAATATGGCTTTGATGGCCAGCAAAATCCTCATTTCAACCCCCAAGTATTTTTCACTTTCAGAGTGAGTTACTTAAACTTTCTGTCTCAGTGGGATAAGTAGTTATAAGCCTGATTGGCAGATGGGGATCCTTTATCCCCTGAGCCACAGATGTGAATAATCCTTAAGCAAAATTATTTTGCACAGATCTTATAATTTTTAAAGCACTAAGTATACAGTAAATAGTAATCATTATTTTATGTTTTATTAAAAACAAAGAAAGAAAAGAAAAAAAAAAAAAAAGAGAAAAAAGAGTGTATAGGAATTGTCTCTAAATACAACTAGAAAATACAAGATACCAGTGCACAAGTATCTTGTCAGATATGAGGACAAGCAGAAGTCACTAAGAAAGGTCTAAGGGATAAGTGTAACGATAGGAGATAAACAATTCTGGGAAACAAACTGTCACGTTCACTGTTTAGCAAAATTTTGGGGATATCTACTTGGTAAATGTGATGTACAAATACTTTATAAAAGCACATGTTTAAATCACAAAACTTTCTAAATTATTTGTCTTTCAAAATGCTTTCACTAATCATGTAAGCATGTAGATTTTCCATTACAAATGATGACCATCAATACTTAAAATAGAAGGAAAGAATAGTATTTTCAGACCTATTTGGCTAGTCCTTCAAATGTTATGCACCAAGGAATGGCTGTGCATACAGGGTGAATATGAAATAAAGCATCTGGGTAACATTCCTTCATAGCGCCAGCCTCTACTCAAACTTAATCCTTTAAATACTCACTGTCTTGGGGTTTAAAAAACATTCACAACTGTTTTAGTCAAGGCTGTGCTAGAAGCTTCAGCAAGAAGAGAAGGAGAGCTGTTTTTAATTTTATTTTAATTTTATACATTGTATAGAATGAAATTTAATCTATCTTTTTCCTGAAACTATTCAAAATAGGAAATAAGGCATTATTTACTTTATTAATCTGGAACTTAAACCAGTTAGTACAAATACTAAGGCATTTTGTTCTGAAAAAAAAAATAAAAAAAAAAAAATCATTTTTTTTCCATTCTATGAGATATGATTTATGTCAGCTTATATTATGCTTCATCTCACCTATATATATAAAAAAAAATATGTATAATCATTCATTTTAATAGAAAAGGATTTATCCAGTCAAAAAGTCTGCCTACACTAGCTCCCACAGAAATTTTTGATTACTGCTTTACCATTAATGTATACTATGTAATACTTTGCGTGAAAATGCCATATTTCATCCCACAACTTTTATTTAAAAACCCACAAGTGTTTCGACTCAAAATGTGCATAATGATTTGAGGATTCTTTTCCAAGAGACAGATGAAAGTCAAGAGGAAGTCTGACTTACACTGGTCAATCTTGTAACAGAAAAATACTCAAGCTGATGAATATATGATAGTGGAAAACATGAGCCCATTTGAACAGCCCATCAGTGCCAAAGAATACAGTTCTATTCATCTTTATAACTTTCCATTGCTACTTGTCAACTGTCATTAAAGCATCATCTAAAAGAGTGAAAGTGTAGTTTTTTTCAGATAACTTAAATGTCTAGTCATATAATGTATGAATTGAGTATTTAAGAACTTAAGAAGGCTCAAGTTCTTAAATACTGTAATTTCAGAACACCTGGACTGCACTGTCTAAAGGAAGTGCTGAATGTTGACCACTGGAGAGAGGATGTTGATTCAGATCCAAACTAATATTCTTCTAAAAGGGGAACATCTAGATAGTCACATACCTGAAAATAGGATTAGACTATCACACAGACATCTTGAACACATTTTTGTTTTATAAAAGAGGCAATTCATCAAACGGCAGAACAATTTTTCTTATGCGACAAAAGTACTATTGGAAATCTTCCAAGTGAGAAAGTAAGTATTTTATAACAAGGGGTAACATTTTCAAAATGACTTTCAAGCTTTAATTGAGTAAATCACTTCAATGACTTAGGCATCTGAGTGTTGGTAACTTTTGAAACTGTGTTTCAGGCTCGGATGACCTTTATAAACTCACTAGAGGTGCTGTTCATTATAGGTTTAAACACTCACGATATAAACATCTAGGTTTGATCTAGTCATCCCAATTTCCTGTAAAATCAGTGAAAAGGTCAAAAGATGATGTTAAAATTAAAGAATAATATCATAGAATCAAAAGGTTGGAAAAAGCATTAAAGATCGTCAAGTCCAATCACCAACCTGACCTACCAAGTTCCATCACTAAACCATGTCCCTTAGTTCCACGTCCATGTCTCTTTTTCACCTCCATGGACAGAGACTCCAAGTCCCTTGAGTCCAAGCATTCCAATGCTTGTCCACCCTCTCCATGAAGAAACTCTTCCAATATAGACCTCCCCTATCACAACTTGAGACTGTTTCCTCGTCCTATATTACTTGACACCTGAGAAAACAGACCAACACCCTCCTTGCTGCAACATCCCTTCAGATAGTTGTAGACAACTATGAGATCTCCCCTCAGCCTCCTCTTCTCCAGACTAAACAAACCAAACTCCTTCAGTTGCTCATCATAAGTCTTGTTCTCTAGTCCCTTCACCAGCTTTGTTGGTCTTCTCTGTATATGCTTGAACAACTCAATATTCTTCTTGGAGTGAGAGGTCCCAAAGTGAACAAAGCATTTGATTTGTTATCTCACCAGTGCCATGTACAAAGGTGTGGTGGTTTTACTCAGGTGAGCAACCGAGCTCCACCACAACCCCTCCCCCTTCTCAAAGGGAAAGGGGAGAAAATATGATGAAAAGGGCTCAAGGATTGAGATAAGGACAGGGAGATCACTCAACAATTATCGTCAAGGGCAAAACAGACTCAGCATAGGGAGATTAAAGAAATTTATTGCCTCTTACTAACAAGTTAACAAAGTGAGAAACAAAGAAAACAAACTAAAAACACCTTCCCCTCATCCACCCTTTTCCACCTCCTCCTCCCAAACATCACAGGGGAACATGGGAATGGGGACTGTGGTCAGTCTCTAATGCTTCATCTCCACCGCTCTTTCACAGTCACTCTCTCAGCCACTCTCTGTCCCTGCTCCAGTGTGGGGTCCCTCTCACATGGGGAGGGACCATTACAAAAGCACCTAGATACGTGATTCCCATTAGCATCCCTAATAAAAAAATAAAAAATAAAAATATGTATATAAAAAAGACTACCTTAACTTGTCAGTAACTTTCCAAAATTTTACTGAACTTTTGAAGTCTAAAACTTTTTCTTACTCCTATGCACATTCCCTCAGGAACGTTTGAGAATATAGTATTTTCATGCTGACCATTAAACTTTCCAAAATCTTAGTATAATAAGCAGTATTAATATATGTTCTTCAATATATATTTTAGTCATCATGAGAAGAGACTATTCACCCAACTTTTGCATGTTTTAAACATAGACACTTTAAGTAAGTTTCTTGCTGTAATGCCTAAATTCCTTTAGCCAAGGAAAAATATAAAATGCTTTTGAAAGACTTTATTGTTGATTCATTTCCACCTAACTTATTAACCTAAATTAAGATGGACTATTTTGTGACAACATTCAAAGAACACTGCTTTCTAGCATTTACTTTACAAACAATAGCTTTAGGTATTAAAGAAGTGTAGTTTATTAAGTACCTAAAATGCAGGTGATGTTTAGTCTCATAAGGACAGGATAAAACCTAGATAGCTTTGTATTGTTTTACTTAAATTCATTAAAGTAAATTCATTTACAGAGGTATTAAAGATGACTCACTGAAACACAATATTTTCTTAGGATTAAAAAAAAAAAAAAAAAAAAAGTGTCTCAACAGAGTGCATCCCAACACCAAGAATACATGAAAACAATACCAATGAATTAATTGGGAATGGAAATTGGACAAGACTAGGCATTTATGAAGATTCCGTATACCTTGGAGTATAAGATATTTGGTTTTCTGTTTCAATTTGACTTCTATATTTGATTAGGACTTATTGAGTTGGAGTTGCTTGAAAAAATATTTTAAAATTCTCAGTGAAATGTTCTAGATGAATAAACAGCATTGTTATATCAGCTGTGATATCAAGGAGCAATACCACAGCTAACTGTCATTGCCAGGCAATTTTCTATTTACCAAGGCAGCTGAATGATCCTGAGATCTTTCAGCTCCTCTCTCTCTTATTCAGTAAAAAGGCACTGTGTGTCAAAGGAAAAACAAATAGCACTTTGACATGGGGAAACATGCCTTTCACCATAGCATTAAATTCCAGCATAGCTTTAAAAGCAATAGGAAAAAAAATAAATAAATAATGAGGGAAAATAATGAGGGGGCATTCCATCTTTATTCCCAAATAATATTCCGAATAGAAAATTTGTAATAAATGCCTTATCTTTCAGTATGAAGTGCACCATATTCAACTCTTGGTTCGAACCAGTGCCTCACAGCAGGAATACCACATGGTAATAGAACTGCAATAATAATCTTCTGCACATATGGAACTAGGAAATTAGGCCAACTTTTTTTAATTGTAAAAAGTGATTGAATCACTTCTACTTCAATCTAATAGTCATTTTCCCTAACTGCAAGCATTAATGACTTCCCTAACTAATGAAAATTAATTGCTAGCCCGCCATGACAATTACATTGTGATCGATCAAGTTTAAAGGAGCTGCAAGGGTCATTTGCTGTAATTCTAATGCAATCCATTAAATCTGCAGCAGATGATAACCTTTAACTTAGTTGCATATTAGGGAATACTAATGGTAACTGGAGATGTCACTGTTTATACAAGAGGAAATACATCATATTGTCTATTTCTCCTAACGCTCTTGAGGTGTTGCTGTTTTGTAGCTAATATGCAAATTCCCCTTGACATCCAAGCATAGCATCTCTACATTTTTTTCAAGGTTCTATAAAGGCAGAACCATATGAATCCAAACATGCAGAGATTACTCAGCACATTTTAGGATAAGGCTCCTGGCTGTTATACAGAACTGAGTTGTAAAATGAGGATCAAATTTGCTAAGTCTTGATGGAATGCGCTGTCAGAGAAACATGTCTAAAGTATGCATTGTATTTTATTGGTACTACAGAACGCATCAGCTCTGCGACACTCTTGAATGTCATCTACTGGTTTTTATGCAAAATGGAGTTGTAAAACAAGGTTCAAATTTGAAATCTGTGAAGAGTTATTGAACTCATCATATTGCACTCATTGTGTTCATAGTGAACAACCAATGTAATTACCCAAAAAAGACAGAACTGCACAGTGTGTTCTTGAACGCCTTTTACAGGCACATTATCCAAATATTTACACCACATACATGCTGAATTATGCCTTTTTTTTTTTTTTTTTTCCCAAAAAGGAATTAAGAACAAATCACATTGGACCTAAAACAAAACAAAACAACTTCAAAAGGCAAACAGACAAAAACCTTTAAATTGAAGCTTCACAGATTTCTCAGATGATTTGAGCTATCCTATACACTTAGAGGCAGAGAGCTGTTTTTTGGGAAAATTTGGTATGATTTTCTTGAGATGAGAAAAAGGTGCTTGAAGAAGTGAATGAAAGAAATAATTGTAATGTAATTCTGATCTGCTGCTTTGTATCTCCTATTTGTGAGTCTATGGGGGCAGGTACTAATTTTAGACTTTTATCTAGAACTGAGTCTTTCATGTACAGAGACACATGGCTATGCAATGTCACCTTAATAACTCATTTGAAAGGCTGTAGAAGTGTAAGCTAACAAAAAGTTTCTACATCTTGATCCAGTACAGGTTTTTGCACAGATAGTGATGCATATTTTGTAAGTTGCTAAATGTTTGTGAAGAAAATACTGCAAGAAATCCAGACCTTAGTCCTTATTTGTTTAATATAGTCTAGTGTTATTTTTTCTCTTGGGGGTGTTAATTCCACGATATACTACATACTATGTCTTCTACTGTCTACACAATATACTAATTACTATGACTACTACTTCAGTGTTTAAGAAAAGTATTCAAAGCTTGACTGCAAACAGAAGAATCATAGAATCATAAATGATGAAAAAGGCCTACAAAATCATCTAGTCCAACTGTCCCCCTTCCTCTAATATTATCCACTAAACTATGTCCCTAAGTACCACACATAACCTTTCCACACCCAGCAATCCTGTAAAACCCAAGGAAAACAAATATGCCCTGCTACATTTGTCACTCACAACTATAGCAATGACCTTACAGTGATCATTTCAGATATTCTAAAGTGGACTTTGCCCATCTCTACCAAAGACAAGCTCAGTAATGTGCTGAAGAATGTATGGATTGAACTTCAACAGTATCATTAATAAATAAATAAATTAATAATAATAATAATAATAATTCTATCATAAATCAAGTAAATCAAGTACTCCAATTATTACTCTATTATTCCAACATTAGAAACCATCTGTACTGTACCTTAGTCATGTCTGTATGAGACATTTCTCATTCTAGCCAAAAATGCTGGACACTGATATTGAAACTGTTCTAGAAACAATATTCCATGCAAAGTCTTCACATTTTCAACTATAATGTAAGAGTCAAAGCTTGCTGAAGTCAATGAAATGGGTTTATTGGCCTTACTGGCTTTCACCAGGACCAAAATATGAATAGAAGCTTAAGATTTAGTCACAAAAGTATTTTATCATATACCTAGCTTTATCATATGCCTAGCCCATTCCCACTGATTTCAATGGCTTACATATTTTTCAGACTAGGCATATGCTTATTTGCTGTATTAAATCAAGGCTTTCATGTCTACTCCTCAAACAAAACTTTTGCTTTTTAACCAAATCTCACCTCCAGTATACTTATGGATTCTGACATTTTCAAATAGTCAGCACTAAAAAAATGAAACTTCTGACTGGTTATGGTTCTGAGGCACTTTAGAAACTATAACATGTAAAGTAAATTGTCTCATCTTATTGAGTAAAGGTAAAAATCACACCATTATCAAGTGTGACACTGCTGAAGTGAAAACAAAAAAGGTATTGCAACAGGCAATTAAATTGTTAATAGCCACGTTCTGTTCTCAAGTTCGTGGTTTGATGCAGTCTGGGCAAAATATCAAACTGTATCAACTTTAACAGCTTCTGACAAGCTCAAGGAAAAAAAATAAAGCTGAATGAATAAGCTAATCCATAAATAAAGAGATACTGTAACCTTTTAAAGACAGATGGAAATTAATTAAGGAAATTAACAGATCTTTTAGACATTGCAGTTTTCTGAACCTCATTCTTTACTGTCAGGAAAAAGTTATATTCCTTTGTAACACTAATGATAAGTAAGTGCTACTCCCTGATCTAAAGTTAGTCATATTATCTAGATAAAAATGGAGAGAAATGAAGATGAATCAATGTAACTTTGATCGTGAGTTTTTCTTTCTCTATTTATCCATTCTTTGATTAAATGGTGTAAGCATCAGAGTTGAGAAACATTAAAAGAAAATATTACAACATTCTGAGAATCTTAGAAAAAGCAATATTAAACACTTCAAATGTCTCATCATTCCAACATTTTAATTTGTATTCCACAAACATTTTGGTAGTTTTCAAATTTCAGTCTAAGCCTTTCTGTGTCTTAGAACATAGTTCTTTCTCACTTACTGTCTTTTATACTATTTCCTGTTTATTAGCTCCTGGACAAGTAATACCATTAATAGCTCAGAATCACAGAGTCATCTAGGTTGGAAGAGACCTCCAAGATCCCCGAGTCCAACCTCTGACTTAACACAAAAAAGTCCTCCACTAAACCATACCACTAAGCTCTACATCTAAACGTCTTTTAAAGACCTCCAGGGATGGTGACTCAGTCACTTCTCTGAGCAGCAAATTCCAATGCCTAACAACCCTTTCAGTAAAGAAGTTCTTCCTAATATCCAACCTAAACTGCCCCTGGCGCAACTTTAGCCCATTGCCTGTCACCAGGCATGTGGGGGAACAGACCAATCCCCACCTTCCACCTTGCTACAGCCTCCTTTAAGGTACCTGTAGAGTGTGATAAGGTCGCCCCTGAGCTTCCTCTTTTCCAGGCTGAATAATCCCAGCTCCCTCAGCCACTCCTTGTAAGACTTGTTCTCCAGACCCCTCACCAGCTTCTTTGTCCTTCACTGGACTTGCTTGAGCACCTTGATGTCCTTCTTGTAGCGAGGGGCCCAAAACTGAACACAGTACTTGAGGTTCGGCCTCACCAGAGCCGAGTAAAGAGGGACAATCACTTAGTTAATCATTTAATTTGACTACTTTTTAATCGTTGTATCCTTGTGTTTTAATTAGACAAGGAACTTTTCAATATAGGTTCAGATGTTAGTGTTTTGCAGAAGGATTACTAGATGATTAGAAACTAAGGTCTGCAAGAGAAGCCTCTAAGAGAGATCTTGACAAATTCAAGGTCTGGTCAATCATTTACCAACAATATAAAGTTTAACAAGAGCAATTGCTAGATTCTGCACCTGGAAAAGGGCAACCCTTTCAGACTACCTACAGACTGAGGGATGAGATGCTGGAGAGCAGCTCCACAGAAAAGTCATTTGGTCAACAGGTTTTGGTCAACAGCAAGTTGAACATGAGCCAAGACTGTGCCCTCACAGTTAGGACAGCCAACGGTATGGCTGGCTACAAAGGATAGCTGCAGAGATGGCTACAAGGGTCTAGAGGACAAAACACTCTAGAGCAGCTCAGGTCCCTTGGTTAGTTCAGCCCAGAGAAGAGGAGGCTGAGGGGAGGCCTCATGGTGGCCTGCAGCTTACTCACAAGGGAAAATGAGCTCTGCTCTCTGGGGACAGCAACAAGACCCAAGAGAACAGCATGTAGCTGGGACACAGGAGGGTCAGGGTGGATATTAGGAAGAAGTTTGGGTGGTTCAGGAGGGTGGTCAGGCACTGGGACAGGCTCCACAGGGAGCCTGTCATGGCACCAAGCCTGACAGAGTTCAAAAAGTGTTTGGACCACACTCTCAGACACATCCTGGTTTTTGGATGATCCTGTGTGGAGCCAGGAGTTGGACTGAGTGATCAGGGTGAGTCCCTTCCAGCTCAGGATATTTTATGATTCCATGATTCTAAGAAAAAAAAAAAAAAAAAGATTGAATATTAAAAAGATTAACAGAAAGGATTAATTTATTATTATTATTATTATTATTTTGTGTGTGTGACAATCATAAATTAAAAATAATTGGATGGATTTCTCCAAATATTATCATGATTTTCCCGATTACAGCTAAAATTAAAAAAAATAAAATAAAAAAATAAAAAATCCCCTTTAAAGCATTCATCACCGTTCTGTTAAATAAAAAAAAGAGAGAATGTAGAGAGAGAATAGAATTATCAAAGCAGACAATACAAATAGAACAGTAGTGTTTTATGCTATAGTAGCTTCTATATTTTTAACAAACAAGATAAGTTTTGGGAATTAAATAATGCAGAAATGTAAGGTCAGTTATGTTGTATCTTCAGAACTTTATTTTTCTTTAGGCTCCTCTAACTGTATCAACAAGGTATAAATTGACTACAAGGGGAGTTTAGATATCTTGGAAATATATGGCTACATCTATAAAAGACACCATGAAACATCTACACTTAAGTGTCTAAATCTGGAAACAAATTCCATCACAAATGATTCCACACATAGTTTATAGTTTTGTCTCTGTACAGAATACAAGGTCAATCTTTTATGCCTTTGCAGGTAGAGTTCTAATTCATGTAGATGTGGAAATAATCTGATATTGAGATCATCTAATCTCTCTTTGTCATGGGAAGCTGACACTATTCTCTGCTTCTAATCAATCTTATTCCATCAGCTCTTTTCAACAGCTGGAAAGTGGTTTTTTGTTTTGTTTTGTTTTGTTTTTTCCCTTTGAGGACTGAAGCAGCAATGCTTCACTACTCTGACAATATCAGATCTTTGCAGCTGGTAGCCAATGAGGTTACATGTCACCTACACTTCAGTTTTTCATTAAGAGCCATACAACATTGACATGGAATTATCTCCCTCTTCCTAAGAGTGCTAAGAAATGTGTATTCCACACTTCACACCAAAAAAACAGAAAAGGGACATTACTGGACCAGTGTATAACTTTCATTCATTCTAAATTAATCTGCAATTAATTTCAGTTTCTATTGACCATCTTCTCATTACAGTGCAATATAAACATTAAGGAACAACAGAAACTTTGGTTCTGCAGCTGCATTACTGAATAAATACTCTAGCTGAGGCTGTTATTTTCAACACTGAATGCTTTGTTTGATAACATCTTAAAAATGTTATTGATCCTGAAACTTCAATGTAGAACATTTGTTAGCTTTATGCTCTGCCATTCACTCTGCTGTTTACAGAGATGTAACAGTTATGGAAGTTCCCTATTATAGCAATTTCATAATAGTTATTTATTTTGAGTCTGCTACTTTAAAAATATGATCAAGTCCTGCAGAATATACTAACCATCCTTCATTCACTTTGATTGTTGACTGCCTTTATCACATTGCTGGATCAGATCAGAAACATGCAGCTGTTCTTTGAACTTTTGTATATTTTGCATCACCATATTTATGGCAGTTGTAAAACAGTGTGAATCAGCTGAGGGTTGGGCCAGCATACTCTCCAAAGAAGTAGTTTTTTTTTTTCAATAACCCCAACATAATTTTTCACGTGTGCAGCAATTAATATTTCTTTCTTTTCTTGGTATCTGATATCCTATATATTTCTTTAATATATTTCCTATATATCCTATATATTTCTTTAGTTATATCTTTAGTAGATATCCTATATATTTCTTTAGTTAAAAAATGCAAATCACTATTAGGATTCATGAAAATGTAAGCTTTAACACCCATGTTCATTTGGCTGAATTATGGAAGAAGAGCCTGAGTATTTCTTTCCTAAGTGTCATTGAATTTGTGGTATCAAACCTCAGTTCCAATTGTGGGAAGTCAGAAACACTGCCATGCCTACTTTTAACAAGAAATAAAGAAAGAGGGAAAATCATATATTCATGTCCTGTTAGTCTGAAGATCTAATTTCTCTTATGATGATTAAAGTTCACTGATATACCTTCTTCTGATCCCTCCCTGTAACTCAACAACTTGTTTGACTGAGATAGAAAATGTAGAGCAAAGCTTTTTCCTAACCTGATTACCAGTTATCAACTCTTACTAATATTCTTAATATTTCTTATGAATAAATATTACATTAATATAAATAATAAATTATTGATAATATTCTATTAATATTGATATCCTTGAGTCAATGTATGAAATAGATTACAGTAAAATATTTTAGAATCTGATTTCCCTAGTTAAATTTTTACATACCTTTTATCTTATCTGATCTCAAAACTCTACAACTAAACAGCTGGTTAACCAAATTTAGCCAGGACAGGAGCACTGCTGATGCCACCTTTTATGATCATGTTTTGAAGGTAAATGCTTTCAGTATGAGTGCAGTCTGGAAAGGAAAATTTTCTGAGTGATCCTGATCCACAAGGAGACGAAGATGCTTCAAAGCTGTTGATTTTTGTATTTTTATTTAAATAACATTTCATTTTTCCTCTACTTTGTTTTGACTTGTACTTATGATGAAAAGAAGCATGAGATTCACTCTACAATGCTTAGTAGACCTGTTTGATCTTGTGGTCATACACTAAGTGGGGATATGCCACACTGAGACAAAGTTTCCACTCTGATTTGACAACAGTCTCACATTTGACAGCATAATTTCTGTCCTATTTTCTATGAATTATTTATTTTGGAAAAGAGATAACATGACTTTTTTTTTTTCTTTTTTCTTTTTCCAAACAAATTACACAAAGTGTCTGTAATAACTTTGGCATATATATATATATTTAAGAACTGCTACTCTGAAAATCCTTAAAGCTACTATCACCTCAAAATATTTCTGTGAATGCTATGTCTTAAAAATTAGGTTTCAGTATATGCCTTTTTTTAACTAGTTCAACATTTTTCTCCAATGCTGACTTTGATAACTTGTTTACAAATCTATTATTTCCTTCTCTTTCATAACATTTCCATAGTTAACTAAAATAAAAACAGCCAGATTCTGTTTCTCTTTGCTATGTTGTGAATAACCTAAATTCAGATGAAATTGGGAGATATTTACCAATGCAATTAAATGAGTCTACATCTCAAGAAATGTAAAAAAAGTTTAATCTTCAGTAGACCATTGTAATGCTATGTCCATATGTTTAGAATATTCTACACTTTATGGTCTAACGCAAGATGCTTATACCTGTGAAAGGAAAAGAGCTTGTCAGACATTAAGAGGTCAGGGGTCTACTGAGGAAGAAAAGCAAGATGACACCATCTTCAATAACGATCTTGAAGACCATAGCATATTTGAAATGTGCTTTGCCAAATAAAAGGATGATTTTCTAAATCATGGCAACTACCAACAGAAGAGTTCATTGTCTAAGAAATCCACTGAAGCATAAGCCTTCCTTGATGCAAACTAAACATATATAGAGGGAAGAGTGGGATAATCTTAAGATTTTTTTTTTTCCAAGTGATTTATTTGCTTTAAATGCAACTACTGAGAAGCCTTGACAAAAGGTACCCTTGAGAAAATTAGTATAGTCCTATAGTGATATACATCTTTCATCTCACTTCATATACAAAGGTACTTTTTCCTGTAGTACTGAATTCTGTTTCTTATAGGTTGTACATCAAAATTAATGCTGATAATAAATACTTGCTACTGTAAATTTTATTTTTATTTTTTAATGAGCAGAAGAGCATAGCAACACATTTGCCATCAATCACTTAGTTTCTGCATGCAGTATTTTACAGACCAAATGACTTGGGAATCAGCTCATCAGACAGTGTGTTCTGCACTTTATTTAGAACTTGTAAGATGCCTGAAAGTATCCTATTTCATTTCAGTTAACTGAGAGTCAAACTGTCCAAAAGAGAAGAAATTTGATCATTCTCAGTTGTTTATAAGCCTCCCAGAATTTCATCTTTTCAGAGATACAAGGAGTGTATGATCCAGATATGTTTTCTGGCTCATATACCTTGAGCAGCTTAGTTCATATGAAGAATTTTTGTAACTCCAGATGATGTGAGAATCAGGGAGACCACAAGTTCACTTTTACTTCCCAGACCATGCTGTCGGAGCTGACAGTTTCAAGCAAACCCTAGAGCCCATCATTTAGCTTTTAATCTAAGTAAGCTTTACCAGGAGCCATCAACAAACAAAATCAAAAAAAAAAAAAAAAAAGACCTAATTTCTCATTGACTGAGAGGGATGTTTTCTGGCTTTTTGCACTTTCCAAACTGTGTTAAGGCAGTAGATATTAGCTATTAATCTTAGTAGATTTCTGCCAGTTCACATTCTCCAGCATGCATAGATCTGAGTTAGCCAGTCTCAGAGCAGGCTTTATTTCATAATGGCTCTAGCCAAAGTAGAGGCTGGCGATGCTCAACTGGCATCCTGCACACTAGTTTTTTTTTGGCAAACAACACAAATTAGAAGAACCCCAGGTGGCTTTACTGCTTCCTGGTGTTGGCTCTAGGGCAGAGAAATGAGGAACTGTGAACCTGACAGCTCCACTGAACAAAGGAGAAAAGACAAACTGGAATATCTTTAATAAAGTTTAACAACAAAATAGATAAATGCTGGATATGTAAATTCAAATGTACATTTCAGCACTTAGACAGGTGTCTACAACCTGATTTGTAGATGTTAGGCAGAAGTTCTACTTTATCCCTGCTTAAAAACAGAGCTTACAATTTGCCAACACAAGGAGGAAAAATAAATAAATAAATAAATAAAAGTCTATCTAAATATGTGCTACTGGTTGAATTTCAAACTGTAAAGTCCAAGGATTTACAACTTCCCATTTCATGCTCACCAGTCCAAATGTTTATTACTATTAATTCAAATCCTTTGCTATGGATATTACCTTGATTGGAAATTAAAGTCTGTATTACTGAAGAAAGAGTACAATAATGGAAAATTAAACTAATGTTCCCATTGGGGCAGTATCTTCTGACTACTAATTCAGATCTATTTTCGCTCCAGAAACCAATGTTTGGCCACCACCATCTGTAAAATGTCAGCCACACATTCAAAATAGTAAAGGAAGAAGAAAATTGGGTATGAAAATTGGCATGTTTAGGCCAGAGTCTTGGGAACACTTGATTTTGGGTTGAAGCAACACCAACATGACTGTTTTTTAAGCACAAAGCACACCTAACCAACAGACAGCTGCTAATGATTTGCCCTTAACCATAAAATTCAACACGGTGTGCCAAGAATCTGAATTATGAGGCAAAGGGAAAAAAAAAAGAATAGGCTTCCAGTAATGAAGTGTCACCCACAGAAGAGGGGAAAAATAATGGTAAAGATATGGTTATCTACAGTCATGAATAATTTTCAGTAACATAGGATGGCAATTATTAGGGCAGGAATTCAATCCAAAACCATGTGTTTGGTCTTCTTTCATCCTTCCAAACTATAACCTATGTTATGGTGGAAGGCATCCTGCTGAAACACAAGAAGTCACTTTATTTCTGAACTTAATTTACTTTGTATTTCCCATAAACTATCTTTGCTAATTGGTATATCAATACATTTCACTTGCTGACATCATTAACCCAGTTACACAGGTTCTTTCTAAAACTTTCTGAAACTGTTATGCCTATTGTTAATAGGCAATATTCTATATGAAGAGGAATGAGGAGGCGGTAGAAGTAGAAATGAGAAAATTTGAGACAATAAGTTTAGAAACTTCCTGGGCTTACCTGAAGCATTAAACAAACCAAGAATAATTTTCTGACCAATTGATTTTATTTTTTCTAAGCAGATTTCATATTATTACTTGGGGAACAAAGCAGAAGAGAGCTGCTGGGAAAGAGCTGCAGAAATCTATCTGGAAATAAATAAAAGTGATCTGAATTATGTCTGTGTGGGCTATGGGAGATCAGTAGATACCACCCCACAGAACTGTTCAAATGGTTACTTTTGAAGGAAGGACTGAATAGTAACTTGGTAACAACTGAATTTACATCTGTGTTGTTTGCTCTGGGGTAAAATCTTGAGATTTCAAGAGACAATCCTGGTTTTAAAAAACTTATATGCTAAGATTTAAGGGTATTTAGATGAAGGACTACTTACAGGGGTTTGGAAACTGTGAAGAATTCTTACATAGTCATTAAAATATTTAGGAAAAAATAAAAATAAATAAGTCTGTTTTTCAATGAGAAGCTGAGGAAAAAAAAAAAAAAAAAGTAGAACATAGTTTCATAGTATTTCCCTTCTTAGAAGAAAAAAAGGTCAATTTTTGAGCACTCCAGAGGTACCACATCCATTGCACAGACTGTGAGCTCCTGTGAACTACAATAAAATGACATTAGGTCTGAGAGGAAAATTCTAAATTTCTAGAAGCAACATTCATGGAAGTCCCATTTCTTTAGCTTTACTCTAGTCCTTCAGTTATAAAAGTACTGTCCTGAGATATTACATAAAACAAAACAATTCAAACAAACAAACAAACAAAACACTTGTTTTTACTTTACTTTTTAAAAACAAACAAACCACCATACTTAATTAGAATAATAGAATCAAGGAATAAGCTGAGTTGGAAGTGGCCAACAAAGATGATTGAGTTCAACCCCTAGCTCTGCACAGGACCACCCAAAAATCAGACCATATGTCCAAATGCTCCTTGAACTGAAGCAGGCTCAATGCTGTGACCACCGCCCTGGGCGGTCACAGTGCCTGAACACCTTTTGTTGAAGGACCTTTTCCTAACATTTAACCTGAACCTCCCCTGGTTTACCCTCCCACATTACTTATTCGTATTATCATTTGTCCTAACTAACAGGACATATCAATGTGGATTAAACACTTCCAAAACTCTTTGAACCTTCAGTTCAATTCTATAAACTTATGTGTTTTCAAGACCTTACTTGCCTCATTGGTTGTAAAACTAAAAACTGAATATAAAAAAAGAACTGTTTACTAGAGAAACATCAAGTGAAGTGTTTCAAAATCAGTATTTCTTCTTATTCCTTTTTTAAATAAAATTTCATCAGAACTGAGGTTTCTAAAGAAAGTTTTCTCCTGTTCAAACAAAAAATTTTCAACCACTCTGCCAAACAATAACAGATTAGTTGGTATAAATTTGCAATTAGTTTAAAATCTGTAAATAAAAAGAGAAACTAAACTTAGCTGAATGAGTTTATGCTGCTGTAACTTTGTGAAGATGCAGTATAGGCCTAGAATTCAAAGGTTATTTCTGAGCAGTAAGACAGGGCACTGTAATTTTTATTTTATTATCATCTTTAATATGAAAACTTCAGCAAATCATGTATTCAGTTTCAGAATTATTAATCTTTTTCCCTTCCTGATACATGTAGGTCTATTGAGTACTAAATGAATTACAATGTAATTATTTTCCAAATTGTTTTAAGAGTATATCTATGGTCTAAACATGCTTGGATTTGAAGAACAGTAACAGTCCTAAACTGTTTTTTTGAGGCTAGTTCACCAATATTCTAATTCTTTCATTTTTTTTGTAGCTCCAAAGTAGTGTCACTGCAACTGAAAACCACTAATAATAATCACACCCTTATATAGCATCTTTTATCTGGAATGATTCCAAAAGACTTTGCTTTTATTACTTTAGGTCATTCACTTCCAAATGACAGTTTCTTTATATTTTCCTTCCTGTGATGCAAAGACATAGAAATAAAAGATTCAGTGAACTAACAGGCTAAGCTATATTGCTTTACACTTTCCCTTTATGATTTCAGGTGACTTTCCACCCCCATGCCCCTGCCCCTGCACAACAATGAAGGGATGTAAAATCAGGACTTCAGTGCTTAGCCCCTAGAGCCACATTTGATTAAAAATGCAGAGACTAGTGTGCCACTGGCCTGCACTGTCTTAGCATATAGTTTATTATCCAGTATAAAAGAAATATGTTATTCATATAAGTGGCATTATTAGAAACATAAATTATTGTATAAACATAGATCTCTATTTGCAACTGCTGTGACTTTCATTAGGACTGGTTAAAAAATTACTCTGATTGGTTGTTTTAGGAATGATATATATTAATGTGCTTGTCTCCTGTCTGTCATCTGGATTTTTTTGGCTTTATGGGGAAAATTATGTACTTTATGAAAAGACAAGTGGAAAAAAAAATACAGTCTACAGTCTGAAGTAAACTGTTCAGTTCATGTTTGGCATTCTAGTATAGCCTTGAAAATCAGAGGAAACTTAAATTGAAAAATTTTAAATTGGAAACATTGTAAACAAACAAACAAAAAAAAAGTGCCAAAATCTCTCAGCACATTTTCTTGTGTACCTTTACAAACTTACAGCTTCATTAATTTTAGCAAGTGCTTAAAAGTGTTTTACATTTTGTTAAAACTGTCTAACATAAAAACAAAGGTTATCTTTCATTAGGGAAACCTATTATCATTCTAATATTTTGTGCCGCAACTGTATAGTTTTTTGGTTTATTGCTTGGTTGTTTTTCTTTTTATTTGTTTGTCTTTTTGCCTTTTAAAGATTACAAAAGCAATTCAATATGAATGAGTTTAAGGCTAAGATTAAGTTCTCAATTGAATCAATCAGAATTGAATAGCCAGAAATTTTGATCTTTTAAAATGAATCCTGGATACTTATTATTCAAATATGTGCCTTTTTGTTTGAATCTCTTACTGTCCTAGACTTGGATACTGAAAGAAGGAGCAAAAACATATTTTAAACACCCTGGTACTGTATATCAAAAAGACACTGGCATCTTATTACTGCACAAACTTCAAAATTTATCTGTAGTAAGACCAAAATTAAAATGGATCTTATAGGAAAAACTTGGCTTCTGTATAAATGGTATGTGTAACTTCCATCATTCAGAGTTCAAGTAAGCCAGCACCTACTGTATATGTATATACTGCTAAAGGGTGGGTCATGAAGACTCAAAATGCAATTCAAATAGAGCGCATATAAATTTTAGTTTGTAGCCCTTATTGCTGTTGTTGTTAGAAAAATCAGTTTAACCCCAATCAACTTTTTTTCCTCCTCCTTCTTCTCATACACCAGCAATGGACAACAGTGTAAATTACAGGTTTACAGGAATATGACCACAGCAATAACAGAGCAACATGTCATTGACTTGACCTTATTCCAGTTACTTTCTTACCTGGCTTTCAAAAAACAGTTTCTGTTTTGTTTAGGTTTGGTTTGTTTGTTTGTTTTGTTTTTGCTTTTGAGAGAGAGATGCCTACGTGATTTCTAAAGCCAAGTTTACTTAGAGTAGTCCATTTCAACATCATAGGTTAAATTTTCAAAGCATTTTAGACAAGTCTCTACTACATCTCTTAATGGGAAGAAATTGAGTAACCTTTCCTTTTCTACCCTTCCTTCAAATTGCAAGCATAAGCAATGCCAACAGAGCGATTCATAATAACTAAAACATACAGAAGATAAAGAGAGTAACATAATCACAGGAAAAGTGGGAGCCTCCCAAGAAAACATGAATTTTATCCTGTAATGCAGTGACCATACAAGAGGCTGATGAACAGGAAATGTGGCTCTGTTGCTACTGTTCTAGTAAGAATCTTTCTGCAATACACCATTAGCAGAAATTAAAAACACCAGAGCATTATAAACAGGATTGCTTTCTGTAAGGCAATTCATTTGCCTTGAATGTGCAAAATGACTTTTCCATATAGCTACAGAATCTGTATGAGAACACGGAATAACCAGACAGGCGCTAAAGCTTGCTGACATTGTGGATCTGCATGGGGATTCCTTACCACAACAGAAGACCTACATCTTTAATAGATTGTGATTTTTCTTTCTGTTATGTTCTTGTAAGTCAGAACTTTAATTTTCATACAGATATTTTGTATTCATCTTGTAGGAATAAAAATAAATAAATAAATAAATAAATAAATCCTACAAATACATTAAATTCCTCATGTCTGTCAAACAAAGCTGTTCTTTTAACATCAAACTAAGGCTTTTTCTCTGTTTTTGGAGTGTTAAAGGGAAGAACTGAAATAATAACAAAATCATGCACTGTCCTTGTGTTTTCTGTAGGACTTTACAGAAAAAGCTTTACAGAAGGATTTCTTATAATCACTGTTCCAGCAGAGACCTTCCATTCATTTCTTCTCCTTGCCTTATCTGTGAAAAACTGGAAGAGATATCCAACAAAGTTAGACTAAATGAAACCTATTTCATGTATATTTATCTCATGTAAGGATATAAATGAAGGAACTTCACAGAATCACAGAATGGTTTAGGTTGGAAGGGACCAGGTCATCTTCCACCAGGGCAGGTCATCTGGTACAATGTACCTGCTCAAGCAGAGATACCCAGAGCAGGCTTTCCAGGACAATGTCCCAGTGGCTTTTGAGTATTTCCAAGAAGGGAGACATCACAGCCTTTCTCTACAAACTAATAAATAAATTGCTTGGTCACGTGCACAACAAAGAAATACTTCCTGATGTTCAGACAGAAGCTCCTTTTTTTTTTTCTTTTTTTCCTCTTTATTTATTTGCCTATTATGTTTCAGCTATTACAATACACAGTTACTGAGACCTGTCCATAAAATCTGTCCATGAGATGATAGTTTTTGTCCTTCTAACACCAATGGGAAGCCTCCTGAAGCCAAAGTTTCTCACACCTGTGTATTGAAGAGCATCAACTTACCTAAGTGTTAACTGCATTACAAAGAATGGACTTTGCTCTTTTTTGCAGCAATAAAAAATGTTTTGCATGCTATATAGTTATACAGCCACCAGTGATTTTTCTTTAAAAAATACATTAAATGCACCAAACTTTTTGTTGTAAATTTTTTGACAATGAGGATATGAATTTTTTTAACAAACTTTTGAATGTACAGTGCAAATTTTGCAAATCAACATTGTTATTAAATTAAGCATGTTCTAAAATCCCATTCTGTGTTATCCCTTAGGTGACAGTCTGCATATACCTCTTTATGTCCAACAGGGCTGGTTCTGTGCAGACTTTGAGACACAGTCACTCTTCAAATTCTCTGAGCAGACAATTGCTACCTTCCAAAATCATCTCAAGGAACAATCTATCCTCTTGCTAATACAGACAGTCACATTCAACTGCCTGAGAATGCTCCTGCATATACTTTAAATTATTAGTGTAATAGGTATAACAGACAAAAAAAAAAAAAAAAATCTTTTAGAAGACACAACAATGAAGAGTAAGTTGACTAGAGTATATTTTCTCTTCGTTAAGCAACATGTTTTTCCAGGCAAAGGCTTTGTTTTTCAGTTACTTACAGAAATTTATAGGCATAGTTCTGTCAGTGAAATTACAGCAAAGTTGTGCCAAATCTACAACAATATAGGTTATAGCGGGACTGTATCCCAACTTTTTTAAACATTTGACACAGTACTTACTTTCATGAGGACCTATGAAAAAGAAAAAAACTGTATCATCTCCTTCATCTCCATAGACTGATAAGATTAAGTCCATATGGATTTCTGCAGTTAGAATGCAGAGAAACATAGTATAAACTTTCAGGATTGTGTCTCTGATCTCTAAAATAAAATAATTCTACGTTTGTTTAATAGGATTTGTGAGCATGAATGGAACTTGTGTGCTGGGTGTTTTCCATGACACTGCTGTACAACATCATAATCATATAAGGAAAAAGAAAGAGTTAGTTAACATCTATAGTTAAGGGATCTAAATGGGATGCAAAACTCAGATTCCACTTTTTCTGCTGACATGGAACACAGACAGGAAACCTGGTCTCCTCAATTTCAGATGCACACCAAAATCAGCAGACTGTTATGCACAGTCTGGATACCTTCCCAACATCAGAAATTAGTTCTAAAGTGCTAAAATAGGTTGCAAAACCACCAAATTCAATAGTAATATTTATGTAAGAGCAGTCATTTGAACTCTTACCTCTCAAGACACTGTCTTGGGTTAACACTTGTAAGCTATTTTTCTCAGTTTGATCATTTGAAAGTTTTTCCACTCCATACAGAACATTCAGATATTCACTACAGCAGAGAACAGGACTGTGAGATAATTCAACTGCTGCACAGTTTTTAGGGTACTTACCCTGAAATTTTGAGATGTCTCTGATTTAGAGACTATTAAATCAGCTTACACAAAATTAGGTAATTTCAACAGAAAAACCTCAACTATCTTGAATATACAACACAATAATTGAGAATATTCTCATACTAAGATGTGAAATTCCTTAATCAGAGTAGGATCATGAAACTATGTTCTTTCATAATTATAGGGAAATAATGCTATGAATATGTGCTCTTTTGTAACATGAAAACTAATGTTATTTTGAGTGTTACGTAAGCCCATCAACTAATTCTCTTTTGTTAAATACATTTACATATTCTTTTTCTTTTATTTCAAATTATTTCAGATTTTATGGATGTCCTGGAAAAATAATTAATCACATAGCTCTGCTGTAAACAAATATTTGACAATGGCAAGGGAGTAGCCCATGTGGAGTCTGTTAGGATTCAAAATATTAACAGCAGAAGTATGCCAGTTTTGTAGCAGCTGACTTTTTATGTGAGAGTGATTACAGCTGGAAACACTAAAAATTAGCAGGACAGAGCTTCACAACCTTAAGAGAAATTGCAAAACTGAACTCAGGAACAGAAGTTGATACCGCAGTATTACTTTGAGTCTACAGAACCACATACATTGTTTGTTATAATACAATTCTTGTTGTTTGGTACCTTTTAATGTTTTTTATCAACTTGAAAAATCTCTTTTAAAAGGTGTTTATTGCAGGATATATGTTGTGCAAAGCTTTTGTTCACTTCCAGAAGTGGTATAAGCTTACTGATATGAAGTGATCAATGCATTCAGGTTCCTAATGTTTAATGCTCATATATACTTCCTGGTTAGTAAAGCCATATCAAACAGAAAGAGGACAAATCAAAGGAAAATGAGAGAGAAAATAAAAAAAAATAAAAAAAAATAATAAAAAAAGAGAGATGGGAATATGAGCCAACAAAAACTCATTTTACTTTTATGCTTTAAAGAAGAGTGGTGAAACTCATGCAGACCTTCCAGGAGTTTGAGTCATCCAATACCCCTCAGTATTTGAACTAATAAGCATTTGTACAGTGAGTAAAACAGGGAAAAAAAAAAAAAAGTGTGTTATTAATTAAATTAAGAACATTAGATCTTTCTTCTTAGTAGATTTCAGAGTACATTTTTCTTGTCAAAGTGCAACTTAGTGCAACAAAGTGCAACTTAGTGCAACAAAGTG
>CM021731.1:8566048-8606786 GCA_011075105.1 Heteronetta atricapilla | reverse complement strand
AGTGCAACTTAGTTTTGTCCATGGGGACCAAATTCAAGAGGCTGTACCAAGCTTCTCTGCTGAGGACAACAGTGTTGTTCCAGGAAAGGGAGAGAGATGCTAACAAAGCCAGCTGAGGGAGGTGTTCAGAAACTTCTTTTGCTGACAAGCCTAACTATACGGGACTGGAGGGAATTACCATCCACTGGTATCACATTAACTAAATAACATTCTTTTATTTAAAAAAAAAAAATGTTTTTAATGAGAACTTCTGTTTTATAAACAGCATTACCTATTATCAATCAAAAATCATTAATTTCTAATTACTTTACACCTGGGTTCACAGTGTACTTTGATATGTGAAGTTTTCTAGTGCTATTGGAACAGAGAGGGAGTATGTATGATGCAAAGTTTGGAAACAGAACCTGTCCAGAGGTGATTATGGGGGTTAATGCAAAAAATATGCTTAAGAGTATATCATAAGCAGTGCATAAGGTCCCCAGATCAGTGAAATCATACAATATTCCTCAGTGTAGTATTTGCAGGAACAAAGATATTGAACTAAAAACACAAAGCTGGGGAAGATAAAGGAGATTTCTACTTATTTTCACTCTGATATCTGTAAGGTTCTTTCTAGAGTTAATAGTACAGTGAGGACTCAGTCCTCAGAGAACTCCATGTTAAGAAAAAAAAGCAAGTTTCCTCACGTGTTTAATACTAATATCTTATCAGAATGAATGCTCACAGGAAATACTCTGCTGATAACTTCTGGTACATCGCTGGTCTCAGATCTAGTGTAACTCTGTTTAGATCAATGATTTTTTCTTGCCTAATAGTGCCATCTCTATTTGAAGTTAGTCCTACAAACTATATTCCACCTTTAATTTCCATGCTGAATTTCAGTGGCTTCATCCCACATATCTTTTGACATGTTTATAAAGTTATGATTTTACAAAACTTACTACTTTACATTTGAGCAATTTCAACTACCTCCTCCAAGGACAGAAAACAGAAACTTTATTTGCCTGGCTTTGCATTCCCCTATGTGCACCTTTAACATTCCTTAGTAACAACTTAATTTGCTGACAAGAGTAATTTATATTCAAGACCATCTCAATAAAG
This sequence comes from Heteronetta atricapilla, assembly GCA_011075105.1. Taxonomy (NCBI): domain Eukaryota; kingdom Metazoa; phylum Chordata; class Aves; order Anseriformes; family Anatidae; genus Heteronetta; species Heteronetta atricapilla. The sequence goes on along the minus strand of CM021731.1, from coordinate 8,605,685 downwards.
CTATTTCACTGACCATTAATGCAGGATATGACACTAGAGACACACATAAGTATCTCCTAGAAAGATGGTTCCTTAAAAAAAAAAAAAAAAAGTAACATAAATACATTTCATGTTAAAATTCTTTCTGTTCACATCATTGAAATTAATTCCCAGACAGTAAAACTCTACAGACAAAAGCATCACTGTCTAAAATGATATCACAACACACACTTTTTCAATTTGGGTGGCAGACATGCTACTGGAGGTAGCCCCACCGCCTAATATTAGTTCTTGTTTTCTATGCAACACAGCATGACAGATCTGGCATATGTTTTGTGCTTCTGAATTGATGCAGATTTTCTGTATTTTCTTGAAACGTCCAAACTGAAAATAGCAGTAAGTTCAAGTGTTTTTCATTGTGATCATAAACCAGTCACACATGTGATTTGATCTAATTGCCACAAAGCTGCACTTGGTTTAGCTGTTGTCCATTTGGGAAGAGCTGAAGCACTTTAAACTGGATTTCAAAGCTACACAGTGAAATTCCATATGAAAATATATTTTAAAAGAGTTTGTTTTCCCTTTAAGCAATTTAATATAATTTCTTAATTTACTGCTTCAAACTAAACCAATTTAATTAAGAGTTAAATCTTATGAAAAATATCCATGTAGGGGACTTGTAGCAATTTGAAAGATTTATTTATTTTTATTTTTTTTAACTGAGCTAGAGAAGTAGGACTCATTTAAATTTTAACACCAAAATTAGCCCCAGTGAAAGTGAGGATATGAGTGTACATTCTGAAGTCAGTTGACTTTATTTGGCTTTGCAAATCATTCAGTAGCCAAAAGTAAGCAATTTGGCTTAAAAGCTTCCTTACCTGGAGAATCATCTTGTTAATGAGCCAGCCTTCACAACCAGGATGAAGCTCAAGCAGTAACAGAAATTTTCAGTCTTCTTTACACCATCTAACTCTCCAATCATTAATCTTGTCCACTTAAAGAAAGGGCCAAAGCTCACTGAGCTGTTTAATTGAAATTTTGGAAGCACTTACAGGAGTAAAAGTAGAAAAATGTATCTGCAACAAATCTTTGAAGCAAAAACAACTAAAACTACACAGACAGCTTAGCTCTCATTTTAGTTACTTGAGGAAAAAAAGCAAAACAGACCTACATTCAGTAAGTGAACATGTATCAGCAGATCAAATTTGGACATAAGGAAAAGCAACATAAAGCTACAAAGTTTTAATTTCTGTTTTCTTTACATAATTAGATGTTGGCTAAGAAGAAGATACAGTATACTTCAAGATGGAAAGATGTTATGGTCCCATCAGTACTTAGGAGCCTTGAAATATTCCAGACAGTCAGCAGTAGCATGAGTAAAGGGCATCCACAGTGATACACTTAGGCATGACTAATCATAGATTCATAGAATGGCTTGGATTGGAATGGATCTTAAAGATCACCTAGTTCCAAGTCCCCTGTTGTGGGCAGGGATGACACCCACTAAATTGGATTGCCAAGGGCCTTGACTAACCCAGTCTTGAACACCTCCAAGGAGGGGGGATCCACACCTTCTCTGGACAACCTGTTCCAGTGCCTCACCACCCTCTGAGTGATGAATTTCCTCCTAACATATAATCTAAATCTCCCCTCCTTCAGTTTAAAATCATTCCCCCTTGTCCTATCACTATCTGCCCTTATAAAAATTCTCCATTTTTTCTAAACCCCACTTAAGTACTGGAAGGGGGCTTATAGTGCTGATGAAGGTATCTTACTCACAGCAGCCATCTACTAGTCTTCCTCCAGAATCATCGAGGGGTCATTGTGCAGTTGCCACACCAAGGAAAACATGACATTTATAAAAAATACCTTGAGTGGGAAACTACAGTCCCAATTCCATTCCCAACCCAAGGTTTGTAGAGTTGAATCTGCAAGATGTTTTCTCATCCAGAAAACTAAATCAAAGATTCAAAAAAAAAAAAAAAAGTCCACAGAATCTGCCACTGTTTTTCCAATCTAACTAAATAGTCCAGCATTTCAAGCAAACAAGGGACAGCATTTCAAGCAAACAGCTTATCTGAAAGACCAGTTCCCTGATTAAAACAGCAATGATAAATCACAGAGTATTCTCCAGTGCAATGCACTATTTTAACCATACAAAATGAAAGAAAAGGATATGAAATGGTAGGCCTTTGAGAATTTAAATGGAGTTCTGAAGTCTACAGAGAATTGCTCATGTGAAAATATTTAATTTCTGTCTCTCTCTCTTTCTCTCTCTTCTAATAATGATCTCCAAAGTATTTTTCATAGTTTTGACTCAGAAACCAGAAATGAAAAATAATTCTAGAAGAAAATGATTAAGTGTAATTGTTATTAAAACTATATTAACAATGACGAATGTATATTTTAATAATTACACATACTATATTTATTAACTAAACTGTAGCTTAGTACAACTAGTATTGTCAAAGTAAGCAATAAACAAATTTAAATTGCAGAAATAATATTAACTTAGTCTGATCCTTCAATTTAGTACTTATTCATGTGTATATATGCCAAAGTCTTTAGCATAACCTGTATTTATTTGAATGGTAGTCATGTATATTTATGTGTGGATTTCCTGACACATTTTATTTTTTTTTCCATAGAGTTCATCTCATTTATTGCACAGAATAGGCATTGTTCAATTAATAGTTCTTCATTCTTAAACTTGTGTCCCTGGGCCTCATTAAAACATATAATTCAAACAATGTACTGCATTTTGCATCGAAGGAATATCTTTTCTCCACTGTTGGAATTCAGGTATTATAAACAGGCTTTTTTATTTAAAAAAAAAAAAAAAAAAAAAAAAAAGTCTTCAATGATCCAAGGAAAGAAAACAACCCACTTTGAAATTTTATCCTTCAAAGAGTATAGTATAGTGAGATGTTGTGCTCTTCTCTTGGAGCCAAGACAGAAGAGGCAATTACACAACCAGAATGACTCCAAGTTGCTTTGTAGGTAGTCAGAACAGATCCTCTGGTTCAAAGTGGTAGAAAGAGCAATGATTATGGATATAACTGATAGCACTATATATGACTAATTATAAAAGACTCTGGAGATCTCTAAGGGGTGTTAAAGATGCAGAACATTAAAGCATTTCCCAGAGATTCACCCCATGTCATTAGCAAAAGCAGTCAGGGGTCAAAAGAAGTCACAACCTTCTTGTACAGCAAAAGAAGGATGTGCTCTTGTTAGAGTTTCCTGGAATCAATCTTCCATGAATAGAATGGCTAAAGTAGTCAGGAGGGATAAACATAAGAGAGAAATAAAAAACTGAAAAAAATGTACATATACAATTTGTACTAAAACATATATATAACCAAGTTACAGATGAACATAGAGGATTTTTTTTTAATTTTCTACATGTTATCATGAGAAATATAAGTAGTAAACAAATGCAACTGGAATTACTTATGTCTGAGAAGAGTTTGACCTACTTAGGAATTACTGAATTTGGGTTGTAATATTTCAGTAATTCCTAAATGAAATTGTATTGTAAGACTCAAATTAGCGGAATCTTTCCATTGATGATTATAACCTATTTAGGAAGAAGTCAGTGGGGAAAAAAAAGGAAGGGAGAATGGTAGAATATGTCAAAAATAACTTTAACTGTTTCTACATTACCAGCATTGTCTAACAAATAAATGTTTGTAATTAGGAGTAACTGTGTCAACATATAAAGCACTATTTATGGAGCTTCAGATTCACAATAGATAACATTATGATCAACTTTTTAAAAACCAATATGTCAAGCATAGGTGGAAAAAGATGCATTACTGTCAGGGATTTCAATTCTTACTGACACGTTGGAAGTCATAAGCAGGGAGCACTTCAATACTTTCAGGATTTATAAAATTATAAAACATAACTTAATATTAAAAGTTTATAACTTCTATAGAGGAATTTCAGGCTTCTTATCTCCATATATAAAGAAGCATTGGTCTCAGAGCAAAAATTAACAACTGATACATTACAAGAAATAACGAACAATTGATAAATTACAAGAAATAACTAATCAATTATGTCAGCGAGTGCAAAGTAAAGTCACAACTTCCACCATATTTACAGTTCATTTATAGGCTAGATTTATGAGATTGATAAAAATTATGAGTAAAATCTATTGGGAGAAAGTAATTAACTGCAATTGATATTGGGAATTCCTTAAGTGCCCAAAATTTCTGCTGATGAAGAAGGATATGCTAGTTAAAAAAGACATAGAAGGTATCTGAAAACATCAATTAATTAACTAATAATTATCAGAGAAAAGAGGAGGAGCTTGTAGTCATAAATGTAAAAGATAAGAAATATAAAAGATATATAAGGGAAGAAAAGAAAAAAATATGGTTAATAGATATGCGTGACTCACTAATCACGTATAGAAACATGTGGGTTTTAGAAACCTGTGGGTTTTTTTTGTTGTTGTTGGTTGGTTTTTAACTATTATACATTTTTATAGTACAGAGGTGGTTGTATTTTCATATTTTCATATTTTTCAAGCTTCAAATTTTCAGTGTAAGCACACTAAGGCTTACTACTATTTAGTTTTTTAATCAATTATTTGAGGAAAGACAATGTAATATAAATTACTGTAATAATAATAAATAAATAAATTACTGTAATATTTGTCAATTATGTAAAGATCTGGAGAACCAGTAGTAGGAAAAAGACTGTGTCAAGAATGCAGAATGAACCCTATTTCTTGGTAAACCTATTGTGGGAATATGTTGTTTGTTTCAATGTTGCCCAATAGCAAGAACATAATTATGAACAAGGAATGTAAGTCATTCTTCAGGATTGGGAATTCTAAGGAATGAAAGAAATATTGAGTGACTTAGAGGTCAGCATGCGTAATTACTTGAACATGAGTTTTCATTGTGGAATACCATAGTCCTTGAAAGTTTTAGAAAAAAAATGCCAAGTATAAGTGAAGAGATTATATTACAAATGTACTGACACTGAAGACATCAATGCTAGATAATTGTGTCTAATTATGCGTTCAAAGAAGATGATGAAAAATTGTAAAGGTTCAGAGAAGTCCATGGAAATGATTAAAGGACTGGAGAAAAGATCTTAAAAGAAAAAAAAAAATCAGAATAATACTTTAGTTTCCAAACTGAAGGTTAAGAAGTGACATGATCAGTGATTAAATGTTCTTTCCTGATGAAATATGGTAACAGAGAACTCCTCATTCTGGAAACATTAAGGATAATAATCCCTTATTAATTTTCCCAAACAACGGCAATATTTCTGTGGGATGATTCTGATTCCCAATTATATGTATTTTAAAGCCTTAAAATCCTTCCCTGAAGGTAATTTCTGACCCCCATATGATTTTAATTCTCGGTCTCAGAATAAGAAAAAGATGGGCAATTTCTGCCATAATTATCTGTTGAAAACTTCATCTTGAGGCCTGACAACGAAAATATAAAGTAGTTAAAATCAGACAGTCTTCTAAGCACCTAAGGATATGGCCTCATGATGCACAATCCTGACCTGCAGTGTCACCTTCTGAGCTAGTTATAAATTTTCTGTGCTTTCCATGTGACCATGTGACCTCACAGTTTCTTGAAAGTCAGTGTATGTCCTAATCTACATTTTAAAACTCAGCTTCTGTGAATAAACAGCCCTTATGCAGAGTCACAAATAGAACAGTGGCTCACAGTAAGAACACAAATCTCCTGATTTCTGATCACTGTTCAAGTCATCACAAGAACTCCCTGCTAATATTTAGTGATTAGCAGTTACTTCATTGTATCTACATTGTAGTATTTACATGTAGTATTTACATGTGCTAGAGACTCTGAATTCCTATTCAGAACTCCACAGTCTTCAACCTGCAGTTTGTTTAACCAAACAAAACAGAAATAATTCAAATAAAAGCACTTCAAACCTGCGGGCTATACAGTTTCTCAGACATTAAACTTCAGTTTAAAAGGGAAACTCAGTGTAAAAAAAAATAAAATAAAAAAAAAAAAATCAATTCTCCAATAAAATGTAGAGGAGAGATAGGGGATGTCTGAGCAAGGTTTTGAGGCTTCCAGTCCTAAACTGAAAGACTTAAGCCTCCGGCTTTAATCCTAGGCACTGGCACTATGCATATGGAAAAGTTTCCATGTGCTACAGTTTATGTTCTAATCTAAACAGTACAATATAAACTGGTGCATGTGTTATTTCATGGATGACACAGTTTTCAAGTTATGACATTTCAGTAGTGTCCCAGACTCTTGGTTCCCACACATTCCACCCCTTTTTCATTTTCCATAACTGTCATCAAAAGCAGCTTCAGAGCATTGGAGGACACTGAGAGAAAAGAGAGGAAAAGATATGTAATATACTCAGTTAATAAATTGTGATGGATCTGTGTTATGACATTATCTGTTGCTATGATGATAGGTCAGGATTGCAGTCAGGCAGTTTAGAGCAGTTAGTTTAAGAAAACAAAATTATTCCCAGTAGATTTCTCAAGGCCATTACAAGCAATACAGAAAATCTGTTTCCTCATCCTCTTCTCCTGCTCTCACTCTCTGCTTCTGCCACAATGAATCATTATGATATATACTACTTTTTTTTTTTTTTTTTTTCCCCGAATTCATTTTCTCCAAATTGAGAAAGAGTACTGTCTTCACAATATTTCACTTACCTATCCTGGTGACCATTAAATTGATGTCAAGGTCCCCTTGTCTTTGGATTGTTTGGTGCTTTGCTTGCTCTTTTTAAATTAATTTGACCCTAGTCAGGTAACTTTGTACTTTCATTACCAGTCATATTTGGTGAGTAAATAAACACACACTCGTCACCTCTTCTTTAACTGGAATAAGTTAAAACTTATGTTTCAGCCCTGGACTTTCTATTTTTCCCTTGTCAGTACTTCCTAAAGCAGTACTGTCATTAATCCTTTCTCATACAACACAATTGAAGAGCTTCACTTAGTATGACATATGCACATGTGATTTTGTTTTCCTTCCAGAGGTGCAGTTCTCAGTGCAGATGGGAAGAGAAAGAAAAGTACACCACAGCAGAATGGAAACAACATGCTAAGACATTACTTTAAAGATGTGCTGTTTGAACAAAGGCTTTCCAGAACTCATTTGTTGTTGGAGTCACCAAGACAAAGTACTTTAAAGTAACAGATGCTTTGAAGAAAGGGGGAAATAAATTTAAAGCTGATTTAAAATACAAAAATCAGGTTCTGCTCTAAGCTGAATCTGTTGGAGTTACACTAATTGCAAACCAGGAAAGACTCAAGACCTACAACTTTCATTGCTAAGAACCTAGGTACATACCATGGGACACAACGCGATTTGTTCAGTACATGCTGCATCTGTAACTCCATATATTAGTTTACAGATTTAACCTAATGCACTTTCCATCAATGAAATTAAATCCACCTGTATTTAGAAAATGTTAGTGTGGTTATTCAGATAGGTATTGGGGGAAAAAGAAAGCACCCTAAAAATACATAGAGAATATGATATATTTGAGGTTAGAATTATTGTGCACAACATGCATGGTATGTGTGTTCTCTTCCAGGGTCAGTAGAAAAATGAATAAATCTTTCAGTCCTAAAGTCTGATGGGTTAATCTATAGCTGCACTGCCTATCACCATGCATTCTAGGTTTGATAAAATATTGCTGATGCCTTCTGAAGTCTAGAAAAATTTGATTCCTTTAAAATGTCATCCACAGGTAGATTTATTCTCTAAGTTTGTGTTTAGTAACTTAAATTTAACTGAAATTTTCTGTTCTAGTCATCAACATTCAAGGCTTAACTGTGTTATCCTTCTAGTGTCTGCAGAGATTAAAAGGATTTTAATGGTAAATTAAGAAAAATAACTTCTCTTTCTACCCTGTATTATACATTTTAAAAAACCACTGTTCTTGTTGCCATAAAAATCTTTTTGAAACACAGCATCCTGTTTCAAAGAACATAACTCAGAGCAAGTTAGTGATCCCTGGCTTTGATCATACATATCCCCTCCTGTACAAGTAACACAATGAAACCAATAGGATAATTTATGCAAGTACAAATCCTCCCTGCTAACAGTTACCAGTTTTGTGACTACTCTCCTTTCTAATAATATTGAGATGAATACTGCTGTATCTGAATTCCAAAATTTTATTTTACTTCTGTAAATGAAGTAGTTTTGCTACCATTGGTAGAAAAAAGATTAATTACCCTCACTAATGCCTGCAGTACAAAGGAGTCTATGCTTCTAATTACGAGATATATCAAGGAAGGATTTAATTTGCCTCTTCTGTAGGAATGACTGTGTATGGATCGCTCATTATTATGCCTACACACAGGGATGAATACAATCTTCTTCATCCATTCACAGTAGCATCCAAAACACCTATGTATGACAATTTTTAGATTTTGGAAATTGTCCAAACCTATAGCCCTTGATTTAAATATTTCAAATAAAGCAGTCTGATTCCTCACCTGAATCCTATTCAATTCATTGAGTAAAATGTATATTTTATCAAGAAAAGCACATATATTTTATATGAATTTCATGACTTAATTATATCTGTTACATGTTTTATGTTGAAATAGAATGATATTAAAACCATTATTTAGTTTGGATACAATTGCTCACTGAGATGTTGCACTGCAAATGAGAGGAAAAAATAATAATAATAAAAAAAAAAACTTGCCTTTATATGCGTAGCTGCATCACAGGTAGTTATTAAGACCAACATATATTAACAAATCTAAAGAAATAGAAAAATTCAAAGTATTAGTAAAAGCATTTCATTGAAAAATACCATAAAAATACCATATTGCTGTGTGATGGGACTCCAAATTCGAAAGTGTAATTGCTCTCCCTTTCCTAGAAGAACAAGGACAAAGACATGCCCTCAAACATCTAGAGTTAACTCTCTCTTAATTATATAGGAGTAAAGAGCTAAGTAATCATGGAGAAAACAGCTGTGCAGGATGAGCCAGATAAAGCAAGAGTCCTAAAAAGGAAGTTATTGTTGAGCCCTGGCAACATGTGACTTCTTTGCTCTTGTCATCCAACCATGCTCAATGTTTTGTGGGTTGGCTAAAATCCATCAAGTCCCATTCCTCTCTTTGGAACAAAGAGAAATTCCTCTTCTCCTATCACTGCTACATCTCAGCTGGGCAGCTCTTCCCTTCTGCATGCACAACTACCCTGTTAGCTCGACTCTCTTGATTCTGCCCTTCATCTGCAAGCTCCCAGTTTGCTGGCTTGCACCTTCACTTACCTTTTGTCTTCCAGTTCTGGTAACACATGCAGAATATTCCTGGAGGGCACAAGGTGTTTTTATGCTGATCTTGGTTGATCTTGGAAGATAAGCAAATTCCTTCTTCTTTCAGGGGGCTCCCTTGACCCAGAGGGCAGCACTTGAGACTAACGGGAACTGTTCTCCCTACTCTGTACCAACAACTCCTTTAACAGAACAGTTATACAATAAAATGAGAACAGACATTTTAACTAGATTTGTCTGTCATGCTGTTAAAAGTCAGATTTGCAAGGAAAAGGTCTTAAGGTGGTTGCTTATTATTTTCCCCTTAAAATTCTAAGTGTGTGGTTGGTTACCAGGTTGATTTTATTTTATTTTGTTTCCCAAAACTCCTGTTGAATTTCAAATCTACAGAGATTTCAAATGTGGCCTAGTCTATACAATACAGGCTACAGATATCAAAACACTTGTAAAGATAGAGTGAATACCACATACATTAATGGGTATTTGGAAAATAACCATATAGTTAGCACCTTATGTCAATCATCAATATAAAATATTAGATCAGTATTAACTCAGAAAACAACAGCATTAGAAACCACGATTCAGACCCACAGAATTTTATCATCTACTACTATAATTCTTGAAAATAATCACGACTGAGCATATGAAGTTAAGACAGTATGTAAAATGCTGCTAACTCACTATGAAACAACTGGGAGCAAACACCACAATGGGCAGTAGTGAGGTGGAGACCTTTCTTCTATCATAAAACCAATTTTGTTATCTGTTAAGGGAGTTGCAAAGAGTTAATCCTATCTCTGTCATTCAAAACCTCTCTGCAATCACTTGTCTTACATCTGAAACTGATCATACAGGTCAGTAGTCTTTTCAAATAATTTGTTATTATAGTTCTGCAATACTGTAGCCACTCAAAATCTTAAAAGAAACAAACAAGTGAAAACCTACTATTTTTAACATTTCAACCACTAGCAAAAGTGTGCAGTCAAGTTTTCCCCAGCTGGCAAAATGAAAGTTCTTGGTACATCCAGAGTGGTATAAAAGTCTCAACCTGGGAAAATCACCTTCTTGATTAGGGTGTCTCTCCAGACAGGTGTGTAAAGGCAATAATTCCAATGCATCTAAACTGTGCTCAAACTAAGCTCTTGAGTGTCCACCATGGTCAGTCTACATACAAACTTCTATGAACTCTGTGAGACCTAAACTCACATGAAACAACAAGAGTTTCAGGGACAGAATTCCCATTACTTGTACGTTGTTTTTTTTTTAAATATATATATATATATATATTTTTTTTTTTTTTCTGGTAGACTGATATCTGCCTTTGGGTAGATCAGCATATAAATATAATTCATAAAATCTTTTAAAACAGGGAAAAAAAATGAAGACTGATTGAGTGAAAGATATTTCCACAAGTGGTGTGGTAACAATTTTCTTTTGACAAAGCTTTTTGCCAGACAGAACATCACCTGCTAAAAACCACAGAATCACAAAACTACCCAGTTTGTCATGAATTTTTGAGTTACGTTTACAGTAGTTGTCCTTTTTTCCATCTTCCTCTCACATCCTAAATCAAGTAAGCACTGCTTTCTGTTCAAAGTTGTGGAAAGGTCATGAAAGCTGAAGAGGTTACATGTGGTGGAAAGTATCACTTCATGAATTTAAAAGACATGCGTGACAAATAAATAATAATTAAAAAAAAAAAAAGTTAATTATTTTCATTAATGGTACTCTGTCTCAGTTCCTCTTTGCTGTAAACTCTGGCCAGTGTGAATCATGAACACTAATGAGAATAGAGCAGAATGAGGACTAGGAGATTTTGGTTTTTTTTGGCTCCATTACTGACTGCAAGAAGGTCACAAAGTGCGACCTATTTTCATACTCAGGATCTGATCAGTAGGTTTGCAAAGAAGCCTCAGCTTACATTTAGGTCCTAAGGGAGCTTATTCTCATTCTAGATCATTCCTTGAAGTTAGTATAAAAGGACAAAAAAAGCACTACACTAAAATCAGATATTATTCATTTTTTCATTATTTACTATTACTTATTTATTACATTATTACATTATTTACTATTATTTACTATTTCAAGGAATCTACTATTCATCCTAAATTACCATTTCTACGGCTAATACTTTCTTAAATAAAAATAATCCAAAAATCCATCATATGTATTTTGCAATAATTTTATTACATTTTTGACATTTGCAACAGCCCTTTCTTTCAGCTGTCTATGATCATTTTCTTTCTTAGTGGCCCCAGTCTGATATTTTTCACAGTCTGCAATTTACATAATTTTTGGATAAGTTATATTACCCCCACCAGTCTCACAGTCTCTAAAAATATGTAACTTCTGTAAGAAATTTCTCTCCTCTTTAGGATCAATGTTTTCAGAACCTTCATCTACTTAACAGTTTCTTCTACAAACACCTGATAAACATCTGTGTTATTGTTTGGGCTATAAAATGGTCCCCTCTTTTATTTATTTATTTATTTATTTATTTATAAAATATCACTTTGTTTTGCTGAGGGGATCTCTTTTTTTGCTGCAATTTTTTTTTTTTTTTTTTTTTTTTTTTTTTGATTTTTCATCTAAAATTTCTTTTGCAGTTAGGTAGCATCTTAGTCTTCTGGCTAGTCAATCAGTTATGAATCCCAAAACAAGATCCAATGATAAAAAAATCATATCATGGTGAAAAAAAATTGTAAAAGAACATCTCTAAAAGAAATATTTTTACATATGAACTTGAAGCTGTTGGTGTTATAATAGACCTCAGTAATAACTGCATATGAATTTCAAAGAAATCAAAGAATTAGTTAAATACTGGTATGGGTAAGTATACTGATATAATCAGAGGAGAAGTCACATAAAAGATGTGATATTGAGACAGAATGAACTGAATTGATACACAGAAAGAAAAATAAAAAAATAAAAAAAAGAGAAAAAAAAAAAGCTATTCCCTTCAATTTTGCTTTCTTTTTTATTTTTTATTTTTTTCTTAAATTTCCATTTGTCTTCCCAACTGTAATATTCACCCTTGTATTAGTAGCAAATATTACCAGCTGCCTATCATCAACATTATGGGTTCCATTATCTTCTGAACATATTCTTTTCAGCCAACATAGCAACAAGATGGATTATCTTACTTAGTATGCCTGTAACTATATATGGCTTGAATGAATTCTAATTACTTTGGTAGGTAGAATTGGAACAAAAACCTACATTTGTTAGTTATTACTACTTGGTTTTCTCAAATACTTTCTATCAATAGAAATAAGCTACTGATGACTGAAATGATCAAAAATAGGAGGAGATGGCAATGCTTCTAACAAAAATCTCTATTTTCACTGTCATTTCTTGAATAAAAGTGCATTGTTTTAGCATTAGGTTTTACTAATTTAGAACAGTATGAAGTACTGCACAGTGAAATCAATTATCTAATGAAATACAATATTATAGCATTCGGAAGGCTGCAGGTTTTTTTTTTTGTTGTTTGTTTGTTTGTTTTGTCTTTTACCAGCTTTTCTGTTGTATGTCTGACCAGTTGAAACTTTTAGATGAATATTAAAAAGGAACAAAATATAAACTACAAAAATCACAAAAATGAAATTACATAAGTCACAAAAGGAAGGAAAAATATTTCAAATGCAACTTTGCTCTTAGTCCTATACCTGTTCACAAAGTTAGTATCTACATGGGCATTAGTGACTACTTTGAAGTGTTTATTTGTCATTCGTAACATGGGGAATCAGAAAGAAGCAAACACAATGCAGAATATTTCTGCTCCTCTTTCTCCTCATGAGCTATATAAAATGTTTTGCTTATCTGCCCATAAAAGGCAGGACATGATCCAAATGTGGGATCCTCTGGCAGAACCTATTTTACAAGGTCACTGTATATACTGGGGTAGAAGATAATTGTAGGGAATTGCAGCAGGATTGAACTTTGTTGAAAGCTCCTACACATTCAGAATGTAGAACTGAAGCCAAAGCCTATAAACTGTTGGACATTTTGTGAGGATTAACCACCGTTTTGTTTATGCCAGCTGTAATTAGACCATCTTGCAAGCCATCATCACACAAGCAGACTTTATTATATCTACACACTAGGATACACTTTTTAGGAGTTATGCAAGCCTACGGTAATTTTGGGGTGGTTCTACTTCTATAGTACAATGAAGAAACACAGTATGTGCGTGTTTTGTTTATTGTTAATTTCTTAGTTAGTTATTTCCATTTGATTTTTCTGTTGCACAATAGACAAAATTGGTTCATCCCTGACATAGCTCTATTATGGAACTTCAATTGCCAAATGTTTTTCTATTGCTCAGGCCAATTTTAAAACATTTGCCATTAGAGCCAAGCTTTAGTTAACACAAAACCAGCAAACTAAACTTTTCATTCTTTAAGTGCTTTCCTTTATCAGTGAAAAGCTAAAAAATGGCTTTTTAGCTGGAACACGTGGCTTTGGGGAGTGTTTTACAGTACATTTTTGCAAACTGCTTATTTCAGGTTTATTGGCCTCACAGCAGAGATAACATAAGACCACACAATTGGAATTATCATTTTTCTTTGCATTAGCAGAATGCATTTACAATGGCAGGAGCTAACCTGGACTAATGAATGATACTTTATGGAAAATGTTTCAACATTTAAGAAAGAGTACAGAGAAGAATCTTCAAAAGTTTCTTGGAATTGAAGTTCTAAAGTCACAAAGTCACAGTGAAAGCCAATGAAACTGTGCTCCTAATTCTCTGGGGTTTGCTTTTGTTCTAATTAGGCCCCTATCTCCCAGTCTTCAATTGTTTATAAGCATGTTGCATGGAGGAAAAAAAAATAAAATAAAAAATGTTTTAAATAGAAAGTGTTTTAATGACTCATGAGATAGAAAATTCTTCTTCGTTTACCGCAGTGAAACAGACATGTTTCTGTGAGAAAGAATCTCCTCACTGTGGCAGGTTGACATGCTATAGTACATGTAAAAATGTATGTTTGAGCAAAGAACACATCTAGAACAAATAAGGATTATGGAATCCTACAAACTTGTTCAGTGGTTATGAAAAGGCTCGTTGCCTTCCCTTGAATTGGCATGTACATATGAAGTGATTTGATTCCTCTTTCTTTATTCTATGAAGCAGCAAAATGAACAGCTATTCCTTGGATATGGAAGCTCATCTTTTTTTATTTATCTTTTGGCTGCTCACTTCATAATCACATCATAAAGAATCACTGAACCAGAGTTAAGAAAAACTATTATATCATCTCTTTAATCCCCTTTCAAAGTTAGCATGATACAGTTCTCCACAGAGACTAGCACAGACAACTATCTTCTGCAGAAATTATGTGAATATACATGAACATGGGTCAATATCATCCATATTCATTGACTTTCTAGGCACATCTAACAACAGGAATGAATCTGGAGACATAAACAGTAGTTAAAAATAAATGCTTAAAAGCTAGCCCCATATACTGTTTTCATTACATGTCTGAATAATGCAAAAATGGGGAATGAAAATGCAAAATATATTGTCAAGATCTGTAAGTAGCACTGTTTATTAGTACATTAGTAGATAAAACAGTTTTCAAATAAACTGTCAACCAACCAAAGACATCTTCTGTGAAAGCATACAAAAAGCATACTACATACTAAGTAAACAAAAAATTATTTTATGGGTGTGTTCTGCATGGTATCACACAGGAAGGCCCAGAGAAAAACAAAAGCTGAAGGAGTGAAATCACTTACATATATGAATTTATTGCCATGGATGTCTTAGAACAAAAATTAAAGTATAATATTAAATACAATTTTAAAAATAAACAAAATGGTGTGAAACTTACGCCTTTATCAACCCCATGTTCAACACCACAAAGACTAGCTAATTTTCAGAGTGCATAACTTTATTTTTTATGTTCTGAAGATTCAGGAAAGACGGAAAAACTTAGATGTTTGTTGAACTGGAGAGCTTTTTCAACATTCACAAGAAACTAATGTTTGTGTATATATAGCTCTTTAACTGATGTTTCACAAACATACCTTTATCAATGATCTGGACAAGGGTGAGTGAACTTACTGAGTAAACACTCAGTAAGTTTGCAGATGACACCAAATTAGGTGGGAGTGTTGATCTGATCAAGGGTAGGAAGGCTCTTCAAAGGGATCTGGATAGGCTGCACTGATGGGCCAAGGCCAACTAGGCCAAGGGCCGGGTCCTGCACTTGGAGCACAACAACCCCATGCAGCTCTACAGGCTGGGAGATGAGTGGTTGGAAAGCTGCCTGGCAGAAAAGGACCTGGGGGTATTGGTTGATAGGTGGCTGATTATGAACCAGCAGTGTGCTCAGGTGGCCAAGAAGGCCAATGTCTTTCTGACTTGTGTTAGAAACAACATGGCCAACAGGACTAGGGAAATGATCATCCCCCTGTACTCAGTTCTGGTGAGTCTGTACCTCTAATACTGTGTTCAGTTTTGGGCCCCTCACTACCAGAAGGACATCAAGTGCTAGAGAGTGCCCAAAGAAGGGTAGTAAAGTTGGTGAAGGGTCTGGAGCACAAGTCCTATGATGAACGGCTGAGGAAACTGGAGTTGTTTAGTCTGGAGAAGAGGAGGTTCGGGACAGACCTCTACAACTACCCTAAAAGAGGTTGTTGTGAGGTGGAGGTCAGTCTCTTCTCCCAGGAAACAAGCAATGGAACAAGAGGAAATGGCTTTAAGTTGCACCAGGAGAGGTTTAGGTTGGATATTAGGAAACCATTCTTCACTGAAAGGGTTATGAAGCATTGGAACAGGCTGCCCAAGGTTGAGTCACCATCCCTGGAGGTATTCAAAGGATATGCAGATACTGTGCTTAGGGACATGGTTTAATGGTGAACTTGGCAGTTAATGGTTGGACTAGATGATCTTAGAGGTCTTTTCCAACCTAAATGTTTCTATGCTTATATAATTCCTGCTGTAATCATCTAAAAATAAAAAAGTATAGAATCTGTGACTAATAGCATTGGCTTTCATGGATCAATTTGAAGACTGGGAATACAGACGTGATTTTATGCACTGAATAGGGTGTGAAGTAGCTCTTCTATCCAATCCACATTATAACAATTAATTTTTAAAATAGAAAACATTTAATAACAATTCCAATCTGATTACACTGAACTCTCAAAATTCCTCTATTCAAATTAGGACAGATCATCTTTAGAGAAGAAAAGATTTTTCAGTTTATTTTGCTGTGCAAAATGTACAGATTTTTTTTATTATTATTATTTTTTAGAGTTTATGTGGATAATATGTTTTTTGTTTGTTTGTTTTTCAAATAGGTTGTTTAACACTCATGGTTAGAATATTGGTTAGTCTAAAAAAGAAATAATTTACAAGGATATAAAAACTCCATTAATGCTTTAGAAACTTTTGTGTATACTTCTTTGTTTTGTTACAACTTTAAAATATAAATATTTTAAAATACAGGTCATATATTGTTGTTTGCATATAGACACATGGAAAAACAAAACAAAACAAAACAACAACAACAAAAAAACACAGTCTTCAAGACACACTGAAAGTTGAAATTAAAAGATTTCTAATTTATGATCCTGGTCATGTCCTAAAATATAACATCTCACTAAGACTTATATAACAGTAAGATTTAATCATATGGATCACATGATTCACAGCAGTTGGAATAAAACAATTTGCAAACTTCTTTGACTTGGTGGACATTTGGGTCTGATCAGTGTATCAGACAAATGTGGCTGAATGCAAAGCTAGTGTAGTTCCCTTAACTTTAGGATTGATTAATTGTTAATGAACTTGAAATATGGAGCAGAAAAAGTTATATTTATCTGTAATTTTCCTTTTGTTAAAAAAAAAAAAAAATGTGAACAAATGCATGTGAAACTATTTTTGTTGAATTTATTTTCTTAAGCTTTCTGTTTATAAACTGAACAAGCCATTAAAAGCCTTTCACATTTCTCAAACAAACAGTAAACCTCTGCATCTCAAAAATGTATTTTCTCTAGCATTGGAAGGCACAGTTAAGCAAAATTCTGGAGTCCATGCCTTAAATCTAGGAATTAGAGCTTGATCTTTTTCCTCATGCAAAATATTAACCTTTGCCAAGCACATTAGACAATAATTAAAAACAGGTCTAAATCCTTTATCAGCAAGATTTCAAAGATGTTGTAGCAGACGGATGCTGTTTCAAGCTAAGATGAAAGCTTTACAATATCGTGATCACAATTTATGCAGTATATGGCCTTACAACCGCAGTTAAACTGAGGGAAGATTTTAAAATTGTGGCTTTGTTTGAAAAAGGAGAACTTGCTCCCTGCTTGCAATTAGTAGGTGAAAAGCCAAGAGAAGGATTTCACTGATACATACTTTGAAAAGATACCTTCCTTACATGTATAGCTGATAGCCCTGAATCAAAGCATCTCCAGAGAGAAAGAACAGTGTTTGTACTTGAAAAATGATCATGATACCTCTAGGGAATTAATCTCTTCTAAGCACTATTTCAAACCAGACAGGCATAATCCAGAAATAAAATTGCTTTTTTTTGTTGTTTCTTTTTGATTGTTTGTGCTGTTTTTGTTATTGTTGTTTGTTTTTTACCATGGGCTATATAACCTTCTAATTTAAAACAAGAATACTATAGTTTGTTTGTACTTCTTTCTGGAGTTGAAGGGAACTCTTCACCTTCTAATTTAAACTATGAATAAGAAGATGAAGAGTGCCCTTCAACTCCAGAAAGAAGTATAAACAAGCTATAGTGAAGGTAGCTCTGCAGGTTATTTCATTCCCTTTGAAGTGAATACACAGATCTTTTTTATTCTTATTAATGATGCATCTAAATAGTAATGCAATAGTAAAAATGAATCCAGCCATAACATGGTTATTTAGATATTGAATCCTCTAATTATTTGACTTAAACTGAGATTCTTATTGCTTTCCATTTTCTGTAATGATTTACTGCACAGTTAACTCATAGTTTAAATAAAATATGCCTGTAAAAACAGATTTGAAAATGGTATGGTAAATTTGTTAAACTGTCATAAAAATTTACCATCAGATTTCAAATGAAAAAAAAAAAAAAACAGTGATACAATTTCTAATTGTTATTCATTTGCTTGAAAAAATGAATGGTTTTGAATTATGAGAGCACTGATATTAACTTGGTGTTCTAGAAAATCCATAAGCAGTGATCAAAACTGCTGTTCAGTTATCATCTCCTGCTGATACCATAAACAAAATATCATGCTTGTCATCTCACCTTTATGTTAAATATTGTGCTAATGAGCACTATTTTTATCTGATTTTCTGTTGTGATTTTTTAACATAGACAAAAACATTAACATTACTTAAATTATTCTCAAAATTTTAATTCTAGAATGAGTTTATATAAACATACTTACTATGCACATTTCTTAGTATTGAACCCTAGCCACTAGTGTTTTGTAAGAAGTGGGAGCATTTTAGCATTTACATTCCTAAAGGAAGTTTTTTCTTTACCTAAATGTGATAACAATTTGCATGAATATCAAAGCTGCTATATACAGTTTGACATTATTCAGCACACAGATAAGGTAACCCATTTGTCACATTGCTGAGCTCTTCGGTCAGTCTACAGCTGAACAAATTTCTTTGGCTTGTGTTTTCCCAGGAGAATTATCCTGGATATATTGCTTTCACAGGAGACATTAACCAAAAGCATTGCTTTCATTCAGCCTTGCCCCAAAAGTCTCTCTTGGCAAATAAGAAATATTAAACATATTGTTTAGGTTTCACAAAAGCTAAATCACCACAAGGAGGAAAGAATAGGCAACTTGAACATTTTCTAGAAAGTTAAATTAGGAAAAGACAAACCACCCAAGAGGGAAGTTTTTGTAAGATATTTTATGCCAATAGATAAGAAACTACTCTTTCATCAAAGAATCCTTTCCATTGCCAATATAGCTAAGTATAACACAGATGGCATTTTAAAACTCATAAAATTTGGGGTTTGTTAAATTAAGGCTTTCTAATCATCTCTACAGCTGTTGTTTACCTGCTTGTGAACCTGTTATTGAAAGGAGATGCAGAGGGACCACCCATCCAGAGACCATATCACCAAACAGGGAAGTGCCAAGTTTAATCCTTCAGGGTGTTTTTTTTTTTTTTTTTTTTTTTTTTTTTTTTTTTTTTTACCCTCACTGCATATCCAACACTTCCATCAAGCTACAGGGTTGAGCGACAAGAGATTTAATGTTTTGTAATGAGAGGCTAATTTTTCGTGAATTATACTGGGGACAGGGGGTCCTGTAGCAGAGCTGTGTCAATGAAAATGCCACAATGGTGATATCACATCCAGGTTGCTAAGATTACCACCTACTGATGTCCCAAAGGTGGAGAATAAAGAATGAACTTCATAGATTTAGCTAAGAGTTCATGTTACAGAATGCAACCATATGTTGGCACTTAGGTTGTGGAAGCAAAACTCTCAGCAATGGTAAGACAAAGGGTGGGAGAGAGACAGAGAGTCATATACAGATATAACAAAACAATAACATTCTTACATTTTTTTAAAAAAGTAATATTTGATGAATTTTTCAGAGCAAAATAAGTTTTCACTTAAATTTGCTGAAACACCAACAAACCAGCTATTATAAAGTAACAGATTTTTACTTGTATTTATCATTTGATCACGCACTTTAATACAGGGAAAAAAAAGGCCAGAAAATATTTGTTTTTACTTGCTTTAAGTATTATATTTGTTTGTTTAGATTAAACCTGTAGAAAAGCATTTATGGTTAAAAATGTGTTGAATGTAAGTCAAGTACATGAATACTCTGATTGCCTTAGGGTGGGAAGAAAGACCCTCTTCTCACATACAAAAGTACTTGACCCAAGGAATGCATTCAAAAATTGGGGTCAAATGTGTACCAGCTGAGTTAATTTATGAAGGCTTCATTTGTCAGAAGAAAAAAAAAATATATCAAGAAAATAATGGGGAAAAAATCTGATGAGATCCTAGACTTTTACAATAAGTTTAGGTGTAAACAATAGCTGCTAAAGTGAGACGTACTATATCTAAGTAACGTGACATGATTTTATAATCCCTGAACAAGGGATAATAAAAATATACTTTAAATCTCCCAAAGTTAACTTGAATATTCCAGGGTGAAATTCATTACTGTCCACTTTTCCCTAGCTTTTCTATGAGCAGTTCTCTTTCTGTGCATCAGTTTAGAAAAGAAATCTTAAACAGTTTGATAAAGGTAATTAATAAAATGTTAATTTGTTCAATGTTATGTTATGTTGGCAGCAGGGCAAATGCGTGGAACAAAAAGAAAGAATGAATTTAGAGGGTATCTTTAAAAGGCTTTTATTTCTCAGAGAAAGAAAAATCAGAATAACAAAATGTTTCCTGAATCCCTAGAAGGAAGCGGAAATGGAGTGGTTCTTTTTCTGTCTTGTAATGTTGGTGAGTCCTTATTCAAAACAAAAATAAGTCATTACCACCTTATATTTACTATATGGATAAAAATGTTGGTTATGACCCATGTGTGTCTGTTTACATGTATGCTTGGAGATATGATAGGATACTTTATGTAGGGGACTGAGATTCTATTTTAACAATTGAGCACATATTTTGTGCATATTTTTATTTCCCCGTATGACTGGCTAAAAGAAAGGGAAACAGCTGGCATTCATGAGATGACAGTCCATATCCCTGCATAATGGCTTAGGGGAATAATATTTTTCCAAATTACCTGAATGCCAAGAGTGCAACATCTTCTTGGTGATCATCACTTATGTTGGTAATGGAAGCTATGTTACATAATTAGCTAAATTCAGTATGAGTGTACTTTTTTACATTTTTCAGTCAATATTCTCAATATTCTGCCTATATACTACACAAGCAAATTTTAGTTAAGAGAGCAAATCTCTTTATCATTCCTAAATAACGTTATAGAATCTCACAAGAATTAATTCTCATTAATTATTTTTCTCACTGACAGGATTGTGAAACAAAATCTGTTTCTTGTTCTTCCATATTTTCTTGCCTAGTGTAATCCAGCTGGGAAAGAGGAACTTTATAATGCAACTGAGGAGCATGAAATCAGTGTGCTTAGCATATTTTAGACATCTTTAATCTAACAAATTGAGGTAAAAATCTCAATTATGGTAGCAGTATAGGGTTCAGCACTCAAGAAAATTAATGGAGTAGATTCACGACCTGGTCCAGGCCAAGCCATAAGCTGCAATTTTACAGCAATACTTTAACAGTTACCAACCACTTATAAATAAATTATATCTATTCTGAAAACAGCTGCATTTATTTTGATCATCTATCTGGAAATGGCCTATCTGGGGAAACGCCCGCAAAATGGAACACAGGAAGTTCCACACTGACATGCGAAAGAACTTCATGGTGAGGGTGACAGAGCACTAGGACAGGCTGCCCGGGGAGGCTGTGGAGTCTCTTTCTCTGGAGATATTCAAGGCCCGTCTGGACACCTACCTGGGCAGCTTGCTCTGAGGATCCTGCTTTGGACACGATGATCTTTTGAGGTCCCTTCCAACCCCTACAGTTCTGTGTGTCTGTGTGTATCTAGGTTTTAGTATGGATATAAGGTATGAGTTTCAATATGCATATACTTTTCTAATTTATTGACCCTACAGATATTTCATTTTTTTTCCCTATTGGTGAGTGAAAATAACAATAAAACTGAAACACAACATGCATTTGAGATTAGATGTGGATTGTGTTGCATTCACACTAAAATAAATAGAGGAATATGCACTTATGATGTTTTATGAAGACAATTGTGTTACAATTCATGTCTGCTCCAAATTTAACACATTTCTCCTCTTTTGCAAGATATTTATCATTTCCTGTGCAAAATATTTACCTTTGGAGTTCTACTCTTCCCGATCCATCAAATTAGAAGGGCCAAATTTAATGCATGAGTTCCAGACCAAATATTTTCAGCAGTTAGGTGGTATCAAGGGATAAGATGGAAGGAACTATCATCACTGTCACTGCACAAACAAGTGACTCTACAGCCTACGCAAATGGGTGGATTATACTGACCCTCATCAAGATATTGAAATCATATCAGGGTCAATGTTCTTCTTATCAGCAAAAATCAAACATCAACAGCAAAGATGCATAAGTTTGATCACACAATAAGATCACACAGCTATATTGCAACTGTAACAGAAAGTAAAAAATCACCTTCATGCTGCTTTCTGAATCAAATATGAATAATTATTCTCTGCTTCTGACTGTGGTACTATCTCATTAAAGATATGTATGTGAAATCAATTAAAACACATGGAAAATGCAAAGGTCTTTGGCTTCACTACTTACTTTATAATGAACCATACTGTTAAGCACATATCCTATTCTTTAACTTTACTCTGGAACTAATTTCTCTCTACTAATTGTTATAAAAGTTGATTAAAAAAATACTTATAATTTTGAATGTATCCATGTTGTATTTACTAAGTTATCTTTCTTTTCTTATCTAAGTTATCTTTCAGTAATGAGCACAGTGTAAAACCGAAACACATTTTACCCACTTATTGAGTACTACTTATATTAACTATATATTTAAATGTAACATATGTTAATATGAGAGACTTTATTTGGATCTGTTCTGAATTTAAGATATTGGCCATGACATTTTACTGCAAAACATAAGTAAGAAATAATAATAAAATGATGAACAACAAAATGGTTTTGTGAAAGTTAGAATTAAGAAAGGTGACTTTGGAGTTAGAAACTAAATGCTAATTGTTTTAAAATAACGCATTAAAAAAAAAAAAAAAAAAAAAACACAGCTTTTTTCTTCTTTGCCTTTTGGACAGAAAATTATGCTCAGATCTAGCTCTACATTATTTATTTATTTATTATTTTTGCATATTGGCTCAGTATTATCTTCTGAAAGAAAAGAAATGTAGAATTGAACTTTACTTGTTGCATATAATACCCTAATTTAAAAATAAGTAAATAAAATAATTCAGATGCTTCTTGTATCTGAATAACCAATTTATTAACTTATGAAGTTATTAGCTATTCTAGAAAGGAACTGCTATACCAAAATATGATTCTTATTTTTCTTTTTTTTTTTTTTTTTTTTACCTCAGTTATCTTCATTATCAATGTTACTCTGTGTACAGTCATATATAACCAGAGTTCTTCTCACAGCTTCCCTTGCAACAAGAGTGAAGAGAAGCAGACTATGACAAACAATGACAGGAACTTATAGGGTAGCTTTCTGAAGCTGGAAGACAAAGACCAGTCTTACTGAAGACTTGTAATTGTCTTCAAACAGGCAAGAATTTTGTAGCAGAACTTCTACGGACTTATGTATCATAAATAAAGACTAAAGAGAATAAAAACACTACATAAATTCTTAATAATAAAATTAATAATATATGACACAACTGGAAAAAGTGAATTCATTCTTTTTCAGATCTGGGCTTTGGGAGAGTTTCTACAAAAATACGGTTTTGATCTAGGATACATATAATGCACAACTCACAAATAGTTTTT
The DNA here is from genome assembly GCA_011075105.1 of Heteronetta atricapilla. NCBI lineage: Eukaryota > Metazoa > Chordata > Aves > Anseriformes > Anatidae > Heteronetta > Heteronetta atricapilla. The sequence continues at coordinate 8,581,899 of CM021731.1, read as the reverse complement.
TTTTTTTTTTTTTTTTTTTTTCCATAAAGCAGAAAGAAACATGTGAACTGATATGAAATCTAAATGCTGTGATAGAATCCATTTCCAACAGAACTGACCTGATTCCTAATCTTCAAGAAAATAATTTGAGAATCACAGATCTGAGGTAAAACCAGAAGAAAACTATTATCTTTGACCAAATCGTTCTATGAGGTTTTAAATTCAAACACAGACACTGAAAAATAAAGACAGTATTCCAATATATTAGAGGAAAAGCAAATAAGTTTGCAAAGCTTGTAAGAGACACTAGATTTCATACGACCAAGTAATTGATTCTAAATGGAACAAGAGTAGTGTATATAGTTAAGATATATTTCATCAAAAAATGAAGGAATTTGAGGCTTGGAAAACCTCCACATGATGAAAAAAAAAAAACCCAAGTTCACAAAATTTTATTATATGTGGACCCATGAGCTCTTTTGAAGGAAAATATAAGCTTCTATCTACTAGGAGTTCTGCAGACTACTGCACAACATTTAAGAATCTGTTTTTCCCAATAACATTTGCAGACAGCTTTAATGCAGTCCATTTATTTTCTCTCATGCTAAAACTATATGGACAAATTAAAGGGTGCTAAGGAACATTTACAAGCACTGAGAAGCTTCATCATTCATACTGTTAAAACTTTTGACACAGACCAATTAGCACTGTCCCAAACATCTCGTGAGCATAGTTCATAAGACAGCAAAATAATGCATTCCTAGTTGATAGTTTACAGATTTACCTTGATTAAGATAGCTAGATATTTTATCAATATGGCTGAATGTTGCTCCACACAGCCTGGAGTCAGGACTGGAGAATATAGTGATCTTTTCACATTTAATATGCTGATATAGAGACAACTTCAGAATCTGGAGATCACTAGTTTCAATTGTATTAATGATATCAACAAAAATTACTATGTAAAAGTAAAACTAAAAGTCTTAAACAGAATGATGGAACAAGGTGCCCCACCCCCCCCCAAAAAAAAAAAAAAAGTTGAAAAAAAAATACAAAGAATAGTATGGAATGAGAATATGAAATTCCTTATAAAAACAAACCACAACATATGAATACCAATTTTGCTAGGTCTAAGAAAGTTCTCAGGAACATCTTTTGTAGAAACAGATTTTTTTTACAAAAAAAAAAAAAAGAGTTATAAGCAGGTTCAACAATATATTTTCTCAGCACTTCAAATTTTATTATGAATATATTCATAAACCTTGTATATATATATATATACCCTCAAGACTTTGACTTTGAGTGGGGCTGGTTTTAAGAACTTTTGTGACTGAAACTATGACCAGACTCAGAAATTTTGAAAACAAAAATTCAAACCTGACGTTTAGGATCCAACAAAAACTTTAAAAGATTCTGGGTAGAAGATACCCCCCCCCAACCCCCCCCCCCCCCCCAAAAAAAAAGGATGATCAAATAAAAACACTGAAAAAGTTAAGAACTATTAAGAGTTCTAATAAGTGATTAAAGGGTCATCCTGCTTCCATAAAAAAAAAAATGCAGAAAGCTAATAGGAAATGTGGAAACTCATAGTCTCCCAGCTTGTACCCATCAGATATCTTGAGCACTGTTCACAGAACTAAGTTCTGGTTATAGTTATTTTAATTAACACTGCTTCTGACAAGACAATGAACTGCAGTTAGCTGGCAGATGTATTATTCCTGGCTTTGTACAGGATGGTCACCTCATGAATAGGGACATAGACAAAGCAGGGGTGTTTAATGTCACCTTTGCCTCTGTCTTCAACTCAAGTAATGGCCTCTGGACCCCAACTGTTCCAAGTTGGGGAACTGTGACTGTGGGAATGATAAACTCCCAGTCAACCCTGACCTTGTGTGGGATTTGTGGCTCCAACCAGATACATTTAAATTTTTGGGCCTGATGAGATTCATCCCAGGGAGCTGTCTGATGTCATCATGAGATCTCTGAAATATTTTTCAACGATCTTGGGAATCTGCACATGTCCCAGATGACAGGAAGCTGACTAACGTTGTCCAAGTTTTCAAGAATGGCATGAAAGAAGATCCTGGTAATTACAGGTCTGTCAGTCTCACTTTAGTGACTCAAAAAATTACGGAGATAATTCTAAGATTATTGAAAAATACCTGAAGGACAATTCAGCCATTGGTCATAGCCAACACAGGTTCATGAGAGGAAGGTCCTGCTCAACAAAATTAATCCCCTTTTATGACAAGATCACCCATCTAGTTGACCAAGGGAAGCCAGCTGATGTAATCTTTCTGGATTTCAGTAAAGCTTTTGATACTCTTTCTTGCAGTATCCTTCTGGACAAAATGTCCAGAATACAAATAGATAATATTTGCATTATAATATTTGCATAATGTGTTGGGTGAACAATTGGCTGATGGGTCAGGCTCAAAGGTTTATAGTAAATGGGGTTAGATCAGGCTGGTGGCCAGTCACTAATGGTTTTTTCCAGGGCTCCATTTTAGTGCCAGTTCTCTTAAATGACTTGGATGGAAGACTAGAAGGTGTTCTGAGTAAGTGTGAAGATGATATTAAACTGGGAAGAGCTGTTGACCCCGTCGAGGGTAGCGAGGTCTTGCAGAGAGATCTGGACAAATTAGAGGGCTGGGCAAACACCAAAAGCATGAAATTTAACAAGAGCAAGTGCTGGATTCTGCACTCTGGAAGGGGCAACCCTAGCTATACATACAGACTGAGGGACGAGAAGCTGGAGAGCAGCTCCGTGGAAGGTTTTGGTCAACAGCAAGTTGAACATGAGCCATCAGTGTACCCTTGCAGCCAGGAGAGACAACCATACCCTGGGGTGCACCAGGCACAACAATGCTAACTTGTCAAGGGAAGGGATTGTCCCACTTTGATTTGCACTGGTGCAGAGTTCTGGTGTGTAGTACCTTGAGTAGCGTGTGTAGTTTTGGGTGCCACAGTATAAGAAGGACATAAAAGTATTAGAGACAAGGGCTATGAAGACAGTGAGGGCAAGATACATAAGGAGTGGCTGAGATCCCTTGGTTTGTTCAGCCCAGAGCAGAGCAGGCTGAGGGGAGGCCTAATGATGGCCGGTAGCTTCCTCAGGAGGGGAGTGGAGGGGCAGGCACTAAGTTCTGCTCTCACTATTGATTTGAATAAAGCATCTGCTAGCACAAGTGGCCTCCATGGGTCTATTTACATTTTAAAATTTAAAATGACAGTTTATCATGCTTGTGAATGACAGATTTTTTTTTATTCCTGAATTTATATTATTTGCTTGTTTTTTATAGAATAACAATGTGAATGACAACTTGCTATAAATTTGGTCCAAAATCTGATTTTTGTTTTTAGAGGATATTATTATCTATTATCTCAGTTGCATTGATCTGGAAAAGTAAAAAAAAAAAAAAAAATAGCAAGGTAGGATGTAATTTTTTTTATTTATCAGTGAGCAGTCTGTATGATGCCATTGATCTGCATTCGTGATCATGGATTACAATTCTTAATGTGTTACATAAAAAAGGATTAATGACTTAGGTCCAGATCCTTACAAAACATTTAGTCAAGTTAAATCCCTTGGACTATAGGATAACTAATATTGGTGGTGGCTTTTTTTGACATTTTTTTTTAAAGTGTTGTATAAATGAACATAAAATTTGGGTTATAGATAGCAACCCAGATTTATTTTGTTTTTACTTCAATAGCACTGCTTCCACCCACTCAGCTAGAGCTGTGCGTATGTAACATTATTAATGGCTTGTACCTACATGTTGGTTTAACCCCCATGGGTAGCTAATTACCACAGAGCCGCTTGCTCATTCTCTCCAGGTGGGATGGGGAAGAGAATTAGAAAGGTAAAAGTGTGAGAACTCGTGGACTGAGAGATAGATAAAGCAAAGCTGCACATGCAAGCAAAGCAAAACCAGGAATTCATTTGCTGTTTCCTATCAGCAGAAAGGTGTTCAGCCACTTCCAGGAAAGCAGGGCCCATCACACTTAAGAGTTTCTTGGGAAGAAAAACACCATAATTTCCTTTGTCCGGCCTTTCCTCCTTCTTTACCCATCTTTTATTACTGAGCATGATGCTATGTGGTGTGAAATCTCTTTGGCCAGCCTGGGTCAGCTGTCCTGGCTGTGTGCCCTCCCAGCTCCTTGTGCACCTCCAGCCTCCTCACTGGCAGGGCAGCACAGGAAGCAGAAAAGTCCTTGGTGCTAATACTGCTCTGCAACAACTAAAAATACCAGCATGCTATTACCACTGCTTTCATTAAAAATCCAAAACACAGCATCACACAAGCCTCTACAAAGAAAATTACCTCTATCCCAGCCAAACCCATGACGCTGCACTATTAATTAACCACCTATTTGCATGAACTTTGGATTGTTCCATCCTTTGGTAAATGGCATGCATAGTGCTAGTACCCATGAATGAAAAGCTGTGTTATCTCTGCATAAAAGAAAATTGCAGCAGTGGAATTGAGAAATGCTTTGTGGGAGGTTTGGGTGATGAACAAGGGTTCAGATTCACATGACCAGCAATTAAGCATAGGCCTTTTATTCTTGTGAAATGATACTACAATACTTCCTCAACAAGAATGAAACAAATTGATTTCCAAATGCAGCAAAGTAGTCATACGTGAATGCATGCTCTGTACTACAATACTGCATATTTGCCAGCTAATCAGTGCAGAGCTTTTGATCTTGACATTCTCTCTCTAATGTAGAAAATAATGAATCTGTCATATGAACTTGAGTAGACCGATAAAGTCACAAGCTTGTTCCATATGTTTGTTGTATATACCACAGGGAGTTGTGATAAGTAGCTTTTCAGCATATTGCAGCCAGATTCCATTTCACGTAAGCTAGGTTTCTTTTGTGTTAGAATGAGAAAAATCCACATATATTAGCCCCATTTCTCTAATTTTATCCAAATCTATTTTACTCTCATCATCCCTCTTCAATCAGTGCTCCCAAAGGCCAGTGAATATCAACACCATAAGAGCAGCGTCTTGCAAGGTCTACAATTATCCAATGACTTGATATGGCAGGCTAATCGCATTAAATTGCAGCTATATCCTTTCAGCATGGTTCCTTAACTCCAAATAATCAACATCACAGAGAGTAATGTTCTCTGCTTTAATTCTCTCCGGGTAGTCAGAACGAGTCCTGTATCACTCATACTGCACTGCATTACTCAATGTTTGAAAACCATCTTATTTTTAATCCAATTATTTTGGTTCTTGGGCTCTTCACAAAAACAATACACTTCTTTCAGCCTTAAATTGTAAGCTAATTACCATGATGATATGCCTAGACCATAAATTCCTATTAGAAAGAAGGCTACATTAGTCAGAGATAAGTTTGCCAGCAAATCCTTACGGGATGCAAAGGAGAAACAGGAGTCATTCTCCACGTTAGAAGCTGTTTCCAATTATTACACATTCATCTCCAATTGATATTTTAATTCCTAAAACATTTTTTAGTGTCCATTAATGTTAACTTTCTAAAATGTTCAGTTACTATCTAAAAAAAAGTTAGTGAAAGGAAATAAAAGGAAAATATCCCAAGTACTGCAAATGTTTTTAATACAAAATACAGTCATAGCAGATCTGAACATTTCCTACAGGAAAATCAGACAACTTCAATATTCAATTTAAAATGCATACATTTTCAGAAAATATGAAATAAATACAAAATATATTATTTACATTTTTTTGCAAGTCCCAAGCCATCTGCTTCTGAAAATTACATCTCCTATTAAAAAATAAAAAATCAAAATCAAAATCTTAGTATACAACATTAAGAATAGAAACTGTTATGGATAAGTTATTAAGTAATGTACTTATAAAAAATTAGACAAATGATTATGCAACTATGAACACGAGCTTTCATTCCTTACAGAGGGTTTCACTTCATTTATGCAAAATCCAGTATTTTGCAGTGTACTAGAAATTCTACAGCTGTAGCAGTATACTAATTTTCAAACTAAAATTTAAGACATGGAAAATATATGGTATAACTTAGGTAGTGGTGGTGATAATAAATAAAATTTCTAAAACACAGCCACACATGAAAAGATATTTCAGAATTCTGTCACAGAAAAATCCCAATGGCACTACAGAAGTTATGGGCACTGCATTAAGATGGGGAGGCTCTGACAGAGTCATTAGCTAAATGTCAGCAATAAGAAATTAAATGTCATTGAAGTGATCACCAACTACTTAGAAGAGTGGCCATAGCTTATGTCTTCAAAGGTGTAGGTTGTCTTCAGAAAATACTATATTTAAATCATTTAAGAAAAAGACCACTTTCCTTCTCCAGAACAAGTTACTAAAGAGCACAACAGAACTGAACATCCAGTGTACCTGCTCAGATATTCAGCCTTACTGACATATTTCTCAAACAGTTCAAACCAATAACTGTGCACAGCGTAAATCCATTCTGCATCAGTGACACAGATTTCAAAGCAAAGTACAGCAGCAACATCATTGCCCTTACAACTAGCTGTGGAGAATAAGGTGATGATAGTTTTGTCTTCTTTTTTACCATTACCAGGTTAGATCAATTCCACAGGAAATGACATACCCCAGCTTCCCTTAGGCTGGATCTACCTCTGATGGATTGACTTACTTTCCTTTTAGCATAATGTTGCAGTTTTATAAGTTTAGTTTTCTGGATGCACTAGCTATATACAGCTGCTCGAAGATGAATCACTATATTAAATTATTAAACTATATTAAACTCTGCCCCTCCTCCCCATCCAGCCCCCCCCCCCAAAAAAAAAAAAAAAGTGCTGGGGGGAAGTGGGGAGATAGAGAGGGAGGCAAGCCTAAAACAGGGCCTGGAAGAAAGCAAAGGAAACAGAATATGATCATTAAATGTCCATAGTTTTATCAGAGTCTTACCATCTTGGTTTGGTGTTATTTATACAACTTTTATTTATTCATAATACTTAATCACTGAAACATAAATCAGAAAAACAGGATATATGTACAGAAAAAGTTCACATTTGGATGAGGAATAAAGCAGTAGTACAGATCATCTGATATTATTCTGTACTAACACTTTATGTCGCATTACAGTTGAAAGGTATTGAACTGTTTAGTTTAAAACACTGGTGATTCACCATGACAAAAGATCCTTTTGCACCATGGAAGCACACATACATCTTCAAGAACAATAATGGCTAGATGTCAGGTGACACTGCTGAATGTTATAGTGTCATTAAATAACAAGGCAATTAATTTAAAATATTTGTCATTCCCCTTTAGTAAATACTTTCCTACCTGGAAAACCTCACTAAAGTGTTCTCTCATTAATCTTACTATGAAAAGAGAGATAAGGCAAATAAAAAACACACACCTTCATTCTGGAATTGAGCAGTCTGGAAAAAAAAAGGGGGGGGGGGAGGGCAGACAGCAGCTATAAAGCAGGAGACCTTCCATTCAATTACATAATAAATTCAAGGGAAATGCCAAGAGGATGGCAGGCTAAACAGTTGAGAAGAAAGAGATGAAACAAGAAAATTGAGAAATAAAGACATTAGGTGACCATCTAGGAAGAGGTATGTTAACACATGGCGAGGAGGAAGGAAGCATTAAGAATCATTCCACCCACTAGCATTTATTCTTCAAATTGCAGGTTTTGTGTTAAAGGAATTAAAACATCAATTAGCCTTTCATGAAGAGATTAGGTCATGAATTATAACTGCTAGGGGTGCAGTTGAGGGAAACTCAAGTCTGGCACATTTTTGAGCTAATTTAAATATTTATCACACAGTAACTTATGCAAATGAAAATGATAATGTAGATTTTGGTCCTTCTTATTCAGGCTGAGTAATAACTCCTCACTGAAATCTATGCTGCCATTAAGAATTGTAATTTATGTTTTCAGAGTCAGGACCATGGAGGTGTTATAAACACTACATAAAGTTGCTAAAAAATAAAGTTTACTCAAGACGTCAAAATAATAAAGTTTACTGAAGACGTGGTCAGTGAAACTGTCTCTACTATGTCCTTTCTTTAAAAATGGCATCATTGGGAAGGTATGCATAAAGGTCACCATTTAAGCTTTTTAATTATAATAATTTTCTTTAAAAGAGTAAATATGTCTCTACTGGCTCATTGCAATGAAAAAATAGACACAAAAATAAATGTATGACCAAATTCTTCTCTCTTTCACACTGAACCCACACCACTGTTTCCAGTGGGGGATTTCTTCTGCAAGAGGAAAGGTCTAATGTATTGCATTAATGAATGATAAACATTTCTTTCACTTTTCCTTCTTGCTCTACTTTCATATTACTAAGTTTTCTAGTTGTGCATTTTCCATTATTTTTTCAGTCTTTCAAAATGCTAATAGCTTGCTGAGAAAGCAAGTTCCACACCACTCCCACTTCACGATGCATAGAGGATATAGATTTGTAACAGCTCAACAAATACAGATTCAGTATTTGGCTCAAGCTACAGAGCACATTTTTTCTACTACTCAATATGCTGAATTTGCTACCTCATCTGGTGGCCATTAAACCCATGGAGGAGACTCAGCACCGTAAATCAGGCACAGATAGGGAAGTGAGGGCTACTAGCCAGTGGATTATATGAACAGGGCTGTAGATGTCCTAAAGTCTTCAGAAGAGATTTCAGACTCAACCTCAGTTATGTGTTATCCCAGTACAGAAGAGTGAATTTCACCCTCAGGGAGCTTATACTAGCTCATATAGTAGTCTTATTGTGGAAAATTCACCTCTGCCTCAATTTACAGTATTCTCTCTCTCTCTTCTTCTCTCCACTTCCTATCCTCAGGCCAACAAAAGGAAATCTGGCTTATATTTCTCAGCACAGCATTTGTTTTCACCTCTGACACACGCTGAACAATCCATGCAAGCAAGCGCCACGTTACTGGCAGTGCCACACTTCTCACCTTGCAGTCTAATCACTCATGGCCTGCAGCGCCTTGTGCCCAGCTCACAACCAAATCAGCAACACCCCTCCTGATAAATGCTTATCAAGGGATTTTATTCTGGGAAATGAGTAGATGTGCAAGATCATAATTTTGACTTAAATGAAAGCTTATCTTCCCAAAATTGTAAGTGGCATTTCCTTAAAATGGACGATTCCTGTTACACATCTGTGTATAGTCAAGTGTCAGAAATCAAAGACAGAACAACCATCCTGTACATACTGTCTTTCAGAATCACCTTGGTTTCAGCAGCAAAACTTCTTTCAGAATAACAGCTGAGTTAAACTTAAGCAAATAGAAAATAACATTGAGCTAGGTTCCTATAACTAATCACTGACTTCAGATGAAAGAAAAGTAAAAAAAGTTGATAAACCCTATGGAAACTCCATTTTCAAAGATGCCTTAGCCTGTAAAGGCGTGTTAATTGAAAAGTCTTGTGTCTGAGTCCTTAGCAGGATTTACCTTAAGCTGGATATCGAGGGTGGTGCTCAACAGCCCCTTATTATATGCTTGAGTAGTATGAAAAGCAAATGCATTCAAAAACCATAATAGTATTCTGAACTACCATAGCCTATGACTTAATAAACATTCATATCACTAGCAATTCAGGATTTTTTACTAATTATTAAAAAAAATAATAATAATAAAAAAAAATAAAGCAATAATTATTGCTTTAACACAGTACAAACTCTCAGCTCCGGACAGGCATTCAAAATTTTGCTCATTTTACATTGCCTTTTCAGGAACTTGGAGGTTAGTGTTACATAAATGTTCATGCCCATGCTTAACATTCTGTAAATGAATTTGCAAATGGCCTCACTGAGACCATTTCTATAGATAAAATTATGAACAGTTGAATTAAGTATCATTGTTCTAAACATTATATACAGACTACTCCTCAAGGATATGTGTGTAAGTTAAACAGATTAAACAGACAATGTCTTGTATGGAAAGCAGAGGCACAGCAATCTAGTACATTGCTACACTTCTATATATGAAACCTTCACTTGTTTTTTTAAGCACTTTTAAGTGTTGGTCTAAAGCAGTCTGACTACTGTCAGCAAACCTTGTTTGAAAGGAGAATCAAGAGACTTGCACACATTACTAGAGCAGCTGCCTGGCACAGTGGCAAATAAGACTGAAGACTGGAGCTTCCTTCAAATTACAACAAATTTGTGTTCTGGTGATAAGCACTGAAACCCTAATAGTACACCCCTCCTTTGTTTAAAAAACACTCAGATCTTCCACTCTCTTATTGATACAAATCTTATCACAGTTCCTCCCAAGGCATCCTTCTGTTACATCAGAGTGTCATTTTCTTCTCTCAGATGCTGACTACCCATAAAAATGAGACTTCTTTGCTTCTGTATATGATGGATTAGCCTGGGAAAATAGCCAAACTCCAACCCACCTGCTCACTCACTTTCCCCCTCAGTTGGATGGGTGGAAGGGTGGAAATAGTCACAAGAAGGATGAGAAATACCATGCGTTGAGATGAGGACAGGGAGATCACTTACCAGTTACCATTACACAGAGAACAGTCTTGACTTGGAGAAATTAACTTCATTGACAATAAAAACAAACGTGGGTAATGAAAAGACGAGCATTAAAACAACACTTTTCCTCCCTCCTCCTCCAGTCTCTACTTCACTCTTTCATTCCCAACTCCTCTAACCCCTACTCCTAGAGGCTCAGGACGATGAGGAACAGCAGGCAAGATATGGTCAATACTGGTTTCTTTCTCCTGCTCTTTCCTCCTCATACTCTTCTTCTGCTTCTCCATGGGCTGCAGTCCTTCAGGCAATTTCCATCTGTTGTGGCATGCAGTCCTCCACAGGCTGCAGTGGACCCCTGCTCCAGGCCTGGGAACACCTCCTTCCCCTCCTCTCTTCTCTGACTTTGGTTTTCTCTCTGTTGTTTATCAGTCTTTTTGTTCCTCCTCCTCTGCCTGTTCAGCATTTTTTGCCCTTTCTTAAATCAGCCCTATCACTGATGGGCTCACCTGCAGGCATGGGAGCTCTCATGGCACCAGCTGGAACTGTCTGGAGCCTGCTGTGTTCAGCACTGGGCAGGCCCTGCTTCTCCTCACATAGATCCCTGCAGTCCCCCACTGCCAACACCTTGGCATGGACACCCAGTAGCACTGTGCCAGATGTATGATTGTTATCACCTACATTCAAAACTGAATTTAGGCACCTTAATTAAAACCAGTTCAGAAAATTTAATCCAAGAAGCCTGTCTAGCTGCCAGTTAACTTCAGAGAAATGTGAGTTCACAAAAGGTACCCTCCTATTGCTGTGGGATTGGTCGGCTTTCTCAGGTGACAAGTGATGATAGTATGCAAGAAAAAAGTTGCAATTTGCAGTGTGGGAGGTTAGGAAGAAATTCCCCATGGAGAGAGTGCACAAGCACTGGACTGGTCTACCAGGGAAGTGGCAAAGTCCTTATTGCTGGAGGTATTTTGGAGGTATTTAAGAGATAATGTGGACAAACCTACAGTCAAATGGCCTTACATGCCGTTTAAAATGACCTTTATAGTTTAGCCTAATTCAGAGCCATAATGTTGATGTTAGATTAATGTACCAAATTTACTGCGCATTACCAAAACAGTAGAAGTAAATGTTTTCATCCAGCTAATTGACCAGTTTGTACACTGCATAGTCCATAAACTATACCCAGATTGATCAGATAGGTTATCAACATTTGGTAACAGTTTTTATCTCTATGCTTAATTTGATAAAAGCATTCAGAAGTCACCCCAAACAATAAATGAATAAATACATTATAATAACAATAAAAGAATTAAAACACTTTATCAGTTTAAAATGAGCAGAAATGTTGAGGATACTCCCGTATCTAAAGACACATCTCCAGTAACTGAAACCTTGTGGGTAAGGTTTTCAATAGCTTAATGTTGCTGTTGTATATTAGATGAAAACTGACTAGATATAATTTGTAAATTCTTTTAGGAAGCTAAGATGGGAATGATAAAGAGGATGTTCCAATGATTTAATACTATTTATTTTCCCTTTAAATGCATTTTAAAAAATTAACAATGTAGTCTTAAAATGTGAGAAGCCTGATCTTACATATGCTAAACTTTATGAGAAACTAAATTCAATAAACACAAGTTACAATAATGAATTGTTGACATATTTGGTCATAGATTTGATACAAGTAAGATACATCATGACAAATCTTCAGATAAAAAGCTTCATGTAATTGTCAACATGACTTCATAAATACTTGAATTTGTATTTAATTTCAGTAAGCAAACTTGTCTTGTTCTGATTGTATACTTCAAGGTAAAAATATATTGATGATTCCAGAAAGAAAAAAATAAATCAATCAAATATTACCAAAAGACTGAAACTTCATTAAAAAACAAAGTGAAAAGAAAAGAAAAGAAAAAAGATAAGGATTATTTGTATGAAGAACAGTGTCTTGATTTGGTGATTATGTGTGTCTTTCAGGATATGTAATAGGAAAGGATGTAATGTACTTCCTTAATTTTTTTGTAGGTTTGTGGTTGTTTGTTTGTCTTTGTGTGTGTATTTTTCAATAGTGGAATATGCATTACCTTAGATATATCAGTAGAATCGAAATTTGCCTTTTATAAACAGATTCGGATAGATCACAGAAAAATCCCAAGTATTGAATCTGCTAGTCTAGGGTTTATTTTATATATTTAAAGCTATTCAAAAAATAAAATAAAAATAATAAAAAAATGTATCAACAATTACAGTAAATACTGTTTTAACTACTGCTCTGTTAGAATAATACTGTTCAATACCACAGAACCAGAATAATGCATGTAAGAAAAATACATGACCTATTATGTTTTTTTGTTTGTTTGTTTGTTTGTTTTTCCCTAAAGCATTCATTGGAATTTAACTTTATTCCTTTTTTTTTCATTAAGAAAAAATCCAAAACATAATTTCCATATTTCTCCATTGAAAGAAGCAATGAGGCACAGAAATACTGTAGGACCCCAGATGACTTATAATTAATGCTTGTTGGTATTTTACGTTACATAGTTGGAGAGGGGGTGGACAAGGGGGTAGGAAAAGAGCAGACGTAAATCTGTGAGCAGAGGCAGGTGTCCAAGACTGCTTTTTCCCATGTGCTTTTTTCCTGCAGAAGACTCTCCTGGGCACAGAAGAACATCCCCATTCAAAACAGCCCTTAAACAACAGCGCACTTTCAGAAGGCTTGGTCAGGAGGGTATCAATTCATTTTCCCACTTACATGATAAGAATACTAAACACTAGGCTATTATGGAATGAAGTGGCAAGTTGATAGCATGTTCTGAAATAAACATACTGGCCTGCTCTTTCAAAATTTCATTGTAATTCCCTTAAGAGAAATTTCCCTGCTCCTATTTCTTTTGTCCTGTTAGCCTGAATGACATGAGGAGAGAAATCAAGGCACATGTACAGTGTTGCAGTGGTTAATTTTGCTAGGCACATCCAAGATGGCTATCGACTGATGTTTCTCTTTTACTTAATGTTTTCAAGAGGTATTTCTACCAGCCTTTCCCAGCAAGGTGGCATACCTCTGTGAGTCTGAGATTCAAATTCTACTAAGCAGGCACTGCTGCAACTAACTCTGAAGGTACTTTGATGCAAATCCACAAGGCTGGTTGTATGATTCCTATTAAAAATCATGTATTTTAAATGACAATAGGATGCTTGAATCCCTCTGTGGATCTGGGACTCCAGTCCCTTAATAGGTCTCAGGCTACTATCTAAGATTTGGAACATCATAGCTAAAATGGGGGTTGGGAGGAGTTGGGCAGGGGATTTTAGACTAGAATCCTATCTTATTAATAGGATGCATTTTGTCAGTATATATTAATCTATTTTGCTTTCCATTAAAGTGTAGATTCTGTGATAAATTTCACATCTGTTGGGAGACCACAGAAATATCCTAAATACTGTCATCACCGTAATAGTATTTTCAGAAGGTTTTAAACTGCTTTTATATAGCCAGAAATTTTCTCAGTATCCGATGATTATTTAAAAAAAAAAAAAAAAAAAAAAAAAAAAAAACAGAGCACCTATATGTCCATACAGCGCTCCAACTTTTCATTTTCTTACTCTGTGTATTAAAGGAGACATCTTTCAGCATGTCTTACATAGTCAGTAAGAAAGTAGGCCTAAGTCTTCAACAGAGGGAAAAGAACTGGCAAATAACCACAGCCATGTCAGCAGATTCAAGTAATGACTTTCGAGGCTGCTACAACAACTAAAGCCAACATATCCATTTCATCCATGCTCTATCCTGAAGGTTCAGAAGGTGAGAGGCAACTCTTGCTATGTATAAACAGCCATCTACAGAATATTTGACAAATTTTATTGTCTTAAAATGGCTTTGCTTCTACCACCCACAGTGTAGAAATACAACAGTGGAGCTTGTAAACCAGCTTCCATCCTGTTTTAATGATAGTTTAACAACCAGAAGAACTGTAATGTTTAAATATAGAATTATTTCTGTTTACACATTTAACTATCCCCAGCGTTTCAGGGACTTTGACAGTTTACATAATAACCTCTGAACAACAGATTTGTGCAGTCTACACTGGGTGAAATAATACAGCCATCCTTCAAGGGATTAAAAGTTGTAAAAGTTGTAGCTTTTTTTTTTTTTTTTTTTTTTTTTTTTTAATTGCAGTTAATCCTGTCTTTGATATGCAATGCCTGTGTTGGCAGCCTCCTGATGCTGACAGCATCTAGATCCAGTTCAGGAGCTCCAACTTAAATTTGCCACTCCAGCCAGACTTATAGGCACCAGACACTATGGTGATTTCTATGGTAGTAAATAGAACAGAGTACAAAGACTAGCCTGCTGAGCAACGGGATATTTAGATAAGAAACACAAAGTAAATCATGCATCTGAAACATTCTCTTGGTCTCTTGTAGATTTAAGTACTAATGGACCTACAGGTCCAAGTACTTGGAGACTCGAATCTATTATGGGTGTTACGTACCTTGTGTCCTAAGGAATGTGCCCTACCTGCTTGAAATATGAACTAATATCACTCACATTCAGCAAATATTTAGCAACTTTCCTTGCTAACTTTTTTCTTTTTTTTTTTTTTCTTTACATTTCACATAAAACTCAACCACTGTTAGACTGAGATTTTAATTCACTCAGTTCCTTCAAAATTCAAAGCAGAATTTGGGATCTGGGTTGATTATTAAACATGGCCCGTTAAACATTTGATCCAACACTAATTTTATCAAGTAAAATTCTTCTCAGCTTTTTTTTTTTTTTAACCTTCATAGAATTATCTTGTACTATATTTATTTATAGCACTGACTGAATGAATGACATGTATATTAACCAGACTGTCCTCAACATGCAGTTGTTATTGGTTTTGATTTTTCTTCACATACTTCACTAATGCAGATCCTTCACAGATGTATCACAAAACTACAACCAGACATTGCTAAACTCTGATAAATTAATTAATTAAATGAATAAATAAGCTTTTATTGTTTTCTCACTTTTGAGGAAAAAAAAAATATATTAGTTGAGTCAATCTCTCATGATTTCCTTATAGAAGTGCTGCTGTACTTGAAATTTGGTCCAAGGTCATGTGAAGCCCAGCCAAGTCTCACAGCTTGAAAGGTCAAAAGGAAGGTAGTGAATCTGTAGCCTGCTCAATAGAGGCCTCAGGACTTCTGGTTATTATTCCTGCCTGAACTAAAGCTTTGACATCTTTTTTGATTCAGATCCCAGTGACTACACCAGAAGTCCAATGAAGTAACACCCTCTGAGTGTTGGTTCTACTCTCTTTAGCTGATATTTCTAAACCATTATGATTTTTCTTTGGACTAACAGGGACACACAGGATACAGGAAAAAAAAAAAAAAAAAAAAAAAAAAAAAAAAAAA
>CM021731.1:8520407-8565948 GCA_011075105.1 Heteronetta atricapilla | reverse complement strand
AAAAAAAAAAAAAAAAAAAAAAAAAAAAAAAAAAAGTGATGTAGAGAAGCTGCTTTTGTTTTACAGTTATATAAAAAAATCCAGATGATATTGCTTGGCATCATGTTTCATAAGAACTGTTTCAAAGAGATTAAAAAGAAAAGCGATATTCTTTTTCACTAGCTATATATTTTCTTTGCATTGACAAAAAATAAGTCAACATACTTGCACTGCTATCAAATCTAAGGTGGTAAAATTGTCTTTAGAAATTAATCAGTCCTTCAGAGCTGATCCTTAAGGGTCCCTTCCAACTCAGGATATTCTATGATTCTATGTTCAGGAACTTTGCTGTTACTAAATAGCATGGATAAAATACTTTTGGCCAATGTGTGCTCTTGGTTTATATCAGCATATATATTCTCCAGCACTAAACACAGCTGTTAAATAGTGAGTGAAGGAAAAAGGCTGTGCATTACTGTGAGCATTTCTCCATTTCATAACCTGAAGCACATGTTTGTGTTGACCTCTGCTTACAGGCAATCACAACACCATTAGCCACTTCTTTTTCCCCAGTGTTGGTAGTGTTTTTGAGGATAGTGTGGGAGACATTGCTAGGAAAGAAGGAAAGAAGGAAAGAAGGAAAGAAGGAAGGAAGGAAGGAAAGGAAGGAAGGAAGGAAGAAAGGAAGGAAGGAAGGAAGGAAGGAAGGAAGGAAGGAAGGAAGGAAGGAAGAAAGAAAGAAAGAAAGAAAGAAAGAAAGAAAGAAAGAAAGAAAGAAAGAAGCCACCAGGAAGGCAGACAGGAAAGCAGTCAGAAGGGAAGGCAGGAAGAAAAGAAAAAAGAAAGAAGAAAAGAAAAGAAAAGAAAAGAAAAGAAAAGAAAAGAAAAGAAAAGAAAAGAAAAGAAAAGAAAAGAAAAGAAAAGAAAAGAAAAGAAAAGAAAAGAAAAGAAAAGAAAAGAAAAGAAAAGAAAAAAAGAAAAGAAAAGAAAAGAAAAGAAAAGAAAAGAAAAAAAGAAAGAAAGATAGAAGGAAAGAAAAAGAAAGAAGGAAAGAAAGAAAGTAAGTAAGAAAGAAAGAAAGAAAGAGAGAAAGAGAAAAAGGGAGACGGAGAGAAGGAGAAAAGGAGACAAGGAGAGAAAGAGAGAAGGAGAGAAAGAAAGAATGGAAAGAACAAAAATTACAGGGCACACTGTTGTGCCCTAGTGAAGCTTATTACCACAGGTCAAAGGTGGAGACATTTTAAATTCTGATTTTGAAAAGTGGTGACAATTCAGTATCTCTATGTTTATCACTCATACATCTGGTTTATATCTGAGCATGGTTATAATTTATTAGCATCTTGAAGTATTTTTCTTCTCTTTATTATACTTGAGTTTACTGTGTCTAGATAGATATCCTAGCAGTTAATTGACATAACGGAAAGGATTGCAAATATTAATATAAGACAAAGCAACATATAAACTAATCCTAGGAATGTAAGGAAGTTGTCAAAGATTGTTGAAATACAGGGTGAATGCAGTGATAAACCATTGCACATATATAGTCTTTTCACAGCATTTTAATACAGGATAATACCTTGATACAGAAATGATATAAATAATCAGTAACAACTAAAGAGCTCAATTGTACTGCAGGAATGGAGGTATAACTACGACTTTTTTTCACATACAGGATGTTTATACTTCATAGACATACTGCATGACTTCTGTTAAGCTCAAGAATGGCAAACAACCTATTACATTAAAGACTCATTTAGTACTACTCTACAGATGTGTAAAGCTAAATGAAGTAAAGTCTATGGATATCATGCAAACTGCTATAACAATGCTATATAACTGCTATAACTCAACAAATAAAACTCAGTGTCGTGGTACCAAGTATATTTCAATTAGGACATTGAAACTAAAAAATCAGCAAAACAAATCTTCCATTGAGTTTGCAACTATTAAGTCTTACATTTAAACCATCTGCTAAAAAAGTTGGGGTGCAGAATATCTCTTAGAGTGCTATTCCAGCTCTTGGCACCAGAGTCAAGACCAGTGGTACCCTTTAGCTCTTTTAAGGATACAGGGTTACTTGTATATTTATAGTCCAAAAGCTCAAAGAAATATTTTTTTTTCTCAAGAAAATAAAAATACATTTTTCCTTATATGCATTCACTGTTTCTGCTGTTAAGACCACCCAGTAACAGTACCGTCTATGATGCCATCTCATACACCTGAAATCCAATGCACCTAAACTACTGATATCAAAAGAAAATAATAATAATAATATATTGGCACATGTTTCTGTGATTATTTTAAATTATTTTAAATATATGTCATGTAAATCCTTTATCAAAGATATAAGTAAATCAGAAATTTATTAATCAGCACAGACTCTTGTGTAACTAAATATTAGTTATAGCTAGTTATTATTATAATTATATTTTATAGCTAATTCTTATAGCTATAATTATATTGTTACAGCTATTTCTTATTTATTCATTTTTTTTAAAAAAATCAAGTATAAGGAAAATGATTTAATAAAATTTTGTCTTGATTTTGGGGAGAATACTGTGATTATAATGAACTACTTTTTGAGTTAATATATCTTCTTCCCATGATGACATACAAATTAGAAAAAGGTGATAAAACTGATCAAAACAAGACATGCAATTGGTTGTTGTTTAAATTTTAAGTGCTGTATTGATACAAAGACGTGAATTACAATTTGGAAATCCCTAGTTTTCTTGCAAGTGATAAAATATATCCAAGCCCACTGGCTCCTCATTAATCTACCCTAAATTCCACTTTCTCCCACACTTATAAACATCAGTGTGTTTTTCAAATAATGTCCTCTGAAGAATTTACTGCCGTTTTGTCTATTCTTATTTCTAGACATGTATATGACATACACAATCTTAAACACAGTAAATTATGAAAAGAATATAGAACTATTTCCCTTTATCGGAAAACCGTCTGTATCTTGATTTTTTTTTCCCCTCTCACTCACTGATACTGTATTGCTAGAAATGATGTCATGCTGTTCATATCATATCTCACAATAACACTTTTCTAGAGTAAACCTTAATCTCCTAAATCCAGTGTACAGTGGCTGTCCAAACAGAATAGATGTCTCTCTCTCTTTTTTTTTTTTTTTTTTTTTTTTTTTTTTTTTAATAAAAGCCAGGTGATGAATTAAGTGCTTCTGATAAATGAGAACCCCACAGTTCATTGGATCTAATCCTCCCATAGAGAGAAATATTTGACCAAGCATAATGTGTTTCTTATGAGGAAGGTATCTTTCACAAAGGAAACAAAGCATGGAATTTCTGTAACATTCCTTGCATAAATATTCTTATAAATATATTGCATATGGAAATAATAATAAAAAAGCACACTACTTTCATCACTCTTTTTGGCCCAGGAAACAATAAATAGGTAGAAATCCTGGCCAATTTTTTCAAAGCTCGATGTCTGAAGGTAGTCCTATAAATTGTACCTATGTGAAAGCAATTTTCAGAGGTACTGAGAACAGTTCTTGCTGATTCCCACATGTATATATAAGTGCTTATTTCTAGACACTCAACTTCAAAAAATTTGGCATGTAATTCAGCTATATAAACTCGGGATTTGTCCCAGTAAAAATAAAAGCAACATTTCTCATTGGTTCTCCTGATATTTACTGTCTCTATCTAGCTACTTCTATGGTCCCATCAACACAGATTTTGAGCATCTCCCAAGATTTAAAAATTAAAAACAATAAATCTCTCTCTCTCTCTTATTTCCTGTCTTCCCAGTCTATAGAGCACAGTTTGATTCATTTATTTGGCTCTGCTCTTTCAGTCTGTGAGTTTGGGTAGAAACTCAGGGAAAAATAAAAAATAACAAAAGTAAAAAGGATTCTCTTTCTGAAAATAACTTAGAGATACTCAAACTAACTTTTCGACAAGTGATACTGGAACACAATTCAGGCTATTTTGCAACTCTAAGAAGTAAATGCAACTTTAGATGCATTTTTCTATGGTCATGCTGTCTCATGCATGAATCTCTCTTTTGCAGCTACTTTGGGCTAATCCTACTCTCCAGTGTGGCCTAAGAATAGGCACACTATAAGTTAAATAGTGGAATTCCATTGTTTTGTTCCAGAAGTGATGAGGCCTGCAGCCATGCTGTCTCAGGGGTGAGCTGCATACCCACTTCTCACCTTGACTGTTCATATTTACTTCAGATCCTCTCACAGGGAGCCATGTCCACCAGCTCATGTTGGCTGGCTCCACTTCCCAGCTCTCACCTTGCTTATAGTGTTTCGCTGACATATCTTGAGCTGCAGGGTGGGTTGGGATGCAAAATTATCCCAGAGGACTGATGGATACAAACCCTGAAACCCCTATCCTGCAGTTAGGCGGAATGCTGTGTTTTCTTGAGTCCCCCTAGACACAAGTGTTCTCTTGCCCTTCTTCCCCAGGGGATTATAGTGTCTACTTTGGAAAAGGACTAAAAGTAGTCTCCGTTACCTTAAAACCAATTGGTTCTTATTCCCTATGAAACATCTATCTATCTATCTATCTATCTATCTATCTATCTATCTATTTATATCAATTATTGTTTTATGTGACTACATCAAAACTTCACAAGAGAGGCCCTCAATTCTACTCTGTGATCTGTGTGGTCCATGCAGAGAAGAAAGTTATGATTTTGTGTGCAGGGTAGCATGTTGCTAAGCAGAGCCTACTGTTGTGCTACAAACAAACGGTGGCTTTCTTGGTTTATTAAACTTCATTCCTGGGAATGGAGAGCTGCATTAGTCAAGTCTGAGAGGGATTAAATTCTGCACCAGCAGAGGCAGGTGTGTGTTCTGGGAGAAGAAAGAGTATTCTGGCCCATGCAGATGGAAACTGCCTTTTTCAGGCATTCAGTAGCACTGCTGGGAAAGATTCCTATTTTCTTACTGACTTCATTGCAAGACACCTCTCCAGATAGAGCTGGAAAGTTCAGGGAAAACAATTTTTGTCCAAGTGCTCTTTTCTACTTCGTCTGATATTGCTTCCTTCCTTCCTTCTTCGCCCCTCTTTTAAAAGAAATATATTTTATTTCATTTTGGCCCTGAGGAAGGTGGAGATGATGTAGTTTGTCTAATACAGATCTGAGCTAAGCACGAATTGCCAAGGACATTCACTACTGATATATTAGTCCATAATGAAGCACAAGGTTTGTAGAGATGTTGAACAGTGCAAAGAACTTTAATGATTCCTCCAGGAGAGAAAAAATGGAGGTGGAGAGATGTTGGTCATAGAACACCTCAGTTACTACCCGAGGGAAAACAAAACAGTTAAACTTTTCACTATTTACATTTGTTCATCAGAATGTACTTGTTTTGTTTCGTTGTTCCCATTAAGTCCACTAATACATCTAAATTGTATAGGAAAATTATCTTGTTTTCAGTGGAGTTCCTGCAATTCATCTAATATGTAAGGTAAGTATCTGTCAGGTACTGTATCATACTATGTCTTTGTTTGTTTGTTTGTTTTAAGTTGCTTGCATATTGCCAAGTGTAAAAACTAGGAATTATTCCATATAGCTTTCCACAAAGTGTTTTTCTTTTTCTATCTTTTTTTTAGCAGGCACAGAAATTTAAAATATTTTCCTACACATGGGACTGAGGCCAGGGCTGGGTGATATTTCATCACGATAACAGATCATGAAAAATAATGGTTTTGTCAATGTTTGCAAATGGCACATTTGAAAGTGATGTCATTATTTATAGGATCAGAGTGATGCCCATATACAATGATCTCAGATCTAGAATGTAAATTAAAATGATATGGTGTGATTTTGTCAAATGTGATGCCCTGGACTTCAGGGAGAAAAAAGCAAGGTTCTTGCCTTCACACTGAAATGCTTTAAAATAAAATTGTGGACAGCTGAGATGCCAAATTAAAAAAAAAAAAAAAAAAAAAAAAAAAAACAAAAAACACTTCTCCATTTTGTGTGTAGTTAGACATTTCTTTGGGCCATACATTATCCTAGGGCATGCTTTTGAAAACCTTAATGGTCTAACTGGCAGAGACTCCACAATATTCCTGTATTCTTCAAACACCTATATCACTTCAACAAGCTAGAGGAGACAATTAGAATAAATATTTTACTAAAAATGTTCTAAGCTAAATAGCTGTCGCTGTGCTATTATTTCTATTTATAGGTTCCTAATGAACATTAAGAATGTGCTGAAGATATTCTAACAGATGGATAACAAGGAAGTTCTGTGCATAATTTACATTAGCATACTTAGGTCGCTCACAGCAAAGCAGGGATTTCAAAAAAATAAAGTTTTGTATGATTTCTTTAACAATCTTGTCATATGGAAGAGGCAGTTCTCATAATTTTATTTCATTTCTCATGATAATTATTAGTTGCTTAATATGGCTGCTCTTAAAACAGGGAAATGTAAGATCCTCACTTTCACTTAGAAGGAAATGGAAAAAGAGGAGAATGAGGAAGAAGCATTTAATACATTTTTGCTTCTGTTTTCAACACAAGTGATGGGCTCTGGGACCCCAACTGCGCTGAGTTCAAGGACCATGACTGTGGAAACTCCCAGACAACCCTGAACTTGTGTGGGATTTACTTCTCCAGCTGGATGTCCATGAGGACTGATGGAATTCATCCCAGGGCACTCAAAGAGCTGACTGATGTCATCGTGGGACCTCTCTCAATTATATTTTAAGGGTCTTGGGAATCTGAAGAGGTCCCAGTTGACTGGAACCTGGAAAATGTGGTCCCAGTTTTCAAGAAGGGCAATTACAGGCCTGTCAGTCTCACTTCAGTGTCTGGTAAAATTATGGAGAAGATTATTCCAGGAGTTATTGAAAAATACCTAAAGGAAAATGCAGCCATTGGTCATGAGGGGAAGGTCCTGTTCAACAAACTTAATTCCCTTTTATGATGAGGTCACCCATCTAGCTGACCAAGGGAAGCCAGTTGACATAATATTTCTGGATTTTAGTAAAACTTTTAATACTTTCTCTCCCAGTATCCTTCTGGACAAAATGACCAGAATACAGTTAGATAAAAGCATAATAAGACAAGTAAACAATTGCCTGATGGATCGGGCCCAAATGGTTCTTGTAAATGGGGTGACCTGTCACTAGAGGGGTTCCCCTGGGCTCCATTTTAGGGTCAGTCCTCTTCAATGTTTTCATAAATTATTTGGATGTAGGACTTGAAGGTTTTTTGAGCAAATTCATGGGCAATAGCAAATTGGGTGGAACTGTTGACTCCATCGAAGGTGGTGAGGTCTTGCAGTTTGGAGACTTGGGCAATCACCAACAATACGAAGTTTAACAAGAGCAAGTGCCTGATTCGGCACTTGGGAAGTGGTAACCTTGGCTATACGTACAAACTGGGGGTCAAGATTCTGGAGATCAGCCTCACAGACAGAGATCTGGAGGTTTTGGTCAAGAGCAAGCTGAATGTGAGCCAGCAGTGTGCCTTAGCAGCCAGGAGGTCCAACCGTACCTCAAGTACGGCAGCCTCACCTCAAGTACAGTGTGAAGTTTGGGGCACCACAGTATAAGACAAAACTATTAGAGGGGCTACAAAGATGGTGCAAGATCTGGTGGAAAGGTCGTATGAGGAGCAGCTGAAGTCCCTTGGTTTGTTCAACCAGGAGAAGAAGAGACTGAGAGGAGGCTTCATGGCAGCCTGCAGCTTCCTCGTGAGGGGAGTGGAGAGGCAGGTGCCAATCTCTTTTTGTATTGGGTTTACATGGCAAGGTTTTGGTAGTGGCTGCAGGGGTGGCCTCTGTGAGAAGAATCCATAAGCTGCCCCATGTTAGATAAGGACCAGTTTCAGCCTGCTCCAACAGGACTCACTGCTGGCCAGATCCAAGCCAGTAAGTGATGTTGTTTGCAACTCTGTGAGAGCAGATTTAAGAAAGGGAAAAAAAAAAAAAAAAAAAAAAAAAACAAAAAACCTGCTATGCAACAGCAGCTGGGAGAGTGAGAAGTGAGAAGCAGCCCTGCAGGCACCAGAGTGCAGAAGGAGGACCAGAGGTGCTCCAAGTCTCCACCGTTTGGCCTGTGGAGAGGCCCCTGGTGGAGCAGGCTGCCCCCCTGCAGCCCATGGGTCCCACATGGAGTAGATCTTCATGCTGCAGCCTGTGGAGGAGCACCTGGTGGAGCAGGTGGGTGTGGCCTGGAGGAGGCTGCGGCCCATAGAGAGCCCCCGCAGGAGCAGGCACCAGGCCAGAGCTGCAGCCCATAGAGAGGAGCCCATGCAGGAGCAGGGGGCCTGAGGGGAGCTGCAGCCTGTGGGGGACCCATGCTGGAGCAGTTTGCTCCTGACAGATGGACCCTATGGTACGAAGCCATGTGGGAGCAATTCTTGAAGAGCTGCTGCCTGTGGGAAGCCCCTGCAGGCTCAGTTCGGGAAGGACAGCATCGCATGGGAGGGACCCCGTGTGGACAGGGGCAGGGAGTGACCTTGAAGGAGTGGTGAAGACGAAGCATCAGGGACTGACCACAGCCCCCATTCCCCTGTTCCCCTGTGCTGCTTGGGGGGAGGAGATGGGGGAGAGTGGATGGGGGACAAGGTGTTTTTAGTTTATTTTCTTTGTTTCTCACATCTCTAGCTTGTTAGTAATAGGTAATAAATTATATCAATCTCAATATGCTGAGTCCTTTTTGCCCGTGATGATAATTGTAGTGATCTCCCTGTCCTTATCTCAAACCTTGAGCCCTTTTCATTGTATTTTCGAGGCAGCAAGGAGCTGCAACAAGGGCTGTTCAGGCTGCATATCAGGGATTTTTTTTAATTTTTTTTTTACCACAACGGTAGTCATGCACTTGAACAGGCTCCTCAGGGAAATGGTCACAGTACCGAGCCTGCCTGAGTTCAAGAAGCATGTGGATAACGCTCTCAGACACATGGTCTGATATTTTGGGTGTTCTTTTGGGAACCCAGGAATTGTACTCGAGAGTCCTTGTGGGTCCCTTCCAACTCAGGGTATTCTATGATTCTAAGAAGCATTTTTCTCTCTCCTTATTAATCCGAAGCAATCATCAAAGGCTCAAAAAAAAAAAAATAAAAAAAAAAAAAACCACCTCTTTGAAAATGTTTATTTTATTTCTGAAAAGATTTATAAATAATGGAAGCCTAAGATAATTTCATGATTATAAAAAGGATGTTAGTGATTTGAGAGTACTAGAGGTTGGCAGTATTGGAAATAACAGCTTCATGTCTTTGGAGAACTTATGTATATGCCAATCAGAAAAGGCCACAGAAAGTCTAGTCTATTAGTCTAGGAGTAATTCTTTCCTTGCCTGGCAATTTGGATTATTTATTTTTATTTTTTAATTAGCCAACTATCATGCATTGCTAAGGAAATATCCTGCACATAGGTATTTTTCAGATCTGATTAAAAAAAAAAAAAAAATACAACAGTGAAAGAAGAAAGATAACCAGAATTTAGGCTTAAGTCAAGAAATTTCTAATTGCATGTGGGACTCACTGTGATTAGCAGTCTTTCCCTTAGATGTATTAATTGTCGAAAGATGAGAAGGATGATTTTTGGTGAATCTCCATGAAGCATTTTTTTAAGAAAAGCTTTCGCTGGATACCTAGTGCATTCTCTAAACATAGACTGCTTCCTAAAGTAGATGTCTAAAATAAGTCAGATGAATTAGTCCCTAAAAGTGTCTATTTCTCTCTGTCAACGCCATGACCCCAGGAGAAGCATCTGAGGAGGATATGTAGATGCCTGCAGTAGATGAGACTGTTGCTGCCCTGGGCAGCTGAAGTCTGCTTGCCAAAACAAGCTTGTGCAGGCTACTGTATCCTGTGTCTCAGTGATTATCCTGCTTCTGTTTTTTGAGTTAGTGCTGTTAAAACTGAGCTGGTCTGCAAAAAATGTTTGCATCATGGATTATCTTTATCATTTATGTGAGTAACAAAGTAGAGAAACAGCCCTAGCCTGTCAGAAATTGGTATAAAGTTTCCAAGCAGGATATGACATCTAAATTCCAAAGGAGACAGGGTTTGAGTGTTTTTTCATGCAACTCTACACTTTGGAAAATCAGGCCATTTTTAATGAGATGCCAATATTTTGAATTAGCTGTTTCTCATCAAGCACCTGTCATTTCCATGTTGGCCTTAGTTCTTGCAAAGTTAATTGTGGACTAGAGCTGGAGAACAAGTTTCTTGCCTTTTTAGGTGTCTGTTTACATAGAATAACTGAGGAATGTACTTTTGGCCTCTATTTTATAATATAAACCTGTAGTCCATTTTGACAATCTAAGTCATCTCCTTATAATCTTATTTTTTCCCTTTATATGACTGATCACTTGTTTTGATCAAAACCCTGAAAGGTATGTTCTTCATTTGGTTTTGGCAGTTTAGTTTTCTTAGTGGCCTGGGGAAAAAAAAAAAAAAAAAAAAAAATCCTACCGGCGCAAGGGACTGACAGATGGTTAGAGTTTCCTGACAAATTATTTATTTGAATTCTCAAACACTCAGCTCTTACTTAGGACTTTTTCACTTAAGTTTTAGGAGTCGATTTATCAAAGAGAATGATCACATATTGACTGTACCCATACTCAAAAGCAAATGTATTTATTTGTTCACTATACTGAAATGAGTTAATTACAAGTGAACTGATTCAGACAAAACACCCAAAAAAAGACTTCAATCCAACATCTGAACTATTACAAAAAGCTTGTGTATGGCCTTTCTTCCTGGCTTTTTCTAAGCCCTTGTTGTAGGCCCCTACTTGGTAGTGCATGCACTCATGTGGGTCTCTGAGATTTTCTTTTCAGGAAACTGAAAAAAAAATATTTGAAAATATAAAGCTATTTTTAATTATATTTACACATGTCTAAAAGGATTCATTGCTATAAAATATTTCTGTCATTTTCAATTTAAAGCAAGAAAACTGCTTTAACAAAAAGATTTTTCATTAAAAGAGATTTTTTTTAATTAGATTTGAGGAAAGTTGTCACTGGTGCTGGAGTTCAACAAAACAAACTCAGCTTCTCAGAATGAATGTTTCTTTTACAGGTAAAAATATATATTTGCAATTTCACCCCACTCAAAAGAGACCATTTCTCTATGTAGTATAATTTGAGAGTTATATATGATTGTATATGCATATATATGTGTATGTATATTTATCTTCATTGGTCTCCTAATTTTAAGTGGAATGTAGTTTATCAGTAAACATCCACTTAAAAAAAAAAAATCATAAACTTGAAACACAGTTTTTTATATTTTTCTTGCCCAGTTTCTTTACCAGTACAGTGAAGTTGTTTATTTATTTATTTATTTATTTGGACATATGGTTCAGGGTTTAATGTACAATTCTATCTGAGACCCATGCAGACCTTCAGCTTGTGTTTTATCTCATTAAGCAGGCACTGTACATACACTGAATTTTTGTACTACACAAAGTATTTACTGTCTCCCAGTGGAAACATTTGGAAGTCCAAGCTGGAAAGAATCTGTTCTAAATGTATTATTAGATGGGTGAATGTGTGTGTGAGCATGTGGGAGGGAAATAAAGTGCCTATTACTGCACAGCCTGGAATGCAGACAATGTAACTGCAAAGGGTTTGATTAATGTTTCTTTTATAAAATGATGGCACCTTACTTGAAGCAGACATGTTGACAACAAAAGTACAAGTTTCTGATTTCCCTGTCCTAGGTTGCTGTCTATCCTACGGTGTGAACTGCAGTCCCTCTGTGAAATCTGCAGCAGAATGAAACTGAACAGAAATATTTTTTTTAGAAAACAGGTGTTTCTCACCCAACTGTACCAAGTATTTTCATTGTGAGTGTGCAGAAATCTTAAAAAAAAAAAAAAAAAAAAAAAAGTCCTTCACAAGGAAATTTATCTTACATAGTGATGGCCCTAACAGTGAAAATAAAAATCTTGTCAGAAACATCCACATTCTGTTAGCCTAGTAACAAGAATATCCTCTGTTGATTCGACCAGCCAGCATTACTAGCTGTAGAATCAATACTTAGAACATGATGAATGGCTATGAAACTAAGAAAACATACCAATCAGCCCTGCATCTGAAGGCTTTCTCTAATGGAAAAAAATAACTAAGTGATGTAAACAGAAAGGGCAAACCAAGTGACAACCCGCAAGACCACCCATCTGGGCTCGGCAGCTTGTTTAAGGGTTATCTGACTGCTTCCTTTGTGCAGGTTCACACAGTGACTATTGCTCTAAGTTCTGTTGACAGTGACCACAGATTAATTAGATCAGTGCTTTTTAAAAATGTAAACATTCCCAAGTTAAAAGACAAGTCTTATGTATAGTTCTCAGTATGTTTGCTAGAAAAACCCATATCCTCAATTATTACTTAGCTGTTGCATTTCTGTAGTACAATCTTCTTTTGGAGCTTCCCATAGCAGAATATAAGTGATAGATTCTGGAGTTGTACAAGCACAGCTATTTACACTATATTTCTATAGTACATGTTTAGAAAATCACTTTTAAATTTTGACTTTTTTTTTTTTTTCCTGAAGATTGCGAAATATGTCCAATGTCGTTTCAAAAAAGAAAACTAAGCACATGATAGATGCAGCCACTGTGGAAGATGAACGTTAATTTCTAAGCAGAAAAATAAACACACTAAAACACACTAAAATTGAGCATAAGAAGAGCATTTAAAAAAAATGCTAACACTTTGTTTTATATAGGGCTTTAAAGTAGAATGATCAAATGATCAGAGAGCGTGGATCATTGCTTTTTATTGTAAGATATCAAAAATTCAACCATATGAGTCAGTTTCTTCCTCACAAGAAATAGTACTACACTCCACTATTACCCCTCAAGATTTCAATGGCCTACTTTTTGAAAGAAAAAAAGTACTCACTGTGTGTCACAAGCCCTAAATAATGCAAAGAGATCTTGCATCTCCTGCTTTTAGATTTAATTCTTCTCCCTAATTTCAAGCTCTGGTTGCTAGTTGCTAGTGAACACCTGAGATTTCTCTAGTAGATCAATCTGTTCCCACCTTTGTTCCTCCCTTAGAACTGTTGAATTATTACCTTTACTTCCCTCATCTGGACTCCAAGTAAAGTGATAGGGAAAAGTGACTGAAAGTTCCCACAACCTATTGAATTATTAAAAAGCACAATAAGAAGGAGCTTGGGGCAGATAACTGCACTTTTTTTTTTTTTCTTTCTTTCTTTCTTTTTTTTTTTTTTTTTTTTTCCATTTTGGGAAACTTTTTCCTGGTTTTACAGCCTTCCAGGCTGTAGCATTTCTGAGTATAGGGTGGTGACCAATAAATTGTTTTACTGATCAGTGGTTGAAGACTAAGCTATGCAATTATTCCTGCTTCTCCTGAGACAAGCACACAAGGGAAAGATCAGCAATACACTAGGAGCCAAAGTAACGCCTTTCTCTTTTTGAGAATGATATCCATCTCCAACAGCAAATATAAAAGCAGTTGAAACAAGATTTCATGGGCCTCAATTCCCACAGCTTTTTCTGGGCATCAAATTTGATCACCATTGTAAAACATTCTATGTGTAGCTTTAACACTAATAAATAAATAAATAAGTAAATCCCAAACTCTTTATTTCTGTGCAATTTATAAAGTAGAATGAATCCGTTTTGTGGAAGGCATTTTGATGTGTACCAGACAGCTTTTAAATCAGTTTTCCACTAAGTAAAGAAAGGACCCTATCCATGCTTGTTGAGCCATTGTGCTATTCTTTTACCCTGATCTACCTATAGAAACTCATTTTTTTTTCTATTAGTGGAAAAGTATATGGGCTGCTCTTTGAACCTGGTTTAAAATATGAAAGCATTATAGTGTTACAGGAAGATAGCTACTCTACTCTAAATTAGTTTCTGGGAGTAGACACTGAAACAATGTAAAATAGTTCTGTCCAAATCCAATATTTCTGCCTTTGTTAGTTTGTTTGTTTTTTCCCTTAGTGGAGATGATATTGTCCCACTGCAATTTTTATTTATTTATTTACTTTTTTTTTTTTAATGGGAAAAAAAGATTAGAGATTCTTCATTAATCTTTGAATTGTTCTTTCTTTTCAGAATACGTTATCACCAATGTTTAAGTTCACAGGCTCCCTATGTGCTTTTATTCCTGGGCCAAACTCACAGATCATTTTTTATTATTACCAACATGTATGCATAATGCATGGCTACCAGATAGTCAAGACTCTTGTTTTCCTCATGTCACTGACAGATGTTTGCATAAAAATTCAACTAGGTCAACCTCACCCATTAAAAAAAAAATGTTTCAGTTTATAAGACATCACAAACTATAGGCATTTCAGAACATGCATGTATTGGAACAAAACAATGTGGAGAAGTATCTAAGGCTCACACATAAGTCTGAGAATGTCCAAAACACAAATCTTTTTGTCTTGTGCTGAATTTCATGTATTTAATGTTTCTGATAATCAGAGTGTCCTGAAACAGAAGGCAAAAGGAAAAAAAGCTTTCATACGATAGGCACAGGCAATTAAAGAAAAATTTATTTTAAGTTACTGCTGAACAATGAACTTACAGGGGCTCCAGGCAAATGGACTTAGCTTGAACAGCTCAACTGGGTTTCAGCCTTGCTGAGTCATAGGTGGGGATTTATAGTATAGTGACATGAATTATAATTCTACAGTAATTATGTATTTTTTTTTTACATCAACGTAATCTTTCATCTTGAATATGATTCAAACTTACTGAAACAGTAAAGAAAAGGTTAAAACGAAAAGCTTTCCATTGCTTAAATTAGTACTATTTCCACTTCACATCCGCATAAGCATCAGAGATTTCTCTCTAAAGCTGCCAGTATTATTCTGTTGTGCTGACCCATAAGTAGCTGAAATATAGGCTTACTCCAGTGTGTGATTTAGGGGCTACCCTTTCACTCACAGAGCTAGCATGTGGTCTTTTTTTTTTTTTTTTTTTTTTTTTTTTTTGCTGTAGAACTCCCTTAGCAACCCACACTTCTCTCTTTGCCAGGCTCTCTTGCAGATTGTGAGGGCTTGGAAACACATGACATCTAAAAGCTTGGAGGTCAGAGCTGGCAAACTGTAGCTCATTGCTGGGAATTATTTCTTCTGGAACACTTGAAGTAGAGACGTTTGCCTTTTCAATTCTATAAGTTCTGCAGCATTTTGTAGGGAGAAGTGTAATTTCTTTACTTGGAAAACTATATATACTTTCTTTTCTTCATTTAAGCCATTTGATATGACCTCACAAGGTCTTTTGGGAAATGTTTTCAGGTAGAAGAAACATTTTGCTTCTCTGATCATTTTGTAAGGTACTATTATATGATTCCACTAGACATTTTAACCCTGTCCTTAGCTAAAATAGGCAATCGATATTTAAACAACCTTCAGGCACCTTGTAAAGCTTTGAGAGTCCTATATATATTCTTGCTAAGATTCCTTCACCAGGGAATGACAAGGCAAGGAACAGGAAGAGCCAGCAAATCAATAGCTGGCTCTATGCCTCGTGTCACTGAGATCATTATTTTTTTTTTTTGATTGTGGGTCATTTCACAAGACACTGGACCTGCTGGTAGTGGATGGGTATCACCTGTCTCTAGAGGGAAAAAGGATCTTTGCTCAGGAAGAAAAAGAGGGTTATGACCCTTGGAAGAAGGGGCAGGTCACTCAGGGTGACTATAAAGAGATATTGTAGGGCTGTGCAGGGACAACATTAGAATGGCCAATGCCCAATTTGAGCTCAATCTGATTACTGCTGTTAATAAAAATGATTTTATAAATACAAAAACAAGACAAGGGGGACAAAGAAATCTACAAAGAAATCTACATAATTTATTTAATGTGGGGGGAAACATAGTGATAAGAGATGAGAAAATGGCTGAGGTATTTAATGCCTTCTTTGTCTGTCTTTAGCAGCAAGACCAGTTGTTCTGCAGGTACCCAGTCCCCTGAGCTGGTAGATAGAGATAGGGAGCAGAATCAAGACCTCAAGACCTCAATCCATGAGGATTATCAATCTAGCAACCTGCTAAACCACATAGATATATGCAAGCCTATGGGGCTGGATGTGATCCAACTGAGGGTACTGAGTTAGTTGGTGGAAGCGCTCACCCAGCTACCTTCCATCATTTATCAGCAGTCCTGGCTATCAAGTGAGGTCTCAGTCAACTGGCATCTAGCAAATGAGACACCCATATACAAGAAGGGTGTGAAGGAGAAACTACAGGCCTGTCAGTCAACTTCAGTGCTAGGGAAGCTCATGGAGCAGATTATCATGAGTGCCATCACACAGCACTTACAGGGCAACCAAGTGATCAGGCACAGTCAGCGTGAGTTTATGAAAGGCAGGTCCTGCTTGACAAACCTGATTTCCTTCTATGGTAAGGTGATGCATTCAGTAGATAAGGAAAAGCTGTGGCTGTGGTCTACCTAGCTTTCAGTAAGGCTTTTGTCACTGTTGTCCACAGCATCCTCCTAAAGAAGATGTCTGTTCAAGGCCTGGAGTGGTGTAATCTTCATTGGATTAAAAACTTGCTAGGCGTCCAGGCCCAAAGAGTTGTGGTGAATGGAGTTAAATCCAGTTGGAGGCTGTTCACTAGTGTTCCCCAGGGCCCAGTACTGGGGCCAGTTTTCCTCAATATCTTTATCAGTCATCTAGACAAGGGGATCAAGTGCACCCTCAGTAAATTTGCAGATGACACTGAGTTAGGTGCATGTGTCAATCTGTTTGAGGGTAGGAAGGCTCTGCAGAATTACCTGGATAGGCTGGACCAATGGGCTGCGGTCAACTATATGAAGTTCAACAAGGCTAAGTGCTGTGTCCTGCACTTGGTGCACTACAACCCCATGAGCATGTCCAGAGAAGGGCAACAAAGCTGTTGAAGGGTCTAGAGAACAAGTCTTACGAGGAGTGGCTGAAGGAACTGGAGATATCTAGCCTATGGAACAAGAAGTTCAAAGGAGACATTGTCACACTCTACAATTGCCTTAAAGGAGTCTTTTACAAGGTGGGGATTGGGCTCTTCTCCCAAGCACCAAGTGATAAGAGAAAGTGGCCTCAAGTTGCACCAGACAAGGTTTAAGACGGATATTAGGAAAAAATTCTTCACTGAGAAGGTTGTGAGGTATTGCAACAGGCTGCCCAGGAAAGTAGTTGAGTCACCAACTATGGAGGTCTTCCAAAAAAGTGTAGAGGTAGAGCTTAGTGATGGTTTAATGGTGGACTTGGCAGTGCTAGGTTAATGGTTGGACTAGATGATCTTAGAGGTCTTTTCCAGCCGGAATGATTCTATGTTTCTATGATTCTATGTAATCATAAAAGTACATTGAACCAGGATTGTAGATGCCATAGAAAGAACTTGCTGGCTAGGCTATTCCTAATGCTTTGCAGTCTGTTTTTTCACTCTTGAATTGATATCTAAACCCACTTAAGAAGCTATTTTCATAAGCTCTATTTGATACCCATATGTCTTTAAGTTCTTACAAAATTCTGAAGTAACAGGATGACATGAAGGTTCCTTGATAAGAGATCAGCAGTCATCAGGATAGCAGCAGCTATGGTGAACTGTTTGCAAAGGCTTGACTTCCATTAAACCAGACAATACCTGACACAAAAGTCTGTGTCTAGACACTCTAGATGGTCAACTACCTTTTTAAAATGCCCTGAGGGTTTCATTGCCCTATTCTCCTGCCTGGACACAAGGTAGGAAAGAAAAATATGTGTAGAGTGAATGGTATGAAGCTGGGATGTAATTGAGCACACAAGTGTAGATATCGGGAACTACTCCAGCATCTGCTAATATTAGGCAGAACATAATCATGTCTGCTCTACATCTTTACTGCTTAGGGGAAAATAAGAATGGTTTTAAGGCTGTAACTGTCTTGAGATTATCAAGACTGAAAATATTCTGTGAATTTATCACACTCCTGTTTAATGGCCGAGCAGTTTTCCTCTAGTTGTTGTTCTAATGGCTCAATAGCTGACATTCAGTGGAACAATATGCTATACACATCCATGCATCCCTAAATAGCTGAAGTCCCTATACGAGAAACTTAGCAACCAGCATCTGCAAAAGCAATCATACTCGGATCATTATAAAACATAATACAGGTGATATGGTTATGAGATTATTTAAGCCTTCCTTGCTATTTAGAGCTCTATTACTGTCTTTTGTAGCAGTTCATAATAAGAAAGCCTGGATTTCTGAAAGCCATCTAATACTGACTTTTTAACCTGTTCTATGAATACCAGGACATAAAAAACAATGAAAGCTTACTTCAGATATAAGTTAAATCATATGCATTAAATCATGGCACAACTGAAGTCAGTAGCAAAATTCCTGCTGACTTCTGTGTTCACAACCTCCATTTTTGAGCATTTATCAGTCTTTAAAGTGTTTAGCTTTGTACCCTTCTGTTGAGGGAGAGAACAGCTGAAATTCTACAGTTGGCAAAGTAAGTCATAAAGGCTAGGATTCATTCAACTGGTTCCACCTATTTGAAAGTTAGGCATTTAGTCTAAATTGATCACCTCTGCATCTCTAGTCAATGGAAAAACATTTTTTCTTCCAGGGGAAATGAATGAATGAATGAATGAATGAATGAATGAATGAATGAATGAAGTCTAGTTTAAGTAGGAAGTATCTGCTGCAGGAAGTACCTCCAACATTGCAGAACTATTTTGAATGAAGTCACTCTCCCTCCCTCAGGCTGCCTATTTGTTTCCACCGATAATGGGAAGAGCTCTAGATGAAGATAAGTTAAGATATGAATCTGTAAGGGAACTTAGGGATCACTACATTCACTGGTACAATGCTTAACTTCTAGATGTCTGCCCACAGCACAGTCTGTGGTTTGACCTTTGGTCTGACATTTAGATTCTATGTACAGGTCTCCTCAGAGGGGAGGGTAGAAGCCACCTGAGATCACAAACCAAAACAGACAGTAAGAAAATAAGAAAAGAAGAAGAACCAAAAACAAAACAAAAACAAAAACAAACAAACAAAAAAAGACCATAAGAAAGTGTTGTGTCCAGTTCTGCCCCCTCCCCAGTATGAGAGAGATGGACATACTGGAAAGGATGCAATGTAAGACCACAAAGGTGATTAAAGGACTGGGGTGTCTCTGCTATGCAGAAAGGCTGAGAGAGGTGGGACTTTTAAGCCTAGAGAAGAGAAGGCTTGGGGGCTCTCATCAATGTGTATAAATAACTGAAGGAAGGGTGCAAAGAAAACAGAACACGGCTCTTTTCAGTGGTGCCCCATGCCAGGGCAATGGGATAAACTCAAACAAAAGAGTTTCTCTCTAAACATCAGGAAACACTTTTTTTTAATGTACAGGTAAATGAGCACTGGAACAGGTTTCTCAGAGGTGTTAGGGAGTCTCCCATCCTTGGAGAATAAAAACTGCCTGGGCAACTTCTTCCAGGTATCCCTGCTTGAGCAGGGGAGTTGGACCAGATGACCTCCAGAGATCTCTTCCAATCTCAACCATTCTGTGACTCTGTGAAATAATTAGAAAAAGAGTGCCAGATCACCACTTCTTGTTAGGAAGTTGAAAGCCTATGCTCATGATAGAAGGATGCATTAATCATAGAATGGCTTGGGTTGGAAGGGACCTTAAAGATCATCTAGTTCCAATCCTCTACCATGGGCAGGGATGTCATTCACTAAATCGGGTTGCCCAGAGCCCCATGTAACCTAGTCTTGAACATGGCCAGGGACGGGGCATCCACAACTTCTCTGTGCAACCTGTTCCAGCCTCACCACCCTCTGAGTAAAGAATTTTCCCCTAACATCCAATCTAGATCTCCCCTCTTTTAGTTTAAAACCATTACCTTTTGCCCTGTCACTATCTGCCTGTGTAAAAATCTGGAGTTCAGAGTTGGTGTCTATTTATAAAAGTGCAATATCATTACTTTTATACATTATGCTCCTGCCCAGGGAAATCTGAGAGGAATCAGAAAACCTAGGTTTGAAGATTATCTTCTCATGAAAGGATTAATTTCAAATCCATAGCTCTCACCCCTGGGGGAGAACCATATGTGAGCTGTTTCAGGTGAAAAATTTTACTTTATTCCACTTAGAGGAAGACCAGTGAACAAGAGGGATTATCCTGGTCTATGACTAAGGGTCATGATTGGGTATAGTGGAGATCCAGACCTTGGTCCCTGTTTCCTCACCTTTTGGTAGTTCAGCTCTAGAATCAGAAATCAGAACCTGAGCCTCCCTGCCTCAGACACTCTTGTTAAATACTATTAGAAATCTTCAGTAGTTTTAATGTTTCTGTGGGCAGACTATATCTCTTAGAGACAGAAAATAAAGAATTACATACCAGGAATATAGAAAAAAGTCCCTTGTTTTCTTAGTGTTTTCACAAGGAACTCCTTAGCCAAATCTCTCTTCTCTGCCCATAAATCCTCCCAAGAGTGCAAAAGCTTATAATTTTAATACTCCAACATAGACAATAGACATGTTTCTTCCTGAATTACATGTAATTGCTAACCAGTGGCTGCAGGCAGATGTGCTCACCCCATCAACAAAACACTGAAAGTTTGCTTGGAGCTTTTTTTCCAAGACAACTGATAACCACAAATTTAAACCAACAGGTATCTTAAGAATTATGTGAAGTAATGAAGGGGCAACAAATCTTAGCCTTGGTGCTGAACTCCTTGACAATTTAATTATCTTTAGCTGTGTGATATTTTAATCACCAGGCTAGGGTGATCCTGGTCAGACAAAGAAGAGGGACACATGTAAGTTTGTACATCTGTGAGGGATACACACCACAATGTGCATCTTTTCACCTGTGAAAGTACAGTAGCTTCTTAGAAATATTAATTGGATTAAACAAGCTGCTTTCTCATAATAGAACTAGTTTGACTAGTTCACTGTTTTTCTAAGTATTCAATTTCAATTAAAAACTAAGAAAAATCTAAACAATCTCACATAACAGGTTATGTAATCTTCAGCAGAAGTCTTCAGGGACCATGGCTGTTCATGGCTGTGAACTCAGAGCCATTTGTCAATGGGAGCATGCAGCATTTCTGCTATTCATACATATTCTATGGTGAGTGCCCTATTACTCATACCATATATTTTAATAAGGTATAAACGAAAATATCTACCTTCTGTTTTTCTGCCTTTCATGCATAAAAGTTGGATACACAAAAGGATAGATTAAAAATATTTTTTAATTTAGAGTTTTAGGCTTTTTTTTTCTTTCAGTTTGAAGGAATGGGCAATAAGCAATCTTTGCCGTACTTCCATTATTAAATAGCAGGAAAAAGGTAGCAGATCATTAACATAAATGTACATACCTTTTACTCACAGGATAACCATGGAATGATGAAGCTTCTTTCAGTACAAATTAATACTGAAACAGCATTAGGAACACAAGGGCTCCCCAGCTTAATAATTTGAAAGCCTATCTGATATTACGGTCTATAATTATCAACAGAATCGGAGGTTTAAGTTAAGAAAAAGATACTTTATTTATAAGATAAATACTTGAACACCATAATGTAATGACTAGACACCAGGAAAAAGTACCAACTCTAAGTCTATTTGTCATTGGAAAAAAAAAATCCTAGAGTTGTGATGAAGTTGCCAGAACTTTAAATATAAAATATGATGAGAAAAATATGTGCTTGGGTTAGACATAATGAGCTTTGCAGGGCATTTATTAGGTAAATGTGGCTTGTACTACACCAAACATTGAACTTGGTGTAAGATTGTTACTCTTTCCTACTCACAGATCCAGTAAGCACTGGATATTCAGCCTTGCCTGATTTCTCAGAGGTGATGATGCCTTCATTGTTTGGTTCAAGTAGGGTAAGTGTTTTCCTTTATTTTGTGTATTTGTTTGTTTTTCTATATGGTATCTCGGTATGATGAACTGGGCAAGGATTTTGCCAAACTCATTGCTACACAGGCCTTTAAGCAAACACCAGATAAGAACTAAAGAATCCACTGACTGTCACTATTGAGTTGGTTTAGAATTGAATTAATCAAACTTTGTATAATTGATTAAGTACATTAGAATATTAAGTTAATTTAATGTTCTCTTTTCCTGATTAGGATATTTTATCAGACTCTCCTTCATTTAGGTTTACAGTGTCAGGTATTCCAATCAGTGACATTTAAACATGACTAATTTTAACTTAGAGGTGCAATCAGTGATTTTTCACAAACAATCACCCCAGTAGATTAAAGAGGCTGACTCTCTTTCCGGAAATCATTTTATTCTCTGGCATTTTCTGGGAAACAATCTGGTTTGAGAGCAAGTAGTATTTTGAATAAGACCCAGTAGTCTTGGCCTCTGGTATTTAACAGGAGTGTTATAAAAACAGGTGCTAATGTCATGCACATTATGTACTCACTCCCCAGCAGTTGTTAAGGTGATAGATAGTGTGGCTGAAAGCACCTTTTGGCAGATGGTTTCCTGAAATGTCTTTGTATTCCACAGCTGCTGTGTAAAAGTGGGTCAACAGCCATGTCCCATGGGCTGAGATGAGCAATCCAGTTTTGAAATTTCTCAGCTACAAAGCTTAGAGGCCAAAGGAGAAATGTGAGGGAGTGGGTGAAATCCTGGCCCTCTCTGAGTCCAGGGAATGCTGCTAATGGCTTTAGGAAAGACCAGGATTTAATTCAATGTGTTTTAGTAGTTAAAGTCAGGTAAGGGAATCCCAAAAAGACAGGACCTAAATGAACTGTTTTGTTGGTTACAGGGTAGTAGCATTTACACCAAGAGCAATTCAAAAAATCATTGTTGAAAAACTTTCTTCACAAGTTTATCTGTCTCTTTTGTAAACCAACAGACATGTTAAACCAAACCATGAGTCTATTAGAAATCATCCTGATTTTGCCCACAAGATGACAGGTGACTTCAAAATTTCTGCCCAATTCAATTTTAGCACTGGGATTTACGTTCAAGCAGAATAGCAGGCAAGGAAGAAGGCATGCCAAGAGGGGAAATACATGGCAGCTTATAAGTAAAATTGCTGGAACATTTATATGAAGCAAATAAGCAAATGAATTGCAAGGTTGGTGCCAGGCTTCCTCTTGTTCCAGATGAAGGGTGATACAAGGTCATTTCTCTGTCTCCAGGCTGTTATCCCTGGTGCAGCCAACCTAGCAAGGAAGGAGCACCGATCCCTGATTTCAGTCACTGACTTCTCAGATATTCAGCTGTTGTGAGATCAAGGTCCTGCTTTCTCTTGCTTCAACCATTAGTGCAAACTTGTCTTACCAGTTAGACCATTATAAACAGTGGGTTGAGCATGGGGCTTTTTTTTTTTTTTTTTTTTTTTTTTTTTTTTGAAATACAGCTCCCATTGGTGGAAATTGCTCAGCTGTGCAGCATTTCTGCCCCTATACTCTGGTCTTTAATCAATGCTTGTGTCTAAAAAAAGGAGTATGAAGAAAAATGTTGTGTTCATAATATCAATTCAATTTACCATATATAAGAAGAGTTTTAACGCTATTTCAGGGAACACCAATGCTAAACAAGCAGATAAATGAAAGGGCAGCAGACAGGTTCTTTCTAACACATAGCTCTCAAACATCTATTTCCCAGAATTGTCTCTTAGCAAGAAAATTCATTCAATGTCTGAGCAATGGCTGCATTTTTTGGAGTATCTGAGGAGGGAGAGGTGGGACAGAGGCACCTGAAATGCATTTGAGGTCAAAAGGCATTCATTTACAGGACTGACTGACTGCTGGAGTATTCAGGACACCAAAGCTGTTTCCACCAAGCTTTAAATAAGAGAACTCATTTGAACTTTTACAGAGTATATTTTTCCTGGGAGGTAAGCTGCAGTATTGCACTGCTCCATGAAAGAACAGAGATTCAGGCTTAGTGTTCACAGCCTTGACCTTGTGGCTTGCACATATGTATCGTGAGAGGTTCTTCCATTACATGATCACATAACAAATTCACACTCCTATTCTGGTTAAATAATTTGCAAGTGTTTGAACCTAAGTCTCTCACTATTCAGCCAAGCCCTGTGCCAGCCAACCACAAGTGTGCACCATATGAGCCACTAAGGCTATAGCTGCTCTGTTGGCTTTACCATCACTGGGGAGGATACGCTTCCCATTGCTGGGGAGCACATGTCCTGCTTATGCACTTAGACACCTTGTTTTTAAGATGTTTAGGCAGGTGTTGTTGTTATGGCCTGTGAAGCAGATGTGCATCTATGACTAACAGATCATAAAATTGAGAGGTTAATAAAGGGATAGGAGATGTCACACTTGCAATATCAATGGTGAGGTCGACTCGACAGGAGTCCAAGGTGCAACAATTGTTTAAAGGATATTATGTGATTTGTGAGGCTTATTAAAAACTAAGAACTATGTCTCAGTCTTTCTCTGTAATTCTTTCTCACCTTTTCTATTGTGTTCTCCCCACACTCACAATTTATTTAAAAATAATATTTTTATAAATATTGCAGTCAATTATAATTTCTCATTTCTATGCATAATTAAAGCATAAAGAAGCTTAGTTTGTATATTGTAAATAATCTAGTAGGATATCTGAGAGGCCGTTATAAAATTGTTAGTCTCTCTCCTTCCCTTTTCCTCTTTTTTATTTCAGAAATGAAAAGACCAAATGTTCAAATGTTGCATCACATACAGAATACTCATTCAGATAAAAGCAAGCAAGCAAGTGAACAAATAAACTATCAAAAAAACAAACAAACAAAAGAAAAAAACTCAAATTACTATTTAGTAAACCGAAATAGCTCAGAAAAGTAAAATACCATTTCATTACTCTAGCCCTAAAACTCAAAAATCCTTTCATGAGTTTATTTAAGGTCATTTTCAAAAGAGAAATAGCAGCCATAATAGTAGAAATAGGAATTAGTAACAATAATAAATTAGAAAGGAAGAAAAATGTAATGTAGGACCAATGGAAATAAAGTGCACACATATTAATGAAGTAGATTAAGGTTCAGATTTTTAAGTGGTGCAACTCCACCATGAAATGGTGGAGTTCTCTTTTATTGGCGAGGCCAGGAAGGGGATCAGTAAAACCACTGTATTGGACTTCCAGAGGGCTGACTTTGTGCTGCTGAGGACACTGGTTGGTAGAGTCCCTTGGGAGGCAGTTCTGAAGGGCAGAGGAGTCCCGGAAGGCTGGGTGCTCTTCAAGAGGGAAATCTTAATGGCACAGGAACGGTCTGTCCCCACATTCCCAAAGATGAGCTGGTGGGGAAGAAGACCAGCCTGGCTGAACAGAGAATTGTGGCTCGAGCTTAGGAGAAAAAAGAGGGTTTATAATCTTTGGAAAAGTGGGCAGGCCACTAGGGAGGACTATAAGGATATCGCGAGGCTGTGAAGGGTCAAAATTAGAGAAGCCAAAGCTCATCTGGAGCTCAATCTGGCTACTGCCGTTAAAGATAACAAAAAATGTTTTTACAAATACATCAACACAAAAAGGAGGACTAAGGAGAATCTCCATCCTTTACTGGATGCAGGGGGAAACTTAGTTACAAGAGATGAGGAAAAGGCGGAGGTGCTCAATGCCTTCTTTGCCTCAGTCTTTATCGGCAATACCGGTTGTTCTTTGGATACCCTGTACCCTGAACTGGTGGAAGGGGATGGGGAGAGAGATGTGGCCCTCGCTATCCATGAAGAAATGGTTGGTGACCTGGTACGGCACTTGGATATGCACAAGTCGATGGGGCTGGATGGGATCCACCCAAGGGTACTGAAAGAACTGGCAGAGGAGCTGGCCAAGCCGCTTACCATAACTTATCAACAGTCCTGGCTATCGGGGGAGGTCCCAGTTGACTGGCGGCTAGCAAATGTGACACCCATCTACAAGAAGGGCCGGAGGACTGACCTGGGAAACTACAGGCCTGTCAGTTTGACCTCAGTGCCACGGAAGCTCATGGAGCAGATTATCTTGAGAATCATCACGCAGCACTTGCAGGGCAAGCAGGCGATCAGGCCCAGTCAGCATGGGTTTATGAAGGGCAGGTCCTGCTTGACGAACCTGATTTCCTCCTATGACAAAGTGACGCACTGGGTGGATGAGGGAAAGGCTGTGGATGTGGTCTACCTTGATTTCAGCAAGGCTTTTGACACCGTTTCCCACAGCATTCTCCTCAAGAAACTGGCTGCTCTTGGCTTGGACTGGCGCACGCTTCGTTGGGTTAGAAACTGGCTGGACAGCCGGGTCCAAAGAGTTGTGGTGAATGGAGTCAAATCCAGTTGGAGGCCGGTCACTAGTGGCGTTCCCCAGGGCTCGGTGCTGGGGCCGGTCCTCTTCAATATCTTCATTGATGATCTGGATGAGGGCATTGAGTGCACCCTCAGTAAGTTTGCAGATGACACAAAGTTAGGTGCGTGTGTCGAACTGCTCGAGGGTAGGAAGGCTCTGCAGGAGGATCTGGATAGGCTGCACCTATGGGCTGAGGTCAACTGCATGAAATTCAACAAGGCCAAGTGCTGGGTCCTGCACCTGGGGCGCAATAACCCAAGGAGAGCTACAGGCTGGGAGATGAGTGGTTGGAGAGCTGCCTGGCAGAGAAGGACCTGGGAGTGATGGTTGATAGTCAGCTGAATATGAGCCAGCAGTGTGCTCAGGTGGCCAAGAAGGCCAACAGCATCCTGGCCTGTATAAGAAGCAGTGTGGCCAGCAGGGCTAGGGAAGTGATTGTCGCCCTGTACTCAGCTCTGGTGAGGCCGCACCTCGAATACTGTGTTCAGTTTTGGGGCCCTCGCTACAAGAAGGACATGGAGGTGCTTGAGCGGGTCCAGAGAAGGGCTACGAAGCTGGTGAGGGGTCTGGAGAACAAGTCCTATGAGGAGCGGCTGAGGGAGCTAGGGTTGTTCAGCCTGGAGAAGAGGAGGCTCAGGGGTGACCTTATCGCTCTTTTTAGGTACCTCAAGGGAGGCTGTAGTGAGGTGGGGGTTGGTCTGTTCTCCCACGTGCCTGGTGACAGGACAAGGGGGAATGGGCTTAAGTTGCGCCAGGGGAGTTTTAGGTTCGATGTTAGGAAGAACTTCTTTACCGAAAGGGTTGTTAGACATTGGAATGGGCTGCCCAGGGAAGTGGTGGAGTCACCATCCCTGGAGGTCTTTAAAAGACGTTTAGATGTAGAGCTTAGGGATATGGTTTAGTGGGGACTGTTAGTGTTAGGTTAGAGGTTGGACTCGATGATCTTGAGGTCTCTTCCAACCTAGAAATTCTGTGATTCTGTGATTCTGTAACTCTCCTGATTTCATGGATTTCATGAACATTATATTAGCCCTGCCTTTGCCTTTGAGTTACAACAAGATCTACACTAAATTTCATCTTAATCTCCCACTGCCTCTGTTCCCTGATTATTTCTAGATGTTGAAACATAGCTTTAAACGTTTGTAATGCTTTACAGTGCACTGAGAAGACTAGGAATGGAAAAGGCTACAAAAGTATTTTATAATTTTCATTAAGATGCAATACCCCATGTTGCACATCAAATACCTTATTAAATGGTTGAGTTTATTAATATTTTTTAAGTCTATTACATGATACAGTGCAGAGTTTTCATATAAAGGCAGAATATTTTTAAATATATTTAAGTTGCATGCTGAAGTACTCTCTGCCTTAACTGGGGAGGCAGTAAGAACTTAAATGACTGAGAGAGCAAAGGAGGTAGTTCTGATCTCCATTTAGCTTTTTAATTTAGAGCTCCCAAGTTGCAAGTTTAGAGTCACAGGATAGCAATAGACTCCTAAATGAATTCATTTAAAATCCAAATTTAAATGTCTAATTCTGAGACTCAAGCCAGGAACTGTCTTCTAGATGAGTCAGCAGATAGAGAAATAAATTATTCTCTGGAATAATTCTCTGGAAGTCAGTCTTTGAAGATCTTACAGATCTATTTATCTACATCTACTATTTCACCAAACTGAAGGAAATAATTCACTAACTTTCCAACTGACTCAGCAGTCCCAAGCAACTCATGAGTTAGCTGACTTTCATCCTTCATGAAGGAAAAAAAGAAAAAAAGATAGTAAAAATACAATGACTATTAGCTACAACATCTGATTTCAAAGCTTACCACAATATAAGCTCTCATCCTCCTGGATTCTATTTAATTTAAGAGAGCTGACATGTTTGGAGTATCAAGTGCACAAAATTTAGTATCTAATTACAGAAAGTGACTGAAAACCAAAACAAAGATGACACCAGTTGACAATCATTCCAGCTCCTTGGCTTTTATGCAACATTTTTCATTGTTCAAGTACTAAATATCATTCCAGAAAGCCTGATGCTTCCCCTTTGGACTATG
Source organism: Heteronetta atricapilla (assembly GCA_011075105.1). NCBI lineage: Eukaryota > Metazoa > Chordata > Aves > Anseriformes > Anatidae > Heteronetta > Heteronetta atricapilla. The sequence goes on along the minus strand of CM021731.1, from coordinate 8,537,717 downwards.
TAGTAAATGAGTCCTGTCCTCCAACACATGTGCTTTTGCAGTGTTTTGCAATTAAAGTGCATGAGTAATGGAGTGTAAAAGAGTATCTCAGACATAAATCAAACATGCGCCCTCTGGATCATGCAAGGTTTTGCCCAGACTTGAATGGTCAGGAACGCCTCTTGGCAAGCAGTCTGCATTTTCAAGATAAGACCAACTGTAAATGGCATTACTGGATGCCTTGGAGAGTATCATTTAACTCCATGGGGGAATACTGTAGTATGTAACACATCATCTGTAACTTATTCCCCTTCAAGAAAATGCATGACAATTTTGGAAGGCTTGTTCTAAATTACCATTAGAATGTAAAGATAAACTCTGAGTCACTGAAATACAGAGACATTCAAACCATGTTTTTCAGTTTTGACACTTTGGTATTAGGAAAGGACGTGGAAGATTATGGCCAAACCTGTTTGTTTTGCTTTCAGGGAAGTTGCGTTAGCCTCTCTGCTGATTGCTCCTGAAAATCTTACCTCCTTTAACGTGCATCTTAGTGATACTTTGTGCTGTAAGGGCAAAGTTCTCCCATTTGTGTTATTCCTTTTCATTGCAATGGGACTGCATACACCTTTTACACATTGATTAAAACCTCATTGCAGGGCTTGAGGGCAAATTTCTCTTCTTTTCATACTTTTGTCATTCGTAGTTATGTCACTGGGAGTTGTAACGTGGGATGAAGAAAATGGATTACCCCACACAGAGTATAAGTCTCAAATACAACTATTTTTTTACATATCACTTGAACAACAGTCCTTTAAAAAATAAAAAAATAAAAAAATAATTAAAAAAAAGCAATTACCTAATTACCTGAAAAGCTTTATGATTTAGCACAGTTTCTTTTATTTTCTTTCCTTCCTTCCCCCCTCCCCGCCCAGTGGAATTTGAGCTCACCTTGCAACAACTCAGATAAATGGAGAATATTTTTAGTTTCAAACCACACTGGATATCAACAACATTGTTAACATTGTTACATTATTAAAGTACTAAGAAAGAAAATGTAGGTCTTGTTCATGTTACCCATGACTGGAGCAATATCAATTTATACTTCTTTTTCCCATAGTTTCATGATCCTGGACTGTACCAATCAGTCACAGAAAAGTGAGGCAACATATGTATATATACATATATATATACATATATATTCATATATATACATATATTCATATATATATATATATTTTCCAAAGGAACGGCTTTCCAGCAAAAACATTGGATTGATGAGCTGGAAAACGTTCAGAGGAATGTGACATTTTTATAAACAATTTTTTGAGGAAACCATCAGGATGCTTGATCTTGGCAAATGTTCTTTAAAACACAACCTACATTAAATCATTTCAATAGGGTCAAAACTGAAATATTTCAAAATATCTTGTTCGACAAAAGGTCTCAAAGAGTTTTACATTTTGTAACACTTCAGAAGGAAAACATATATCAAAGTGTCAGAATATCCCATGGGCTGAAAAACTCTTTTAGAGTCTGCTCTTGGGACAAGTATTACAGTAAATTATAACAATGAAATTAGGTGCAAGGTCTGTGGATACATCCTTCTGGATAAACTAATGAAAGGCCTCTTCAAAAACTACGTAAGGATCTGGAAAACAGTTACTAATTGAATTGAAAGGAACTAGAGCAGAACCATCCTTCAACTCCCTAGAGAATCTTAGTCACAAAAAATAAAGGAGGGAAGACCTTCTAGCAGCATGCAGAATGTGATCTTAAATACAAGAGATTACTGAACATTGGCCCTAGAATCGTAAGGGTCAAATATAATCATAACAGAAAAGACTAGTAAAAAATTAGCTTAAAAGTGTTTTATTGTTTGTTTTGTTTTGTTTTGTTTTCTTATTTCCACTGTTTTATTTTATTTGGTTGGTTAGTTTGTTTTGGTTTGTTTTCACTGTTTGTCTGCCTCTACTTTTTTTTTTTTTTGTTACATTTTTGTTTTTCTAACTTTATTTATTTATTTATTTTAAAAGGCAAATCATATAGATAGTTTACTGAAAACTGCAGATTTGCTGTATCTGGTAGTCAGATGTAGCAGAATTTAGCAACATATATTTTCTGAGCATTGAAAACAAAAGTAGCAAATAATTTCAATGTGAATTAAATCCACAAACCTTAGGGATCCACAAACTGGTCACCAGATGGGGTGAGGAAGAAATATCCCCCATAGTATAATACTGCATGCACTAAGTGCATTTAACACTTTCTTTGTAAGAATTCAGAATTGAGGCAAGATACTGGATAAAATGGATTAGTGATCTCTTGTGGTAAAGCAGTTCCTCTGCTGTTATTATCCTTCCCTTAAACTGATGTCTCATTTCATGAAATGGATTGCAGCAGGTCCAACTCAGGTGTCTCAACCCAGCCAGCCGTGAAAAGGAATAAGGAGACAACCTTGCTTAATTCTTTATAAATTGGAAGCAGTTATTTTATTTGATAATATTCTAAACCAGTAGGAACTTTATTTGCAAAGCACCTAAAACCTCCAGCTAGTGTCAACAGAAGCAGCAGGTGTTCAAATCCTTCTCCAAATTTGTCCCTTTGTCTACAGTGTGTGTTAAATATGCTGTAAGGAAACAAACAAACAAAACAAAAACACAAATACAGGAAAATAGTTTAAAGAAAAGATAGAAATATTACGGTAATCACTCAAATAGTCAGGGAAGAGTTCCAAATGGGATTGACATTGAGATCTAAGAAATCAAACAGGAGACTTGCTCAAGGATCTAAAATTCTAATGATGATAGAAAGTATGGAGACGAGGTTGATGGCATGGCCAAAGCTGCCTATAGCAGTCTCAGTACATTCAGCAGTCTTTCCAATTGCGGTCTCTGTACATTCATTTTCTCCCTACTTAACTGCTGGCATTCATTACACAAGTTTTTGTTTGTTTGTTGTACTACATTTAATGTACTACATTTTCTAAATATTCACTTCCATGGGATCAGAGTGGGGAGATGCAATGAATCTGGGACTTTCTCCAGGAAGTGGCAAAATGTTCAACTTCTGAAAGCTTCAGCTGATCACCAAGGATGCACATCCAGATCTACATTAATAATTTGTGTTGCAAAGCTGGGGAAGGGTATCAGGAACTCTCAAGATGCAGTCAACAGCATATGAGGAAATCTTTCTTACTTTAGCTTCAAATGTTTATCCAGTCCTATAGAAGCAGTCTTAGATTTGAAAAGATGCCCAAGATCCCTCTATTTTCAAAGAAGTACTCTGTGGAATGAGGGATAATTTCATAAGTCATATGCAAAATTTCAGAGTTGACCATCAGACTTGATGCTTAATACTGTACTCAGTTTTAACCTGAGCTAAATCTGCTTTTTTATTATCCATAGCCCTCAAGCAATGGCACATCTCTGACCTTTTTCTTTGATTGAAAAGTCAGTGTGAAGAATGGTGTCAAAGGTAAATTATGCTGCATGAACTGAGTTAATTACCTCCCTTCTGTTTGATTGCTCCTAGTAACACCAACAGTAAAATACATTAGTATCTGCTGTAGAAGGTGAGACAGCAGTTTTGTTGTTGTTGTTGTTTTTCTAATTAATTCATCTTCTGTAGCTATCAATGGAGTATGGGTACTTTGTGAACTTTGTGACTATTTGATCAACTTGTCAAGTTTACAACTAAGATACTGAGGCTCTGTAGAAAACAGCACTTTGAGCACAGACCTGTAAATACAAGGGCTTTGTCCAATCTTTGAATTGACTTGGTACTGATGTGTCCATCTTCTCATGTTGGGGAGGACAACAATACAGGCAACAGCTTTACTGGTACTCTGAAGCTAAGCATCCTCAACAGCAGGGAGCATCAGTAGTTATATGTTGCTGTTCTGCACTGGTACAATAACAAATGCATTACCTGCTCCAGAAGGCTGGCACTTGAGCCATTTTGCAATTGCTGAGTACACAGCATGTCCAGTTTTTTCATGAACTAGGTTATTATTTTTTATTTAAATTTAAAATAATAATAATACAATACAAATCTAATTAGCTGAGGAGAAGAAAAGTAAGAAAGAGCAGAACTCTACGCATCAGCTTTCTACAGACTTGTTCATTAAAAAAAAAAAAAAAAAATGTGGGAAATATTTTCCAAATAAAACAGCTCTCCCAGTTTATCCATGGAGACCTTGCATTCCCATTCCCATTAAGCTTTGCTTTGAATCCCTAAACACAGCAGACAATAATGCTTTAGTAAGCACCTGCTTGGCTTGTTTGAAGAATCTTTCTGTGACAGCTTTAAATCCTGACCTTTGACTTATGTCTGATCCCAAATGATTATTTGCACTGACTCTCAGCTGGACATCAGGGAGCAATCAGTTAAGCCTCAGATCCTTCACCTTGTTATTTGCCATTCCTATGCAGAATTGTTTCTATACTTCAAACTTATAAAGACATATTTGATATTCTAACAATTATAGAAAAAGATGCCTCAATTTCATCTGTTATTAGCTTACCTCTAATGCAAAAAAAAAAAAAAAAAAACAAAAAAAAAAAAACAGAATAATGCTTTTTTGTTTGTTTATTTTCTTCCACATTTGCTCACAGAAACTCTGATGAATGACAAGCAGACAGCTCAGTTCATAGAAACCAAACAGGCAGTCAGAGACAAGGCTGAACCCTGTAGGAGTTCAGGTTATCTCTGTAGAACAAACTCTGTAAATGGTGATTCTGCTATTGCTGATCACATCTAGATTCAGACAGAAAAAGGTTGAAAAAAGTATTTCTTTTTCATTAAAGCAAGTTGCAGATTTGTCCTGTCTTGGATAATGACAGAAAGAAATTTCATTAAGTATTAAAACATTTTTTTAAAATAAGCATGAATATTTATGATTTCAAAGGAAAGCTTATTTTTCAAATCAACACGTTTTATTTCAGAGATACATGTTCTTAAACAAAAGTGAGCTGAATTTCCATGTCAAGTATACCTTAGAAACGTAGCATTCTTTTGGATTTAATTATTTATATTTTTAAGACAACACATTTTTTTTCAATCTTTAGTTTAACAAAAATGCTGACAAACTTGCATCTAAAACAAAGTTCAAGAAAAACCCCACTCCACACTCAAAAATTCTGAGCATCCTACAAGGGAAAAATCCTGGAAACACTAAATTTTATTTATTTAGTTAGTTATTTTTAATGTTAGAGTTATTGTTACTAGCAACATAAGTAACATTACAAAGGAGCAATTTTGGTTGCTAATTACCATGCAGCTCAGTTAGGACATGTCGTTCCTATATGTGTTAGTTCCTATATGTGTTAGTTCTGTGTTAATCTACTTCTGATTAAAGAGGAGACACAGGTCAAGGGCTCTGCCCTCCCCTCCCACCCTCCACCCCATAGTGGAGCAAAGACAGCTGCCATAGTCAATGCAGCCAGAGCTAGCAAGCCTGTGCCTTCCTAATGGACCAGCTGGGACAACATGAATTTCTACTAACTTTGATGGCACTCCACTTTGACGTGCTCCAGTGATGGTTATAAGCATACAGGTGAGATTTCCATAAAAAGATGATGTTAGGAATGAGTTCACACTTGTGTGCAATGAAAGGTAATAACAGATTGTCGGAGATATGACTTTTTAATTTAAATCATTCAGTAAAATCATGTTACATCTCATTTGTATTTAGCCAGGGAGTTAAGGTTGTTTGTAGCAGTACTGACTTCCCAAATGCAGGTCACATCATTAGCAGGACTCAGTGCAGGAGCTCCATTTTACAGTAGCACTTTGGCCTCTTCACAAAATGGATGAGTCCTTTTGTTTTCTTATTTGTGGTTTCTTCACCATTCCAGTTGTTTCCAGAATATGCCTTGCTCTATCCATTCTTTCAAGTGGGCAGCTGTGTTTTACTCCAAATTTATATAGTTACTGCACTTAATCCTGCAGCCCCCAAAAGTAAATTGTTCCAATGCCCACAGTAACAGAAGTAAGTAGAATGTATTGTTTTCAATATTACATTCAACCTGTCCTCTGCAGGGCTATCCCAGCACCAGACTGCCAGCATCAGAAGCCAGAAATCTCCGTAGTTTCACTTGTCTGATTAGAGACCAAATCCCCTTCTTTTACAAGCAGATGCTGATGCTGATTTCTTTCTCTTTTTTCCATCTTTTGTCAACTTACATTCTTCTACTAACAGATGCCATTGACTGTCCTGACTGTCCATCCTGGACTGTGGATTGTGTGTTGTACTTTAAAAATTTGGTTTAGCCTGCCTTTTTTTTTTTTTTTTTTTTTTTTTTCCTGTATTCTCTGACATCTAATCTGTGAACTATGTTTCTAATGTACCAATCCAGCACTTTGCACATTCTACTTGCACAGTAGCTTCTGGCCAAGTCTGTTCCCACTGAGGTCAACTGGCAGCTTGCCACCATCTTCAGTGGGAAGAGTATCAAACTGTTATTTTAAGTGCAAGTTCAGTCCCAAATCTGCAATTTGAAGGATGACATTATGTCTTAGCCTTGCTCAATTTGATCTGTTGATATTTTAGCCAGTTAAGAATCTTAGATCATGCTCTTGGCATGTTGCTGTGAAGCTGAACACTCTTTTGTTACCATCATGATTATATTCTCCATGGGTTCTTACAGCGCTCTCATCACTGTTGTATATGAGGCTCTTCCAATTATTCATTAGGTGACTAACATTTGTCACATGTAATTCATTCCTGGTGTCCCAAGAGGAGACCAGTAGAGAGTTTTGCCATGTCTTTCTCTTCACCACATCAAACACAAGCTATCACCTACCCTACCTACCAACTGAAAATTAGAGCTGGTAAGAACAATTTGTCTGAAAAGTCCAACTCCAACCATAATGAATTTCTGAGGTCAAGACGTTGCACTGTTCCCTGTGTAAAGGTACGTTTTTGCTCCAGGATGTATCCAGATACACATGTGTGGGCTACCTAACTCCACAGGAGAGCATCTAGTTTCCAGATGTAGAACCTCCCTTCTGGCTGTTGACATGGCACAGCAAAGTAAAAGAATGATTTGCTCATACTGTGTATGAGTCTGAATATTACCTAAAGACCAGGAAATGAATAAAAGAAATTAACAATATCATGGCTTAGAACAGTGAGTGATATAAAAATTAGAGTAAAATTTAAATTAAGGAAAAACTGTGGCAAACTATACCAGCACATTCTTATCTGCTAAGAAAATATGTCATTATAAAAATGCCTTGAAGTTGCTGAGTACCCCATAATACAATTGACTACAGTGGAGTAGGGATTATTCAGGTGTAGGGCTACATGGGGGGTTGGAATTGCCTTGTATCATTCACGATTTCTTTTTTATTCTTCATCAGAAGGCAACAAAAAAAAGTTAATAAAAACGTGTAAAATTTAAAATTGTATTAAAATATCACTTTGTAAATGAAATATTCAGGATCTTGTCTCAAAGGATGAATTCAAACATTAGTCTGAAAGTGAGATTGTGCATGCAGGATGTTAACAGGGGTGTGAAATAGTCACATCTCCAGATTCTCTTTCCTTCTTTACAGATGCACAAGATCAGTCTGTTGCAGACACACTAAACTTAGATCTCATCCCTGCTTAATGTCATTATGTGGTAATGCATAAGGCTGCTATGCACAAGAAAAGGAGGATTAAACAGCCTCTTTCTTTCTTCCATCTAAAATCACATTTTGTGAAACTAAAACTGAGGTAGTCCCTGCAGGGCATTTCTGTCTTAATGAAAAACATATTTTAACAACAACCAAAAAGCTTATCAAAAGTGTTAGAACCTACTCTTTTGGGGAACAATTAGCACGAGGACCTAAGAGTTGTGTGTTTATTAACGCCAAGTAACAAGTCTTGACAAAAAATGAATATGAGAAAGAAAAAAATCGATTATTTCCAAATGGTTCGACGTTTAGCACATCGATCATGGATGTAGCAAGGAAAACACTTTTGGATGATTTAGCCTGTGTAAGGGAATAGCAGACGGTGCACGATGCCACTTGTCCTGTGGGCTCTCGGAGGTGCTATATTCATCTAAAAGCAGATCTTACAGAGTGCTAACGTAAAATATTCTGATTCCAGACAGTCACCAGATTGATTTTCCAGTAATAACATTGTTAAAAAATCCTGCGAAACAAACTAAAAATCACTTGAAGTTGGAGTGGTGGCTTTTGGAACCTTTATTTTTAAAGTACAAGCTGAAATTCACACTTATTCACTTAGCACCGTGGCTTTAAAAAAAACATCTGATTTTGAGCATACCACAAGAAAATCTTGACAACAACACTGACAAGAAAGTAAAATAGCTATACTGGGAGTAAAATAGCCTATTTTGCTTAGTATAAAACATAATGGATCCTCTGAAGAAAACCATTATTTTCATTAGAAGTCTTTATTTAAAAATCTAGACAAGTTTAGGAGTGATATTTGTATAAAACTTTCATATGTTTCTTTTCATTAAAACAGTTGTAACCTTTCTCTGTCCCCATTGTTTATGCTTTTAATGGGTCCCCTGTATAAAGCACTCAGATATTATAAATAATCACCTCTGCAATTAGCCTTCCAACTTTCAAAAAAAGTTATTAGATGAATCAGGAATGCAATATGACCAGTTAGATTATTATGGGATAGGCAAATAAATTCTGAGACAGTATGAGAATGAAAACCTCTCCTCTGTCAGAAATGTGCTTTATTTTTACTTCTCCGTAAAGTAAATTGTTTTAATGATTTATACCACAATAGTCATATGTCTGCAGAAAAGTATTGCCTTTGAGGCTTATCTAAATAGTTACTCAACTTAATATAAGTTCACAGTGGAAGATGGAATCTACATTAATAACACTATATACAGGAAAAACAAAACAAAACAAAACAAAAAAAAAAAAACAGTGAATGAGATTTATTATCCTCAAATAAGAAGCTTTCCTTTGTTATATATATATATATATATATATATATATAAATAAAAATCCTGGAAAGCTTTAAGGATAGTAGGAGTTGGTAAAATTGTTCTGTATCAGGTAAAGACAGGTTTAATTACTAAATTATTCAGTGGAACATATTTAGAAAGGCTGCATAATAAAGCCTGGTCTTTTTCTATTTATAATATATAGTGATAGTTATAGCCATGCCAGACCTCCAGCTATATAAGCTGAGAAAATTGTATTGCTGACAGTCACATCTTTTACCAAGTAAGATGAGAAATTCTCTGCTACAAATCCACATTCAAGGGTTATATACCTAAATCTTTCTGTACCATATGTTTAGGCTGAGATCTTGATCTAACACAGTGACAGTTGGATACGATCTTTATTGGTCTTACCTTTGCAGAGGTTAAATGCACAAATGAAACCAGTCTGTGTGGATTTTACCAGATTTTTAAAATGATATGAACAGGGTGGCAAAATGCACACACAGAAAATATAAGCATCTTTCCTTTGGTGACCTGAGTTTGATCTGATTCAGCACAGAAGCACAGAATATGTTAAAGGTCTGGGTTATATTTTTGAAAGAAGACTCCATAGAAAATATGCACACAAATTACTATAACAAGGGACAGTTGGCAAAAATGATAAGAATGGTAAGAATAAAGAGTGAGCATATTTTAGTTTGAAATAGTCTTTCACTATCACATACCATCTGTTTCCACAGGACATTGAAATGATGCTTAGCAGTGTTTTCCTAGCTGGAAGTAAGAACAAGTGAAGTATTTATGTCAATCCCTCATGATCGTGCTAGCAATTGCTTAATGCCATGGTTCTGAGAATCTTTTTTTTGAAGTTGGACTTCCTGGTAACACTGAACTCACAGTTTATGACAATGTCTCAGTGTAAATCACCAAATAATTCCACTGGATTCTTACTCCTGCATGCCAAGGCAAATGAAAATATTCCATAGTCAATACTAAACTGTTGCTTTTAGATAAATAAACAAACATGAAAAAGATGTATTTCAGAACAAGTTTCATTTTGATTGGCAAAAAATGGTTGTTGCTTGTTTTTTGTTTTGTTTTGTCTTTTTCTTTCCCAGGTCCGAGTAGCACGATAGCTGTTTGATATTTAGACTAGCTGACATTTAGAAACACTGAAATAATGAGATGCACCATATTTAAACTTTTATAGGAGAAGTTGCAAAATTAAATGTGAGTGACTTAGCAAAACATTTAAAACACTAGGCCAAAAAAAAAAATCTAGGAAATTTCATCATGAATTCCAGCAATATCATGAAAGTAAAATAAATCTAACATATACTAGAACTTGTAATTTTAGTAGTTTCATATAAAATGCTAACAGCATAGCTAATTTGTCACTAGATTAAGTGACATTCACTTAGCATGATGCTTTCTGTATGCATAGTTCCATTAAAAACTTTCAAAAGAAAATTCGGTGGTCTACTAAGCTTTGTGAAATAATGTAGTTAAGTCTATGTTTGAGTTTTGCTAGTGTAGAACAGAATGATCACTTTGCCAAATCCAGGAGGTAGGGACTCTATCTCTTAATAACTTCAAACATTAGATTTGGAAGGAATTATGAATAATAAAAAGACGCTAAGTAGATTATTTTGATAAGGGGTTTCAGAGATCATAGAATCTCAGAATTGTGATCTTGGACAGGACCTCTGGGGTTCCCAGCATCCTGCCCAAGCAAGGCCACCCAGGTTGCCCAGGACCATGTCTTTTGAAGATCTTCAGGGAGCAAGACTCCACAAGCTCTCTGGGAAACCTGGTTCCATGCAAGACTCCACAAGTTCTCTGGGAAACCTGTTTCCATGCTCCATCATCCACATAGTAAAGAAGTGTTTCCTGATGCTCAGAGAGAACATCCTGTGTTTGAGTTTGAGCCCATCGTCTCTTGTTGTGTCACCACAGAAAAGAGGCTGGCTCCATTTTCTTAATTGCACCCTCCCTTCAGGTGTTTATATAAATTGATGAGATCTCTCTTGACCCTTCCCTTTACCCAGCTGAACTGTTCCATCTCTCTCTGCCTTTCCTCATAGGACAGATGCTTCAGTTCCTTCATCATGTTTGTTTTGTACAGTAATTGGAGAAACAAGGGTAGCAGCACTTGGTCTTTCTCAGAAGAATTCTGTGCCACTTATGAATGAATAACATTCACTGTTATCTCATGGGTGGGTTTATCAGAAGGTTTTCAATTGAATAAACTTTGTATGGCTTTGGCTAGGAAGAGTGGATAAAATAGTTATCAGCTGAATTCAAGCTGGAGACCCAAAAGACTAAGCAGAATTCAAAAGCCTAATCAGAACTCCATAACACCTTTTTAAATTTTGGGAGTTTAGGTCATTTGTATGGTTGGACAAGGGATTGGAAAGAGGGAGAGAAAGTTAGTGGTTGTGGAATAACACCCATTTCTGGAATTAATGTTCAGATAACCCAAGAATCACATCATGATTAAGAAACTTTCCCACACTTAGTCAGGGTCCTCAGTGTTATATCAACTGCAATGGACTTGATGTTTTAGAGTGTTTTGTTGTTGTTGTTGTTGTTGTTGCTGTGGTGGTTCATATTTAGATGTTATATATGGAGCTCTTGGAATTTGAAAATATATTAAACTTCCTACAGAGAAATAGCTTATGCTTGTTAGTAACATTCAAATTCATTTAGTCTATGACCAACCTCCATGTGGGTAATAAGTCATGAATTTGGTCTGTAGAGTTACACATTTCATAGCTATGGTTCATTGAACTCTATGGTACGCTCATTTTAAGGCTTAGCAAAACTGTGTTTACAACACAGAGTAAGCTAAAGCACATTGGTCAGATTAAAATGCAACAACAGAACACTGAAATGGGCCTCAAATTTAAATAGGCTACTGGGAAAATTAATAAAGGAGGATATATATATATATATATTAGCATATTTTTGAAATGAATGGTGAATCAGACTGAACTTACTGAAACTGGAATTCAATCACTATGCTGGAAGTATATTAGTCTGGCCTAAATTAACTATGAATTATTTGAGGGAATGACCAATGGCTAGGATTGCACTCCATCACATTTCTGGTACTTTCAGATATATCATTTACAGTAAGCAAGTGGGAATAATGGCTGTTATCCTACCATCAGTAAGCAGATGGATCCCATATTTCAATAGGAAGTAAAACTACAAGTGACACAGCTAGATAACAATGACTTTTGCCAATAGCCTTTTATAAAATATCTTTTGTAATAAAATGAGATCCTTGTGTATGGGCTATAAAGCATTTTGGAAAATGCTTTGAAAGTTTTTTATTTTTTCCTTTTGAAGATTATAGTGCTGCAACAATGGCTACAAAGACATAGGGACAAATATGCAACATCTGTGTATCTTTTTTTTTTTTTTTTTTTTTTGATAGACACTCATCACATTCACAGATGCATTTTTCCCCAAATAATAAAAAACAGAAAATACATTATCATTTCCACTAGTTCTTGATCGAGGGTAAGGGCAAATTTCTATTTTCATTTCAGCAGAATAATTTTTATTCATTCTTCTACCTCAGAAACAGTGATGCTAATGACACAGTCCTAGTCACTCAGCTAATTTAGTTTTACCTCACAAATGCTTATCCTGGTATATATTAAGATATGTAATTAAAAATTGTGCATACATCTCTTACTGTCCCCAGAAAGTTATGATCAAGATTCCATATTTTGTATATCCTTCTCTTACCAGTATCACCTATCATATCACTGCCAAAGGTGGTGTGGTAGCTAAAAGTTTTGGATGCTTCTTCAAGACTGAGATTTGCTAAACTATTTTTAACTGTCTTAATACAAGTATAACTTCTAATGTGTTTCAAACACAGTTCCTGCTATTGTAATTGTCTATCTATATATACACTGCAGCCAAAGCTCAGATTTTTTTAATTAAATGTAAGACTGTACTATGCAAACAAAAAAGATTTGTCTTTGAAAAAACTCCAATGTATAACAAAACACAATACAGCATAAGACATATAGCAGTCTTCCACATAGACTTTCCAAGTCTTTGAGTTTCTTTTGAATCATTTAGCCAACTGGTTGCACATTACATAAACCAAGCTTCCCATATTATGTCTGAAATTTTGGCAAATTCTGCGTATTATGTTTTCCTCTTTCAAATAACTTCTATCCATAAATGTGATCCTAAGTTCTGTTATGAATAAAAAGGTCTCCTTGCAGTCTAAATAAAAGCAGAACATATAGCGCAAACAACAAAAGCTAGAAAATAAAACCCAGAAGATTTAGTGTCATTGAATATGTTTGTGTGTGGAGAAAAAGGACAAGAGCACTCATGAAAAAAAAGTCTTTTAATAGGAACAGAATGGAGTTGCATCAGTGCATAAAATAGCATGTACTTCCTACCACTTATTTTCCAGAGCATTTTCATTTAGCATAGAGGACTTTCATATGCTGCTTTAGTGACATCGAAAAGGACCAAACAGGGAAGCTGAAGTACGCAACAAGTGAATTGTGAATTCCTCAGATAAAGGCACCTCTACAAAATTAAGTTTATATTGCATTAAGTAAACTAAAACATTGTTATGTTCTTCACCATCTTTTAAATCCTCTGGTCAGGAATGCAATTTGAAGCAGGCTCCACGTGAGAATATTCCATCCCCTCAGGAATAAGAAAGAAAGAAAGAAGTAAAAGGAAAGGAAATAAAAATACTTACCAGCTGGAAGAGAAAGAAACAAAGAAAACAATATGCAGTTTCAAAAGGGTTGATTGCAACAACTACCTATTCATGTTCTTCTAAGATTTTATTTTCATAAAAGAAATGTATTTGAATTGAGAGGTACAATATTCCTGTTTTGTGCAATATGCTTTACTCATCCATTCTATCCAAAAATGAGAATATGATTATCATTTTCTGACTGGCAGAATATTCTCTATTGCCATTGCCTTCTGTAAGGTACAAGAGGTACATCAATAGAGACTTGGACTCTCTTCTGAAACCATCTTAAAGCAGATTAAACAGATTCCCATGTTTTCAGCTTAGTCCATGACTTGACTGAGATGGAAAAATGTGAACATGCTGAAAATTGAAAAATGCTATAACTTCCACCCAGTTCAAAACCTTGGCTTTTTATCTAATTGAAGCAAACCTCCTCCTCTCTATCTAGTGGCATACTGCAGATGACACCATGATGTTCACTGAATCTCAAGCACGCTGATATTTGTTTTTGCAATAAAAGACAGATATACACAGAAAAAGGTTAGCTCAATATCTACATTGCTAGCCAATGTCTTAAGGTTTAGAGTTCACTCACTTTTCTGTACCACAGATGTTAAATTTGTGATTTAGGGCTCAATCCTCAGTATGACTCACTGCCAGTCTGCGACACAGTTCCTGAGTTTTAGCTTTAGCTACTTAATCTCCAGAAGGATATTTATTGTTCTGGATTTTTATGGCTGGGCTAACTACAGAAAACTGAAATGGTGTTGTAAAAGTAGAGAGGAAAGAACAAACAAAGGAACAAAAAAGGAGGACAACAACAACAAGGAAACAGCTGAGGTCTAGCTAGAATAATGACTGGCAATCCTGCTTTGTTGCCTACAAAAGTAGCTGCTAAATTTTCTTGTGGCATGCTGTGTTGAGGTTACTTTCAGTGTATGACTGACTCATGCATATCCACAAATCCTTGTGTATGCTGTAGTTGCACAGCCTCTTAGGGTCACTTATGCAAATGTTTCAAGCCCAACAGTATTTGCCATGGATTCCCTGAGCAAGCATCTTGTCTCCAATACATTGTATTCATTCTCATTACAAAAACAAATACATGGAGATTCAGTGGTCTTACAACAAGTTTCCAAGTGTTTTGTTTGTTTGTTTTGTTTTTATTTTTTTGTTTTGATTTTTCTGTTTTGCACCTCTAAGGGACAAGCTTACAGCAAGCCATTAGGAAAAGCTGGGGCTGGAATGCTGGGTATGATAGAAGTTGGAAATGAGTCTGCAATTTCATATTACAAGGTGAGATAACTGTTTACCATCTAGCTGGAAGTAGTGGTGCCTTTCTAAATATATTAACTAGCAGTAGATACATTTATCTGTTTGGCATCAGCTAAAGCATCTCTTGCACAGTGCAGCCCATGCACACCCTAGGTGTACCCCAAATATACCATCCATACCTTCCTTACTTTAAAAGCATTTTGAAAAATACAAATTAAGACACACTCTGAACATCATCTTGTGTCAGACTAAGAGAGAATTTTTAGTCTTTGCCCCATTAAAAGAGAATTAACCTGTAATTTGTCTGGAAACCTGCTCTTCAAAAAGCCTTCATCCACTGATGCACTTTGGGGAATGGAACAAAATGGATATTACCCAAAGCAGATATTACTTTGATTCCATAACAAAATTCTATGTTTCCTTAAATAATAAACCTTCATGACAATGGATCTCATGTGAGTATTTTTAAAAGCCTCCTATGTGCCCAAGCTGTCAACTTCCAAAGCTAAAACAACAGTTCCAGTGCTTCAAATGTCAACATCTGTGCTCAACTTGAAATCACTGAGAATAACTTCCATGACTTCCAGTCATGGAAAGAAATGGAGAGAAACAATTCTAGTATGTGTTAGCAGATACAGTCCAAACACTGCATGCTTGTGGTTGTTTTCTTTATAAGGAAAAAATAAAAAAGCAACTAAGTTTTCCTGGGAGAAAGTTATGGACCACACCTACCTGTAAGAAATAAGCAGGAAAGGAGCAGGAAAGGAGTAGTTTACTCTTTTGCTGTTGACTTTCTTCCCTGCATGTGGAAATGAATGTAATCCTGGAAGACGTAATTGTAAAGTACTGTAGTAGCAGTACTGGTAGATGTAAGAAATGATAGCCATTAACATTTTTATTGCAAGGCAAAGAATCAAACTGGCTAAAGAGTCAAAGTTTGTCATTTCCTGTCTTAACAAGATTTAAATTTCATCTAGCAATTCTTAAAAATGCTTGCTAGCTTTTTCCATTACATATTCAATTACAAATTTTGTCTAGTCGTAGGCAAAAGCAGGGAGGGAGATAACATTTATTAGCATTTCATAAATTGCCCCATGTATTCTGGTGTACGGTTTTGTCTAGTGTTTGATGAGCATCCTTGCAGAAATGTGATTGTGAACTGCAAACTGTGTAATTCTGCCCCAGTGCAGATACTACTGTATGCAGTAACTGCATGGACACATTAGTGCAAAGTATATGAACGCCTAATCATCCCCTACACCATATTTTACCTTGCAGAAATACAAATGATTATGAACAGACTGTTAGCTCCCAGTTGCTTATTTTCACGGTACATATGGATTCTGTGTGTGAACACATCCCAGAACACTTCCCGTGATTTGAATCACAAAGGGCCGGATTTTACCTTATACCTCTTACTTTAAGCACAGACTTCCTCAGCTAACAGCACTTCTGGTTTCCAAGGGTCTGGAAAGAGGCATCACACGTGGCAGAGAGTGGAGCAGAGATTGCTCAGGAAGCCAATCAGTTCTGGAAATGTTTGTGAGCAACTGCAGCAAGAATGATTTTGCTCATTCCTGAGACTCATCACTAATTGGAAGTTTGACCCTGCTTAAATCCTTAAAGATAAAATGACAGATTTCAGCTTAATTAACTTTTGTTTCTGTGACTGCACACAAAGCAGTGCTGCATGTAATCTCTTACTGAGCAAGTGGCTGCAGAAAGGAGCTAAAAGGTTTCTTCCTTTCTTACAATGCCTCTGCTAATGAACCTGGTTAATCAGGCAGCCTATGCAGAGCACCTCTTCTCCTGCAGGAGCTGGAAGTGCTTTACCAGCTGGAGGCAGGACCAGAGCTTGGACACGCTGGCAGAATTCCCACTTAATTCAATGGGAACAAGATTGATCCTACATGAGACATTATCAAATGCAGCCACCTGTGGGAGGGAGCGGGGGAACCTGGCAGCTGTTTAGCAGTGCACGGGAACACAGAAATGAGAGTTCAGACTCGGAAATGAAGAATACCATATCCAATTGCAACTGCAGGTGGAATGGAGGTAAGCAGAAGGCAATTGCTGCAGTTGGGATTTGGAGTCAGCTTTCAGGCCTGCAGTACCCTGAGACCTTTTCAGCAAAGGGTCAGAAGCATCGAGGTCTAATGGACACAGCATGGGATTGGAAAGAAGACATCCTTGAGTGCACCAGTGCGGATGTCCTTGGAAATGACATGCTGACCGTCTGCTAACAAAATATCCTCCTTGGCCTTTAATAAATCCTGTGAAACACAGGGGGCTGTGCTGAAGGCTGGAAAAAGAGATGACTGGTGAGCCTATTTATTTCCTTTTTTTTTTTTTTTTTTTTTTTTTTTTTTTTTTTTTTTT
>CM021731.1:8472695-8517671 GCA_011075105.1 Heteronetta atricapilla | reverse complement strand
GAAAAGAAAAGAAAAGAAAAGAAAAGAAAAGAAAAGAAAAGAAAAGAAAAGAAAAGAAAAGAAAAGAAAAGAAAAGAAAAGAAAGAACATACCTAATATACCAAAATTAAGATATGTCTAGGCTCATTATAAATATCACACAGCCATGTATGGCTTGACAGATGACTTCCTTGATTTGTACTGTTTGAAACTATTAACCAGCAGTCCATATCAATCAAACAGATCACCTAGAAAAGTTCTGTTTCTTATATTACATGGAAAACCTTATACTGTAAAGCACTAAAGACTTGTAAAGCACTAAGCACTAAAGACTTTAATTTTAATTTGGAGTGTTATACACAGTAACCACATAAGCAAAAGGGAAAAAAAAAAAAAGAGCTCTAAGCAAGTCCCCAAAATTTCCTTTGTAAATGAAAGCCCATCTGGTCTATAATTTACCTCTCAGTATTTGGTTTACATCTGCAACTCTATACAAAAGCTAACGCTTAGGAAAGTAATTGTCTGAAGGCAGATTGTGATACTGTGACTTGTAGGGATATTTATATGCTGAGGAAATGCAGATCCTGCAATATTTCTCCATATGAAAGAAGGGTTACCTGACACAGCAGAGTCTCAGACGTAGCAGAAAATGGGCTTAACTGGTGGAAGTTAAAAACAAGCAAATAAAAATCCATCCTTGCTACAGTTGTCAGAACAGATGTTTCAGCCACACATTGGCAAGTGATGATCTCAAGATTATAATTTGTTATGTATCCTTACTTTACCAAGAAAAGAAAAACAAATACTGAAGTTGCTAATACATTTAAGGGCACTCACTATTTTGATATACAGAAATAAAATCTTACAAATCTGTCTTATGGAATTTATAATTGAACTCTTGTGCCTTTTTTTTTTTTTGTTGTTGTTGTTATAATGAACTTATTTCACAGATCCTGAAAACTGGATTACAACTGCAAAGAATGTCACACTTCAGCTAGCTACAGAAGCTTAGTTCGGGGTAATATTAGCAGCACTATGGTAAAATACTACAGTGGAGACCATTTAAAGTTTATAAAATGTAACTGAATATATTAGAGAGACACATGGGCTTAATTTTCCATTCACACAGATGTCATTCCTTAGACCTCCACATCTCAACTACAAGAGTATGCAAGAAGAACCAGGCCAATATGCTGTACAGGACAACCCATAAATTTGGCTGTTTGACTACTAGACTGTAAATAGAAAATAATCTACTTAGGCTGTGATTTGATTCCAACAAGATTTTAATCTTTGCTGTCAGTGGAAGCCTATCTGAACCTTAGCTCTCGAAATCATATTTGTCTTTTGTAATTACCCTCTATTACAAAATGAACATAACACATTCAAATATGTCAAGCTATACACATATGCTCATGTGACAACACATTAGCAAAATCAATTTCCATTAGTTTCTATTAAATATTGAGATATTATAAGACACATGGGCTAATTATATGCATAATGAGCAAAAACAACTAACAATCGTTACCTGAATTTTTAAATGTGGATCAATACATATAACGGATATATTAAAGAGTATAGCATTTTAACTGTAGGGATCTTCTGGTCAGAATAGCACATGAACTAAATGAAAGTTGCAGCAGTTAACCTAATTATTGCATTATGAGTGACATAAGAACCAGGTCCAAAATCTACTTATGAATTGGAAAGTATTCACCTTGGAAAGTATTCACAAACTGCTTGGAGAGGAAAGTATTTGCTAATGGCATGAATACACATTCACACCTGTTGTTGGAACAGTTTCCAGTAACGGAACTACTTTATCACAGTAAGTGTTAATACTTTATTCCTTTTTCTGCTAATCCCATTTTCTGTTTTATTTTAGCCAACTGCAAGATTGCTAGAGTTTAGGACCCTGTAGGACTTTAAACATTATGTCATTTTTCATCATTTTTATAACTACAGTTCACATTGTGCTGGTTATTCCAGGAATCTGTTTAAAGCCACTGCAGTTCAGTCAAGTCAAGCACTGGACATTTTCTGAAGCAGGGTCAGTGGGAAGGTTTTGTTGAAGGAAAAGATAATGTATTAATAACTGGACTCCTTGATGAATGCACCCGTAAATAAATATCTATGCTGTACCATATGCACTAAGGGAGCTGCTTAAAACCTGCAGTTATTAAGGTGGAGGCAACTAAATTTTTTTTTTTTTTTTTTTTTTTTTTTTTTTTTCCACTGTGGACCAAAACTTTCACTTCTTTTTACTAGGCTCTTGCAGGAGGCAAGTGTCAGTTTCATTTTAACTATAAGCCTGTTGTGGCTCATAGTACTGCTCATAGCAACCCAACCAATATTCAAATCATCAGTTTGAAATTTAGTCAGGTTTAGGTTTTAGCCATTAAATTATACACATTTTTTTTTTTTTTTCTGAAAAGAAAATGATACTTTCCAATCTTCTACTGGTCTAGTTTCTAGTCTAGCTCATCCTCTAAACTCCTCTCTGGGACTACAGGCAGCTGACAGACTCATGATTCCTCCTGCTCCTACTCCTGGGTTTGCATTATGGAGTCCTGCCTAGCAAAACCCTGTTTTTCTGAAGTTCCCAACATCCTCTGGCCTCCTTGGACATGTCCGATCTTCTGTGCATGAGAAGCTGTGCTAGCCCTGACATCTTTAGTATACATACCTCATCCAATGTATCGAAACAGAGACATTTATCAGTGCAGTATTATTAAATATGCCCCCTGGGGTGGTATGAACCCAGTACAAACCACTGGTTTGGAGGATTTTGAATTTATTTCCCCATGATGGAAGTGGCATTATATCTCACTTGGGGTTTTATGCTACCCAGACTGATGAGGTAATTTCTTTAAGAAGAATCTCATTGCAACAACATTGGAAATAAAATAAATGAAAGTTGTTTTTTAGAGTAATAACATTTTAATTCAACCATTTAAATCTAATGCTCCCAGCACTGAGACCCTTAGTCATTCAAAACTTCTACTAAAGTCAGTGGGGGGGGGGGGAGGGGGGCATTTGTAGAATACATACCCTCAGCTATATCTAAACATAAATCAAGTAATTTAGTTTTCATGAAGGAGGGGAAAAAAAAAAAAAAAAAAAAAACTAAAGAACTGACTTGCTTCTAGGCAAACATGAGATGACAGTTTTCTAAAATTAAAATACTGTGTCACAACTGGTGAGAAGAGTGGCCCTTTGTCAGTGCATGTAAATATAGACCACAGCCTTGATGTGATTCCACTCATTTACTTAATAAAAAATAAGAGAAATGGGATTTTATGGACTGATAAAAATCTAATAAGGAATAACTGAGCAGGTTTTGTATGATGACAGTATAACCTTCCAGCCAAGAATATTGAGTACCCCAGTCATAGGGTGTGTTACATTTAGTAGTTTAATACCTTTTTAATATAATACCCCTTAAATATAATTAAAAAGGAGGTTTAAAATCTCCTTTAAGTAGTCTTAATTGGCCTTAAAATCAAGGTACTCAAAATGATGAGTCTCCTGTGAAATGCCTGGCCTAAGTTATTTTGCAGCAAAAATGACAAAAAAAAAAAAAAAAAAAAAAAAAAAAAAAAAAGTTCTCGACAGGTGCTCAAAGTACTATACTGCTGGTTAGTGTCTTCAGCATCAGTCTCCCTGCTGATTAAAGGCCCTATGCTGAGAAATTCCCTCTTCCCCATAGACATCATAATATCTAGCACTCAGTGCTTTACACTATCAAAGCATTGCATGCATGCCATCTAATATGTCCTAATTAACTCATACATCTCCTATTTAAAAATAAAAATAAAAGCATCTAAAATTAATGACAAATGGTATTTCTGGCTTTTATACAATACATGCAAACTGAGCTTTTGTTTTTTAGAGGAAGTTGAGTTGAGATCCCTTTCTGAAGTCTGACATACACATTGCTGTATCTGACTTACAACAGAAAGGAAATGGACAGTGATGAAAATGGTAGCTACACAGTTATCAACCCGGGACTGAATGTGCACACAGACACCAGTGTGGGTAAAGGCAAATCTACAACTTTCTGCAGCAATGCTCTCAGTTCCTTAGTGAGGCACACACCAATTACACGGATTTCCCACAGACTTTGCTCTCCTGATCTGCAGAAGTATGAGAAATGAGTAAAGTCTGTCATTTTGTTATCCATCAAAGCTCTCTTCCATGTGAGGAAGTGGCTATTTTGTCATTTCACACTCAAAAAGGCGTGAAAGGCAAAACTGAGGACATTAGCTGGAAGAGAAGAAAGAAGGGCTGTGACTCATGAGAAGAAACAGTAGGCCTGATTTTGAGCTTGTGTTCGTTGCTGCATATCAGGAAAAAGTTCAATGAAATCATACTGATGTCAAATAGACAAGAATGAGGCCAGGGTTTCCTGCTTATATGAAAAGATTTACACTCCTACAACCAAAATATGAACTGAGGAACAAGGAACACTTTACAAATGGAATCATGATGTATAGCAAATTTCTAACTTACAAGTTTTATTTACACATGGACATCTTTTGTTTTATTTATTTATAATAAAAGTATTAATTCTAACAATGCAAATTTTCAACTTAAAAATACATAGGACCTTTGGGAGAAAATCCCAAAGAATACACACATCTGAGGAATGTCAAGAGCACTGGTCTCAGCCACTAAATATCTTCCCTCATCGTCTTTTGTTTTAGCTTTCTTGTTGTCTTTTATTTTTCTTTTCCTCTGCATAAAATAAGGCTAGCGAAGGGCCAGGGAAACAACCAGAGTACAACACTCAGAGGAACAGGAGAGGTGTAGGCAGGAATCCCATTATTTGTTAATAGGATTTGTGCACATACCTCCCACACAACACTTAGGAAATTTACTCCCAAGCATCTCAGTGGCAGTTTCAATTAGAGTGAACATTTCATTTCAGCAGATGGACTGCAAACTGGTGGCTATCAAAGTCTAATGAATAAGGGTTGATAATTTCCCTCTATTAAACTATATTATGCTTTCTCTCTCTCTTTTTTTTTTTTTTAATGGGGAAAATCAATGTTGTCCCTAAGCCAATACTTAATTTGATTTTTCGCTGAGCCTCTCTGTGCTAGTAAACCCCACCCATTTGCCTGTATACAAGCCCAATGGGTAAATTAGTGGGTATTTTTGCAGATCTGTCACACATTTCTACCATGCTTCTTATTCAGAAAGATGCCAAAGAACTAAGAATACATCTGCCCTCCCCCTGAAATGGAGCCACCTCTGGGGTGGAACATGGCAGCAAATATTAACATGGGAACACAGACACTAAATCCTATGTGAAAATTATGCAGGAAGTACAGAACACAGCTCGCGTAGCCTCAGGCTACCCAGAAATTAGCTAAAAGTGTACATCTTTTTAATGAATGCATTCAAAATTATTGCCTGGCGTGTGGTACTCCAATAAGGAACATGTCATTTGGTATCAAATCCCATTGTACAGTCTTGTACAGATTAATAGTGATGGTGAACTATCTGATTTCAATAAGAAGCAGTACTAATTCATAGGCAAGATGCACAAAAACAAAACACCGTATTTTTTCTTTTTTTTTTTTTGGTGGAAAATGTCCTTTCTTTAAATAATGTTTGCAAACTACGTAGATGGTGGCCTGGCCAGCTCATGGTGCCTTCGGTTTCGCTTTTTTTTCATCTCCTGCACATGCTTCCATTTGGCACCACCTTTGTTTCGCTGCCGCCGTTTCTCTCGGTGCCACATCTGTTCACAGTACTCATCCAGGCTAAAGCTGGGGCTGCTGACGAGCTGGATGTAGTCCTTGTACCGCAGCCGGGACTCTGTCAGCAAATCCCTCACCCGCCCCTCCTCATCCTCAGTTTTCTGAGTGCTTTCCATTTGCCCATTCTCAATGACGTTTAAATTCAGCTTTACAATGGTATGGACAAAGGTGTGTTCCTGGGCTTTGCAGAAATAGGCTCCCGCATCCCGTCTTTGCAAGCTGCGGATCAGCAGCCCATGCTCGGTTTTGATGATCCTTTCGTCTGCCTTCAGCTGCATGGTCAGACAGAGAAGAATGAAATACGTGAATTTCCTCAGGAAAACAAAACAAAACAAAAACAAACAAACAAACAAAAAATAAACAGAACACATGCCAATGCAATACCAGAGTGGAGACAAGTCAGCGTGTGTTAAACCGCACACCCTGTCCCAGCACGAGGTGGGGCATGCATGGCTCAGACAGATACCATAAGATCCTTTCAATTCATGAGTTTTGCTCCTCATAGTGACATTTCATGCATTAGTGACAATGCATCAGTGACATTTCAGGATGCATTAGTACAAGATACACAGTGTACAGCTGAAAGGCCAGACAGCAGCTCTCATCACACCAGAAGGCAATAGATAGGCTGCATTCTCCAAGGAAGGTTAGGTGTTTAGTGCCATAAATCCCATTTGTTTTTTAACTGCTTTTCTTGAGGTATCCTTATTATATCCAATATATGGGGGTACTTGTATATCTGGAATGATCTGAGACATTATTGCATTGAAAATAACTATCACTGCTGATTCTTAAAGTGAAATGCTCTGATTTTTATCTTCTTCAACTGGGATTTATAAAAGGAAATTGATCCTGCCTTTGACTCACTGAGACGTGCTTAAAAGCATCCAGTGAGGTTAGATGACAACAACCCAGTACAATTATTTTATTGTTTTGACTATAAGATCCGTAAAAAAAAAAATAAAGGGAAAAAAAAAAAAAAAAAAAAAAAAAAAAAGATTGCAAGTGAGAGCTGAAGTCTGTCAGCATGGAACTGCAGTTTCATTTATTAATGGAAATATTTCCAAAAATATAACATGATATGACGTTAAAAAATAAGGTGCACTTAAAGTAATAACACTGTAAGACAAGTTACATATCTGGTGATCTGAAAATGATTTCCAAAATAACCTAACTCTGAACTAAACTAAACTAAACTAAGTTAAACTAAAATAAAAAAATAATAAAATAAAAATAAAATAAAAATGCATTACAATACAATAAAAAAAAAAAAAATATGGGGCACTGGGCACCTAAGTATTTTTGCAGCTGGGGAACACAGAAAGTAAATGATTTGCCAAAGACCATATAAAGATTAGTAGCAGAGGTGTAAGCAGAAAGCAGAGCCCTAACTCCCAGCCTCCAACACCAGCATTTCCTTTGAAAACAATCCTGTTCCAGCACAGAGCTGTCATCTTCCGGGCATGCGATGTTCTGCTGCCACACAGAGGCTGTAGCCCACAACAGCACCGAAGGACCCGAGGTGCCGCTTGCTCAGCCTGCTGCAGAGCCAGTGCCTTGATCACAGCCTCAGCGTTGCTGGTGGTACTGTTATAACGAAGAAAAACTTCTGCACAAGGCTGAGCACCGGTTTTAAAAAGAGGGGTGGAGGCAGAGAGAACCAACGCAGAATCTGGAAAATTTCCCAGAATACACATCTGACCCTCCAACAGACTTCAGAAAACGAGGATCACGGAGGCATAAAGATGACTAAATTAGATTTATTCACAGTAGGTAAGCTACACACTGTTTCTTTATGTAAAAAATCTGCACACAATTCCCTCTTCTACTCCATGGGGAAATATAAATGTATATATTTATAAATATGATTATCCATCTGTTATGATTCTAACTTACTGGTACTTTATCATAAGAGGGTATCTTGGAGCAAAAAGATGGATGAGGTGCCCCTCCCAGGGCTTTTTGCTTTCCCATTTTCTGATATTCTTTGATAAGGACTTTGGAAGGGTTAAATGATTTAAGATACCTTTTCAAGATCAGCAGAAAATATAACACATGTTTATGTAAGTAATATATGAACAGAGAGAGTTTTCCTTGCTAGCCTGTATCAGCTAAAACGATCTTCAGCAACCTATATATTAGGTAGTTAGGTAGATATTGGCCTATGTACTACAATTGTTTTGACTGCATCAGAGAGGAGAAATCAAATGCTACAAAAAACCTATGCTAGAACATGGCTCTAGCTGCCTGCTTCTGTGGCCAAGCATTGTTTGGATCTTGACACATGCTGATAGCGTTGTGTCAACCCTAAGCTTTAGTTTCTTTGTTTGTAAATTGGATATAATCATGCCTACTGGCACCAGCAGGGTGAAATCATGCTAATTTCTGAAAATTCCTGGAAAATGGATTATTTTCTGACAACAGGTGCTACGGGAGCACCAGCCATATTTGATTTACTACACTGAGTTCCAATCAGAGAAATCATGGTCAAAACAGAAGAACAGATGCAGAAGATAGCAGGGAGATAGATTAGAAAAGACCAATTTTTCTTTTCCAGAAGCTACAGCATAGGACAGTAGTCTTCAATTTTATCAGATAGTGACACTTCATCCCAAGTATATGCGCCTTCCTCATGATTACAGTAAAAACAGAAGCATAAAAGGTGTAAATGAACCCAAGGATAAGTAGCTGTAGGCAGAAATATGTCTAGGCCAGGTGTTTCCTTGTGCTGTTGTACTCCACAAAGAGAAGCAGGAGCAGAGGCCAGGTGGAAGTGCCCATGGGTTTGGCTGTTGCAACATGACAAGGAAGCCCCTCTTTTTTTTTTTTTTTTTTCCCCAGGCTTCGTGCTAACAATGGAAAATCCTACAGATCCCCAGTTTGAGAAATTTAGGGAAAGGTGAAGTTAATTTGCAGACATTCGGGTTTCATAAAGCTCTATGCAAAGACCCAGTTCCCACATTATTTCAGTGAAAACTGGACAGATCTCTTTGAGTTCAGGGCTGGATGCAATTGCACCAGTAGCATCTGCCTATCATGGCTCTGCCAGTATTGTAGTCTAGAGTGCCTTGACAGCTGTGTACCTCCTGCACTTGGAAGTGCTCCAGCTGGCTCTTTCGGCTGGCTCAGCACCAGGACAAAGAGCCCTCACTAGTGCTTCACCTATTTTCAGTGAAAGGAAGGCAGAATAATGGCAGATCTAGACTTGAAAAGATGACTGGACCCCCAAGTCCAGCACCCTGCTACTCATAACTATTTACCATTTGTGTAGCAGCCGTTCCTTTCTAGTTGTAAATATGTTAACTCAGAGAGTTGCCCCCCTCTGCTTCAGGACACTGCAGAGAAAGCTAACAGAGGCTAAATTGGTTGTGTCCCTTAATCCCAGTCCAGCACAGCTCCTATTTTTAATGAAGCAGCATTCTTACAGAATGTCCTGTGTTAACCTTGGATATTGATTTACAGTGACTGTCACCTCCTTCATCTCTGGGCCTTCATTGTTCATTCCTTTCTTATCTTCTGGTAGGATGAAATTATGGCTCTGATTTCACACGTATTGAGCAACACTTCATTATTGTTTCCCCCCTCACTTCTCTTTTTGGTATCCTGTTTATGTTGTTTTACCCATAGGTTCAGAACTATTCCTGTCTTTCCTCTCTACTTTTTCCCCCATAGGGCTCTGGAGTTTCATAAACACCTGGCATTTCATTACTTAGTAGTAGATCTTTAACCTTTCACTTGAATGCTTAATGTGCTCTTTGGTTCCTGACCTATAGATGTAAAACATATTTTATTAAATTTTGAGGAAAGTGAAAAGACTACTTAGATTAAAGACATCATTCTGTCTGATCAAATGTGGATTCATTCCCCCCCACCCACACCCCCCGGTTATAATCAATACCTCTCCTTAAATATTTATAAATAGGGTTTAACAATTCAGAAACACAATGGCTTTAATTCATGAAAACCTTGCAGACATGCTTAAATTTCAGCATACAATAAAAATTAAACAGGAGAGAAATAGTTTTGTTCAATTGTGAACCAATTGTAAACCACAAAAATGAAGCAATTGATTACCATTAACTTTATTTTTTACTGGAGTGGGAGCAGATTTTTAAAAAACATTTTATCTGTATTTTGTACATTTTATCCTTTACAGTAGGCACTTGAGGTTTTAAAATTACACTACATAAAGCATGACACATGCCATAGGAATTGGCAATATTTGACAAAGGAAAAATATCTCCATGTAAATCAAATTGATTTTCGTAACGTGAATTTGAAAAGAGGAAAAATAGGCATTGTTAATAATGATGGCAAATCTTTAAACAATCAGTAAGTTGGAAAACAACCAAGGATTTGAAAGTGCTGTGGCACCAGGTTAGGTCAATGCCTTTTGTCCTTTGCTAATGATGTGTTTAGATAGCTCCCTCTTTACAAATAATTCAAATGTCAACTCTTTCACAGTTAAAACACTGCACCTGTCTAGGAGAAGAAAGTGGCTTCAAAGCCTGCCTTCCCTCATTAATCACCATGTGAAAAAATGTTAGAGGTAAAGCTGGACTAATCATGGGGTAGCAGCAATCTTTGAAAAAACTGTTGCAGGGGGGTAGAGAGAAATGAGGAACATTTGCTTGTTTTTTTTTTTTTTGTTTTTTTTTTTTTTGTTTCTATTTCTTCTAATTCATCCTCACCATTTGAGTGGAAATAAAGATTACTCTGCTTTTGTTGGAATTATTGTTATATGAAACTTCTTTTCATTTGTCCTTGTAAACTAATCATGTAACTCCAACACAGCTGTAGAGTTAATTTCTCTACTTCTTCTTCTGCCTTTTTTTTTTTTAACATTTTTTTAAAAATTACTAAGAAGTCACAATTAAAAAGAAGAATGTGTTGTTGGTAGTGACATTATGAAGACACGTGTGTTCTATTATTCTCAAGGTGAAGCTAACTTCTCATTCTATGACTAATTTTTAAACTTTTACCCCCCAATATATTCAAATGAAAGCAGAAATATCACCATATATAGCAGCTCAGAGTTACATCTTTTTTCCCCTTAGGAAACTCACTGCAAGTTTAGGGCCCCTCGCTACAAGAAGGACATCGAGGTGCTTGAGCGAGTCCAGAGAAGGGCGACGAAGCTGGTGAGGGGTCTGGAGAACAAGTCCTACGAGGAGTGGCTGAGGGAGCTGGGCTTGTTCAGCCTGGAGAAAAGGAGGCTCAGGGGCGACCTTATTACACTCTACCTTAAAGGAGGCTGTAGCGAGGTGGGGGTTGGTCTGTTCTCCCACGTGCCTGGTGACAGGACGAGGGGAATGGGCTAAAGTTGCACCAGGGGAGTTTTAGGTTGGATATTAGGAAAAACTTCTTTACCGAAGGGGTTGTTAGACATTGGAACGGGCTGCCCAGGGAAGTGGTTGAGTCACCATCCCTGGAGGTCTTTAAAAGACGTTTAGACGTAGAGCTTAGGGATATGGTTTAGTGGGGACTGTTAGTGTTAGGTCAGAGGTTGGACTCAATGATCTTGAGGTCTCTTCCAACCTAGAAATTCTGTGATTCTGTGAAACTGTCAAAAATATTAGTCTTAAGGATCTCAAGATATTAGAAAAAAATGCCAAGCCAATGAGTCATAATAAAATAAAAATGTGAAAGCATGAGAGCCATAATTAGTCTCTAGGCTGCAGAATAAATCTTATTTTCTCCCACTCTTGATCTGTTTTTTATTGACTGAAGGATTAAGTCTGTGTCTGCTACAAAAATACTGAAATTCACTCATGTGACAGAATATGCTACTAGAAACTTAGACATTGGTATATGTCCTCTTCTTACTCAGCTCTCTCATCTGACTTTTAGGTTTTAGGGAGGGCCTGTACATCCTTTAACATCTTTTTTTCATAAGATGCTTCTGACCAGATGTTTATAACAATGAAAATCACAGCCATCATGATGCAAGAATCTCCAGCCACAAAAAGATATGGAAACTTATGTGTCATTCACTAGCATACACCCACTAAGGTCAGCTGAACAAGACACAGATCCTGGGCAAACTAAAAAATGTCTTACTCTGGCTAAAATTTTGAAAGGAAACAGTTCTTCCCTGATGGGGTCACGCTCTTGTGCCCAGCTAGAAGTCCTGTACAAGAGTGAGTCATGTTCGTGTACCTACCAAAATGTCAGGCAGTCGTTGAGCTGGATCTGTCAGAAAAAACACAGCCCAGGTTGTGGGGTAGGAAAATGGGACAGGGTGAGAATGGCTGCAGAAGAAACTGGAATGTTCTTCTGCCTTTCAGTGGATTTATTTTGACCTCCAGGTATGAATATAACAGGAAAGAGAGAGTTAAAAGTGACCCACACCTGTTCTGTCACTTTAGACCGTATGGTTTGCTCTGTCCCCAGCATGGCTGTGTGGCAGTTTGGCAGGCCCCAAGCCTCAGGAGACTCAGGGTGAAAGCCAGCCTAAAGCAGGGGGCCTAACACTTTCCAGAGCCACAAGGCACCAAAAGTGAGGGCTTCATAGGGAGCCCTGCACTTTTTTTTTTTTTTTTTCCCAGTCCTGATACCTATTATATAACTAACACATAGGAATTTCAAGAAAAATAAATAAATATCTGAGTTTAAGCTTCAGGAAACTTCAGCACTTTAAGTCATTATGTAGAAATGGCATCTCCATTTTTTTTTATTTATTTTTTTTTAAGAACTCCAGTCGCCAGAACACTCTCCCTCATCTCAGTGACTAACCCTGCAAGCACAGGAACAAACATGATCAATTGCGTGAGCAACACTAACCACAAAAGCACTAGATATTTGACTCCTGACCTTAAAACAGCCCCAGACTACAGGGAAATGTACTCCCACTGGCAGCAAAATGACCTGGTGACAGCTCCTGGACCACAGGAGATCCTGTCCCTCCCCACAGGTTGCTCTGTGTGGAAGTCACACTCTGAACCATGACCCGAAGGGTGAAATGTTGGAGACATCCTGCTGGGCACAACGCTTCCCATCTAGTCTGGATTTTGCCCTTTTCCTTCCCTCAGGAAGCTGTAGTGCATATCAGAGAGAGTGCATAGCTGTCTATTTGCAAAGCAAGGCTTAAAGACTTGCTGAGACATTGCAGCTACAGCCCTGGAACTAAAAGTCCGTAACCTAAGTTCCAGGTGCACAGAGTCATTTGCAAAGCATGGTATCGTCATCACAATAAGTTACACCGCTAAGACACACACTGAAATAATGCACAGTGTTACTTGAGAAATCTGCTGCAGGAAGGGAAAGGGAGCAGAAAATATAATTATAATGGGAAAAGCTATGGTGAGGCATTGGCTAAGCAAAGATCAAGGTACACATTAAATATGACTACCCTGTTGCTGTCACATATGGTATTTCAGTCAAATTGAACTACTTTGTAAAGAAAGTCAATTACTACGCCTGTCTGAATTTTCCAGGAAAGCCTTCAATTGGGCTCTAATACTGGTGAACTCATTTCCACTGATATGATAGATTTCAAATTAGAAAAACTGAAAATCTTAATTAAAAATGCCCAAATTAAAAAGGGATTAACATTTTAACCTGCAAATACTCTTATTCCCTTTAACAGGAAGAGTGATTGCTCAGCTTTTCTACAGATATAGTTGGGTTTATTTAGGCAGCCATACTTGAAATTAGGAATTTAACTTCAGGTACATGCATTTTTAAACATGACATTCATATATGATTAACTCTATTTTAAAAACAAAAAAAAATCCTTTTTTTTTTTCCTTTTATTTCTTTTCCTTCTAAAAGATGAAATGTCCCAACATGGTAATTTGAGATGTGAAAGCTGAGTTTATTCAGGATGAGTTCCAGTTCTTAGGAGACTGGAACTAAACTGGGTCAAAACACTAGAAAATAAGAAAAAGAAGTCTCTGGCAGGAACAAGCAAAACTAATAGCTATATACTGTTTTAAGTGATCTGATCCTGTAATTGTCAATATGTGCATATGCATTTATACAAACTGCAACCTTCAAAGACTGGAAAAATAAATAAATAAATAAATAAATAAATAGAATAAACTAACAAAACCACCCCAAGGAGTTCCGGAACATGTGCTCCAACTTCTATTTTATCAAAGCTAGATCACAGAAACACTGCTATGGCTTTAGGGACAATATGTGGTAAGAAGCTATTTGCCTACTGTTAGCATTCATAATGTAGAAAATCTGTCTGCAGATTTCTTCTTCAAATTTTCTTCTAAATTTGCCTCAAAGGTTAATCTAGCCTTTTAGCAAAGCTTTAGTTTTCTCATACAAACAGATGTCAGACTGTTTACACAGAGCAAGCCCAGTAAACATTTCTGTGGAAGGCTGCTAATGTGCAAAGATGTATACTGTGCGCTTGCTGGAGATTCAAATGCCATCACACATAAGTGCACATTTCCATCCTTTTTCCCTAGATCACAACCTCGGCACGCTGGGCACTCCTGTAGTACTAGGAATCATGGTGTCTGCATTACTGGTATTTGGTGCAAAATTGGGAGCGTAGGCCAAGGCATTCCCACAATGGACCTTTTAGAAACACAAATGATGGCAAAAAATGTCATAGCCTTACATTAAGCTATGTTATATAGACTTATAGACTGCTTTAACTATGTTCAAAAATCAGTTTGATCTGTGGTTTGTTTTGCAATCAAATAAAAGAGGAAAACAACAACAACAACAAAAAAAAAACAAAACAAAACAAAAACAAAAAACCACCACCAACAACAAAAAAAACCCATGAACTTGGCTTCCTGACTTTCAGGTGCATACCTGAACCTATGACGTAGGAGAAAATCAATTTATTTATTTTTTCCTAAATTGATACAGCTAAAACTTAGAAACAGCACTCCATAAGAGGCTTTCAAATCTCAAAAGTGTGCTTCTTATGATACAAAAATATTATGTTCTTCACAGAGAACTCACTGTTTTAGGTGGAATTTGTAGCTCTCAGGAACTTGGACATGTGCTGTAGTTGCAATGCATTATTTAAAAACATGACTGGGTCTCCTCATAACTTAATATAAACTACTGTTCAGAAATAAAAAAAAAAGTACCTGCTTAAATTTATTTTTAAAATTACTCTTAAACACATGGTTTGAATTAAGCAAATACTTTGCCTTTTTCTCTGATCAAATATGTAATTGCATTTGCAAACTGATGCCTTAGGGAAGTAGAGCACAGAGTCTTCTGTACAGGACACTTCAAGGTAAATCAATTAAAGCACAAACCATGAATGCCCATAGGTCTTTAAAGGCTGATACACTTCTAGCTGGGTTTTCACTTTAACTACCTGTGGCTATGATCATGGTTGGCGTGCTGATCAGAAGACCACGGGGTTTTTTTTCCAAATATGAACTGTAATGGAGGTTAGAGATGGTGTTTCAGACCAGTAAGCTCCTTCCTTTGGTATTTAGTGCATGCTGGGGGAAGCAGTGTGTCTATAAATTAGTGAGATATTTATTCCCAGCAGAGGGAAGAATCTTTGCCAGTCCAAAGCATGAGTGAGAGAAGGGGAGTAAATGAAAAGTAATTCAGTGTCATAGTCTATATACAACCTTGTTTTTGTATCTCTTATGGAGAAAACTCAGATGTGACTTGTATCCCTTTACTCTTGCTTCCTGGGTCAAGCCATAACTTTGAGGTGACTTCATCCCTGCAGACTTCCCTTCATGCTACAAGCAGTGCTTAGGGGACAATGGCAGTGAGGCAGGTTTCAACCAGAGGTGATGCTCTCATGGGCACTTGCCCTGGCTTGCATCTCCCCAGCTTTTACAAAGAACTAGACTACTTTCTGCACTCAGAAAACCTCGCAGGACAGGTTATCATTGAGAGTGGAAGACTGGTTGTGTGTTTGATAGTTCCTGTCATTTAAACTAATTTTTGTCTGGGATGAACAATTAACAAAAAAAGCGTATCTAACACCTGGGAACAGCTCATTTGAAAGGGCATTTATTTTCCCTTCTTCTCCTTCCCCACTGCCATGGCTTCAACCACAACAGGACTTGGCCTCAGACACAAAATCATTCATGTAAGAGAAAGGCTATGGAGGCTCCTGAGGTTTGAAACTCTCTCAAACCCAGTTCAGATCATTCCCAGTTCGCTGAGCTTTTGGGCATGTAAGACAGCCCCTTTGTAACTGGGCCAGAAAAGAGTCTGCAGGACATGGTACAGGGGGCAAGAGAGGACCTGGAGCACTTCTCCACTGGTGCAGACCCCAAAACTGCCTCCCACGGGAGTTAAGGGCCATCACAAATCTCACAGCTTTCTACTTCAGCTGCAAGGTGCAATTCTTTAACGTGACATCTCTGCCTCAGCACCGAGTGCCATTTCAGAAAAATCCTCAGACTCCAAATAAGAAAAAAAATTAAACAAAACAAAACAAAAAAGGTCCTTGCTGCACAAACTGTTCCTTCTCTGAGGAGACAGAGAGAGAAGCAGCAAGACATACAAAGCAATTCTTTGCTACAGTGCCTAAAAATATGAGGGAAGGCAGTCAGACACTAAATGGAGCAGAGGTTTGAACATACTTTTGCCTGCAGAAGTAGTTGTGCTAGTTACCGAACAAAAAGTCTTTTTTTTTTTTTTAACTTTCAGTATTTATTTTTTTACCAGTATTTAAAGCCTCATTTCTCTATTCTTCCTTTTTTTTTTTTTTTTTTTAATAGAATGAACATGCAAGTCAAAGTATCTAAATCTGCTTATGATTTAGTGCAAATGGCTTCTCCCTTTCCCAAATGGTGTTACCAGAATACTATGCAATACCTAAGCTGAGGCAAGGAAAAGTAAAACATTGGCTAATCCCAGTAACTCGTGCCTTTCAATGCTCATCTTAATTCTCTACAGAGGAAACTTGTCTTGATGACTATAACTTACCTCTTCTCGATGTTCTTCTCCAGAGCGTTGAATGTACCACCTAATAGAGGCTTGCTGGGACTTAGGAATACATTCCAGAAAAGTTGAATTAAATTCAATGCCAAAAATCACCTTTTCATCAGCAGTTTCATGACTAATGCCTGGAAAGCAAACATGGTACAGGAGATTAACCCTGACCTGTTTTTTAAAGCAATGGGAAAATAGCATGATTCAGAACAGATGCTGTAAGAGTGAGTGAATTATAAAAGAAGCAAAAGGAAACTTAACTTTTAGCTTAAACTATAACTATGAGGATTTAGAGGTGGCTGCTAACCTTCCTCAAGTGCAACTGTTTTTTAAGGAGGTCAATAAAATCTATACCATGAGCTTGCTCTATTAAAAGCTGAAGCTTTTGCCTTTGAGGAATTTAAAATCTGACCTGTATTTTTCCTTTATGTAATGCAACTAGTAAACCTGAGAGAGGTGGAGCAGCTGCTGAAGGTACATCGTAGGGTCTGGTTTGTTCATCTCAAACACTTTAAAGGAGTTGCAGGGCTTAAGTCAACTGAAGTTTAACTTTCTTCAGTATAAATTGAAATTCCCTGTAGTATGTTTCAGACCAAACACTAAAGTACACGAGCAGATCTAAGCTGTTTCTTGGGGGTTGGTAGACCTGAGCAAGTCATTGCTAAAATCTGCAACTCCATCTCCCTTTTCAGGCTGTCTTATTTTTATCTTATCTGCCTTATAATCAGATTAAGCTGTTTCTTACGTCCTGCCAATAACAGAGAGGAAGATGAAAGCAGTGGCATCTCCTAAAATAAAGGTTTGCTCAACAATAAAATGGATACAATTTTATATTATTTTTTTTCAATATAGTATGTACATATATGAGATCTGCAGAAATTCAAGCTCTTTGTATTAAATGCTTTTCTTTTATTTCACTGTGCCACAGAGATTTTAGTAGACCCAAACAACTTCATGCAGCCAGTGCAGTTTCTGGGATGGAATCTCACACAATGGAGCATTGAATTTAAGTAGGTTTAGGGGCCATAATGTTGTTAAGTATCACAAATAGCATAAATAAGCCAAGAGCCTGTAGTGGCACAGGTCAGCTTCATGGTTTTATGACACACAGGAGTTGTCCCCAGCTGGATGAAATTTCTCTTGGTAGTGCTATGTCATGGAGAAGAATTAATACCAATTTGCGTGCTAAGTCATTTTACATTTGTCTAGGAAAACTGACTCTTCCAGTATCTCTTTATGCTTCCAGAAAAATAAATAAATAAATAAATAAATAATAAAACTAAAGTGACATTGGACATTGTCAGCCTTTCTGCTAGCATTTCTACAACCTTGAGCTTTGCAGTCTCAGATGCCACTGCTTGGAAGTGATAGCAAGCAGCAAGTGGGTGAATTCTGGCCTTTTGGGAATGAACAAGAGTTTTGCCACTGTCTTTAAGGGCAATGAGCCATTACCCTGACTT
Organism: Heteronetta atricapilla; assembly: GCA_011075105.1. NCBI lineage: Eukaryota > Metazoa > Chordata > Aves > Anseriformes > Anatidae > Heteronetta > Heteronetta atricapilla. The sequence goes on along the minus strand of CM021731.1, from coordinate 8,499,574 downwards.
TGTGACTATGTCTATATGTACACATACAGCGAGAGTCCTCTACACTGTGCAACAGACTTAAGCTTTGATCCTGTGGCAAGCAGCCCTGATTTCTGCAGGGATTCATGCTGAGATCTGCGGCAGGCATCCAACATTGCTGTGGCATGAAAATCACCAGATCAATGAAAAGTGGTGGCTTTTCCTGAATCAAAGCTTGGGTGCAGCGATACAATCAATACTGTTTTGACTGGGTTGCTCACTTTAATAAGCAAATATAAGAGCCCCAGACTAACCCAAACTTGGTTTTGAATGCTTTTCATTTATTTTACGCTGCCACAGAGATTGCCGTGTAACCACAGGATTTCATACTGACAGTGCACGCTGCAAGGGAACTGCTGCAGCTGCCAAAGGAGCAAGTCAGATTCTTTGGCACCCGAAAAGAGGGTGTGGGAAAGGGAGGGGGGAACTGACAGGAGGGGGTGTAGGCTCTTGTTAATAACAGGAGTATTTAAGTAGCTGCAGGGAGGGGAAGGGGCTACTTTGGCAGCTAGAGCTGGGTCTTAGGACTTGCATCCAGTGTATGTGATGGAAGGAGAAAAGCTGGTGGGTTCTGACTTTGCCCCTGAGGGTTTCTCTGTGGGATTGTCTTCCCTGTTTCTGAATTAACTGTGGTTCCAGTGCTCAAAGTGATCTGTGTGATGTTTTCCCTCCCCTGGGTGGGTGCTGGGGAGGGATGCCCATACAGCACCCAAGGGTGCTGCCCTAGCCTTGGCTCCATGAATTTAACTGTAGGTTGAGAAATATATCTGAATCACAGGAAAGGCAGCTACTTTAATGGTGTTATTTTCCCCAGTTTAGCATGTTTTCACAGGCAAATAGGGACCCTTAAAGCAAACTCTGTTCAAAGGGACAATAGAGCAAGGAAAAGTGCAAAATACTCACTGTCTTCCACATCCCAGCATTGTGCGACAGGGTCTCCATATTTGACATCTTGCCTTCTGGCTCTCCTATGGGAAGAGCATGAAAACTTGTAACACTTCAAGCATAATTGCTGGAATTCAACAGCAAAATACAGAGGGGCTCAGCAGATGTGGATACACGTTGCTCCCACCCTACTGCTGACAATTACGGTCTTAACTAAAACCAGCCTCACCCTCAAAGCTGCATGTGGCCTAGAGAGATTTGTAAAATTGACATCAAGAGAAGGGCCTGTGATTTGAGAAACCACTGTGAGGGGAAAGAGAGGGGGAAAAAAAGAGAAAAATAAATATACCTGGAATAAGAATGTGCCATATAGTGACAGAAAGAACAGCTAAACCTGCTTTTAAACTGTCTGTTCTGGGTGTAGGTCTCTTGGTGGGATGGATAGTCTTGGAAATATCTGGAAACATCCTTAATGCTGTGCCATGAAAAAGATCTGAGGTTCAACAAGTCATAATAAAACCTGAGCTCAGGATCAGCCCAAGGTAATACAGACTAATAAATCTGCCATTAAAATGAAGAGGAGAAAACTTATATTTTAATTTGTCAACAAAAAATCTCCAAATCTGATTACATTTCATCTGCATGTATAGAAAAAGAGCTTAAGCCAATGATCGGATTCCACAATTAACTTTCTTGGTAACCTCTGGGTGTGTTAAACTCATTGTGATTTGGTGTAACTTTAGTGTCATAGTATTAAAAAAAAAAAAAAATCTCTGTGGATGATTGCATTATGATTGCATTTATGTCCCAAGAGCTACAAACATTTTTATGTTTTAATTTTTCAGTGGAATAATTGGAGACCCGGGGAGGAGCTCCCTTTCTCACAGTCACACTGGAGCAAGACCTCACATCTACAGAGCAACGCCTTAGCAGGAGAGCAAGCTGTCTGCTGTGGTGAAAGCTGTAGACATGCTGGAAGCACAGGCTGCTAGATGGAAGAAAAATATCCAACTGATCTACTGGAGGATTCCCAAGGCTGACCACCCCATCCTTTGTTTCAGAGCTGCAGACTTTTGGCCTACCCACCAAACTGCACATCTGTTGAAAAGCATGGACCATCAATCTCTATGCTCCAGCCCATCTCAGACTTCAGCAGGCCTCATGTGTGACTAACTTTGCAGTGAGCCTGAACACTTGCTTTTCTCCTTTCATTTACACTTCTCTGAATTTAGTTTGCTTTGGCTTTGAGGGAAAACACATAAAGTTCCTTGACACCATGACACAATAACCTATGACTCATTAACTTCAATGCTATGTCTAATTGCTCAGGTCCCAGCCCTGCAGCCCCTGAGGTAGAAAAGCTCGTTCCAGAGCCTGAGCTCAGACTGCAACCTCTGACCCTGGCTACAAGAATTACTGTCAGGAAGGCTTCGTGCAAAGAGCAATGAAGGGGCTGTGAATTCCAGCTCAATCAGCCAGCTTGGGGCAACGCTAAAGCAGACAAAAACTCCAACAGGCACATCCCACGTTGAATCAATGGCTTAGGTAATGCACTGCTGGAGCCTGCAGCATGCTCTTCCTCCATGCAGACCCATGCTGCAGCCCTAGCTGGTAGGTACAGAGAGCTCAGATAAAGCTTCTGTCGCTGTTGAAAAAATGCTCCTGTTGCAGCCCAATTGCACTACTTAAATCTCTGTCTCCCTCTCATGGCTAGACCACAGATAAAATTTAGGAGAGTGGGCTATGTTATTTGAGTTAGTTAAATCAGATAGGAAAAGCTTTTTCTTTTAGATCAGGAAGTTACATGCATTTCATTTATTGAGTTAAATGCATTGCTTTGCTGACTACTCTGGGATACTAGAGTGGTAATATCATAGTTGGAGGCTCAGGTTGGAAGGGACATTAAAGGTCATCTAGTCCCAACCCCAGGATTTATAAACTTTGCTTCATAACTATGGTGGTGCCCTGAACAAAAAGCAAAAGCTTACGAGAGGCTCTCACATTTCTCTTTCATTGTCACAACCTGGCCCTCAATCTGAGCATCTCGTGCCTTAAAGAATTCAGCATAAAAAAAAGGAAAGTGATGGATTTATTATGTTAGCTGCAGTAGCTGAGTTACTGTCACACACACTTAAACAATGCTATGTTGTCTTCACAGTTCTTCAAGTAGAAAATGTGAAACATGGCCAGAGTTTGATCAAATTTTAAGGTAAATGACTTGCTATGTTAAAGTAATTTAAAAAAAAGAAGTGAAAAAGGTGACACATTCTTATTGGGAACCTCTTAAATTCTTGCAAGCAGCAAGATCTTTTACAGCACATGATACATTTTTTCTTTACCTTTTAGAAGTGGGAGCATATCTGGAACATGAGTTTCCATCCCAGGCACAGTATGGGTCTCTGGCAAGGCAGCAGTCTGCACAAGCCTTCCCATACGTGTGACATCTGTGCAAAGAAAGCTGAACCAATCCATCCCTGGAACCAATGTACAATTGCTGCTGCAAATCAGGCAAAACAAATGAATTAGGATCTTTCTCCAAGTAGCCCGGTTAAAAAGTTCCCTTCCTCAGTGCCACACTTGCAGACTTTCAACCTTGTCCCAGATTTTTGAAAAAAGAGGGAGAATTCCTTCTTTACTGTAAGCTGTTTCTCAGGGCTTCGTGTGAACTGGCCATTCCCCACTTTTGGCTTTGTGCTGCATCAAAAAACAAGCAAACAAAAAAAAAACAATCTACGGCAAGTAGGGTTTATTAACACATTTTAAAATAAGGGGTTGTACAGCCATGACGTTACAAGTCTGGGAACTAGTGATGACCTTGTGTGAATAAAACATCATCTTCTGCTTCTGATCTTCAAGTAATATGAGGATAACATTACTTCTCTCTCCCCAATGGGTGAGTGGATTGCTTGTTGAGACAAGGGTGGTCCAAGTGCTTGCTGTTGAGCCAGAGCTGGCTCATGCAGCACTTCCAGCTGGCTTGCCACCTTTTTGGGGGGGAGATGGGACCCAGCTGTTCTGTGCGTGCCTGAACAACAAAATACCTCCTGTATTTGGTGTGTTCTGCTGGAGCTGCTCCGGCCACCTCCGTGGGGATGGAAGGGGTAGCTCTGGTATCACGCTGCCTCTTGAGCCTGCATGGAGCCATCACAGACCTCAGAGCTGCCCTGAAAACCTTTCCCATAGGGGGAGTGCCAACTGGGACCAGCCCCTGCCAGGAGGGGACCACCCGGATTTAGACAGTGAATTAAGGGGGGGGGGGGCCCCGCGCAGTGTGCAGGCTGTGCATGCACAACATTCCGCACAATGAGGCCCTGAGCTCTCCTGACTACTAATACATAAAAAATAACAATAATAATAATAATAATAATAATTTATTGCTAGATTGTAAAGAGCCAAGTATTTCTAGTGTCTGGAAAATGAATGTGCATTGACTTCATTCACAGATCCCACAACCATATGAATGAAGATTTGTTTCCATGAATAATTACCAGCTTGGGTACACAAATTACTGTTTGTAAGCAAATGTGAATTAGGCAGGGAAACAAGTTCAATCATATCCCCTTCTTTCCAGATCCATTTTATGAGTTATCCATGGAAAGTTTGGCCAATAAGTAACAGGTGCCACCTGAAAATTACAAACTAACTATTCAGTGTACCATATATCCTGCAGTAATTAAATGAGCTTGTGATTACCTGCTTCTGAGAAATCTCCATAGTCGAGATAAATGAAGGGTGCTAAAAATAAATTAGGAAAGTTCATTAGTTTACACATTCCCTTTTGTAAATAAAATGAGAACAGACACTAACATACCCAAAAGGTAAATTAAATTACAGATTAATTTATGTGGTTTAAACTAATATCAAAACAAAAACAAACAAAACACTACATTCTTGCTTCCAAAAATACCTCCCATAATTTTTCCCTGCTACTTACAAGGTGACTGACTTTAATTCTTAGAGTTTGCAGTCTGTCCTGACCTGGGGACTAGCAATGACCCTTTGCATCAAGTTAAATTCTTATTAAACACTATTTGCAATGCTTAGATGACATTTAAGGGATACAAAGGCAGATCTTCTGCACTAGGATGTATTTTGCTTCTGTGAAAGACAGTGGTTTTTTGTTTGTTTGTTTGTTTTTCCAGTGACTGATGTAAACAAAGGACAAAGCTCTAAGTATTATCTATCTCCTAATAGAAGATAATTAATCTAAGCCTACTGTTTAATGTTAATGTGGTTATAGGAAATAAGAGATGTTTTTTCAGCCCCTCACCCCCTTTTTATTTTCTGGATTCAAAACCATAGAGGTAAAATGAAAGGAAAGTTACCAATAAAAACGTGAAGGAATGTCTGCTGAGTAAGAAAAAAAAAAAAAAAAGTTTATTTTGTTTTGTTTTAAATATGATATGGTACATTTGCCCTTGACGTTATATTTTAAGAATGCAGCAAATTGGTGCACATACTGAAACTCCTGATTACTTGGCAGGCCACTGAGTAATCTTGGTATTTTCAGAGCAATATTTATAATCGGTGTCCGAGACAGTTAGAAGAAGGCATAGAGAAGTTTTAAATCAAAGTTTTATCATACACGTGACATATCAAAAAGCATTACAAAAATAATTTTTACAGATTCTGTCCTCATGCTTGGAAAACACAGCCTCTAAGACTCAAATCTTATATTTAGCATGGACAGAAATTCTGGCTGAGACCTCATATAGCACATAAGAGAAAGAATATGCAAGGGCATAGTCAAAATGCCAGGGACACAGATAAACTCTAATGAAAAAGCAAGGTGAAAACTGAAGAAGAGCTATACAGGTGAAGGTGAAGCAAAAGAGCCATATAGGTGAAGGTGAAAAGGAAGCAAAGAATGAAGAAGAAACTGCAAAACTGAAAAGAAAATCAGGAAAAGCACATCTCTATTTTCCTACTGTAATGGAATGTCTGTATAACCTTCCTCACCAGCAATGAGGCTAATCAGAAATTATGTCTGTGCAACAGAAAGGAGTTTTTTTGTTGTTGTTGTTTGTTTACTTGCTTGTTTGTTATACAAGTTCCATTTATGAAGAAGTTAATGGTGTTTGCAGGGCTCTGTTGACTTTTCTTCTGAGCCAGAATAACCAAATCAAAATGGTCAAAAACACTTCAAAAGATTAAAACCCACTCTAAAAGATTAAAACACAATGATAAACAAAACTTGCTTTATTTTCTTTCAGTTCTCAGTTCCAAAGATGTTTTATTTTAAAGAGCTTCTCTACATCTATGGATTTTTTTGTTTGGTTGGTTTGTAAATTATATAAAGAATAATGACAAAGCTGAGACAACTGGAAAATCAACTTTAAAAATACAATAATAATAAATAATTTGTTCTCATAATAAGATTGCAGACTAGAACAAGGCAGGAAAAATGGGACTTTCTATGAGTCTGAAAAATCACGGTCTGTTTGTTTTTGTTATTTTTTTCAATTAAGTCATCAAAGAATACCAAGACATTTAAAAATTTTCATAGTGTCTCTCTGAAAACTTGAACTAGTTCCAACAAGCAAAAAAACAGACAGACAAGGCCAGTTTGGGCCTTAAAGTTCCCTGAATAATAGAAATAGCATCTGTTAATTCTTACCTTGAATATCTGCAGTTCTTCCAGGACCACCTCCTCCTTAGCCCACTTCTCCTTTGTGATACTCACAACTTTCAAGACTGTGCCTACATCTGAAACAAATGTGCACCAAGTCAACCTCACAATTACATCTCAGCTACTCCATTTCTTACCTCATATCAACTTTTATATATACTTTTTAAAAAGTGATGCTGTAAATTTAGGCTAGAAAATAAAAAAAAATAAAAAAAAACAACTCTGCACTGAAAATAAACATAATGCATCAAGGATGTAGCCTTCAACTGTCACCTATCCTTACCTGCATCTATCGCTACCTACATAACTCTATAAAATATGTTTGGTTTTACCATATGGCAGAGCCAACATAATTGTAGATTGTGCTCATCGGGGGTGGTCTAGCACTGCTAATACACAAATACACACACATACACTCATAAGCACAAGAACATTCATGATCCCATGATCCCAGCTGGATCTTTCTGCATGTTTCCTTGAGATGGAATTGAGACCCATCTGACTCTGACCCTAAACAGACCCAGTTTAGGGGGTCAAACTGGTAGAAACCTCTTTCCTTTCCTTTTTTTTTTTTTTTTTTTTTTTTTTAATAGGATTAATTTTCATCAGCACGGCTTCTTAATCAGAAGTAGGTTTCATTTTAATGTGGAAAATTACATAACTCTTTTTTTCATTTGTCTTTTCATTTTAGGGAGATTTTTGTACAAAATCTCCATTCAACAGAAAAAAAAATGTTTAAACATTGCAAAATTTATTTCTTTATGTTATCTTGAGATTTTTTTATTATTTTATTATTATTATTATTTTCTCTGTTCATTAATTTCAACATGAATTCTTCATCTGTGGAAAAAAAAAAAAAAAGATTGTTTCATACTATTACACGTGAATCTTTACTGGCCTTGGGAAAAAAAAAAAAAAAAAAATTGCACAGGGAAGTGGGTTGGGTGCTGTGGAAATGACACAGCACAGCTTAGTGCTAAGAATAATACATCATTACATCATTTTGAAATAATGGAAAATAATACATTACAATGGAAAGAATGAGATTTTCTTTGTTTTTCCAAACTACAGAAGATCGTATTACCAATCAAGTTTAATAGTATTTCAGTTTGCCTTATGTAATAGAATTTTGTTTTGTTTTGGACATAATTTCCAAAGCCTGTGTATGTTAAAAGACCTGCAGCATGGTTGCATGTGCCTGTCTTTCTAAATTCTAGAATAACATCATTACATACATTCAAACACAGAATAAGTTTCTGTTCTGCTGCTAAAAAAATCTCATAGGTTATTTGGTATTCAGTTTCTCTGTGTGCTATTTGAAATTTTATATTTGTGTTTAGATTTTTTTTTTTTTTCATAGGATACGTTTAGAAGATAAAATGGAGCAAAAACACATGCCTCTGTAAAAGATAACTCACTCTGCATGTTATGGAGTGCCACCTAGTGACTGCCTGGTACCTGTGAGCCTGGACACCTCCAAACCAAATTAATTACTGTGCAGAGTTAGCATCAGTGCTGGATATTGACAGGTAACACGGCAATATTCTGGTTGCTGGCCTCTCAGTATATTTTTATTCCCATGACAGATTTTGTAGCAGAGGATAGCAAACATCTAAAAGCAACCTCTGCAATCACTGAAAGAATATCTTGTATATTTTAGCTATAACCCATCTTTTCTTATAGTTTGTTTTACATTCTTTTTCTTCATTAATATCACTAGAAAAGCAAGCTCTAATGTGTTCTCTAAAATCTAATGCCTGCTCACAGCCTGAATTTGTTCACTTTCCAATGACTACGTTAAAGATTGCATTCAGAAAGCAACAAGGATTTTCTGTCATGATGGGTAAATTTTATTCCTAGCCTCCCCAGACAGCCAGGGAACAAATGCCACATTAATGTTCTTTTCTATGAAAATGCACTTTTCCATTTGATACCACTGCACTGTGATTGTACTGAGTTGTAGGGGAGTCTCACACCTTCTTTTTCGGAAGACAGAGTTCTGAAGTGGATTGAGCTGAAATATGTAAATTCACAGAGAGTCTCTCCTAACTTGTGTATGTGATAGCGCTGCTGGAAAACTCTTGAAGGTTGAGAAAACCCACACATTTTAAAAGGCAATGTTCTGTGACAATTCACACTGGTCCCCAGATCACTTCAAATTTGCTCATAGTCCAGACAAAATGCTGCAGAACCCTACAACAATGGGGTAGGATTCGAACAAAGATTTAGTTTCTCCAAAGCTCATGTACATGCTCGGATAAATCTTTTCCCCTCTGTGTACCTCAGTTTCACCCGCAGTGAGATGGGGATGATGGCAATGGCCTCCTTAGAAAAGCATTCAGATCTTCTGGTGCAAAGTGCTTTATAAGAGCTATTACAACAGAGGAAACTTCAAACTCTGGATTAAGAACAAGAAATTTCTGTGGAATAAGATGAGGGATTATACTTTAGAATTGTTATGAATAGGAATGATAATAATTCTTAGCATGCCACCATGCTGTCGGGTGATCTATTCAGTGATTTTGAATTTAATTACTATGGTAAACCCAGAATTTTTCTTAAGCTATCATAAAAAAGTAAATACGTACATAATTATTGACAAAAAGACTGAAAAGCAGGTTTCTTCCCTAACAAGTTAGCCTCTCTCTGTTCAGTCCTGGCTCTCTTGTTTGGAGCTATTAATGTTGCATGGTAATATCTTTATATTTATTTAAGTGGAATTCTTGCCTTAAGCTCAATCTGAAATATTTCTTAGCTTTCCAATATCACGAGGTGTAATGTTGAAGTACCATGTCACTTTTGATAACAGGAATTATTCCTTTTATTTTTTTTTCCTTTTATTTTTTTTTCTTTTAATTGCTTATTGATGTGCTGCCAACAGGCACTGGAGCCACATAACATAAAGACAGGTCGTGAATGACTCTTGAAGGGTAAGAAAGTCCAGGTATTCTGACCCTTAACTGGGTTATCACCTAGGGACCAAGAGGCATTAAAATCTTAATCTCAGAAGAAATCTCTTGAGAGGACAAATTCATCCAATCTTAGCATTTTTATGAAGTCCTGGCACAGAACTAGGGGCATCTAATGCTTCTTGAAGCTGTGTGATTAGGGAAAAGATGTTAATCAACAGGTTTATTTGAGACCTGCTGGACTAAAAGCATTTTTAAAGGGTGGGGCTTGTGCAAAATGATAGTGGAAGTCCAGTTATACCTGTTCCTAGGAAAATAACATCATATTGCCCATCCTCTGCCATGACATGATCCACCACAATCTGCGTCAGCCGATAGTCCACGTTGATCCGAGTGAATACAGGTCCTCCTGTCACCGGGTAAATGGATTTGTACATCAGAGGATGGCGTTTTATAAAGCTAATGACTTCATCAGGAAAGTCTCTTGTAGATTTTATTAGTGGATCGTAGGTTTTGCTTGGACACTGAAAGAAAAAGAGACCAAGAATTTGAGATGAATATTGTGAAAGAAATACCTGAAATCTGCAGGTTTTTCTGCTTATTGGGAAAGACATCTTGTCCATTTTGAAATCTCTAGGGCTCTATCCAGCTCCTCAGCTACCTTGAAAAGCAGAACACTTTTGGTCTCTGCTCTCTTGTTTTGTACTTACATAAACACACACCAATTCAAAGAATACCTGCTAGCATATCAGCTAGATCCATTTGTAAGTCACATTTACCAGTTGGATGGTAATTTGACTTACAATTTCGAAAGCTTTGTGATGTTTTGAAAGTGTGGAAGCACACTGGGGAGCTCTGTATTCACTTCCAGAATGTGCTCCTCCAGTTCTTCAAAGGGCAGCTTTCTTCCTTATTTCTCTACTCTCACCTCTACTCTTTTAATTTTTCTCTCTCTTCAAAAGTGATTTCATCTTCATTTTTCTCTATCCTGCATATTCTCCTTTATCTTTAAAACCACCTAAAACTTGCTAATTTGTTTCAACTCACTATTTTTTACTGCTACTCATAATTATAAATCTTCAGTTCCTGTTAGTTGTATGCCCACACCTGCACCTACCTATAGATATATGCAAGCTTTGAAGAAAAAACTCCTATAGGTTTTTCTTCTTAGAGTTTTGAAAAAAAGACAATGTTAGAAAAGATATGTTTGATGTTAAATCAAATGCTAATAATTAATATTTATGGCACTAACAAATCTGCAAACACAAACGACTTTAAAACTATGTGTAATTTTTGAATTTTATCACCAAATGTCTTTTAAAACCATGTCCAAAATCCTTTCTGTTTCTTCATCTAGCAGCATTCCTAAAGGGAGTAGGAGATATGCCTTAACATCCACACCACTATCACCAGTAATTAGAATACATCATTGTTACTGATATTCAAGCAGTTCATCCAAGACTGTGGTGCACTTTTAACATTTTTTCACATCATGTAATAGAGACAGCAAAATTTAGTTATAAATAACTATATAACTATATATATAAACAATTCACAAATGTGGATTGGATAGGAAAATACCTATTAAAAATATTTAGAAACTACTTGTATATAATACTATAATAGATTCCAACAGTAGAGATCACTTTAGACGTTTGGTCTTATTTATAAGTCACAGATAAAACCTATATTCTATTAGAAATTGGGTTTTCTATTAAAACACTTGTGAAAGCGGTCAGAAATCAGGTTGCTCAGTTCTTCTTCTCATCCAAAAGAAGCATTTGGACACCATTACTTCATTTTTCAAAAGCACGGCTATAAACAAGAAAAGTTCTCATGATGAGATCTGTACATTTCCAAGAATTTCACCTCCTCATTCCCTGCCCCACTCATGGGAGTATTATCACTTTGGCTATTTTACAAGACAAGGAAATCAAGTCTGGGATGAAGGAAGAACAGAATGACCCATCATGCAGTCTAGCTCTCCATTGCAAGGCACAGATAGCTATATGCAGTTAAATTTGCTACATGCTGAGTAGTTTTACTGTGCGACTTTCAACAGCAAGTCTAGAGTGCCCTCTGCTGTCTAATATAGGATAATCTCAAGTATTTAAAATACAGGATCTATTTATTCACCTATTCAATACTTTCTTCTTTTAGTATTTCCTTCAGCAAAATCACAGAATACTTCATCTGTGTATAGCAGAGGAGAGAAGAGTAAAATACAAAAAGAAACGAGAGAGACTTAAGCAGAAATACGGTTGCCAGCTCCCTGCTCTTGTGTGATCAGAGATGGGTGGCTGCTCCTCTTACTGAGGCTGAGCTTTTGCCTTATGTGTACAGCGAACCAGAAGTTGGTAAGAGCCCCACCAGCATGCCCCCACGTTTGACTAAAGCTTGATTTCTCTTGGGAATTACGCCCAGAGCTACTGTGGGAGAAGGCCACTAACAAGTGCTTTAATCATGGTAGTTTTTCTAGACTGAAATACCCTGTATTTGACCTGTACACAGAGGCCACAACTTTTTGGTGAAATGAACATCCTACACTTCACATTTATTTTTCTTGTAATAAAAGCAGATTCTCCAGATGCCAGATGATCCCTGCAGCTCATTATTTCTCAGAAGTGACTTTTCTTACTCTTCTACATAGCTGAAACTCTTGTTCAGGCTGACAGCTTGGCTACTACAGCATCCTTTTCTCTGGTTTTGAACAATGTTGTCTCTTCCTCTTCAGGTCCAGACCACTGCTAATGTAAACACCCCACCCTCCACCCCCCCTTAGTATCTTACCCAGGATATTCTGTTTACTGATGGGTTTAGCCCCCACCTCTGTTAGACCCATAACCCTACCTCCTCAACCACCTTCGAATCTCTCCCTTCCATGCTTTCCCAGGTAAACCCAGGAATATTTGCTTTCAGAGCCAATCGTGTTGGTGACTCATCATCTCATGCTCATCTGATTTCCTTCCCAGGGCTGTCCTTCTCTGTCATCCCTTGCTTTAAACTTAGTCTCTAATATGAATCTGAGAAAGTTTCTCTTTTGAAGCTGGAGACACCTAGATGTGTTACTGTGGTGGTACTAATCCTGAATACTAATAAGATGAGCTGGAAACACTTCCAGTATTACATTGGAATGACACATTTTTATATATAAATACACATTTTTTGCATATGAACTGCCAATTTCTGTTTTTTAACACTAAGTAATCTCTTTATTTCCTGCCAGATGGAGCCATAACACAGCCTGTGAAGAAAGCAATGTGATGAAATAATGTTTTTTGCAGTGTGCTGGAAAAAAAAGTTAAGATTTGTAATGAAGTTGCAGTACAATCCTTCAGAACTAATTTCTACCAAAACTTTAGATTGCATTTCTACATCTCCAGCTTGACATGTATACTATCTATGGTGCCAGTTAAAGTCTTGCTGTTAGGATTTGTTCCAATATGTGAAGGTTAATATTATCCAAAATATTCACATTAAGAACAATATATACAGTGCCAATAGCTGAGCTTGTCCCTCCTCCATTGCTGGTGAACTGCCTTCTCACAGGCATGCAACTTCAGCCACCAGCAGCAAAGCTGTCCCCACAGGCTCAGGACCAGCCTGGAACATTCCCTCCCTTGGGTTTCCCTGCCCGCTCTCTGTCTGGGCTGTGGGATGCACGCAACACACCCTGGGGCAGCTAGGGAGAGCTCAGCAGAAGTGTTGGTCTTACTGAAATGGGAGTCTAGACAAAAATAGTTCCTAGGCTCCTGAATCATCTAATAGCTTTTGCAAATTTCTCCATAGTCAATAAGTCTATGAATTAAGATATGATCCATCACATATTCAGACATTTTTCTCAATATACAATTTAAAGTATGTCTGTGAATGAACTGACAAGAGAACAAAAATGGGTTTACATTATTGTACTCTGATACTTGCTCAAAGGACATTATTTGCAAACCCAGTTTAATACAGGTAGAAAAGAAAAAGAGGAAAATCATACTTAAAAAAAAAAAGAAAAAGAAAAGTTCATTTAGAAATATATGTTGCAGTGAGCTATCCCTAGGGGTATTATGCTAGCTTTTCCATAAGAAATTCACTCTCAGAGCAGAATCTCCATTGTTCTGTTTTCTGCCGAGCTTTCATAAATTAAAGGCTTTGCAAGGTTACATTTAAGGCAGGCTGTAGTTAGCTTGGTTTTTGAAGATAGCAATATCAGTTTAATAATATCACAAAGAAATACATAATTTTGTATTACACAGCAAAAGAGACAAAAATAAGGGTGTGATGGAAAAGAAATAAAAGTTAAAAGGGCAGGGCAGGGCAGGGGCAGGGCAGGGGCGAGGAGGGGAGGGGAGGGGAGGGGAGGGGAGGGGAGGGGATGGGAGGGGAGGGGAGGAGAAAAGAGAAAATGGCATTTCATTTATGTCAGACCTCCAAAAGCCCTATTGATTTTTATCTTTGCAGGGGCTGAATCAAAGTTTTTTTTGGAATCAATACAAAGAAACCCATGTTCTTTATCCACCTTTACATCGATTTACTCTATATAGAACTGGAAAGAAATTCATTATTCTTTGCATCCCCAACCACGCAGTAATTCACTTTCCCCCTCACTGAGTACTAGAGGTTGATTTCCCTTACATGTACATTTTCTGTGGTTCATACTATCACCCGCTAACTCTGAGTTACAGGTCACATCTTATGGAAATTTGCCGATTGCTCACCTGTTCATAGTTGTGGGAGTAGACCCACAGGTCCTAAAATGTCCTAATTTTATGCCAAAAATTTATCAACAGAGGAAGATGAGAACAATGACATCACTTACTAAAAAACACTAGGATAAAATGTCTACCAATATGGAACTATAAAGTTGTTGAAATATTTCCAAAGACTTAAACCTTACCATGTATAATATAGGGAAATCTTTGCCAGTTTGCAGAGCTAATTTAGTAGAAACAAGAATCATAGAATCATAGAATCATAGAATCATAGAATATCCTGAGTTGGAAGGGACCCTTAAGGATCATCAAGTCCAACTCTTGACACCGCACAGGTCTACCCAGAAGTTCAGACCATGTGACTAAGTGCACAGTCCAATCGCTTCTTAAACTCAGTCAGGCTCGGTGCAGTGACCACTTCCCTGGGGAGTCTGTTCCAGTGTGCAACCACTCTCTCAGTGAAGAACCCCCTCCTGATGTCAAGCCTAAACTTCCCCTGCCTCAGCTTAACCCCGTTCCCGCGGGTCCTGTCGCTGGTGTTAATGGAGAAAAGGTCTCCTGCCTCTCGACACCCTCTTACGAGGAAGTTGTAGACTGCGATGAGGTCTCCCCTCAGCCTCCTCTTCTCCAGGCTGAACAGGCCCAGTGCCCTCAGCCGTTCCTCGTACGCCTTCCCCTCCAGGCCTTTCACCATCTTCGTAGCCCTCCTCTGGACACTCTCCAACAGTTTCACGTCCTTTTTATACTGTGGTGCCCAGAACTGCACACAGTACTCGAGGTGAGGTCGCACCAGCGCAGAGTAGAGCGGGACAATCACCTCCCTCGACCTACTAGCGATGCCGTGCTTGATGCACCCCAGGACACGGTTGGCCCTCCTGGCTGCCAGGGCACACTGCTGGCTCATATTCAACTTGCTGTCTACCAGGACCCCCAGATCCCTCTCTTCTAGGCTGCTCTCCAGCGTCTCATCGCCCAGTCTGTACGTGCAGCCAGGGTTTCCCCGTCCCAGGTGCAGGACCCGGCACTTACTCTTATTGAACTTCATGCGGTTGGTGATCGCTCAGCTCTCCAACCTATCCAGATCCCTCTGCAAGGCCTTTCCACCCTCATCCGAGTCCACAACTCCTCCAAGTTTGGTGTCATCAGCAAACTTGCTCAAAATACCTTCTATTCCTACATCCAGATCGTTTATAAAAATATTGAAAAGTACCGGCCCTAAAATGGAGCCTTGAGGGACCCCACTGGTGACCGCCCGCCAGCCTGACGCAGCCCCATTCACCATAACCCTTTGGGCCCTGCCCGTTAGCCAATTGCTCACCCATCGGATGATGTTTTTATCTAGCTGTATGGTGGACATTTTGTCCAGTAGGATCCTATGGGAAACCGTGTCAAAAGCCTTGCTGAAGTCCAAAAAAATCACATCAGCTGGTTTCCCTTGGTCCACCATACGGGTGATCTTATTATAAAAGGAAATCAGGTTAGTTAGGCAGGACCTACCCTTCACAAACCCATGCTGGCTGGGACCAATGACTGCTTTGTCCCCCAGGTGTGCCTCAATAAGTTTGAGAACCATCTTCTCCATGATTTTACCAGGCACTGACGTGAGACTGACAGGCCTGTAATTGCTAGGGTCTTCTTTCTGACCCTTCTTGAAAATCGGAACAACATTTGCCAGCTTCCAGTCTACCGGGACCTCTCCAGACTCCCAGGATAGTTGAAAAATAATTGAGAGAGGTTCCGCGATGACGTCCGCCAGCTCTTTCAGCACCCGGGGATGAATCCCATCCGGACCCATGGACTTGTAGGGATCCAGGTGGAGTAGCAAATCCTGCACACGTTCAGGGTCAGTTGGGAGTTTGTCATCCCCACCGTCCCGGTCATCCAGCTCAGGGCACCCTGGGTCCCGAAGCCCATCATCGGCATTGAAGACAGAGGCAAAGAAGGCGTTAAGCGTCTCTGCTTTGCCTATGTCATTGTCTGTGAGGAGACCTTCCCTATCAAGGAGCGGCCCTATGTATTCTTTAGTTCTCCTTTTTCCATTCACATATCTAAAAAAACCCTTTTTATTATCTCTCACAGACACAGCCAGCTTCAACTCTAGGTGTGCTTGAACTAAGAGTCTGATCCAAAGATCCACTTGAGTCAATAGGAACTTTTCCAATTATTTCAGTAGGCTTTGGATCCCATCCTAAGACAGCATGACCACCAGGAGCAGCTGGGCAGGTGTAACCCTGTTATGCTTGGCCAAGGGAGTTATTTCCAGAGGCATCACTAACTGTGGCATGATGGATGGAACAAGGGAATGAAAAATTCATTTGGGCCACCCTTTGGCAAAGTCCTCAGGCAGCTGTTTGAAGCTGTGTCCATCCATCATTACAGAACAATTCCTGTAGGTTTGTGCTTCCTTTCATAGCAATAAATAGGATGCACAGAGATAAAGGCTTTATGGCCAAGTAGGTGAGTGAAGCAGCCTTTCACCTCTGAAAATGTGAGTTCATATCCTGGTGTATGTCACATGTGACAATGATATCGGTGTTCTCTACCCAGTTCACATTTATTCACATCAGCAACACCAGATGCTGTTTCAGATATGTGACATCTTCCACTAGAGACAGTAAGAGATTTGCATTTATATCAAATGTCACAGGAATACACTGCCAGGGTTGTTTCATGTGGACTACAAGAGAGTCTGACTCAATAAATGTTCTTAGAGTACCATCATTGTGCTATCTCATCATCTTCTGCTTTTTCAGAAGACATGAGATTCATCTCACCTGACCTAAATTATCTTGGCTGTGTTGGAACTGCAGAAAGGAGGTGACTCTCTTTTCTTCTGATAGAGAAGTCTAAACAACTAGCTCAGATTAGATGCTTTTCTTTTAGATAGATGAAGTCAAGAAAAAATAAATTATGAAAATTAGTACTGCTAGATAGGAATCTTGCAGGAGATATATTCACCATGTAATTTATTCTTCAAAGTTGCTTAGGTGTTCACTGTCACAAATGCTATCTTTATCTAAATGTACATGTTCAGAAATGAAAAGTAAAAGACAAAAACAAGCCTCCAAAACAGAAACAGAGTTAGAATTGCTAAGAGCATCTCTATTCAATCGTTGTATAAACTGCTATATAAACTTTTAAAGAATCAGTTCAGTAGTAACTTAAAGCCTTTCCTGTGTCTTCAGTATGAACTCACTTTAACCCTAATCAACCTGGACCAAATCCTAAGCCCTGGTGATCTGCAAAAAAATACCTTCTTATTCCCTCATCTTTTATTTGTATCCAAATGCAGTCATGAAGTGGTAAATTAAGGCTAATCTTTCTCAGACATAAGCAAGTAGACTCTAAGTTAGCGATACTGCACATGCTAAGTTATTTTTGTTGTTGTTGTTGTTTCTCTCTCTCATCTTATTAAATTTACAACTTAGTAGAGTGCTGGACATGTAGATCTCACACAATACTAAGATGTATGGTGTGACTGTGTTAACATTATATGGGAACCCTGGCCAAGATTTTAAAAAGCTGGTGCCAGAAGTTAGACTCCTAAATAAACATCCAATTTGCCAAAATGCATAGTGCTTCACACCAGCCAGTGAAGTCAGTAAGAGCTGCTGGATCTAACACCTATTAAAACTGTGACAATTATTTGGGAATCTAGATTTAAGGTATGTAAAAAATATATCATTTTCATTTAATTATGTATCTTTAATTCAGCAGTGCTGTTGTCTGCAGACAATTTTAAAATAGAATGATTCATCACATAAATCACATTTACCCACTTAATAATGAGATTCAAACATGCATAGGCTAGGTACACAATGGGGATTTCATAACACTGACTGAAGTAGGCATCTGCTGGATAGATTTTTCAATTCTAGACTGGAAACTTTCATGCTTTTCACAAATAGAACTAAGCACCATACTGGTAAGGCGCTCTCTTGGGATCATCTCAGGTAGCTAGTGTGAAATGTAAAGGAATGGAATACTTTTTAAATCTCTCTCATTTTTGGGAATTAGATGCCTAAGCCTGAGCTTCCCTTCTGGTGGAGTTGTCCATTTGTTCTAGACGTATGGACGAGAGTCATTCTGGGAGCTCCCCCCTCCTTCCTGTTTGAAAGTGTTTTCACTTTTCATAGGATAATTAGGTCTCAGCTTAGCCAAGAGTAGAAAGAATATTGCTCGGATGTTAACCAGGAATGGAGAAGATCTGCTTTCCACTAAAAAGCTCTCTATTTTATATTATATGCAGCAGGAACTAGAGGACCAGACCCTCCCTCAGAGAGCATGTACTAACTGCAGCCAGGCGCTAATACTGACACTGGCCTTTTTGCTCAAGCTCTCAGTTAATTAATGTTTAACTACAAAGGAGTTAATATGGCCATATAATCAACATTCTCCTGGAGTGCAAGGTAAAGCCTTCCAGACTCCAAGTGAGTTCTGTTATCAGTGAACCGTCAAGGAAAACAAACACACAAACAACAAAAAAACAGAGAAACAGAAGAAATACCAAAGAAATACCTTCAGCTAGTCACTTCTGTTTTAAAAGGGGATCCTCCATCCACCCAACAAATTGAATTTTATGTGCATATAAGTTTAATGAGAAATGCAGAGTCTGAGGACAGAGCCACTGAGATGTAGCACTGAGGAACTGGTATGATGCCCAAAAGAACCTTAAAATATTGGGTATTTATAGTTTAGGATGTGATTTAGATGACAGCCAAGAGATGACTCTTGGGGTTTAAGCACTTATGTGCTGTTGAAGACTCAGCACTAATCCATTCTGGAGAAGGAACTTCAGTTCCTGAGTGTCATAAAGACTGTGTGGCTTTTTCTCTGTAGTCTGACCAGAGCTTCACAAAACATTTTGAATTCCTCTGAAACTTTAGTGTTTCTCTAGAGGATGGATGTAATGTGCCTGTCCATCCTGTAAAGATGTTCACAACAGCCTTGCAGCTTAAACCTGAAAGAAGACAGGGGAGAGGAGATTGAGTCAGGTTCTGCTGGACAGAGAAACAGCCAAAATTTTAAATGAAATCAACATCTAATCTTACTCAATCCCCCTAAATATGAAAAAAATAAAAAAGGATCCCTAACATTATTTTATTTTATTTCATTTTTAGCTAGAGACTTTATTCCACTCAATGTATGAGCTTTGTCCTAATGTTTGTCTTGAACTCCTTGTATTGCTTTTCCATTTAACAAACCTGTGTTGCTGATAACAAAGGCTGACATAAGAGAACATTAATGTGAGGTTAACCATCTGAGACCAGCTAGGTGAGTGACCTTGACTTTGTAGGTGGCACTTTGTAATTTTCTGCTGACCTCAGCACACTGGAAAGGTGACTGGGTTCGCAGCCTTTTGAAAGGCTGCTATGAATTGAGAGGTAATTCATGTTGGGAAGAACATGTTGGTATGTAGGAGGAGGTGGAGGAGGCTTTCTCAGGAAAATAAACCTATAAAGTGAAACATTTCACTTAATTAAGCAGCCCCATTTACAGTGGGGAGATCAAAGGAGAGGGGAATTGGAGAAACAAAGAATGCAGTCTATCCCATAAAAGATCAGGTGAAAGAGAGAGATAGGTCTAAAAATAACAAAGAAAACCTGTGCAACCCTCGGTGTTTTATGAACACGCTTATTAAAGCAGGAGATTTAACCAGAAGTGAGGGCAGGGGGAGGCTTTTGGCAGACAGTATTTCTCTATGGCTCAGCCAAGTCCCAATGGGATGGACACTACATCTCAATGAGCACTGGATTAGCAGAAGAAATAAAGGGATTTCACTAAAGAAAGGAAGAAAAAGCAACTGAGAAAGAAAAGAAAAAATGAGGAAGATCACAGAAAGATCTGAGGGTAAAGGAACTTTAAAAAAAAAAATGAGAGAGAACAACAAGGATTACAGAAACTCAAAAGCATATATTGATATTCAGATCTGGAGTGGAAAGAGGTGAGATATAAAACCAGGCTGTACCAGGCTGCCTGCTGCTTGATTCTTTTCTCTCTCTCTCTCTCTCTCTTTTTTTCTTCTTTTTTCCATCTTCCAAACTGAAATATAGTTCAAGCCTTGCTTCCATTTTGCACCATTTCCATTTGATCTTTAACACTGCTGGGAGAAATTGGAGTAGAAATGCTACATGCATTGCAGCATCTGATCACAAGTCAGCCTGGCCAGGGTCTTGCTGGACGCCAGAGGGCAGGCAGACCCCACAGCATCACACTCATGATGCTCAGCATTGCCAAGGCATGATATCATGGTCATGCTGGGAGTTTATCTCAGACACAAATTGCCACAGGAAGCATTCTGTCAAAATTTCAATATCACAGTGGTCACAGCCTCTATAGTGAACAGCTTTATTTACTTAGGAGATAAAGGCAGCTGAGCAAAAAGTTAAGTTAGGGTAAGCAGTCTCTTGCTTCTGTGTAAATGCTGAAAAGGAAGTCAATGCCTCTCGCAAAGTCAAACATCAAAGGAAATGCATTTCCTAGTACTGCCATTTTTAGACTTTGCCAATAACTTAAAACACTTGAAATATAAGATTAAGGCAGTTTGGGATATGCTAAGCTTTATGCAACACTTAAGTAGAGCTTAAATTTCAAAAATGCTCTAGTAACTCTAAAAACTGGACAGATTATCCCTCTTTGGCTTTGTTCTGCACATTCCTGAATCACCCCACAGTTGGCAAGAAATGGTGAAATTAATCTTTATAGAAGAACATTTCAGCATACAGACACACTGCAGCATTCTGAGGACATGTACTGTGCTGCTTCTTTTCCTCGCCTTTGAGCATTGTGCTGCCCTTTCAGATCCCACCCTAAATTTGCTCAGATCCAGACATTTGGCCTAGCCCACCTCAGCATGAGACCATGGTGTGAATCCACCTCTTATTTGGGTACGCTATCTTAAACTATCAAGCCTGAAATATGTTGTAATCCAAGCCTATTCCAGCTCACTAAGACTAATGATAAATAAGTATGCAGCAATAAGTTTACTTTATCTATGTAGTAAATATTACATACATCTCTCTTCCGTGAACTTTATTCAGTAAAATTCACTTCCCTTCTCAGCTCCTGGTCAGACAAACTCCTACAAAAATCCACTGGGTACAGAGTTCCTAAGGATTTTTACAAGACCATTTTCTCACAGCTGTTATCAGGTGTTTAACGGAAGTAGTTAGAGAGGTAAGGGGCTGCTCATGGAAAATATCTATTTACTTTTTAAACTTTCCAACTTTTAAAATATTTTTGAGCATGGATATTCAAATCAGCGATAAAGATCAGCATCAATATGCTTCGGCATGACATGTTTCCTTCCTTGTGAATCCCAGCTCAACCATGTGATGGCTAATACACTCAAAAATGCAATGAGCATATGACCCGTCTGTCTCTGTGGAGTGTTCATCCTTATGGGGCACTGCGAGGTTTTCAAGAGGGTTATTTTAATCTCTTTAGATACCATGGGACCAGCTATTGTTCTCACTGGCACCATTTTTGTACCTAAAACTAAACACATCTGCACTTCCTAACCAGTAATGGAGTTGTGCATGCTAAAATAATAATAATAAAATAATTACATGTAATCTTCTTTTCTGGGGACACCATATATTCTGCCTGAGAGAGAGATGTGTAAGCCTGTGGTGTCTAAATTAGGAGTCTATTTGCTCCATCAGCGCATATCTTAGGCTGGAGCTGCCTTACTCTTTATGGAAAGGCAATCTCTTTATGCAGGCAATCAGGCCCAGCCAGCATGGGTTTATGAAGGGCAGGTCCTGCTTGATGAACCTGATCTCCTTCTATGACAAGGTGACACGCTTAGTGGATGAGCGAAAGGCTGTGGATGTGGTCTACCTTGACTTCAGTAAGGCTTTTGACATCATTCCCCACAGAATTCTCCTCAGGAAACTGGCTGCTCATGGCTTGGACTGGTGTATGCTTTGTTGGGTTAAGAGCTGGCTGGATGGCCAGGCCCAGAGAGTTGTGGTGAGTGGAATCAAATCCAGATGGAGGCCGGTCACTAGTGGAGTCCCCCAGGGCTCGGTACTGGGGTCAGTTCTCTTTAACATCTTTATCGATGATCTGGATGAGGGGATCGAGTGCACCCTCAGTAAGTTTGCAGACGACACCAAGTTAGGTGCATGTGTCGATCTGCTCAAGGGTAGGAAGGCTCTGCAGGAAGATCTGGATAGGCTGGACCAATGGGCCGAGGCCAACTGTATGAAGTTCAACAAGGCCAAGTGCCGGGTCCTGCACCTGGGGCACAACAACCCCGAGCAGAGCTACAGGCTGGGAGATGAGTGGTTAGAAAGCTGCCTGGCAGAGAAGGACCTGGGGGTATTGGTTGATAGTTGGCTAAATATGAGCCAGCAGTGTGCTCAGGTGGCCAAGAAGGCCAACAGCATCCTGGCTTGAATAAGAAACAGCGTGGCCAGCAGGTCCAGGGAAGTGATTGTCCCCCTGTACTTGGCTCTGGTGAGGCCACACCTCGAGTACTTTGTTCAGTTTTGGTTCCCTCGCTACAAGGACATGGAGGTACTCAAGCGAGTCCAGAGAAGGGCGTTGAAGCTGGTGAGGGGTCCGGAGAACAAGTCTTATGAGGAGTGGCTGAGGGAGCTGGAACTATTTAGCCTGGAGAAGAGGAGGCTCAGGGGCGACCTTATTGCACTCTACAGGTACCTTAAAGGAGGCTGTAGTGAGGTGGGGGTTGGTCTATTCTCCCACGTGCCTGGTGACAGGACAAGGGGGAATGGGCTTAAGTTGTGCCAGGGGAGTTTTAGGTTGGATCTTAGGAAAAACTTCTTTACAGAAAGGGTTGTTAGTCACTGGAATAAGCTGCCCTGGGAAGTGGTTGAGTCACCATCCCTGGAAGTCTTTAAAAGATGTAGATGTCTACATCTTTGTCTAGATGTAGAGCTTAGGGATATGGTTTAGTGGCGGACTTGTTAGCATTAGGTCAGAGATTGGACTTGGTGATCTTGGAGGTCTCTTCTAACCTAGACTATTCTGTGATTCTGTGAAAGCCTTCCTTCCCCACCCGCCTGCAGCTCTCAGAGGAGATAATCAGAACACATGGCATGACCTGCTGAAGCTAAGGATGACTAAGTGCAACAGGGAGCAAGGGTATAGACCAAGCAGTTGGATCCACTGGAAGGATGATGAAGAAAACACAAAGATACAAGAAAAGGTGTGAAAAAATGAGGTAAATAAGGAAGATAATATGGCTTGAAGCAATGGTTACACCAATACATATGTCAGAGAAATATTAAGAGACAACCAGGTGGTTTCTAGGCAAGGTACAAGCAGCAGTCCAACCTCAGTAGCTCGACGTTTGGCTAGACTTATGCAGCTCCCTATTACTAGTTCAATGAGTACCAGACCAAGATAACGTAAAGCTGTCCTGGATAGTATCTGTCTTATTTTTAAATCATTGCTATTTTACAGTGATTGTAACAAGAGTTGCTCAAAGTTTTGCTGATGTTTTAGAAGTAAATGCATTTTTAGACATATTTTTACCTCCTCAGCTGTAACGTACATCCATGCTTTTCCAAATTTAATTTGGAAGAAGTTCTTTACTAAATTCTTTCAACGTTTTTGACCTGATGGTTACATCTCAAGTCTAACAGATTTGGATTTCGATTTTTCCAGATATTGAACTTCACTTTTCTTCCTATTACTTGTCTTCCATCACACAAAATCTGAAGCAACTAACTCTTTATTTTATTTCAAAACACAACACATGCCCAAACACACATAATAGAATCAATGACCATATCTCAAGGAATGGGATTTTAACAAACACAAAGTTAACAAAAATACAAGACTCCAAATAAAATACCCCATCATAATTTAATCCTCCATAAAGAAATGTTTTTGTTTTTATAAAGTGTTAGTGCCTCAAAGGTGATCCCAACAGATGGAAATACAGCTGGACAGTAAATGACCACAATAGGAGACAATCAGGAAATAGATAGTCTGGACACAATGTTACCTCAGATAAATGGAAAATGTATATTTGTATATATAAACAGAAGAAGGGTAGGTAGAAAGTCTGAGCTCTGAACAGAAGAGATAGGGTTGTGAGGATAATTTGAAACATCCTGAGTGGAAAATATAAATTGACAGACCATGGAGGGGAGAAAAGTATGATTGCCTTTGAGTAAAAATAGAAGTATGTAATTAAGGAGACACTTACTGTACCAGGTCTGGGATATGGGATACGACCTTCATATTGCACCCATCGATGATCCACACTCTCTTTGTGAGCATAGGGGCCATTGAAAACTGCTCTGATATCTGCCATACTGTACACACAAACTGCAGAGCCCTTGAAGACGGAGCTGCAAAAAGAAGACAGACTGATAAGCACATCTTCCGTGTACACCTCTTTCATTAATTCCACTGAGGGAGATGGGTTTTTGGTCAGTCCTGCACCTGAGAGCTGATATAAGTGCTGCTAAATAACAGACAATGTGGACAGGTCTGATAAGTACAGATATTTAATGTCACTGTCATTACAGTGTAAAGCTTTGCTCAGATGAAACCTGAACTTGTTAGCCTTTGGGATCACTTCATAGACTGTCATTTTTTCTAGTGTTCAGCAGGTTCCAGATACCATTTATTAATTATTACATTTAGAATTTTCTTCAGATGAAAGACATTATATTATGTTCGCTTCTGGAAGTCTGTATTTTAATGATGTGCCTGAGAATTAAATTGTATTTACCAGATAATCAAAGAGTTAGAAATAAACATTTATTTGTTGTTGTTGTTTTGTTTTGTTTTGCTTTTTTTCCTATGTACTTTTCTATAAATAAATAAATAAACAAATAAACAAGAATTCAATTTGCCAAAGAACACCATCCCAGGTTGTTGAGTGGCATGTATTCAAGCTACTTCATGTGCTATATCATTAATTGTGCTACATTCAATTAAATTCTTTTTTTTTTTTTTTGTGATTACATATTATATGGAGCCACAGTAGTAGCTATTTCTTGGGCTAGGGAGGTGATCGTCCCCCTGTACTCGGCTCTGGTGAGGCCGCACCTCGAATACTGTGTTCAGTTTGGGCCCCACGCTACAAGAAGGACATCGAGGTGCTTGAGCGAGTCCAGAGAAGGGCAACGAAGCTGGTGAGGGGCCTGGAGAACAAGTCCTATGACGAGCGGCTGAGGGAGCTGGGATTGTTCAGACTGGAGAAAAGAAGGCTCAGGGGTGACCTTATCGCTCTCTACAGTTACCTCAAAGGCGGCTGTAGCGAGGTGGGGGTTGGTCTGTTCTCCCACGTGCCTGGTGACAGGACAAGGGGGAATGGGCTTAAGTTGTGCCAGGGGAGTTTTAGGTTGGATCTTAGGAAAAACTTCTTTACAGAAAGGGTTGTTAGTCACTGGAATAAGCTGCCCTGGGAAGTGGTTGAGTCACCATCCCTGGAAGTCTTTAAAAGATGTAGATGTCTACATCTTTGTCTAGATGTAGAGCTTAGGGATATGGTTTAGTGGCGGACTTGTTAGCATTAGGTCAGAGATTGGACTCGATGATCTTGAGGTCTCTTCCAACCTAGAAATTCTGTGATTCTGTGATTCTTAGTTAAGGAGTGTCTTGGCAATTTTTCTTTGTAATTGCACTGTACAGTATATTACTTATCCTTATTATTTACACTTAAATCAAAAGTTAGAGAAACAAAATAATAATTTCCTTCCTGACAATATTACATAAAGCACCTCAATAAAATAAACAGCTCAGAGATTCATTAAATAATTAATCTATCCCCAATTAAGGTCTTCTGCATTTGTTTGCAGAGGTAAACATGTTCCTAATACATACCTTGTTGTAGTGAAGACTCCATATACAAGAGGGTTTCTCTCATCTCTTGTAGAAAGCAGGAATATATCTTCTGTAATGCAAACATATTTATTTTTTATTAAACATCCATTCAACATCTCTACATTTATCAATTATAATTTGAATATTTGTAAAAATATAATGAATATTTTTTGTCTAATTTCTGTCATGTGAATTTCTACTCATATTCTGACATTTGCCCATTTGCAAGTAGCCTGTTTTTTATATAATTATAATATTATTATAATAAATAATATACTTTCCAACTTGGGGAACTACTTGGAAATTTAGTAAAATCAGAATTAGATGTGGTACTTCTCTAAAAAGAAAAACTAAAATGACCAACCAACAAACAAATAAACAAACAAAACCAAGCAAAGCTGATGACAATATAAGCCATTAAAGATATCTAACTTACGGAGCTCATCAAAATGTGTGTCTGCTCCTTCAGGACCAGGTATTGAGCACACAAGCCTGGCTTTCAGAAAAGTAGTCCACTTGTTTATTAGGCTCCGTTGACCTCCCATATCATTCTATTAAGAAGAAAATGAAAAGACTGAATTGCTAAAAAAAAAAATTAGAGCAGTTCTAGCACATGATATAACGTGCAGGACAACCTTTTTATAAGTAGCTAGAGTAGTCACTTCTCAGCTCAGCAATGAGCAACTAAAAACTTCTAATTACACCCAAGTCTGTTTGCAATGTTCTCAGAACAGTTCCACAGCTGGAATGCTGTGAAGCATATGTTATATCATGTGATTTCTTTTCTCTGTAATGTTAATTTTTTGCAATCAGTGGTTCTTCAAGAATTGTTTACAAACTTAAAAATAATACAGAACATTCTGGATAGGTGAAAGAAAGAAAGGGAGAGAGAAAGGGAGAGAGAAAGGGAGAGAGAAAGGGAGA
>CM021731.1:8454741-8472685 GCA_011075105.1 Heteronetta atricapilla | reverse complement strand
GAAAGGGAGAGAGAAAGGGAAAGGGAGAGAGAAAGGGAAAGGGAGAGAGAGAGAAAGAGAGAAAGAGAGAGAACGAGAGAACGAGAGAGAGGGAGAATGGGAGAAAGAAAGAGAGAGAGAGAGAAAATATTCATCATCTGTTCCTCTGTTCCAGAGATGTAAGTACTGTGTTGTTTTGTTTATATAGTACACAGATATATGCATTCCAGGGAAAAATAGTCATATTTTTTCAATGATCTTTGTTATGGAAACATCATTTCTTCCTCCACAGAAAGGATTTTTTTTCTTTAAATCTCTTTTGCTATAGGTTTCCAAGATATGAGCACACTTGCCCAAATTCCCTTTAGTTAACAGAGAAAGAAAAACATCATAGAGGGTCACGTGAAAACTGAATTATCCTTCTGAAGATTAGGTGTCATTCTATTGACTTTGATCCTATGATCCCACGTGCTTCAGTTACGTAGGTGAAAGGATACACTAATTACATTTAACTACATTTAAGAAATCAATATATTTCTGAAATATTTAGACATTTTCCTTTTTTTTTTTTCTTTGAGGGAAATGGAATACCACGACAGAAATTGTTCAAAATAATGAGCATTAGGAGAAGAAATATATATATATATATATATATAATAAATAATAATAATAAAAAAAGTAGTAATAGCCTGTTAGGAAAGAAAAAAAAAAAAAAAAAAAAGGAGAAGGAGTTGTGTGGGAGGAGTGGCACTTAGAATAAAGTTTAAAGTTATAGGAAGCTCAATTTAAGTGTCTGTTTAGGAGCTTTTCTTCTTCCACTGAGCGTATGAAGAATGTATCAAATGACATTTATCTGTCCTCTTTGGCTCCAAATAACAGATGTATTTAGGTTCTACTGTGCTATTTATGCCCCGGGTTTTTCAAATTAACATTTTTAAGGACAAAGTTCCAGCAGGAACCATGAATTCAGTCCTTTAAGAGAAATGTTCTTATCGCCAACAGTAGTCTCTCAGCTGTAGGAAATGCCTTTTTATTTTCATTTACAAACTTTGAAGCTTTTTGGCCTGTGCTGTAAAATTAAGTACAATAGATTTGGTCATAAATATTCATCCCCTCTGGATTTATTAGGAGAAATCTTTCTTTATTTCTTCCTTTCTTCCTTTCTTTCACTTTGTAACTCTAAGTGTATATGTAGTATTTCCAAGGACTGTATTTGGCCCTTCAGGGCTGTATCATAAATATTAGAGGCATTCAGAAAGATGGTTGAATGTGCTGAAATTGACCTCACAAGGAGTAACACTTCTCTGGTAATGTACTCTAACCAGCTTCCCTTTTCATGCATTTGGTACTTTTAAATAGGTTAGCTCAGTTGGAAATGATTCTTATTAATCTATCACCTTTGGAACTCATGTTCTTACAAGAATTGCTACCTCCCGTCTTGATTTCCTGAAGTCCTGCCAAGCCTGGAGCTTTGCATCTAGCCAACAGATTTATTACAAAGGTGTCAAAATTAGCAGCCTTAAGCCAATAGGAAAATAAGCTCTGCATGTGTGTGTTCTGTTCAAAGGCATGACAGATAAACTTTGTGGACTAATTAAAACCAAACAATTACTAAGATGCAAGAAAGAATCTTAAAAACCAAAAAGCTTTAAGCTTTTTCTTCCTCTGGCAATTCAGATTAGCTAAGCAATTCTCTCTCACATTGCAGGGCATCCACTTAGGTTTCTAGTGGATGGGGAACAGCATCACTGGCTCCTGTGATGTCTCTAAAAGCCTGGCTAGGATCAGGAACAGGGGAGGAAGCAAGATATGATGGGGCTGCAGTGGCAAAAATAATAATAATAATAATTAATAATAATAATAATAATAATAACAACATCTTGCTCGGGCTCCTGCCGTTGCAGGCATTGAGATCCTGCAAGAGATTGGAAAATGCATACTTGTATTTTACCACCCTTAAGCTGTGATCCAACAGAACATTTTTGTAAATGTTTATTTTAAACGTATCAGTAGTTCCACTGAGTTTCTAGAGAGTAGTGTGAACCAAATCCTGTTTTTGAAGGAAGCAGTTTTAGCAAGTGCTATGTGCTTTAAAGTATAAGATTCCACTGAGTATAAGATGTATCCGTATTTCCTCACTCTCAAGCCAGGACATGATGTTAACCATGTTACTTGAATTTAAAATACATTAGTACAGACATTCACTAAGTGTGCCTTAAGTTTGAAGGATAGATCCAAATGGTGCCAATAATACTGTACTATATACAAAGGAGCAAGGGGAATTCAATGACCAGCCAGCACTTCATGATTTACTAAGTTCTTCTGAGGCCAGAGTGTTAAAAAAAAAAAAAAAAAAAAAAAAAAAAAAAAATCATGTTGCAGAAATCAGAGATACAAAGGACCTTTCAATGGTTTAAAAATTTGTTCTTGTACTGACATACCCACCAACATGCTTCTTCCTACTGCTTTTGCTGAATATAGCAAAATGAACATTTTCTTAGATTTTTTTTCATTCTTTTAAATCTTGTTATTTTTTAGTTTGATTTACAGTCATATAATACTCGTCATCTCTGAATAATGAAGTGTCTTTGTTTTCCTAAACCGTGCTCAAGATTCATTGGTGGATAAAGTACAGGAATTGCCAAAGGCTGTGTCAGTTTTATCTACAGGTGGTGTTAGCTCAGCTCAAAGCACGGGGTTCAAAACCTATTAACAATTTAGGCATATTTGTGCTCCTGGTCTCTCAAGTAGTAGTCGTCTAAGAAATCTCTGAACATCTCTATGCTTTGAAGAAGGTGTCCCCCTCCTTTCCTAACAACATTTTATGGTTCATATTAGGTCAGACTATGACATATGTCCCAAAGCTTCAGCTGCTGGAGAACATGTGATTATTCACATTCAGACCACATTAGTTCAAACTCATTAGCTTTGAATCATATCTGCCTACTCTGCTACAGATTGCTTGGACCATCTTATTCATTATTATTGGCCTCTGAAAGGCTGGACAGAAGACATACAGCCTGAAAATCTATTTGATACTGGTTTGGTGCAAAAAGAAGACAATAGTTAATATCAGTCTGCAATGAATCACTGATGTGTTCAAATACTGCAAGCTGGTTGTAAAGTATGGTATTTATATAATAAGATCTACAGGCTAGATAGTCAGGAGATGAGAAAAACTGGAGAGAGAGAAAATCACCAAAGCAGAGACCAGTCAATGCATAAGTGACCAGGAACAGGGTCACACAAAGTTTCCACATCCTAAATGCTGGACCAATTTACACCAAGCAAGGACTAGCCTCAATAATGACAGAAATGTGTGTTAAATTTGATTCACTAAAATTATTTCAGCCAAGAGATACTCATACTGAAGACAAAGAACAGTAAATATTTTAGGCAGATGAGACAAGAAGTCAAGAAAAATTTAAGTGCTGAGAGAAGGGAAAGGCAGAATGAAGAAGACCTTCATTCCCAAAACATTACTAATCTACTTATAACAGATGAGCAGCCCACAAGTATCTGAAATTTTATCTCCAAAAATATCACTTCTAAGCACACTGGATTAGCAGTGTTTACTATAAACTTTGTTACATTACAGATGAAGGCACTTAAGACTGCATATTTCTTTTTGAATATAAATAAAGTTATAATTAGCACTTACTGCTTCGTAATCCCACAATCTGTAACTGATACCAACACTTCTGCCTGAAATACCTTCTTTATAACAGGAAGAAGTGCCTGTAAAATCTCAGTTTCTAGTCTTTGCGTGAGTTAGAGATTTAGATAATTGCCAACTAGAAGGTGGGCAGTTCAATCTGTCATGTGTTGAGGAAAGAATACTGAAAAGAACACAAAGACCTAAACACAGAAATTATCTAAAGAAGTGGGGAAGATTTTAATTGGAATAAATTAAAAAAATTAAATATGTATTTTAATTAAAATATTTTTATTCTACAGAAATATTCAAATTTTATATTTTTATGAGTTTGTTCCAAGAAACAAAACAAACAAAAATAATAAAAAATTACTACCAAGCTATTGTAAGAATTTAAATATTTAATGCACAACTTCAGTGAACCCAGGTTCACATGTAAGTATATGGTTTTCTGAAAGCAATAAAGAATGTTATTTAAATGCCATAATGCAAAATTTGTGAACTAAAATAAGGTCGTATCAAATGTCTTCCTTTGGAGACTTCTATGTAAATCTCAACTTTGTGGCCTGTAATTTATGTACAGAAGAACAAAACAACTTGCTTTTCAAAAACTCTGTTTTGTGATAAGTTACCGGCTTATTGCGAAAATAAAAAATATCAGACTATCGCCAATTAACAAATGATATAAAAATCCACTTAAAAACTTTTGGTTACTCCTATTTTCTATTCTATTTTATCTTATACACAATATTAACATAGTTTCATTGAAATGCACAAATATATGTGTTGGAATCCACTAGGCAAGAAAACAGATGGCAGCAAAGCTAAACAACACCTGCATCACTGGGGTTTTAAATTTAAATCTCTTATTTGTTTGTGAGTAACAGTGACAAATTGAACACTAGAACAAAAAGTGCAGTTTTCTGAAAATCAATCAACATCAAAGATGTCAAACACCGTGATTCATAAAACTTTAAAGACAGTAATTATCCTGAACATTTTTTTTTTTATAAAAAAAAAAAAGACAATGAGTGGAATTTCTAGAAGGAGGTTATTAATTAGAGCCAGTGGCAAGATGTGCAAAAGGACCATCCAAAGTGAATTCCTGGCCTCAATAAAAGGAAATATTGGAGAACAGAGGGAAAAAGTGCTGAAACTGCAAAAGAACCTGGAGCCCTTCCCTTTTGGGCAGTCTAGCTAAGTTACAACGCCACTAGAAAAAAAATGCATTGCCCAGCAGCAAAATCATACATTATGGGGAGGAGGGGAGGCAGGGGGGACATAAACAAGGAAAAAATAAATAAATAAAATAAGATTAAAAAAATACCTTCTAGCAGACTTCAGTTATGTTTATAAACAGTGAAACAGCCAACAGTCTTATCAGTGGACTTCTGTCTTCAATTTTTTAGTTCTTTTCTTTTTTTTTTTAATTATTAGGTTTTATTTTCTGTATTCTGGCCCTATCCAACTCTGTCAGTACTGGCATAACACAGGAAAGTAAGACTTCTTTCTTCATGAATTTAGGTTGAAAAATTCTGGTCTAAACCATACTGATGTCAGAGAAAAGATTCCTCCCATGATTTCAGCAGGCCCAAAACATCAAGCAATCCATAAAGTGTGACAGAGAGAATAAAAACACACTTGCAATATAAACAAGAGAAAGGAGGGGCATGCAATTTAGATCTGTGACTGCTTGCTCTCTGCTATGGATACCTAGAGTAAACTTAGAAAGTCAGTTCATCTCTATGTTTACAGTTCCCATCTGCAAGTGACTATTTAGTAATTCTGCTGTTTATATGAGATGACCGAATCTTTCACAGGGAAAGCTTCCTCTTACAGGATTGCATATTGCTTCATATAAGACACCAACCCATCTGGACACAATGGATATTGCTAGTTTATAGTGTTTCTGCTACTTGCTAGTAGCTAGTTGATCCAAAGATCACAATGTGTCCAGGACTCGGCCTTGTACATAATGTGCTTCGTCACAGAGACATCTCTTGCAGGGTCTAGCTTGGCAGAATGGGATAAATGCTTCAGCCTACAGACTGCATTGTAAGGTTTCTACCACTGCAGTAGCATTTGCATACAATTAGACACGATAACTAAAGATGTGAATGTGCATGGACCACTGATAGGAAGAGCCCAAGTCACACATCACCTCAACAAGAAAGCCTGGAATAAACTTAGCCTTTCTATTTACCAGGTTTATGCATCAGCTGTAAAGTTCTACAGTGCTCCTCAGACTGCCTCAGAGAGCAGACTAACTGTCCATTATCACCTCCAACAGCATGTCCAGAAGTTCCTCTAGATTTGCGTGTCTTGGCCATAAAGCTTTCCCCAAGGCAGACCTGTTTATTACAGAGAATAATTTTATAATAATTTTCCATATTTTTCTTGAGAGTTGACTGCCATCACCTCTTGAAACAGACAATCCATAATTCCAGATTACAGATGTGCAAAACCCCAGACTGCTTTTTGAATTCCTGGGAGCTGACACTCTTGAGCACCTTTCTGAAATCACATAGACTATCGCAGTCCAGAGCCTAATGCATACCTCATCCTTGCTCTCTACTTATTGTCCCCATCTTGAGACAGTGCCATTGTGTCAGGCAATTTGATGAAATGGTCCTCAGCATTGGCACAGTGGATTCACTGCCCTTGTACCCTGTAACTACTTTGTACTGTCTGGCTTCATTCCCTCAGTGTAATCCACACTGCTTGGTGCAAAAGGATTTGGAGAAGTTAACTAGTATCTTCTATAGCCTAAGATTATAGCTAGTGGATCAAATCATTTGTCAAGCACTTTCCACACACAAAGTTGATTGCACAACCAGGGTCAAATATAGATATTAAAACCAAAACAAATAGAAAAAAAATAAACATTTGCCTCAACCTCTGCCCTATCTAGACAACAGACTTAAGACAGGAGGGGCACACATCTCTATTACCAGAAGCATGCAGGAGTGCTGTGGTTAGTGGAATGCTTGTTTTTGACTTTCCTGGCTGAAATGAGTAAATGCCCAGAAGGACTGAATGAGGGAAGCCTTTGACTTGAAACCAGAATGAAATTCAAGTAGCTGGATCTATGGCAAAATTACCAAACCCATTGATCACACAACCATCATTGGAAAGCTGACATGAAACCTATAGATAAGGATGTCACACTGGGCATTCACATCTTTCTAGGCATTAAGACAAGGTGAAAGAGGGTCGTTATTGCAACTGAAAACCATAGCTCAAACTACAAGGCTATAGCCCACATCTGTGTGAAAATGCCTTCTGTCTGACCTATGGGTGTAAGAAACGATATTGTAGTTTTGAGTTCCTGCTCATCAAGTGAATTTGCTGTTATTCAGAATGGTATTGTACTCACATTAAGCATAATTGTTTGGTTCACTATGAAAAATGTTGATTTGTATTTTGGAAAGTGTTTAAACATGACACCCAGACATTTCTACTGAATTAACTTTGGATGGAATCCAAATTGTAAAATCTAACCAGCAAAGAGAACTTCTGGATGGTTGCTAAGCAAATTGGGGGGGGGGGGGGGGGGGGAGGGGGACACACGAAGACAACACAGAAACTAACAGGTTAAGATGAAGAGAGAGGGAGAGAGAGAGCATGTCTGAATGTGATTTGGAACAAAAGAAATAATAAAATTAAGCTTTTTAGGCTTTGAAGTGATAAAGTACCATTATACTGCAGGGTCATTCAGTAACCCTGTTGAAATTACCTCCAATAGGTCTGACAATATTAAGAATACTCCCCAGAACTATTCAAAGACTGACAGAAAATAGATGCATCTCATTAGGCTGTTCACTTTTAACTTCAGTGGAAATTTGAATTGAGCAACAGATGATGTCTCAACCAAACAAAAACGTTAATTAACTCTCAGGAAAATCTACCTTAAATTTTGGGTATAATCTGTTTGCGGTTTATTCCAGTGTTTTTGACTTGCCTTACCTGTTTTTTATCTGTAGTTTCATATATAATTAATATAAATTACGTGCTATAAATACATAAAAGGATATAAAATGACAAGTGAAAAAAAAAATACAAAAACTTCAATTTATGATATCTACCATTTTGATCATGAAGCCACAGGCAAGACAAGTGGTTAGAAGGATCACGCAATTAGTGTCATATAGAATAGCTGAATTTATATGTTTGAGTGCATTAAGAGCACTGTGAAATCTTATACAGAATTATCATAAAACAGTGTGAGGCTGCACTAGGTTAAACTGGTTTCTATCTGAACAAATAAGCCTGAAATTGCCATAAAATTTCACATTCTTAAACAGGAATGTTTTGAATTTCACATCCTCAGGACCCAATATGCCAAACCTCCCATTATCATTAGTGGAAAATATGACCTTCAAAGAACAATTTGGGTTGAAGATGGAAGGTGCTGCATCTTCCTTTAAAAAAGTATTCGATTTACCAACTAAGGTGGATGCCTGGTAATTACTTTCTTAGCTTTGACACTGTCAAGCACATAAAGCCAGTAGTGTGGGCCAGTGTATACACAGTATACAGTAAAAACAACCACAGATATAGAGCTGGAAAAGCAGATGAACAAAACAAAGGTAGGTCAACATCTTACAGATCTCTTTAGATTTCAGCACTAGTCAATAAACATCAATAAAGCCTGAACAGTGAGGAGATGAAGAGTACCTCTTCATGTTAATGGTAGTGAAAGATAAAAAATCAGAGAGCTAATTTTGTCACATTAGAAAACTTCCAAAATCATAAAGTCATTTACTGTCTTAAAGATATACAAAAGTCTGAATCACAGCACTCTGAACTCCGGGATTTTGGATTATGCATTGGTACATCACTGCAATTAACTCTGCAAGTTCCTCACTTCTGAGCTGCTGGTTTGTCGAAAACATGTTCTGGCAATGAGTGTCTCAGGCAACTGAGATGATGTCCAGAGTTTGCTTCAGAGGTTGTGCAGCTGCATTTCCATAATCCAGCTTTTAAAGCACTATCTTGACACTGCAATTGACACTTTTTCATATTCCCTGAGGCTCAGTAAAATACAGTCACACCTCTTTATATATAAGCATAACTTACATATTTTTGCTTCATCTGCAAATCATGACACACCCCCCAAAAACAAAACAAAATTAAACAAAAAAAACCAAACTCCAATTACATTGTTGAAATGCACCCATGAGAGACAAAAACATACCAAACTTCCTATACTGTGCCTGTACCCTTGCCAATAAGGAAAGCTGGACCAAAAGACCTGTCAAAGCCTGATGTTATATCTCATAATTCATCACAGTTAGAAAACATATACTGTATGGAGCTGGGCTGTCTCCAACACACCAGTCCTTAAAATGAAATAATCTTGATGAGCATCTGCTTTTCTACAATATTTGAAAACTTTCAGACAGCATATAATATTAAAATGTCAAAATTGGGAGTCCAGGAGGAGCTGGCTGCTGAAGTATCCACAGCTGCAAAGATGCCCAGCTGGCAAACAAGGGCCAAGGTTTTCCTAGGGATGACTTTTTCTAAATGGCTTTAATAATGATCACAGAGATTTCAATAAATAAATAAATACACAAACCACTACCCTTGGTTAACATTGTGGCTAGGCAATATTATGGTGATGAAGAAAGTATGTAAGCATGTAATACGCAGTAAATTAAATCTGGTCTGGAATGAGTTGCCTGCAGAACTGGAAGCAGGATAGTTACATGAGCATGGCGGTGAGCCCAGACTAATTAACACTGCTGAGAACATGTTAACATGGCTATTTTGCTTCCAGGACCCAAGCTAGTATTGCTGAATGGTAAAGCATTACACTATGTGGACAACTCAAATGTTTTGTGGAGAGAGATCAATTATCTACACAGTGATGCATTACATGATATAGAAATACAAAGAATGTTAATGACCCAGTTACCTCTAGTAATAGTAAAAGCATGGCTAGACTATTTCCAGGACAAGAAAAATGCCTCCCAACTTTTCATACCAGCAGTCCCAGAGCAGAACCCACTGGAGACCATGTACTCAGGCTCGGGGTGGAATAGCTCCCTTCTGCCACTCCAGGAATACAAATTGCCTTAAACACCAGATGGGAAGCAAGGTCATGGCCTTGAATTCTGCTTGTGTTCATGGCTTTGGAAATTAATCACATTACCCTAAGGTGGAATGCAGGGTGTGTCCCGCACTCTCGACTCAGGAGTGCTTAAAATGATTACATTCCAGTGCCTTTAGAAAGTACAGTTTAACCAAGAGGGCTGCGCCTAATTGGTATATTCTCATCCCCAGGTACAGCTGGGTATATATGAGGGTGGAGCAGCATAACAGCCACCAACACACACCCCCTCAAAAAAAAAAAAAAAAAAAAAAAAAAAAAAAAAAAAAAAAAAAAAAAGACAAAGAGCTCACTTGTTCCTACTAGAACAAAGGACACTTCTGGATGCTGAACACTTTGGGAAATATGAAAACAACATCAAGGGCTGAAGTTTGATTTCTTGGCAGTTGAGGTCTCCTGGAAATCAGACTCTGAGACTACATGCACTAATTTTTACAAAACATCACCAAAAACAATAAAGAGAAGCTTATAACACAGCAAATACATAGAGCTGTAATAATAAACAGGATTTTCATACTGTAGCGGAGAAACTACCACTTTTGGCTAATTTCCACTCCATTCCAATGGAATGAGGTTTTAACTATGAAAAAATGTGATGTTATAGAGAAAACAAAAACTCCAACAATCTTCTTCCTTATCCAAAACATTTCTGTGGGCTTCTGCAAGTTGGGATTTTTATTTCTCACTTTGTGAGGGAAAAATAGGAGGGAAACCTTTTCTAGGGTTAGATCTGTGCATACGTGAGGTTGTCCTTAAATGCAATTCAAATTCCGTAATTATTTTGTGGTGGACATGTATACAAAAATGCAGCTGACTTGTTATTTGACTACAGAGGGCACAGTGCAGAGATGCTGCATTATATTTTCAAAATCAGACTCAGTGTGTAATGACTGTGTCATGTCTTTGGCTAATGCAGACTGGTTCTACAGTGTGGGCTTGAAGAGAGTAAAGGTGTAATAGCTTAATCATGTGTTTCTAGAAATAGAAATGTATGGACCCATGCTTTTAGGATGTTAAGTTTTGTATTATGCACATAACATGTATATTTTGTATCTGTATATTTTTAAAACATGGATACATATCACTGGCAAATATTTAATAATATTTCTTTCTCTTCACTTATAACCGTTCTTGAAAAGAAAGCAAATAACCCAACAGATTACTCTTTATATAAGGAGAAACATACTATAAGTAGTACCAGGTATTATGGATAGGCCAATGCTACTTTTCCACCTCCCTCAAACCAAAAATAGGAAATGCCATTTGCCATGATAAATTACACAACTGGCTCTGAAAGTGACTGTTGAAAACACTTCCTCCCAATTCATACTGATATCCCCTGGTGATCTACAGAATGCAGATGACGCAAATCTAAATTAGTGCTATTTACTGCTATAGTGGCTGTGTTATTACAATGCAAGTTTCGAGACGGTAAGTATAAGTATGGTCTTATGAACAGGACAAGTGACAGCTGTTTGACTCTGGGCAAAGTGTTGCCAGTGAGAGCATTGCAATCTTCTGGGTGTGTAAGTAGCTGGGAAAAGGGAATACTTTCCAGAGAAGGTTTTCCCTAAGGGGGAATATCAGTGAGAGACCATATTGTTGAGTCACTGAAAATTAGCCAAAGAATAGGCTGCATTGACTAACCTCCTTATTAAAAACAAAGCCTATTCTAATTTCAGCATGTGTCCTTGGCGTTAATGTACAGGAGCCCTAAGGCACAGTGAGGTAGACAGCAATTGAGCTCTAGTAGTAAGAAATTGGGATTACACCAAGCAAATGATTTCAAAAATTGCTGATCTTCCATTCACTGTTACTCCATGCTTGCTGAGGAAAGAAAGCAAAAGTTTAACTTTATGCAGTACAGGTCACATTTAGGAGACAGTGCAAGCAGAAATTGTTGTTTTATCCATTATTTTAATCAAAGACATGGATCCCATACTGGAGAGGACTAACCATAACAGGTTATGGAGGTGTTACAGCAGACCACAGATCCAGAAGATCTTGGTCTGTAAATAGAGGAGTTTATTTGTATATTTTAACTTATATTAAATATAATAATTCTACTTTCATTTTAATAATTTTCACTATTTGCAAGATAATGAAGACAGTCATACAAAAATGCAGGAGTATAAACTATCAAGAGAATTCTGAATCCATCAGGAAGCACTCAATAAAAAAGACAGTATAAGACATTAATAATAGCATTAATAATAATCACCTTACTTACCAGTTTCAGTTGTGTTAGTTTGACTATTAAAAATAAAATTCAAAACAATTTATTTCCACTTAATATGATTACCCTACAAATTCAGTCTCATTCAAGGTATGATTACACAGAGTTGTTAGGATCTCCTTGCAATACTTTTGCTTTTATTATGATACCTTATCAGCTTATTCTCTAGGTAGAGGATGCTGGACATCTCTAGCTAATATATCTTAGTTTAATATAATCTCCCATGTGCCTTGACTTGAAAATTGTTGTCTACCAATTTTTCCTAATGCATTAAGTGCTTTCTCATAATCAGCAAATGCCATATCTAGCTGCAAATCATGTGTGTTTGCATTTCCATTCTGCCATTAATCATACCACTGTGAAATACCCAACTACAGATTATCCATTCTTTTGTCTGGCTAAAAAACTACTAAAGATCCGATTTATGAATGAGGTGTTTTTTTGTTGTTGTTGGTTTTGTGTTTTTTTTTGTTGTTGTTGTTTTCTGTTATCCTAACATTTTAGGTCAAGGACAGAAGTGTGAAATGGCTGTGGTCACTGAAATCTCAGTTGTTAGGAGTTTGCTGGTCTGCAGAACAGTCGTAGATTTATGCATTCATGCACATGTAACTGCTCTTTGTTTTCAGCGTGTGTCCATTAACGTTCTGTGTGCCTTTCTGCTAGATGTATCTTACTGCAAATCACAAACTCTTTTGTTTCTATACTAGTTTTCAAGTTTCTCCTTAAGAAGATTATTTTCACTGCCAGAGGAGTTGCTTTGCTCAGAAAATGCAAGTAAATGAAAACAACTGAACAAAATACCACAGAAATGTACATACTTAATGTGCTTGCTATAATAGTGTTGCTGATACCTAGTTAGGCATATGAGAAACATTTGCTCAAAGTTTATGTTTATTTATATGAAGACAACTTTAAAATCCCATTTTCTGACTTTTTCCAGCAATTCCTGTGCACCTAGATTCACTGAAGACTTAAGAACAGGATGGGAGCATCTCTGACTGCATCTCTTCCTAAGTATTATGATAAAGGAGAGGGTAGACAGTATGTCTGTCACAGAAGTCAATAGACCATTCCATTATAACAGGAAGAGCACATTAGCAAAACCAACAGGCTGTTCAACCGCAAACTATTACCTGCCTTCATATGACAGGAATTGGTTTATCTTCTAATTACAGTTTGAAGAGGCTTCTTCCCTTGACAAAGATGCTTATTCAGAAAGAGTGTAACTCATGAAAATCTACATTATGCATACCATAAGGGGAGAAATCTCTCATAAGAGGCAAAAACAAACATAATAATTGAGAAAGTGAAGAGAATAATCTCTTAAAGCAATTCAGGCACCAACTAAATGAGACTTCTTACACTGCAGCAGAGTCAATTCCTGGGTTGTGCTTGTAAACAGGTCAAAGACAGCACTTCACAGGAAAGAAAACCTCCAGGTGGGTGTGGATGGGGCTCAGAAACTGCATTTTTTTAACCAGTCCCACCCAAACTGATTATCAGGAATGCTTAGAAACAAATGAATGACCTCAGCTCTCAGTAATGCCCACAAACAATGTACTGATCTATATTAAAGAGATGGGTTTATATATCCCTCCATTCACTGAGCACTTTTCACAAAAATCCAAATATCTTGCCATTGTGTACACATTATCAAGTTAATCCTCAATGAAAGCTTATGAAACAGAGGTCACTGTTGCATATCTGAAGGTCAATACATCATTATTTAGACAACGGATTTTCATTTATAAGCATATTAGTTTTATAAAATATATGCACTTAATTTTTTTTTTTCAGATGAGTACATCAAACAGCAGTAGCATTGTATGTTCTGAAAAAAATCAGGATAGCTGAAACCATTTTTTAAAAAAATCTTTTTCTTTTTCAAACAATGTACAATGTTTTAAAGAATATAAAAGACAGAACCCTCACCTTACAAACTCTTCCAACTCGAGAAAGAATTGTCTTGTCAGATGTGCCACTATCTTGTGATATTTCTCGGAAAAAGAAGTAGATTTTGTCATCGTCTGGGTTATAGGTATCCGGAATGGGAAAAGTTCCAATGAACTTTGCTCCTAGAAGTTCCCCCCCACCCCAAAAAAAAAAAAAAAAAAAAAGATTTTATAAATATGAAGAAATGAAGAAAAGTCCTGTTATTAAAATTTTTCTTCAATATCTACATTTATGTTGCATCTTTCAGTGAAATAACTATATCACTATATAAACACACAGTGGCAACTTTGTTATAAGCTCTGAGAGAAAACCAGCAGGGATTCTGAAAAATTTACTCTTGGTGTGATGTTCTTATGTATGCAATTTACTACCATTTACATAAATATGCAGCATCGGGTATCATTTCTTGTTTTAAAGGAAGAAGACCTTCAATACAATGACTGCAAAAGTCTGCCATATCACTCTCATTCTCTAACCACCAACATCAAGCTAAGTGTTTTTTCCCAAATTCCATGGTAGAATTTAATTAATTTAATTACACATTTCAGTAATTATGAGTATAGAAATACATTAGTGTTTACTAGAGATATTTTGCAAATGAATTAAAGAAACTTTAACTATAAATGACATCTTTCCAAAGTTTCCTACAGGCTTTAACAATCCTACCATCTATATCTACGAAATCCAACACAGTACCTTGCTGAGGTTAGGTTAGTGAAGGTTAGCACACCAAACTCCACAACTCCAATTAGTCTTAAGGAGACAGTTCATTGTTTTGCACCAAAACATGTTAGCTATATCAGCCTGGGAACAAGTTGCCCAGAGAGGCTGTAGAGTCTCCCCCCTTGGGGATCTCCAAAAGCCAAAGGATATGGTCTTGAGCAACCTACTCTGGGTGTCCTGGATTGAGGACCAGATGGCCTCCAGAGGTCCCTTCCAACCTCAACCAGGCTGATTCTGTAACATTCTGTTTGGGCTATTTTGCTTTTTGCAAGGAGTGATATGGGAGTTGTATTACTTCTGCTATCTTCCAAAGAAAATCTAGCTATCTCTGCATCTCATAGGCTATTTCTGCCTGCATCTCATTGGGCCAAGAACTTCATCCATATTCTTGACTGTCTTATTCAGATCTCATGTTCGTGTTATCTTCTTATCTTCTGTTCTACCCATTCACCGTTTTTATTTTCCTTTTTCCTTACAGACTACAATCAGAAATTAAACAAATTCCATAGGCTCCAGACTGCAATAGGGAAGGCAACCACGCTGTCTTGCACAAGTCAGCCAGATGCTTTGGGAATTTATTTTTATTTTTTTTTTAAACACATTCCCCAGTGTGCTACAATAGATGTGCTCTTTTAAGGGCCCATGGAGCAATGCTATTTTTCTTTAAACAGAAGTGCTTATACAAATACAGTACAAAGAGACCCTTGACTCTGAAATACATTTTTTTCAGTAATAAAATACATGGTCTTTGTCCCAGGTAAGGCTGCAGTGAAAGGTTGTAAGGAGTATGGTATAAGATGACAAACAGAACACATTGGTGATTTTGGGGAAATACTATCAATATATTTTATTGTATCTTCATGTCTTTACTTTTTTTTTCCTAGTTATTATTACTTCATGTTCACCTCAAGGAGTTTACACAATGTACTTTATGGTACAAAGAGAACAAAATTAGGGTTCACAGTCTAAGACTTGAGACAAATGTTCAAGGGCTGCTGAATATGCACCGTCATAACAGAAGAGTAAATTTATTGGTCAAAACTGCCACAATTGCCTCTTCCATTTTAAACCTTTCTGACACTACAGAATGGCACCAACAGAAAAATGAAATGATGAAGATGTCAGGCCCAACAAATTTAAGTGAGGATTTAAAAATGAGTCTAAAGCAAATATTCAGTTACTCCTCTGGGCCTTTAAGGTCACTTTGAAGATTAGATCTCTAAGCATGAATAAATACATAATGACTTCCAGTATGGCTTCTATAGCATGGAGTTTATTAAGCATCCAATAAATAAGGAAACCTGTGAAATACTTCTGTAGCATTCTTTTGAATTTCATGAATTTCATATAGTTTTTTTTTGCTTTTTTTTTTCTTTAAATCCATATTCACAGAAGAAAACCCTGAGTATATGCTCCTTTAAAAATAAATTTCGTTGCTTTACTTGGCAAGCCAAATGCAAAAACAAATGTCTCAATACCAATTCCTGGAACAGATTTTGAAGAATCTCTAACAAATTAAAGGAGCACAGATATTTAATGATTTCAAATGACAATGGAGAACACTGATCTTGAAAGTAAAATCCAAACAAAAATACACCATAAAACATAGGAAGAACTAGGGATTGAAAACAATTGAATAAAAGAGATCATGAACTGAAAAGCACATTGTGTTCTGCAAATGAAATCTTTGTCTCATCTCTTGTAATCATTCCATAAAACGTAGAAATTGTGAATCAGGTTTTTGGATTCTTTGGATGGGAAATAAATTTTAAACCAGTGTTTGTTTTCCCATACACACCACTGTCTTCCCTTAATTACTTCAACAGAAAGTTTTCCCACATATTAATTTTATAGCTAGACAGTAATAGAATAGGGAATTAAAGTAATTAGGAGCTCTGAGAAAGAAGCTACCAGAGGTTCAGGTATTGCTCGTGCTTTTTTTAAA
Source organism: Heteronetta atricapilla (assembly GCA_011075105.1). Lineage (NCBI taxonomy): Eukaryota > Metazoa > Chordata > Aves > Anseriformes > Anatidae > Heteronetta > Heteronetta atricapilla. The sequence continues at coordinate 8,456,079 of CM021731.1, read as the reverse complement.
CATGCTCCTGTGGTCTAGTAGGAATATTTGCTACACCTGATACTTTACTGCTGGTTCCCTGGGGTGGTCATGTTTGCCATAGGTTACCTGCCTTCCATTTTCACCCTTCTCAAACAAGCACTAGCCAGGGCAACCTCTCATTCATTAATAATGTTTCCAGAGAAAATTATTAAATCCATAAAAAGAGGACAACAAATGCATAGCGAATCCTAGAACAAAGAAATGAAAAGGTGAACCAAAACAGCTGGACACTTTCTGCAGCAGCTCTTTTTGTCTCGGCTGCCAGAAATATGGGGCATGATAAGATACATAGGATAGTGCTCACCTTATTTACCTTTAACTGTCAACTAGTCAAGCTCCTAACCTACACTCATCCAGGTCCTCTCTCAGGGAGAGGCTGATAGGGGAAAGGAAGAAAGTGACGATAAATAATCCTATTTTAAGACAGATTCCTACAATAGGTGGGGTGAGTCACCCCATGGAAGTGTCACCTCTCTCTGTAAATTACAGGCAGAGACAACTGAAATGGCTGAGCTCAGACAGGATGCTAACTTTTGCCTTTTAAAGCTCAGTGAGATGAATCCCATCCAAAACATGCAGGATATAAAGAGGTTATTGCCTGTAAGTATCTGTCCCCAGCAAAGATGACTACATTGAAATGAAAACAAACAAACAAACCCCCAAACAAAAAAAAAAAAAAAAAAAAAAGAAGATTCATGTATGATGCAGGGAAACAATCATCCTAACTCTGTCTTTAACTTCCTATAAAGGAGGGAGGAATGTGCAGCTGTTTAGCGGATGCCTGTATGTCTGGTACCCCACCGCGGGATGCCCTCCTCTGCCGTCTCAGCTGGAGGAAGGCACACAGTTCCAGTGGGTGGCTTTGCCTTCCGGAGCATGGGCCCAGCCCCATGCACATCATCCAGGGCCCCAGCTCTGGCCAGCTGCTGTGACAGTGGCTCAATTCTCCAGACCTGCAGGATGAAGTCTGAGTGGAGGCAGCATCCTTCAGTGCCACTGAGTGCAGGAGTATGAGCCTGTGTGAGTCATGGGAAAGATTAGCTGCCTTCCTCCCTTTCTCCTTTGTAGAGCGGCTATTCAGTCACTGAGATTAAAACATGTCTTAATTAGTCAGATAGAGATGCCCTGCAAGGAACTGGAAGGTATCCTACGCATTTTTCCCTTGTGCTTTTTCTTTCTCTGCCTTCCCCCAGGAAAGAATAATCTTGTTTCCAGGAATGGAATAAAAACAACAACAACAACAATTTAAAATATTAAGGTGCATTATAGCAAAACTTCTGCAGCCCACTGGAAAAAAAAAAAAAAGAAAAAAAAAAA
>CM021731.1:8425594-8454641 GCA_011075105.1 Heteronetta atricapilla | reverse complement strand
AAAAAAAAAAGAAAAAAAAAAAAAGTTACACATTCTATCATTCTATGCTTATCCTAAGTAAAACATGACTCACGCCTGGAAATAGTTTATTTCTAATTGTACAATTACTCAAGTATGTATGACCTTTCCTGGAGGCCTAGCACATACTTGGTCAATGGGTGGTAAGTTTAGGAAAGAGGGGATTTAGATGAGGTGGAGGTTTTAAAACTGAAATTAAGTAAATATTTTCTTTATACCAGTATTGGCTGAAAGCACAAAATGTATGAAATTGGTAATGCTACACAATCACCTAGCAATACACTGGCTACCCTATGGCTTACTGCAGAACTGATCCTATCACTTAGAATTGTACTCAAAATTTTCTCCAGCCTTAAAAGGACTATTTCAAAATATTAAAAATACTTAGTTTATGCCTGTGCCTCTTAGTATAACACTGCATGGATTGTGTTTGTGAAATCTTATGGCATGACTGTGGTTTCTTATATAGCTGGAAACTGGGTAAACCTAAAGAATATATGGGGTCTTTGGTGACCACATAGCATGAGTAAATTTTCACATTGCAATCACACTGAAGCAGTTTTTCAAACCCAATTATGTTAATATATTATTCTCCTTATAAATCTCACGGATATCGGTGCTTTACATGAAAACAAAATAAAAAATGAATCAATCTATAGGAAAGAATAAAGGCAGACCTCCCCTCACAGCCTCCAAACTAAAGTACAAACAGTTCTCAATCCTTTAGTTTTTCCTATGTTCTTGTACTGTTCCCTGGTCTCAAACTACTCATGAAGAATCGTTAATAGCATGAAGAAATGTTTGGAACTGGATATTTAAGCTATAAGTTCTCGTGTGCTGGGAACTGAGCCCTCTTTCACCCCCTATAATGCTCATTGATGTGGATGTGTACTAATGATAACACCAGATGCTCCTTAGGACCAAACTGCAGTAAATCTTTTGTTTTAGGATATTATGACATCCCTTAGGAAAGCAGCTATCCCAACTGTCTTCCCATGCTGAGCATGAGCAAGCAGACAGTAATAAAATCAGATGTTAAGAAACATGGTTAGAGAACTGCCTTCTGGATGGACCCATCCCAGTCCAATACTTCATGCAGCCCATCTCTGGTCTAAACTGCAAAAGGGACATGCAGCAATGAGAGGGAGAAGATAGCAGAGGTGGGGCAAAAGAGATGTTGAGCCACAGATTTCAAGAGTACAGGGGATGAAACTGGGATAAGTTAGCACTCCAGTGTGAGATTTTTTCTCTCTCTACAGGGCTACTCCTATCTGGAAAGGTAAGTTGACTCAAAGTGTTTTTTTCTTTCCTTCCCCTTCCCCAGGAGAAGTCTTGAGGTTATGGAGCCATATCTAGACATAAATACAGAGCAACAGCTTAGGAGGAGGGAGAGAAGGAGTAGGGAAGTAATAATAACAATATGAATATTTCCTCTTGCTGAGGTCTCAAAGAGTTAGGAGGAAAAATTACGCCTTTCAGAAGTTGTCTGCTGAGAAGACAACTTAACCCTGTGGTCAGCAGGCCCTGGCTTTACAAACTCATAGTAGTTGCACAGGCAGCCTGAATCAGAGCCAGTGTTGCTACATCTTTAGAGACAGATGACAGCTAAAAGGGGAATGCTTTAATTGAGCAGGGTTAACTTGTGAGCGAAGTTTTCCACGTTACTCTGTGTGTGGTTTGAGACTGGCTGGGTGTACATGTGGCCAGATTTCTAGAGGGTTTGCTATCTCAGAATGTTTTTAACGGACAAGAAAAAGTAGTGTTTTGCTTAGGAAGCTATTTTAGGATGCCCTTAGTGGTTTTAAAATGATCCTGACAACAACAAAAGATATTCTTCCCCTTCTATAAAGGGGGAAAATATAAAAAATGATATATAGAGAGAGAAAGACCTCCTACCTAAAAACATGGCATTTCTAGTCTGTCATTTCAACATACTGGAGGGAACAGTTATTAACAAGTCATCAGGAAGAAAAAAGATTAAAAAATATATTCCAACAAGACTGGAAATAAAAGCATTTTAGTCTTGATAGTATTCCAATTATAGCACTATATAAAGATGTACAGATCAAAGATGGAAAGAATATTAGGTCTTACTCTCCTCCTCTTTCCTTAATTAGTATTTTCACCTCTTTGACTTTTCTCAAGTGCATTTTTTTTCCACTGAGCTTTTTCCAAAAGAGTCTACATAATCCAAAGATACCGTGATACAGTATCTATATTTATACTTACTGGACATATATTTATTTAAGAAAGGGGCTATTAACTTCAGAGAGACAGGGACAATGCGAATGACAACAGCATATGTTTGAGATCTTACCAGTAAGCCAGTAATGTTCAGAAATGTCAGTTCTGATGTAATGGTGGTCGTGAGAAGGGCCCAGGGAACGTGTTAAAGCTGTGTCTTTGCCAAGGAAATCAGAAGCTGTTCCAGCATAAAGATACTCATCTGCAAATGAAAAAGAAATGGGGTTTCTACAGCTGTGGAGTAAACAAATTACAACTATTTGTGTTTTGTTGGGTGAATACCACCTGCATCTAATTTGCCTATGAACTAATTTAATGCTTTAAAGTGTTATTGTCTTACATTTTAATGGGATTTGTGGTTCTGTGAAATTACTTATATTTAAATGGAAGTAGTATTTATAATAATGTCTGAAAAGACATTATTATAGTCCATGTCTAATTTTCAGATCTTTTAGGTATCCAAAAAATCCTCCCTTCCAGGCTTTGATAAGCTTCGGGCTAAGGATATAGGTATATAAGGATATAAGGATATAAGAATATCCAAACTGAAAATCCTGCCCCATGAGCCTGGAGGACATGATGTGGAGAGGACCATCTACCAATCCAAGCTAGCTCTCATGTTCCAGCCTTGCCAGTACACATGACTTTGGAGCTCCTGGGCTAGAGCTGGAACACAATGGATACTCCACCACAGGAGCTTCTTGTCTTGGCCCTTTCCTGAGTAGGGATCTCTGCCTGACACTTCATTCATGAAGAAGAATTTAGGCACTAGTGGAATACTTCTCAACTATGTAATACGTTAATGTTAGGAATATGGCTGCAGACCGCAAACTGTGATCATTTTAACATAGTGAGTAGTTCCACTAAAATAAATGAGACATCTTGCTTGCATAAGGCAGCCAGAATTTGTGTTGTTAAGAACCTATGATACTGTAGTTTGTTTGCTACAATTGCAGTTACTATTTACTTTTCTGTCAGCTTTCTGAGCAATGTAAAACTTTACAACTTTAAGAACTGCACAATATTTTCTGCTTTCCTTCAGATCTCAGTTTTCCTAAAAGGAAGCAAAGAGTTACTGTGATTTTTTATTTTTTTTATTTTTTATTTTTAACCATGTTGTGCATTTTATAATTCTCTTTTATTTCTGAAAAAATAAAAGATAGCTTTATTGGTCAGAGAAGTTTTGTTTTTGTTTAATGGCTTGCAACAGTAAATCAGTTTGTAAAAATTGAACCTTAATCATACAAAAAGCTGCATGATCTGTGTGATACATAAAATTACCTTTCCAGGTTTTCTGATGCTCTGAGTAGAAACATTTCACAATATATTTTAGTGAGAAGTCCTTTGTTGTAAGCAAACTCAGAATAAATATCAATCAACACAAATGTTGTATCATTTCATTTGCAAATTTTATAAACATGTTAAGACCAACCAACCAAACTAACAAACAAACAAACAAAAACCTCAAAACAAACCAAAAACTCCGCAACCCAGTGACCCACAAGCACCTTACTTGGCCAAAAAAGATCTGACAGTTTTCTTTTTACTTCAATATTACTGTTACTTAGGCATTATGTCCTTGACAGTATTGGAAAGCACATCTTTCAGACAGCATGTCGCCTTTGTAAAGAAACAATAGTGCATTTGGTACGGTATTTGTCATAATAAGGAATGGGCAGGGTAATTGGTGTATGCTAACTGACAGGCACTCAGTGATCAATAAGCCTGAAGGACTAACAGAAACTGCTCATCCTTGCCTAGGTTCTGCTGACAAGGCGCTTTCAGCACTTCTTGTGGTTTTTGGTATCTTTCAGTCCAAGTTCCAGTTATTTCCAGAATGGTTTTGGTGAGCAGTAATTTGTAATATAAGATGGATGATGAGCAGGTGATTTTTAGCTGGAAAGACTAGCTCTCCCAATAGCGTATAATTAATCTGTGGAATTTACTTGGGGTGAAATGTTGTGCACAATTCAGAGAGATTAGGTATTAGAATGAAAATTACTTATATTAACCTACATACAGGAATGGAAATATACAGAAATACTATTTAGCTCATATTTATATGTGATTACAAAGTGCTTTTTGAAGGATGTAAGTAATATTTATTGCCATTTTGCAGATAAATAAAACCACGCAGAGAGAAATAATGTTCCAAAGGCTATTCTTCTCTCAATTGCAGAGATGGGAACTGAGCTCCCCTAGTCCCAGTGAGGTATTTTATCCATGAGCTATACTGCTCTCCTAGCACTTTTGGGAATAAGGTAATCATCTAAAGATAGGTCAAGAATGTATTATCTGTTCAGGCCTGTAACTCTTTACACTGCTCCTTGTACATTATTGTAACGCACTTGACACCAGGCACAATCAGGAAGTGATGCTGCAACAGCCCAATCATTAATTTTATCTAGCCTGAAAATTCTTATGTACCAAAGTTCATGGTTTAGTTAGCTAAAGCACAGCAGCTTCTTCATTTCACAAGATTTAATTAAGAAGTCGATGTACTAGAGTGCTACTGAAATTAGCCAATTCTATTATAAATCAGGGAGATATATTACATTAAGAAAGAAAAAAAAAAAAGGTTCTAGAATTCCATTTTAAAAATAGACTTAACGGTCATTAAACAGTTCTAGGGGTCCCTGAGAAGAATAAGCACTGGCTTTAACCTATTGTTTTTAATAAAGGAAGTCCTGCCCCATTTGTTGGGTCAGAATCACAAATCATCTATCTTATTATCTGAGAATAAAGACCGAACCATTAGTCATATTCTTTTTATAACACAGAGTGACCAATACTTCAAAGGATTGTCACCACTGTTCTTTGGCTGTAAATGAAAACATCATGGTTCTTCACTCTTATCTTGTATTCATAGGCTTGATGGACAAGTTAAATGAAAATTGTCCAAACCATGACAAAAGTAGCTCTTATAGTGGTTTGAAATCCGGAGGTCAAGCTGACATTCCTCAGCACCAAATGTCAGACCACACAGCTCTGTGATGCACGCAACAGGCAGATTGCGCTATCTTGTTCTTAGGCATCCAGCTTCAGAAGTGGCTACTCGAGTAAATAGAAACCTCGAAAATGTATTTATGGAAATAGTGGATGTCAGCAGACTTCAAAGGGCAGAACATATTGATAATTGTGGAAAGAGGCCCAGAAGCGCTTGAAACATTGTCTGTCCATGTGTTTGCTTTTTGTTGTTGTTGTCTTCTTAAAGGAGAAATGACAGGGTGAGAATGAAATCCTGCTCAGAGGTTTCACAGCCACTCAAATTTCTCTGTTTATGTTGCTGCACTTCCAACTGTTTGGTCTCTGCAGTCTGAAGGCTCCCCCCAGGTCCCATAGCACAAAGCAGCATCGGAAGCATGTCCACGGCTAGAGTTTCTCTGCCAGTGACATCCACTGAGCCTCTGACCCTGGTGTCTGCCAATGAAGCCACTGAGCGTCTGGCTCTGATGGTTTCTTACCTGTCATCACAGATGCAAACGGCTGCTGAGGATCAAAAGGGCATTTCAACCTGCCCGACTCCAAGTTCTGAGTATCCAGTCTGAATGTTGTTTCCTGAGAATAAACACATATTAGCCTGGCATGGCTGCAGAGAAAAACTCAGACAGATTGTTCTGCTAACATATGAAGTGAAGGTGTATTAGATCATGTAGCTGTCATGTCAGCATTGATGCTTACAGTCCATGTCTCTGTTTTGTAACTGGATTTATTTTTTTTCACTCATTGTTTTAATGTATCTTGTTCACTCCATAGCAAAAAAAAAAAAAAATCTTGGAAAAATAAAACAATTTTCAGAAAAAAAGATACAATATTCATTTCTATTCAGATTAAAGGCTGAATTGTACTTAAAAGCCACTGGCTTCTATTTGAGAAAGTGCTGATAGACTGTGTTGCAACAGGAGACCCAGATGGGATTCTGGCTGACTCCTAAATTTCTCCAGGGACTGCTGAATAATGTTTGTGGCAGACACAGTTCAGCCTCCTTTAAATAAGAGCAACATATGTTCTCTCTTGTTATTTTTAAAAAGGCTAATGATACAAGAGATATTAGAATAGATCCTTCCTTAAGGTTCCCAAATACAGAGTGATTAACTCTTAGGTTGCAGAACAAGGGCATAGAGGGAGATTAAGAAAATAAATTATTTTGAAATCACACAAGATGATTTCAGTGGGGAATCTTATATTTCTGATTCAATTTTTGTAAGCATTAATTTGAAGTTTTGCCATAGTTTTGAATTGCTAAAGTTCGCTTGTTCTTTTCACTAGCTTCCTAAAAGCACACTTAAGTGAAACTCAAATTTCCTTGAAAGGCAAAAGGATTACTCAGATAAATGAAGTCTTTGTAGGTACAGAGACCTGATTTTCACAATTCTACTGTTTTTAGAGAAGGGAGATTGCCTACAGAGGTGTTGTTAATATACTCTTCTATGTACAGTGACATTTAAAACCACATGACCTGACTAGTGGTCAGGAATCAAATTATCGTGGTTTTAATGCTAATTGCAGAGGCCCAAGTTTTGCAGTTAGTTTCAAATAAACAACTATGATTTAAACCATTATTTAAAAAAGGGTGAAGTTACTTTAATTATTTATTTCTATACCTCTGCCTTGCAAGAGGACTGAAGAGAGCAACTGAGCCTACTATACCCAAAAAAAGACACCTATGATCAGACTTCATAACATATTAATTCAATTCATGCTAATAGTGCATCAGATTATAAATAACCAAGCTGTTCCATTTTGTTGAGAAGTCTCCTAGATTCTCTAGGCTCAGAGGACAAAAGCCCAGGATGTTTAATAATTAACCTCCATACTTAAGAGGGAAAAGGAATCAATTCCAACCTATGGAGATAAATTCAATTTTCTCCAACAATCCTGGCTGCTATAAATCAGAATTTAATAATCCAACAAGAACCCTTGTTATCCTCTCAAACCTGTAGGTATCAAGTAAACCAAATTCTCAGGTTACTGAACGGGGCCAGAACACAGTGAGGACAAAACTAAATTTAAAACAGCATTATTTTGCTGCCAATACAATGCTAATGTCCCATTCTCATTTCTTCCAATAAATTCAATCCTGAGCTGCTCAGAAGACCTCTGCAGTATCACATGCCAAGAGACTGTCCCAATATCCAGCAGTACTCCAGAGACTGAGGGCTTTGTAGATCACCATCAAGTATTCCTGACTGTACCCAGACAAACTAATGGACACTACCAAGCATTCACACAGAATTAAACTCCTGCTTTCACTTCGGAAAAAGCTGTCAAAGAAAAGAGCATCCCTTGGAGTGCTCTGGCTAACAGCACTGACCAGACCAAGCCTCGTCTTCATCAGCCAAGAGAAGTTTTGGCAGTGACTTCAGTTATAGCAAGACTCAGACTTTAATCCCCTTTAATTGTGTGATCCTGTAGGGGATTTGTACTGCTTTAAAAGCAGTGTGTGCTGTGGTTTTGAGTCACCTGATCCACACTCTTTTCCTGTCTGTTTTTGCAGGCTGTCTCAGGCCTTGGCTCTCCCAAGCATCCCACAGCTTCCTGTAGAGGTTGCTAATTACCAAACATCCACTATTCATCCTTACAAGCCAGAGATTTTTTTTTCTTAAAAAAAAAAAAAAAAAAAAAAAAAACAAAACTGAACTGCAACAGAAGCATTCTGAATTTCTATACAGGACTCCTAGCTTCAGTTCCAGCAACCAGGAAACATTTTCAACTCTCTGTCAAATTCACATCAGTGGGTTTGCAAGGAGACCAGACCCAACACGCTTGTGCTATTGTCAGATTTATCTGGACAGGCAGTGCAAGGACAGTGGCTATATGGTGCTTGGTATCCCAGGAAGAAAGGGAAAACAATGAATAATAGAATCACTAAGGTTGGAAACGACATCCAAGATCATCTGGTCCAACCATCCCCCTATCGCCACTATTACCCACTGAACATTCAAACTGTTATTTCGGTAGGTGATTGTAGATCTCCACCATCAGAGGAGGTGGGAGTAGTGAATGCTCACCACTACAACTAAGCAAACAGTGAGTGCAGGAGAGGCAGGACTGGGAGACAGTGAGAGGATTACGAAATACTATATGGGAATTCTTCCACTTCCTCTCATAAGGTAATTGATCATATCTAATTGAGACAGACCCCTTGTCTAGACTGACTGCCAGACTGAACAATCAGGCCAATTCCATAATTTTATAAAGTCTGATGAAAACAACCTTCACAAATTAAGTTGTAATGGTGGAATGGATAAGGCATCTCGTTAATGATCCAGAGGTAAACCAGAGCCTTACTTAAACTTTGGCTGAGAGCTGTTCTTCTCAGTTCAGCTTTATATTTAATCATTCAGGCTAAGGAATCAGCATAATACAAGGATCCAGTTGTTTCAGTTGGAATATTCAAGGAAATGAAGAAAAAAAAAAAAAAAAAGCCTAAAATGTAAAAAGCCTAAAATGTAAAAAGCCTAAAATAGGCTTTTTATGATGACCCCTGGTCAATCAATCCACAATTTTATGGATCAAAATGGGTCTCAGCCAGGGCTATCATTAATACCCATTCCTCACATCTCTCCTTTTATTTTATTTATTTATTTTTTTTTTTTCTGTCCAGGGAGCATCTGCCCTTGATTTTGTATGTCAGAATAAATCCAATGTGTATATATTTTAGGGTATTGTATTTAATAACATATCATTAAACCTCTTTTCTTATATTCTAGAATTTTACTTACACCTCGAGAAAAGAGAAAGCTATTTCTACAGCAGCACAGTAAGCCTGCAGTGCAGGCAAGCAGCCAGATAGGTCACATCCAGACACTGTCTGAGAACAGAGCCAGTGTTGTAAATATAGCCAAGGTGTGATACATATAGGAGTTAAAAAGAGACTTGTGTACTAAGTGGCTGCTTGACACAACACCAAAATGCTTCTGTTGTGGGGGTTAGGTCTCAAACATTTGCCACTTAGGATAGAGATTTCTTTGTCACCAGGACATGAAGACCAATCAGCCGCTAAATTCAGTCCAGGAATACACCACTTGTGATGGAGGATACCCAGCATTTCCTCAGTGACAGGGCTGCAAACCATCTGCAAAGCCTGAGATACCATCCTTCACCTTGGAGACCATTTACAAGCTCTGTACTACCCTTGCAGGGAAACAATCCCTGAGGAGCCGGGAAATGTGTACCTTAAAAAGTAGAGCAATGAATGTCACCTTGAACTTGCATGTGTGTGTGTGTGTGTGTAAGCAGAAAATATGTGCGGAAATGACTTACTAGAAAGAAGGACATCTGGGTTAAATGTGCTCTTCACTTAGTTAATCATGTGGAAGTGTCATTCTGAAGAACATTGTGTATTAAGTCTTACCAAGGAAAGTGCTTTTTTCAAAAGCGATACACACATATCAAATGTGAGAACATGAGTTCCCGTCCGACCAAAAAAATCCACCATTTACTCTGTTATTTACGCAAGCTGCTGTCAGTTCATTTTTCATACACTCACAGGGTATTTTCCAATCTGTGATGAATGCTAAACAAGACGAGGGTTACTCCTTGACATGTCAGAGTAGCAAGGAAATTAAATTACCTCTTTGTGAGTGCCAAGTTCAATGTATCCACAGAGAGGGTGAAATGCTCCTGTGCCACAGACGTAAACATGGGTTCGGTTGTAGGGCTGAAGAACCCTGATAAAATTGGCACATTCTGTCTGTTGTGAAGGGAATGGAGAGAAATGTTAATTTTCATGTTTATTTTTCTCTTTGACATTTTTGTACTAGGTTTTAGCCATAGTACTCTTTTATTTAACCTAAAAACTACTGTATCAGTGACTGTTTACTAGATAGTTCAAAGTGGTGATGGCTAAAATTTTGCAGTGGCTATGTACCAGGTAGCTCATCAATCAGATTTGTAAGCCTTTCTGTTGTAATGCTTACAGCCATGAGAAGCTATGTACATACAGTACAGTTTGGAGGACACCTGCTCAGCGTGTGCTGTGAACACATGCCCTGTCAACATAGGTCAGATAGCCACTGGATTAATCTGCCTACAAATCCTCCCGCCTTTGCTCCTGATTAAGGGTGTTGCACAAGCTTTAACACTGAAGATTACATGATAGAAATCCTTGTGGCAATCTGAAGGGCTTCACCATACTTCCAAGGGGGTGTTTTGTGCAAGTGACCTCTCTTTGCACCAACCACAGCTGGTCACCTTTATTTGGGCATTTCCGTGAGTCCTTTGGGATGCTCAGGTCAGTCTTGGCTCTAACTGGGCTTAGTCATGGCTGGTAAGCAGCACAGATGGCTGCCACTTGCTGTAAGGATGAATTGGATATAAAGGCAAGTTGTAGTTTCCCCCAAAATTAAAGAAATACGTGCACATAAAACAAAATACGTAGGCAATGCACAAGAGTTATGTATAGGTCCAAGAGATCATCCTACACCTAAGTGCAGAGACAATGCAGGAAGCAAAAAGGAGATAGTTGTGATGTATATTAGAAACTAATATTCTCTGGTGCCTTTCCTTTCATCTTAGCATAGGAATAGATCAGCACAAATCCTCCATATAGACCAGTATCAGAACTTTCCCAGTGCTCAGCAGAGGTGTTATTTAGCTCTTGTCTGCTGTAAAGATAAGGCTAGCAATAAATTAGGATAAAAAGCTGAAATTCCTCAGACAAGAGCACAGAGAGTGTTCTGAGCTGGAGTCCACCTTGGTAACAGACAAGCTAGACGGAAAGCACGGGATTTGTGGAGAGAAAAGGAAGAAAGTTTATTACAGGGTTGGGAAATGTTTACATTTATAGTGGACTCTAGACACGATGTAATCTGTGCTATGCAAAAGAGATATGAAAGTTTTATTATATATATGAATGCACCTTATATACACAGAGACTTCTTAAAGAAGATTTGCGATTCCAGGGAAAAGCTAATGAGTCTGAGATTTTGTTTTAAACTTAACTACAGCTGTCTACAAATTAAGTTAATTTGTAGTGTCCACTGCTACGCTGATTCATCAATGAATTATAATGAAGTTACATTCAGGATATTTCCAAGAAAAGAGGAGCAGTGCAACGGGGAAGAAAGGACTTCAGGGGAACCTTTCCCACAATAAATTTCAGAGGAAAGTCCATTCGCCTCTCAACTGCATTCATTACATACAAGGATGGCTAAGCATGATTGCTGCTCTTAATATTGAATATTTTTCTTGAAGCATTAACATTTAAAGAAATTTAATGATTTTAAATGTAAAAAAGAATATTTTTCAATTAATCCTGAAAAAAAAAAAAAGTAAAAGCAGCTTATAAACTTATATAGTGCATTTAGAAACAATAATATGGATGCACAGTAGTATCAGCAATAATAAAAATATGGATACTATACTTACATGGGCATCTTTCCCAGCTAATTTGCATAACTCCACCTTTTCTTTTGCTGCAGGCCAGTAAATCTGGAAGAGAGTTTAAATAATACAAAGATATATTATTAAGATACATATTATAAATAGTCCTCTGATTGCTGCTTAGCTACTTCCTTGAATGAACAGTTAAAACAGACTTATGCATGTCAAAGGAATTTACGTGAGTAGAATTTAATGTGGCTTTGAGTGTAGGTTTTTGTCACTAGTATCAAGGCTTTAAAATCAAATCCCCTCTTCTTTGTTAATTTCTTCTTTGTGTATTTTTTACGTTTTAGAAGTACTTAGTTCATCCACCTAACACACCTTGTAAGCATTATGAACCACGTTTTTCTCAAAGATTAGATGAGCCAAATTGTCTTGAAACTAAACTGACTGCAGAACAATTTACATTTGTGATGAATTTGGTCCAGTGAACTTGGCAAAGCAGTTATAGAAAAATAGTGAACTGTTACTGCCAATTTCCAAATGAAAAGAAGTTTTGTTTGAAAAACTAAAGGTAGCTGAAGGGAAATTTGTAGAACAAGAAGTGCATTTGACAGAAATTAATAGCACACTGTTTTAAAACATCATCAATCAACAATAACTAAGTTTACTGAGTAAAACATACAGATTTAGAAAATGACATAGACATTTAGAAGATAATCATATACCTTAGATAATTTGCAGCATATATTATTACTGTTTCTCTTTCTTCCATTTGTATTATAGAATTCTATGTATTAGGTTTAAGTGCAGAAGGAGACAGATGACAAATCATTATCTGTTACGGTAACCCCATTGATATTAGTGGTGAAATGTCAAAGAGCAACAGCTCCATTTCTGGTTCATTGATTTCAATTAAACAGTTAGAATTTGATATTATCCAGTATATTTTTGATTCTACTAAATTCAAAAAAGAAGCTAAATACCAAGTCTTTCAGAAACATTATGCTAAGTGTGGATCTTTTTTTCCTTATTTTGACAAAAGAAAGCTACAACTATTTCTCATGATTTATAACAACAACAAAACACACTAATTTTAGAGCAAACATTAGTTAGGAAATTGCCTCACATCCCAGAGACCAATATGAAGATTAATAGTTGTCATACGTGCTTTTTTTACTCTTGAGTCTCAAATCACACTTGGTAAAATCCTAAATAGTGAATAGTGAATATATGAATAAAAATTTGTTATAATAGTCATTAAAAAGATCTTCCAATAAGAACAAAGTAATTCAAAAACTTGTGAGAGGAGTTAGCTTCTGTAGTATTCCTTTTTCTTCATCCAGATATTGGCACCTTTTAAGATGTGGCTTGCCCCATACACGGGCTCAGACCCACACTGGGATGGAAAGCTAGAGTGCCCTGTATTAAATGACTTTATCACAGTCCCAAACACACAGTCAGTGTTCCTCTCAATATGGAAACCGTCTTTTTATTTCATTTCTTTCTCTTCTCTTCTCTTCCCAGTGTTAATGGATGTGTTGCCTTTCTGCAAGGAGATTAATTTCCTCTCACTGAATTTACAGTTACCTTTGTGATTAGAGGCTAATAGTAAAGATAATATATTTTAAGTTATATAAACCTTAACCCTTTACAGCAACATTTACTTAAAGTCAGAGATAAGGCAATATAAAAACATCTCTGCACTGGAGTAAAAATTTACTTTCCCAGAACATTTGCTCAGAATGATGTCATGATAGCATCCAGGTACAAAAAAGCAATTGGAAATCAGCCACACCAGCACGTCTGGATTACGCGGTGTACAACTCCAGAAAGTACAGAAAGAAGCACTGGGAATATTACAAAAACATTGGTAAGAGTTGAAGCTAGTGCCAGTAAACTCATCTGTCCTCTGTCTGGGTGGAGTGGGACAGCTTCACCTTGCAGCACTGTTTTGTCACAAGTGCCATTGGGTTAAGGAGAAGGAGAGGCTGAGGCACAGTCGGTGCTGCTAAAAATGAAAAAAAAAAAAAAAAAAAAAAAAAAAAAAGATGATGAAAAGGAACAAGCAGAGGAATATAAGATTATGGATCTCCAAATGGCCTGGTTAACTTAAGCTGAGATCTACTCTTCAAGTCTCTCTCTTCATGCCCAATTCTGACCAAGCACAAAAACAGAGAAGGGTATTAGAGGTCTTTGAAGGTTCTTGAAGACTTTTTTTTTTTTTTCTCTCTCTTTTGCTCCCAAAGTTGTTTAGGTGTCTAGTTATGTAGACAAGATCTCCTTCTGTAGGCTTTCAAAAATGCCTGCCTCTTCCTGCCAACTACACAGAAGTACATGGCCCCTGCTTTGGGAGTTCCCATTATATTGGAAAACATCCACTTGAAGACATCAGGTATATTAATGGACTCTACCCTCAATTCTTCTTAAGATTCCTTCATGCAAAATAGTGATTGTCATACAAACTGGACCAGTCAGGATGAGACATACACAATCCCTGCCTTTGTAAAAGAAAAGAGCACAGTCAGTTATGATAGAAAAATCAATTGTCTCACATTTTGGCTACTCAGCAGCCACAGTATTTAGTATTATACAAGGCCACAATAGTCAATGAAAAGTGTAGCTAAGTGATCCAACTAACTTTTAAATCAACTTGAACCTCAAAGGAAAATAACAGTATAAGTAGCAACTATAACAATAAAAACAATGACAATGATATTCACATGGAAAACCAGAATCATTTAATGTTTCAAACAGCACAAATTATATATATATATATAATGGTCTATATTTGTAGTGTCTGGAGAAATCTTAGAATAGCTAAGTATGATTACTCAATTTAAGGGAAGACTAACTAGTTGAAATACATAAACAATATACTTTAACAGGATTATTTTCTTTTCTTAAGCTTCAGCTTATATTCCTTGTAAAATATCCATATGAAAATTCCAAAGGTTGGGGCTACTGTCATGGTTTCCCAATTTTATCTTTTATGGACCAATTAAAAATATATATATCTTACCATTAGTTTTAAATAATTGCACAATTTTTTCTTAAATTTATCAACAGGAAAGAAATTAAAATCTCCAAATAACTGTAAGCTAATAAGTTCTCTGCTAGTAGAGTGAAAGAAAACCTCCCAGGAGTACAAAATTAAGTAACACAGAAGCGTAGGACAGATAAGGTATCACATTAAAGGGTAGCTGGAAATTCATTTCTGATTAAAACAAAACATTAGAAACCACAAAGATATTTTTCAGATCAGAAGCAGAGTAAGTTCTAAAAGTATCATTTTTCCTTCCTCCAATCATACATTTTTACTGAAAAGAAAAAGATTTTTTTTTTTTTTTTTTAAGTATAGATGATTTAGATACGTAAATTGATTGGTGGATGCTATATATACCATTATAAGTATTTATAAATATTAGCTAGACACAGTTTTGTGAGTTTCATTTCAGCTCCCATCTGTCATGAATTAACAATATACTGGTTATGAGCTAGTATTTCCTATATCTAACTTTCTCTATCTACTTTTGTTTCTAGGCTAATACTTGGACTATAAGCCCCCTGGTGAAGTGATGGCTCAAAGACAAAACACTAAGTTCTGATTACAAAGAAACTGTTTTATTAGATTAGAGTTTTTCCAATAATAATTTCTAATGAAGCTACTAAACCTGGGTTGATGAAAAGCTTTTCCAAAAGAATGGAAATTACTACACATCATAACGACACACACAGAAAGAAGAACATGAGATATCTAAGTAAGTTGCAGTCCTATTGGTCTTATTTAATCTGTTTGAAAGGGTTTAGAACAAATTTGTATGGAAGGGATAACTTACGTTTCTAGTGAATATCAAGTATGGTATTACACAATATAAATTAGTAAAGAGCCATTGCTCCTGGCTAATGTTGTACCTTTCCTTAATAACATAGCTGAATTGAACATTAATGTGGTAAAGATCCTCTTCATCATTGTTCCAATAAAGCATTTTGTAAGTTGCCACATGGAAATTGATTAGCTCAGCCAGAGAAAAAAGATAATTATTAATAAGAAAAAAATGGTCTGATAAATAAAGAACTTGTGGTAGGAAGATACTCATGGAGTTCTTCAATAAATAATGCCATAGCTCATATTATTTCATATACTCCTCAGTAGTTTTGGCAAAAACACAGCACTCTGCAGCAAAATTTGGAGATGACACAAAATTAATAAGCATCAGTAATAAAAATGAAGACTTTCAAATCTGCAGGAAGAATCAAAGCACTTTGAAAAACAGAGTTATAAATAGTAAGAGGAAATTGATATAAACTGGATATAAATAAATATAAATTATAAAATAAAAGATAATAAAACCTGAAACATCCGAGTAGTAAGATTCTGGTATTAAAGACCATCCTACAGAAGTTGCATAAAGTATCCCACAATGCCTTTCAACAGAGTCGGACCGGGTTATTAAAGGAATAACTGCTGTATGAGGTATTTGTTTGTGATAGCAGGGAGTGAGACCAATTGACCAGTCTGATTCCTCCCAGCTCCACATCCCCAAGATAGGCACGCTCATGCCAGCAGCAAGCACTTGAGTGTCCCATTGAGGTCGACGGCTTTCAGCAGCCCTGGGGGTTTCACTGGAAACTCTCATGTGCTTGACGCTGCACACGTGCTTCAGCACTTCTCTATCAGTACAGTCTCTGTTATGAGAAACCCCAAAGTGTTTCATTAGTGGTACATGCAGCACCAGCAGGATGTGTCCGTATCTGGAGTGACGGGCTGATCAGCATGTCTTGTATCACTCACTCACTGAATTTAAGTCCTATGAAGAAAGACATTGTTTCCTTCCTACGCTGAAGGAATAAGAGGTGGATGGAAGCACTTAGAGAAAAATACATTGATTTTAATCAGCTACTTGATGCAGCAAGTCTGCTTTCTTCCCTTACTGTATTCTGTTGTTGTACATTTTTGTTGTACTGATGCTTCATAGGCATGCAATAAAATCAGAACACCTTTGATGACAAAATGTCTCATTAAGATTTGTGAAGCAAGCAGACTATAATTCAGCAGCTTAAACTCGCTGATGTTAATGTATTCCCCATAAGCCAGTTCCAACTGAAACATCCAAAGAACAAAGCCAGATCGATCTGTAAGCCCATTGTCACACTGGCATATGCAAAGTGCTCCTTCTGAGAAACTCTCCTCCATGACAGGCTACTCTGCATGAAAAAAAAAAAAAAAAAAAAATGGATTCCTGACAGCCTAATGTGATCATAAAGTGTGTGCAATAAAGAGGGCAACATGATCAAAAAATGTTGAAGTAAACTAGGAGATGCTCTAATCCCAGCTATGCCATTACCCTACTACCTGTAACACTCTGTTCTGTTTTCCCACCAGTAAAATTACTTTCTCATTTTTTTTTTTCACTAAGAACTTAGTAATTCATAGCAGAAAAATGAAAAGCAAGGAAAAATAGTAAGATCAAGGAGCACCAAGAAAAAGATATGAGTGATCCAAAGATAAGACTAACACACTGTTTCATAAGACAATACTTAAATATCACAGCTCAATATCATAACAGTGGGTGGGTGTTCATAGATTGCTTGCTGAGAACCATGACATTTGTCATTTTGGTATACTGACCTAGGGTCATGTCACAAAAAATAATAATAATAATCAATCAAAGAAACAAAAAACTGCTGCAAGCACCAAAAATGTATTGAATTTCCCAAAAAACACTGGAAATAATTTCATGGTTTTTTTTTTGTTGTTGTTGTTTTTTACAATTATTTTGCTGTAAACAAAGAGTGTTTTAATTAATGGGAAAAATAGCTGTTTTTAGCATACTGTGCAAGTATACCAGTTGGTCTCTAAATACTTCACATCTGTTGCATTCATGTATCTGGTATGGGAAGTTCACATCTTGGGGAACTACAGATATTGTTCTCATATACAAATGCTAAGAGGAAGGTTACCCTAAGCATTTCTCATAACTGGCTCCCACTGTACTTGCTATACTCTGAAATTCAATATTTTAAAGCATCAGTAAACAAAGGACTTTAATACATCTAAGTGCCTTATCTGAATTTCTCCCTGTATTTGAAACTTACACTATTTTTAGAATTGGATTATTTACTTTTCTCTTTTTTAACAGTTTTATCAAAGGTTAGCTGACTCTCAGGACTACTTAGAGACCCCTAAAAAGCAGGGAAGTTCTCTTAAATTTCTGTTACTTTAATATATACCACAGACCTCTTGTCTTTCAACAGCTATTTCTACATTCATCACACTAATTCCCGTAGTCGAAATACACCTCCAGGGAGACATTAGACTGGAATTTCCGATTATTTTATAACAGCAAAAAATCAGATCTCTGAAAGAGTTAATTGGATATGGCATAAGGAGGGGAAGAAAGGATATGAGGATCGTTTTGGATTATGGGAAGTGCCAGTATATGCTATTCTTCATTTTCATGGTAACACCAATTTGAGTTAAATGCACTTGAAAGTCATAGGAAAGCAACGGCTATGTATTTAGATGACACATTCACAGACTTTTGGTGACTTAAATTTGGCAAGTGGCTGTTAAAGAGAGATGTCTCAACTAAATGGGCTTTTTGTATTGCATCTGTCTAAGATGAAGCCAGATCGCAGCTTGCCGCAAGGTTCCTAAAGTCCTGACCCACACCAAGCACGATTGAAAAATTAGCCAATGCTTTCAGTACTCGAGGGTTTTCTGAAAAGTGCATTTTCAGGTGTACATTATGAGCACGTGTGAAACCTTAGAGAAAACAGACCAGATGATGATTTCCTTTACACCAGATTAAATCCTGAAAGGCTTCAATGCCTTTACATTTCATTTCCACAGTGTAACCACAACAGACTTCAGCCTGTTTCTCCTAAAAGGAAAGCATACACCAAAATTTTCAGGGTAAACACAATTTACTTCTGAGTTGTTTATCACTTCAGACTGAAGATAAATCCTACTTTTGAAAAAGTCAAAATCCAATACGAGTTTTCAGAGATCAGGATACTGGCTGTTCCTTATACCTAAACATATGGGTAAAATATAAAAACAACAGGGGATGTTTGTGGAAACACAATTTATGGCAACAATGCAAAAGGAAATAACAGAGACACCCTTTTCCACCTAGGATCTCTGTCCTGGTTATATACTGCTTTCTTGAAGTCTTGCCTCAGTCTGTTGTTCCATGTCTGTAAACATCAGTTAAAACTTCCATCTTGTCTACACAGGTGCATAAATTTCATTCTATCAAACAGTGCTATGGACTCTAAAGCTTTCCAGAGCTTCGAAACATTTACATAGATCAATGGCAAGGGCACTCCAAGGGCTAGCAAGCACAGTTATCACAGCTATCTCTGGACATCCCTAACCTGAAACACCATCGTAACACCTTCTTACACTCCTGCTTCATTACACAATGTTGATAGTATTTGGTAGGAGCACATTAAATTACATAGACACTCAATATAAACAGTCTTGTTTTACTGTAAATGATAGAAGAGTTTTATTACCATGAATTTTGCAAGGTTGGGAAATACCCTAAAACAGATAGAAATTAGTACTTTATGAACTGCAATATCTAGAAAAGTTGTTTTTGTTTCAAAAGCAGGGCCATAAACATGCCTTTAATGCCTGGGAACTATTTCCTTATGAAAGGAAGGCGAAAACATGCCCCTGCCAGACTTCAGCATCACCCTCATTGTTTTCTCAGAACCTTCTCTACTAACAGTGACTGAAAATAAACCAACATGCTGACAAACAGACTCATGACCATCCTCCTCCCATGACACATGTTTTAATTTATTTTTTGATTTTTTTGGTCTTTGTGCCCCCTCTTTCAAAACTTAGAAATCTCCAGTGACTTCCAGATAACTCTCTGGTCTCTACTGATGTCACCTGGCAATCCTTTTCACCTGAAAGGTAAAGTGTCACCCTCAAGCAGTCTACAGCCTCTGCTAACAGGCAGAAAGTGGAATTTCTTTGAAATATAAAATAAGCTGCATATATTTAGTTAGGAAGGAATAATCTTGGCGTCTTCAAGGCTGCAACAAACATCTCAGGCTCTGTATCAACACCCGAGGCTCTGGCATGATGGCACAACTAAAGCCTACCTTTAATGCTGGTTTAATTCCCACTAGTTTCATTCTTAATTGAGATATTTATATAGACTGACAGGTTTCCCAGAGCAATGAAGATAAAATTGGGCACCTATATCTTAAGGGTATTGTTTATATATATTTATATATTTATATAAGAAACAGATATACACACATGCATATGCTTTTTCATGTATATCCCCACTCCTGCAGAGATGGGTGTGTCACACTGAGGGTATCACACAGTGAAACTACTGACTTACAACCCCATTCACACTGTTAGTAAGCACTGGAATTATAAAAAGGTGCACAATTTATTCACAACTATTTCATAAGCATTTACCCAAATGATATATATATATATATATATATGCATATGTATTTACTCCTGTGAAATGCACACAGATAAAATCAGTACAGAAGGAGATTAAAGGATATGATACATGACAGCTGCACCTAGCAATGCCAAAAAAAAAAGTAGCAACCACAGACTAAGGATACTCCAGGTGACAATAATTTGTGACCTAGTGCCAATACACATTGGGGCAGATGAAAACAACTTGTTCCAAAGCTGCTGTTGGGGATCTGACATGTTTATCTATTTGGCCCACATGTGGCTGTGTCTTCTAGCACTGACAGATCCTGCAGGTTGGCAGCTTTTCAAAAGCTTGTCAGGCCTTGATAGCATTCCTATTCCTGCAGAGATGGGCGGGTCACACCACAGATTGCACAGTGATAATAGTGCTGACATATAACCCTGCTCGCACTGGTAGTGAGCACGAGTTACAGAAAGGTACAGAATTTCTTTATAGCTACTTCATTTGTATTTATTATTTAGTTTCTAGTTTTTTTTTAATTATTATTATTTATTATTTTTATTATTATTTATTTTTGAGTATTAAAATAACAAAGTTTTTAGGCAAACTCACAAGAAAATTATATTGACTGAAGTCATCTTTTCAGACAGATCCCAGAGATTAGGATTCCTAAGGAATACTTCTACAGCTTTCCATCCTCTCATGATAGCAAAAAATTTTGTTTTACACCACACTCCTACATTGTTGTGACATAGTTTTTGTCTATATTTGCAATG
The DNA here is from genome assembly GCA_011075105.1 of Heteronetta atricapilla. Classification (NCBI taxonomy): domain Eukaryota; kingdom Metazoa; phylum Chordata; class Aves; order Anseriformes; family Anatidae; genus Heteronetta; species Heteronetta atricapilla. Next base: position 8,433,850 of record CM021731.1, on the reverse strand, counting down.
CCCTAGTAAATATAGGTTGCTGCTCTTCTGTGCCTTTTCTTTATTTTATAGTATATAAATAACTTGCAGCATTTATATACATTTATATTTATGTCAAGCCCATCAGAATCTTTCAAGAAAATACTATGGCACAGATAATGCTATTTGTGCAATAAGAACTATAGGCTTCTATTCAAGACAAGTTCAAGTTCACAGATTTTTTTCGTACTACAGAAAGACAATTATATCCTTTAGGTACATTTTTAGTCTTTTGCATTTTTCTTATTCTCATTGCTCATTCTGGAGTCTTTTTCTGTTATACTATTCTAGCTGCTGTTATAATAAGTCTTATAATATATTATAATAAGATTTGTGAGCCCTGGAAACTGGGTAGATTTTTTTGAACTGACAGTTAAGAAGTTTTCAATCAATTACACAATAAATTGAATAAAAATATACAATGATTCAAGAAATCAGAACTCCAGAAGAACTATTGATTTATTTCATCAGGAAAAACTAGACCAGGAAATAAAGCCATAACTTAATATATTTAAGTTAATTTAACTAATTTAAGTAAATAATTAGGTTGCAAAAACGAAGTTATGAAATGATATGTGTGTATACATTAGGGAAGGGAACACAATACAATGCTTTAGATGTTTATTTGAGTACTATTCCAGACATGAATACAGAGCATCAGACACTACAATATAATTTTGCCAAGTAGTTATGTCCACAGACAGGGATATTCTGCGAGTAAATTGTTAGCAATGCTAACTTGGCCTTTTGGTGTATCAGTAGTTACTAATACAAATATATATGTATATATATATGAAGCTGAGAACTTTTACTAAGTAATCTGAATCAGAAGATGGTTAATATTCTAATTAATTCAGACTGCTCCTGCTCCAGGACTGGAGATGACAAAGGACACACTTCAGCCCCTCGAAGTTCCAACTTGTGTGGTTTCCTCACACTGGGAGAGCATGGAAACCAGCCGCCTGGCCCCGAGCCAACACAAACCATGGTCAATCTAAACACAGCACCGGCAAATGCTACTTTCTGGCATTTTCCTGCTACTGGAGAGTATCCTTGAGCAATGAAACCTCATCAGTGTCTGAGATTTATACATAACCAACTTCCTCCATCCCCTCTCTCCCCTCACTCACACATCTCAACCAGCCCAACACAGAAGAACCAAGGAGGATGTCTGTATGATATTGCCTCATGGGCACGTACTCAACAGGGTAAGTTTATAAAGTTGTTGAATGGCCATAGAGACCTTGGAAATCAACACACCAGGATGCTCTGCAAGGTTTTAGTGTCACTTTTAGCTGTTTAAATACACTTTGCCTCAATGTTTTGTCTGAAAAGTTAAAGACAACCTGAATAGCTAAATGTATTTGAAACTGCACATAATTCTTTCTTTAGTCCAGATATCTTAGTGACTATGAACTTTACTCTTTCTTTTTTTTTTTTTTTTTTTTCCCCAGGTTACTACAGATATTTAGGCATATTAAATGGCTAACCAAATGCAAATTTTAATTCAAATATAGAATCTTTGCTCTAAAATATGTATGACTAATGGTGTTGCCATCACAAATGAATTCTCCTGGCTCAATCTGCTTTCTGCACTTCTTGGAAAGTGTAACATCCATAGCAATCACCGGTGGTATGGCTAAAGTGAAATGTTACCACCTTGAGTGGAGGTGTGGACTATGCAGGGTGCGAACACCTCCAGTAAGCTCTGAACTAATCAATCCCCGCTGAACATAATGGGAAGTGACAGCACTCAGCATCTCTCAGGAGGCAATCAGCAACCCATAGAAACAGGCATCTGTTTTTCACACAAACACAATTTGTTTGCTACAGAAAGCCTATGCCAAAAATCAGTCCATGTTCTGAACCTCCAATATGAATAATGCTGTTATAACTGCCATTTCCTGAAAAGGTGCTGATTTTTCAGCAAACTACCAAGATGGAAGATGAACAAGAGGTGTTTCATAAAGCATCCTAGGGAAGAAATCTGAAACAATCTGAATTTTAAAGGATTAAAGAACAAGTTTAAAGTGGTGTATGGAACATTGCAGAAGTTGAAATAAGATACTTAACTTAATACTAGAAACACTTGTATACGACTACAGCAAGTGTTGGGCAAAATCATCTCCTGTTACACTTGTTAAGCCCTGTGCTGCCATCATATTAATTTAGGATCAGTTACCACTTCAGAACTGACAGCAGAATATAGTCACTTAAAACCTCCTGCTGGTGTTTAAAGAAAATATCAAACAGCTGAGAATTTAAATTTTCATCAGTAAGTAGTGTGTCTGGAAAAAGCAGGACAGCAGTTTTTGTGCGTGTTTCTGTACAAGCATCTGTTTTTTACATGTAGCCGTCAATTGTGCTTACAAAAACTCTGTTTCACCACGTGTACTAGAAATATTGAAGGCTATATTGCCTTTTTATTATCTGGAGTTAACACATTGTCACAGGGCAAGGGCCACTGAATACAGTGGATCCCAGTGGATGCTTTTCCTATCACTAGCAATTCCAAATATTAATGTAAATATTAATATTAAATTGCCAATAACATTGTCATAATTTATAAATAAATTTAAACCATCCACATTGCCTCTGCTCTGTTTAATATCACAGTAATGTAATCCCAGTGATGCCAGGAAGCAATGAATGATCTGCCTCCAGTTACCATCTTTCAAATGCTTTTATTTGAGAAGGGTGACCATGACAAAAGAAATAAAGAAGCAAACACAAGTGCATGTTTGCCAATTTGCTGATATTTTGTTTTCATGTACTGCAGGGCTCCTACAGGTGGGTGACCTCTTGTAGGACTTCAGTCTCAAGGAAGGTCAGATACCATTAGAAATTCATGTTATTAAAGATAACCTGTATAACTATGGAAGGTGAGATTAATATTAACTATTTATGTTATAAATATTAAGTCCTAGTACAAAATATCATAAAACAAACCAGTTACCCACTGAAGAAAAAAAAAAATAGATAAAAAGGAACAAAATTGAACTTATGAGATGAACTCTGTGGAAAATAAACTGACCTTTTTTACATCTTTGTTTAAATCAACCAAGTTGAGCAGGAAGATATGGTCTTTAGCCCCGATTAGCAGCCGGCCCCTCTCCTCATCTAGAAGCAGGGTTCGAAAATCAAGCCCCTCCGTAGATCCTAGGAATGGGATGCAGCTGTTTGAAAGCAGCAAGTCTGTGGGAAAATGAAGAAAATCTTTATAATCAAAATGTTTACATATGACTCATTGGTGTCTTTTATAAATATATGCAACCAGCATGGAGTATGCCAGTGACATAACTGCAGTTTTGGAGCATGTCTTTCCAGGGTCATAAAACAGTTCTTTTCAACCTTGATTTTCTTTAGGGGAGAGGGAAAGAGGGGTGTTGTTACTTCCCAATTGGGTAATATTTACTTTCACCAAGATTTTCCTGTATGAACTTTCTTAATAAATTGCCTCTATGACATAAAGGAATCACATTCCTTGGCAGAAACTAGAAACACAAAGAGCTATATCTTTACTGCATTGTAAGAAAACTAATTACATTGTCATACTCATGGATACACAGGACCAAGTATCAATATCTCACTATATTTGGTGCTCAACATATAAAGCAGCAACATATAAAGGACAATGGCAAGGAGAACAGCAAGGAACTGGAAACAGCTGGTAGGTGTGGCAGGTATGTAAGGATGCGAAGAACTGGGAGAAGGAAGTAACAACTGTATGTAATGTGTTGAATCATAGAACAGTTTGGGTTGGAAGGGACCATAATGATCATCTAATTTCAACCCCCTGCCATGGGCATGGACACCTCCCACCAGATCACATTGCCCAAAGCCCCATCCAGCCTGACCTTGAACTCTTCCAGGGATGGGGCAGCCACAGCTCCTCTGGGCAACCTGTTCCAGTGCCACCTGTTCCACCCTCAGAGTGAATAATTTCTTGCTGATATCTAGCTTTAATCTAGTCTTTTGGTTTAAAACTATTACCCCTTGTCATATCACTCCCTGATAATGAGTACCTCACAATCTTTTCTGTATGTCCCTTTAAATACTGTAGGGACACTTTAGGTATAGAAAGTTTGGCATAAGGTTCATTTTTTACATTGCCTACCATCCATTTTTTGATGTTAGTACAGAAAATCTCTACAATTAAATTTGCAGTTACTACAAATTTAATCAAGAACTGAAACATGAAACAACACCATCGAGCATAGTATAGGCATAGTATTGAAAAAGTAAGGCATAGTATTGAAAAAAAAGGCAATATAGAGGCATATTAAGGGAAGCACTGAGTACTAACACCTCTGAGCTCCTGGGGTCTGTACTTTCCTTGCCGAGTTGGCATCAGGTTGCCATTCCTGCATCCTTGTACTCTCTGCAGGGAAAGTTAGGGCACAGGTTTGGCTATAAACTGTAGTTTAACGTCAAACCCTTTCCCTTTTAGAAGCATACATTTTCAACACGACTTTTACTGTGATGTAGTAATGGCTTCCAATCCCCTTCAAAAGGTAATTGAGAAAATATATATATATATATATGCTTCTCTATGAAACTAATGAAAGAATCTATGCTTTTCCCTATTAAAAAAACAAACAACAAAAAAAAAAAAAAAAAAAAAAAAACTAAAGGGCCATAAAGAGTCTAAGACTTTGCAGACGTAATTTTGGATGAGGATACAAATAACATACAGAAAAGAGCACAGCGAGAGTATAGTCATGGTGGGCAGTCTCTAATTTGGGGAGAACAAAAATAAACATGTGAATCAGTTCTTCCACAAGCAAAGTCTCCAAGCTAAACCATTCAGAAATTTTGGGACAGAAGAGTAAATCCTATATATAAATGAATACAAAATTAAGACTATTTCCACCTTCTTGGCACCAGATGGATAATGTATCTTTCCTGGCAAAGAGGCTAGAATTAAAGCATAAGTTACTTACATTTCCTGGTCATGATTAAAACCACAGCCATTGTTTTGCAGAGAAACTCTGGATCAAAATAAAGAGGAACAACACAAAAAAAAAATGCCCAAAGTCTCTTAAAAAAGTGTGATACGCAAAGCAAAAGATTAAGTCTTTTTGATGGCTAATAAATAGCACCATGGGAGGGGAAAAATAATAATAATAATAATATGACTACCTGGTACAGAATTATTAAAATTATTTTTTTGGCTCTGTCACTTCTACTTAAGCTTATGTGGTTTTGTCTGGCTCAATGCTGAATACTGTTAAGTACAGTCTGAAAACAAATTGTCATGTATTGCAGCTCCTATTCCCCTAGGTGGGATTTATTTGGCAGTTCTTACTTCACATTAAAAAACTAACTCAAAAATTAAACTTTACACAGCTATACACCAGTGCTATTCTTTCTGGCCTATCTTTTGTGAAGACAAAGATGTCACTGTTCTGCAAATCGGTAACAGTTTAAAAGACCTGCTTATTGATTGACAGCAAGATCACTGAGGAAAAAGTTGTGGATAGCACAGTACTACAAACACATAAATCCCATCCCAACTACTAGTTACAGTAGAACTGTCTGAAGAATAGCCAAGCTGTTAGCTACATGGCTAATTACCAGTGTTAAAAATAAATACAATTTTTTAAAAGGGAAAATAAAAGCCCTCTAAATTCCAAATTTCTGAAGCTTAGCTTACTCCACTAGTGTGTTTTCACCCAGAAAGAAGTAAAGATTCATTACTCCTGACACTTTCAGTGCTGTTGGGCTCTCTGTTATAGGACAGCAACCTCCAGTTACTCTTAACTTTTGTGTGATGTAGATGCATCTTCATCAGATGTCACACACTCTATAAAACTCCTCCCTTGTTTTTCCAGACTGGAAATTCTTGGCACCGGATGTGATCGGGCTGTTTATTGGGAAAAGATTCTCTGACACTGACCACAGTGAAAAAGAAGGTTTTAACTCTCTTGGGCTGCTCAGATTCTTCTCAGTTATCTCTAAAATACTGTTTATCACCTCTGCATTTCTGAGCAAATATCTTTCTCTGCTCCACCCATGATGTAAGAGCTGGCTGCATTGCAATATGCAATAGATTGGATAATCTAGTGATTATCCAATCTATTGCATATAGCATTCTTTATATATTCTGCAATCTAAATTTAACCCCTATTCAACAACTGTCTGTAACATTTAGTACATAGGACTGAGTACATAGGACTGAGGGAGAGAAAGAAATGAGGGATAACAATATTTAGTAATTAGTCATTTACACAAATAAACAGAAGAGATAGATGGATTTCACGGGCTACTGTATTTCAGCAACCCATATCATTCTCTGTTACATGACTCCTCAATCCCTTCTGAGGACAAGCTTCCAGTCATATCATAGTTCTAGTCTATGTGAGATAGGTACCTAAAATGTAGAATACGAGGAAAAGTTCCTTCTCATTCCCAAGTAAAAATTTGATCTGAGTAAGGATACATGATACATTTGTGCAAATGCTTGATAGCACTTGGTTTCGTTGCCTAGAGTCATGAAGTCCATTGCCCTTTGCAAGCGTGTCACTTGCCAAAATATCTCAACCTGATTCTCCAAATACCTAAAAGAAGAGCACAGAGACTGTGCTTTCTTTCTTATTTGGTAGAAAGGATTTCTGCAGCAGCCATCCCCCCCCAAAAATGTCATTGTCCATTGTTTAACACTTCTAGTATTTCTCAGTAAAGAACCACCTAGGACAGCTACAATGGGGAGGGAAAATGTCTCATAGGTGAAACGCCCAAATGGGAATGAGCCTTGCCTGGTGCCTTGTACAGTGATTTATTTCACTGCATCATAAGGAAAACATTTGTAAAGTGTTCCAGATTAAAATGACTGCACTGTACACTGATTTCTTACTGACGTAGATGACAACACAAGCTGCAAAGTAGTGAAGAATCAGGTTTGGTCAGTTATTTACTAACTATTGAAAAGAGCTTGGAAATACGACTCTGAACATGGCCACTGATAAGATTAAAACTGAAACATGACCTAATAAAAGTTGTCAGGTAAACATTAAAAGAAAATTGATTAAATTACAGACAAATTAATCATTATTCTCATCCAATAAAAACAAAACAACCCAACTTTATCAGTTGAATTTGCCCATCACAGCCAAATATCTTAAATATGACCTAGGATATCACACTGGAAAATTTATCATTTAAAACATACTTGCCCAGTCATGTTCCAGAGCATATATTCTTCTTAAAGAGAGCTGTTGGTTTGAATCATTGATGCCTGACTAGTGTAGAAATAATTTTCTTGCAGTGCACAGAAACAAAGTTAGTTATAGGGATGGTCTTTTATAAATGCACATTCACCATTCAGTTTATAATATGTATATACTGTTTTACTGAAAATTAAACACCTTTTTCTTCACAGACTCCAGTCTGGCCATTAAATGAATATACAATAAGCTCCCTAACTGGGTTAATATTTCACTGCTGAGTGGCAGAAGATAGATTAGTAATTAGTTTTTAATCATTTAGGAAAGTGTTTCAGTGGTCTCAGCTCACAACAGCTTGATCATTGCTTACTTAAATATACAGCATCAGAGTCATTGTGTAAAATTTCTGATGAAAAAATGCAATTGCATTCTGGTAATATATATTTACATTTACACAACATATTTAGATGTCTTAGGCTTAACTAATGTATTTGGTGATGGTGCTGTTGTTCCTCACTCCAGCATGGTGTAAGAACTGAACAATTTGGAAACAGTTTGTGAAGATTCAGAATTGCCTTTATGGCCAGACTTTTATTTGTAATGATGGGCTATGCCTAAACTGGCAGAAAGGGAACTCCTCAACCTGTTTCAAAACAGCTGCATCTAATGACACCCTTGAAACATCCTGAATTTAAACACTACATATGTATAATTTTGTAATTTTCACAGTCAAAAGGCAAACATCACGTCATTTTACTCTAGATGTGAGCAAGTTCTTTCACATGCTGGAAAATATCCATTACAATTCCCCTTTTTTATTGTGTTAATCGTCAACTGAATTATTGGGGTACAGAAGTGTCAAAATAGCACAAATACAGCAAATACCAGCAAATACTTAATTCCTGAAGGATTCTGAGTTTAAACATACAATTGACCCCAGATGTATTTGTATGAATAGTTCCCATCTATGAATCTCTACTACTTATTGCAAGAAGTAACTATATTTTGTTTAATTGCATCTCAATTGGTCACCAGTGGGGTCCCTCAAGGCTCCATTTTAGGGCCGGTACTT
>CM021731.1:8405361-8420594 GCA_011075105.1 Heteronetta atricapilla | reverse complement strand
ATCCTTAAGGGTCCCTTCCAACTCAGGATATTCTATGATTCTATGATCTCACCATGGACAATGATGATATGTTATGCATGCTATGTGGCTCACTGGTATACAATGGATTTTATTTGGCCTTGAGGAAAATGTCATAGTCATGGTACAGCAGGGCCTTTCCAAAAGGATATGGATTCCTGGGAGCAGAGAAAACACGTTGTTGTTGTTGTTGTTGCCACAATGTTATATAAAAATCTTGATTCTGTTTAGGTAGGCCCCAAACTACCTCATACTCTACCACATGGTGTGAGATTAGGCACTTACGTTCCTCTTTCAGGACTGAACTGATCTACAGAAAGGTTTTACAGTTTCAGAAGGTGACACTGGAAAGAGAACTTTTTCAAAGATTGCTCCAAAATTCAGGAAGGTTTTGCTGCAGTCTTTAAGGCATTTCAGGGCACTTTCCATGTCAAATTGCAGGCACTTCTGGCAATCAGTAAGAGTAAAATTTCCCAAATCCCTATTTTGAAACACTTATTGACATATGTCAAATGTCAACAAAAACACAGGAAAAAAAAAAAAAAAAAAAAAAAAAAACATAAGTAGCTCCTTCATGAACAATGTTTCTCAAATCATCGTTACAGTCAATAGTAACTAAGCAAAAGATCTGTGCAATGCTGTCAAGATACTTTTGTATTTTTCATCAGGAAAGGAAGATCATCTTATCTTCCAGTATGCTTTATAAGGGCTACTGAACCCATAAAGAGAAATATATTTATTTATGTGTGTGTATATATATATATATATATATATATGTAAACTGCATTAAATTCTGGTGTGATGTGGGACCTGATTCTCTTTCATATTGGTAGAGTTCACTTGCAAGGAGGTGCTTCTGCAAAATCAGAGTCAAGACTACTACACAACATTCTACTATGTGCTACAATGCTGCCTTTGTCTCGCTCTGTGTATTTTAAGTCTGCAAAAATGGTAATCCAGTAAAACAAAATAGGTAAGTGCTAACCACTAAAAATACACTCAGTTAAAGCACGAGCTAAACAATTCTCAGTTGTGTTTATGGAAATGTATTTTAGTAACTGCAAATAAATTTGACTAGAGAAACAGCTGCACAAATAACTTGTAAAATGTTATTACTGCAGAGGTGATTAAAAGCTGCTTTGTGATTTCATGTTGTTGGTGAACAAAATGCAACGGCTCAATTTACAACCTTCAAAGAGCCAAACAAAATAATTAACTTTTTAGACAACACAACTGAAAATGTATCTGAGTGAAACAGATACATTTTGTTTTTTTTTTGTGTAGAAAATCTAAGGCCATGGATTAGTAAGTTTCCTTTTTCCTAAGTAGTTTATCTTTCTTGAAAAATTGCCAAAGAAAGCAAACTCACTGTTATTGCCAAGACAAAATGAAATCCTCCTTTTTTTTTTTTTCCTTTTTTTTTCCTTTTTTTTTCTTTTCTCTCTCTCCTTTTAAACAATACTGTGGATATTAAAAGAATGAGCATTACAAATGTAATTCAATAAAAATGACAGCCAAGCATATGAGAATTGGTACTGTGTAGATAATTGTTGGCATTTCATCACACATACCTTTCCATTAGAAATGCCTGGCACACTAATGGACTTAAAGTCCATTAACTTTAACAACAAAGACAACAGAGCTCCTCTCTAAGTGAAAGGCAGACTACGCAAATAATAATAACAATAATAATAAATAAATAAAAAGACCCATCACCTCAATTTCCTCATTTTCAATTGTCAGGGCTTCACTTACCTATTTTTCATTTGTCTCTTACTGATTCTCAGCCTGACTGTCAGTCTCACACATAATGGGTAAATCTGAGTTATGTGAATTAAATGTGCTTTCTTCTGCTTCAATCTTATTTTTATTTTATTCAAAGTATTGCAATGGTAAGGGGATATAGTTCTCTAAGAACATACAATTTTCTCCTTACATCACAGTAAAGCTTTAGACCTTTGCTGAAGTTGGAGATCACCATTTTTCTTGACCTTACAGAAAGCGAATTGTTACCTGGAGACCAAACTCTGCCCTGTTTTTTTGTTTGTTTGTTTGTTTGTTTTTTAAAATATCTTTCAATGTCCCAAGCATCAAGCAGCTGAAATAAAACCTTTCATCTATTCTGAGGGAGCAGCCCACTAGCTTACCTATGCTTAAAGCCATTGCAAAATTCCCTGTTACTACAGCCACAATAGCAAACAGCCTATAAATTCATTGAACCTAGAGAAAAAATAAATAAATAAATAAAACCACCTTCAGCTGAATACTGCTGCTCTACTCACTCTCATTAGAATTTCAGTTTTTGCCCTGATTTACTATTTTCCAGCCTCTTGTCTCTTCCAGTCTATCAGCCAATATAAAATCAAATATACAGAAAGCAAAAGATCATTGATAAGCTTCAGGTGGAAATAATGGTAATTAAAATCCTTGACTGGCTTATTTAAAGAGGCTTCACTCATTGTTTGTGAAATAGTTTTACAGTTTCAGTTAGCTTATCATTTCATATCACAAACTTTCCACCTACCTTTAGGTGCATAATCATATGACCTGTAATTAGAAAGTGTGGAGATTAGTCCACACTCTGAGAAATGTGCAACACAAACAGAGTGCACTGACAGACAGTACATTGCACCTTGCAGATGTCTAGCATCAAAATAATACTGGGGATATGGAACTTGTATTACCTTGCATGAATGAACACATCTCAGTCTGGAGCAATGGACTCATTCTTTTTTGCTTGGATAGAGATGTGTATTGCACTTTGCAAGTACGTCCAGGTGTTAAAAATACTATGCAGTGATCATCTTTAGCACTTTAAGGCACATTGCTCTTTTGCCAAAGCATGGTACACAAAATTATATGCAATGCTATATTTTTTCAAAACAAGTGAATTATTATATTGCTTGTTCTTCAAAAAAGCACCAACCTTTCATTTCAGACTTTTTTTTATTATTTTTTTTTCCTTCTTCAGAGTGATGCAAGAAGGGCTGAAGTATTTTGAAGTACCTGGAGCTGCAATTTTCACCTAACTGTCTCTTTGGAGAAACTTCTGAGAACATAGCATTATCTGAAGATGCACACAGCACCTTGCAGAGAGACATCTATAGCCTATATATCCATGGACAGATAAAACAGCAGGTTGTGCTGGTTCTTCTACCTATATTACCTGGTATCAGTTGTACAGAACTCAACATGGGTTTACTCAATTTTTGCTCTGAAATGTCATCCTTAAGAGGTAAAAGAATTGGATTTTGTTTCATACTTGAAGCAAATGAGAATTGTGTTGTGGATTTTACTCTCCAGGAATTGAAATTGCAAGGGTTTTTCTCATGTAAACCCAAGGTCTAATTGACTACAGAAGTCTGGATTTGCCTCAGCAGCTGGTCTGACACCACAGATAGGTGCTGACAGCTCTTTAGGGGAGCCTGCTTCTTTTTCCTAAGACCTGAGTTCTCAGGCTGCACATCTGATGCCAGAATTTACCTCGTTGAGCCTATATCTGTTGAATATGAAATATACTGTTTTTCAAAAGGTGACATATCTTAAAAATACATTTTTCACCAAGTCTATTTGCCAGCTTCCTTAATGAGAGTAATGTTTGTAACAAAGCAGTCAAGGCCTTCATGCTAAAGATGAGAGACCTTGAACTGCAGAGGCATGAACAACTCAGTTATAATAAAAGTGTCAGATGGCATGGGACTTGAAAACACATTAATATTGATACTAACAGGCTTAGGAGAGATACAGAACAGCATGAGCTGTTCCTGAAGAAGGTGACTTGATAGTGCAAAGGAGAGCTCCTGCCAACCAGAGTTATTTGCTCAGTTACCTCATTAGTGCCTCTGTTTTCAAAACTTAAAAGAACACTTAATAGAAAAAAAAAAAGAAACCAGTGTTTTGTTTTGTTTGTTTGTTTGTTTTTTGCCTATAGTTGCTATTATTGAAACCTATTTGCAATTTCCATACTAGCATTATATTATACCAGTTGTAACCAGTGCCTGTGTGCAACACAGATTTTTATGGAAGCATTGAATAATCGTATGTCCCAACCTCCCCTATCCTCTGCATGCTCCACACAGACACACACCCTGACCATGACTTGGAGCCAGACCTTCAGGTTAACCACTGTGACCTGCAATAATTTTATCGGCTGAGGATCTAGCTCTGAGTGTATAGCAAGAAGTCATGAGGGCTATTCTTCTCTCTGACTCCAAACATTGGACCAGAGCCCTGATAAGCTGTATGGTCAGCCTGTAAAGCAAAATAAGATGTAAAGTCCTAAATAATAACAAATCCTTGCCAAAAGACCTCAAGAGAGCTGGAAGTGGTGCAAGATAAAAGGCAGGCCCATGCATCTGGGAGCAGGTAAGAGGGTAGAGACGTGCATTTGTGTGTTTGGGGAGAACAGAGCAGGGAGGGAGATGTTCTCCTTCCAGAAGTAGCATGGTGTTATGTTAGCTCAGCTGCCATGAAACCACTGTCTTGAGAGAGCCTATAAGATCTCTTAAGCACTGATGGTCCTTCAATACGCTTCCCACAGTCCCTCTGAGGTTAAACAAAATTCCGCATCACTCACTTTGAAAAGCTCTTCTGTTTTCTCCACTCCACCAAAATATATTTAGTTGGATGAGGAGGCTGAAGAGATACAGTGAGGAGGTGGAACCAGGTCTGTGAAACAATAACCAGCTGATCAGTGCAAAACCATGAGCAGAGAGCACAAAATTTGGCAGGGCTGAGTGGGAGAGGTGCATTCTCAGGAAAGGAGTGGAAGGGCAGGGACCTCTGTGAGCATATTTACCTGCCAATGGGATATACACTTCCTCTGTTGGCACAAAACCTGTTTTAAGAGGTTCCTGCTTGATCTTCCCACATGTGACTGTTTGTTCCTGTCCCAAGGGGTTCCCAATCTGACATAAGCCAGATTTTTTTATTATTATTATTATTAATAAGTTTTCTTTTCTCATGCTCTGAATGAGGAAAGAGAATATTTCTAAATGACTGTTGGGGCATTAATATTTTAGCTTTTCCATCATGACTGGTTGATCTCACAAGGCAAAATGAATGTCCTTGTTCTACATTGCTATAGACATGCAAAGAAATGCAATTGCTGTGAGGAAGCACTGGTTGAGTCATGTAGTCATCATCTGTGGTAACTGCACAGGATGGACATTCTTTAAAACAAATGTGGTTTAAATATAGAAAATGATTGTTTTCAGGAAACTTCAGATATTTATGAAAACTTAGTTTTTTCTAGTTTTCCATATACATTTTATTTCATTAAAAAGCAAGTGTAACACAGTAATTGAATTAGCTAATGCAGAGGTGGTCTTTTAAAATAGTTTTGCACTGGCATTAGGAAGGAACCACTTCCAGAAGTGAAAATAAAAACAATTCACATTAAAATAGCTTGGCCTTGCATAATGCTCACTCTTGACTAAGTGCAACATAATTATCTTTTTTTTTTTTTTTTTCTGATACTGACAGGAGTTAACCTATTATTAAACCATTAAAACAAGAGGTCACTGAATTTATATGTTAATTCCTTTACATGGCTATTATTTATGTTGGCCTTGTGCCTAACAGCCTCTGTCAGATTCAGAGTCCCACATGCAGAAATGCAGGTGGACCCAATATCTGTCTTATAGGCTTCTTAGGCAATGTTGAGACAAGACCATACCAACTAAAAATTACAGGATGATAGATATCATATATGTGTGTCTGCACAGTCTAACTATGTGAATTTTCCAATTGTTTCTTGTCAGTTATTAGTATATAGGCATAAGCTATTATTAAATATTACAATGTGAGAGTTTTTAGTTTTTTTTAATTATTATTATTACTATTTTTTTACAGTTATTTCTCCTTGGGGCACCAATGGATGTCACATAGACAGCAGTTGCATTATATATTATTTAGAAATCTTTTTTTCAAAAAATTCCAGATTGCATGTATGATATGGGGGGAGTTGCAAAGCCTTTTCAAAGCTGCCAGATAAGTTGAACATAAAACTTTAGTGTCTTCAGTAATATTTTAACCATGAAACCCTATGGTACAACCCAATATACTTCTCCACAGGCCAGCCAGGATATAGATCACAAAGTAGAATGTCACACCTGGAGCCCTGCGTTCAGCTCTGTGTTCCCAGCACAAGAAGGGCATGGACCTGCTGGAGAGAGCCCACAGGAGGGCCACAAGGATGATCAAAGAGCTGGAGCATTTAGCTACTATTAAGTCAGGCTGAGGGAGTTAGGGTTATTCAGCCTGGAGAATAGAAGGCTCTGGGGAGACCTCATAGGTTCCAGTACCTAAACGGAGCTACAAGAAAGCTGAGGAGAGACTCTTTACATGTAGTGATAGGACAAGGGGTAACAGTGATAAACTGAAAGAGGGTAGATTTAGATTAGGTATTAGAAAGACATTGTTTACTCAGAGGGTGGTGCAGCACTGTTACAAGTTGCCCAGAGAAGCTGTGAATGGTCTATCTCTGGAACTGTTCAAGGCCAGGTTAGATGGGGCTTTGGGCAACTTGCTGTGGTGGGAGGTGTCCCTGCCCATGGCAGGGGTGTTGGAATTAGATGGTCTTCAAGGTCCCTTCCAACCAAAACTATACTGTGATTCTATGATTTTATGACTCTACGATTCTATGATAGTGCTCCAGTGTGATACAGAAAAATTTGTGTCTGTCTCTTTCTGCTGTTTCTTAGTGTATTTATTTATCTCCAAGTGACTCTAACTTCAGAACAGATATCCCCCAAACCCCTAAGCCCTTGCTTGAAGAACTCATCTATATATGGAACAGCAGAAATGGGGAGGGAGGAAAAGGAAATAGGATGTGAATTGAGGACCTGTGCTGCAACCACAGATGTCCACCGCTAGACACACACTGACGTCAAGAGGATCGTGCCCTCAGATTAGTGCATAGAAAGAGAACAAGGCTGGGATCTTCAAAGCTACTAAGGATTCTAAGGATTGGTTATGTTTTCCAACTGTCTTCAGTAAAAGTGCAACTACAGAAATATTTTTGACAGTACCCTCTTCAAAGTTGATGCAATTGATCATTTATAATCACTACATTTTTGTTCTAGGGAACCAGTTTTCAGTGTTGTCTCATCTTCCTTTTTACAAGGCACTAGTCAGTCTTCCCGAAGTCTTATTCTTTTGTTTTTCTCTCATCTACTGAGATTCAATCAAGTGAACATTCAACAGAATAGTTTGGTATTTGTGAACACAATTCTTTTTTCATCCAATCGAGGCCCTTTTGTGATCATGAAAAAAAAAAAAAAAAAAAAAAAAAAAAAAAAAACCTGTTGTGAGCTACAGGCTGTTTACACTGTTAAGAGGTTGATACGGGTCAGTTCTCCAAGGTTATTCTTAGTTCAACTGCTGTGTAAACTGTTGATGTCACTGACTGGAGGCTGTTCTCCAGAACATTATATATGTGATAATTATATGACAGAAAATGCAACATATAGTTGGATCTGACCTCCAAGTTCACTAGTTTAAAAAGGGAAAAAATGCAAGAAGGTTGCTGGTTTTCCTGTTACTAAAACATCACTTCCCTTTAAGTTTATACTTAGTATACAGTTTGTGCAAGACTTAAATCACATAGATAACAATGCCCATCTGCCTTCAACACAGGGTACATTTAAGTCTCAATATTCACTACCTCCAGAAAGGATTTTTGAGACAAATCAGGCAAAATCTATTTAATGACTAGGTAATCATCTGACACTGAGATCTTAACTCTCATATACAGACCTTACATTACTCTGTAATCTTAGACATTTTTCCCAATAAATAAGAAATCATTAAAATTAATTAAATATCAAGTAAAATAAGTGATTTGAGAAAACCAGCACTTCCTCACTGAGCATATTTTCCTTGATCTTTACAGGCATTCAGAATTACAGGTGCTAATATTACCAGAAAAGTGTGTTTTTACTGATCTTTCTTCCTCTTCCTGTGGAGCAAGCACAGCTGCAGAAATGCAAGCTCATTTCTAGGCTTTTCTATACATAACAAATTTAACATGTTCCAGCCATTCATAGCTGTGCAACACCCGCTTCTTGGTACTGGGATTACCACAATGTCACAGACAGTTTAAATGAGTCTCACAGAGCTATTCAATTAGAACTGTATTTTACATGTGTAATTAAATGATGTATGCTATGGAAATGAACCGGCTTACTAAAACAGAAAAAAACCTGTTCTTGATGCAACAGTGAAGTATCTCTTTAGTTATACAATGTTTAAACATGTTTAAAGTAAAAATAATTTAGAAAACAGGATACTTGACTTTGTAAATTAATATGTTTGAAGGCTCATTTTTTGAATATTAATGAAATGTGCTAATACAGTCAATTTTTCAAAAGAATTCCTGGCACCAAAAAGTTATCCTCTGCTTTTCTTTTCCCCATGTTATATGAATGGATCACTCCTAAGGGGAGTAAAAACATGTACATGAAAAAGTTCATGAAGCCAGACATTTCTGAGACATGGCTAATTTCCATGTTGAGCTGATGATTTAGCATTGTCATCCTTAAACAGAGGAGACAGAATTGCATATTGTTAGCTTGCTTAGTTAAGATGAAAAAAGCAAGGTGTGGATATTACAGTCTGCTTCAATTTATGTCAATGGCAAACCTCTTGTCATTATTTTAATGGGAATGACATGCATTCAATGAGAAGAATAAAAATTCATCTGAGAATAATGTTCCTATTTATTAGATTTAAATTACTACATAGCTATTATAAATGATAAATAAATTCTGTTTTAAAAGACCAAGGTTGCCTTCAGTCTTGCCTTTCCTTCATGTGCTATGTTGAAATGTAGGAGCCTGATCCCCTGACCATCCATATCAGAACTGGTATGTCTTGGTCCTGGTGCATAGCCTCATTTCCTCTGCATGGAAATGATATATGTTTGTGGATGTAAATATGGGTATATCATTGGTGACGATGTCCAGAGTAACGATGTTCCCCAGACAGCAAAACAGGGTGCACATTTTTGTAATACAAACGTATTCTTTGAGTGTCCAGACTACTCATACAGTCAATGAAAAATAATTAAATAAAGCAAACCCAAAGTTTAAATTTGTAGTTAGGATCCTGAGTTTCTACAGGAAAATTTTAAGAGGACCAAAAATAAAAAATTGATGAAAAAATATTTTGTTTTGTTGTGATTTTACTTTGTTGTTGTTTTTGTTTCTTTGTTTCTGTTTTATTTTGTTTTCCCAGGAGGCGTCCAGCTTTCTGGTTTGGTTATTCCCTCTTATTCTCCTGATAAACTAAAACCCAGAAATAAACACACAAAAAAACTGTGTAAAAGTACCTGCTAATAAATTTCAAAAGACCATTGCTCAAAAGATAGATGAAATAGGACTGTCTACAAAAATAATTTAAACATGTTTTTATGTACGAATTATAACACAGGAACTTCCCTTCCTTGGTAACAGAACTGATATCACGTGAACGGTAGTATTGAATGAGATTAGTATATGATAATTTCCTTCATTTGCTGTAGAAGTTGAAATAAGGATGTTAAATGGGGTAGTAGACAGCAAAGATATTCTGCTTGGGGAAGCTGAATGTCACTTCTGTGCTTGACGAGTTCTGCAGTTTGTATGGTGGTCATGGGTTATCTCCAACTACATCAGAATGAATGATAAATACACACCATTGTTCTGAGAGTGAAGGTAGTGTATTTAAAGACTATTAAAATACGGAGTATTAATCAAAAATCAGGCCCTAGTAGTAATCTTTTAGTAGACAGTTTGTTTACCTTGTTGTAATTTTACAAGCATAACATAATAATAAGAATGACAGATAATCTTGTAAAAAATATCTAAGAAATAAATTAATTAAGAACTATGTGCTGGGAAGTATTGTGAAGAACGGTAATAATTTCTGGGTTACAAACGGCATAAATCAATATCTAATAGCTAAATCTAAGTCATAAAAAGGGATACTGAAGAATTATTCAGTTAATGAATCAGGAAAAAAAATAGGAGTATAAGATGAGGTATGTAATTAAAGATCATATAATACTATATCAACTTAGGTGTAGAATATATTGTTAATTTTACACTTCTCATAAGAAGATATTTTAATTGACTTGAGTTCATATATGGGTGTATGATTGAGTTCATTTTATGGGTGTATGATTTTTTGAATTTGTATTTTTAGAACTGGGATGAAGAATGAAGGAAATCCACCATATAGCATCATGTTGATAGCCCCATGATTCACTGCAATATCTGCATCTTAACTTTTCCAGCCCAGACTTCTTCCCCTTAAAGTACCTCACAGAAGATGAAAACCCATAACTTCCATGCAGACAAGCCCCAAAGTTTTAATTGCTCTCTGAACACAGAGGACTTGTGACAGAGTTTTATTGGAGCGCTCTTGTGGTTGTATACACTTCCTTAGCTACCCCACCCTGCTTCTTCTTCCTCTTCCTCTATCCACCACTGGCTTGTTTCTTTCTCTCTCAATTTTCTCCTTCTCCATATTCCTTTAATACAGTTACTTCTTCTTCCTCTCTTCCTGTCTCCTACCTTTCTTCATCCGCAGTGTGTATGCAATACTTGGCATGCTCTTTCTTATCCTTACTGTCAGGGAATGGGAAGAAGCAGTTTCGTAGACCTTGGC
This sequence comes from Heteronetta atricapilla, assembly GCA_011075105.1. Lineage (NCBI taxonomy): Eukaryota > Metazoa > Chordata > Aves > Anseriformes > Anatidae > Heteronetta > Heteronetta atricapilla. Next base: position 8,409,926 of record CM021731.1, on the reverse strand, counting down.
TGAGGTGTGTACTACTACACTGCCGCAGCTACAGCTGTGAGATGAAGTAACTGCAGGGGAAAGTACTACTCACTTCCAGCTGTACAGCTTTAGCATATGCTCAGCCATTCTGGGAAGATGGAGCTGTGCCATCCCATAAACACTTTGCAATTGGAAGAGGATGAAACCTTCCCTTGAAAGACAACATTTTTAGCAGTGAAATGAACACGCATGTGTGATCAGGCCTTCAGAGCTGCCTGACGTGGCCAAGTTTGGTCAGTTTTCCATAAAGATGGAAAAAGGCCTCATATTATCCTCCTCATGATATTCAAACTCCAAAGACTGGAGATGCCAGGACTTGTCCATGACATGACTCTAACAATTTTATGAGAATTGGCAAGACAGTTAATTTCTCTTACAACTTATGTGCAGAAACCTTGAAGTTATTTTGACTGAAAAGCTTGGGAAAAAATAAATTCAGAAAAAGAAAAGAAAAGTAAGTTTAGTTCTGACAATTATATTAAATGGTCATGACATCTGACACATTGCTGTCAGCAACAAAATCTTGATTTTGTTATGACATATACTAGCTGCATCATTTACAATGCAAAGTCCATCACCCATTGACAAGCAAGATCCAAGAAAAAAAAAATAAAAATCAGAATTTTTCTTTAAAACCCAGACACGTGGCTGCAGGGTGGTTATTTGACCAGACTTAAAACAACCAAATACCATCTGTGGATTAAACATGCCTGATCTTGGTTGTTTTTGTTAACTCTTCATATTATGGCTTAGAAAGACACACAGTGTTTCTGGGAACCAAACACAGTATCTTAATATATATATATATATTATTATATATATATATATATTTATATATATTATTAATATATATATATATATATATATATATGAACAATTCATTTGTTCTCCTCTTGGGTAAGAAAAGTGGCATTTTGTTTCAGAAAGAATAAAAGCTTCATGTTTTCCTTTCCTTTCCTTTCCTAATATATGTTCTCCATATATTACTCAGAGCTATAATACCAAATTAATAAAGCAGACAAGTTGTGTTTTTTGTTTGTGTTTTTTGTTTTTTTTAAGACTCTTTTCCTTTTTTGTTAGTTTAATACTTCCAAAAGAAGTGTGAAAACAAACAAACAAAAAGCAGTAACTTATTTTCTTGTACATTACGGAAAAAACAAAAATTACCACCACCACCATCCCGCCCAAAAAATAAAAATTAAAAAAAAATGAAAGAAAATCTGATAATTCTCTCTCCTTTCACTTCTCAGTTATTTTGCAGCTCTCCAAATTAAGATTTATGTGCCGGTTTGTATATGTTGCTTTTTTCCCCCTACGGAGATATAGGTGGATAAGTTTGGATAGGAAACTGTAACCCTCAAGCCAAACTGAAAAATTTATAAAGTTGCTAATAACAGTTTGGGTTGGGGCCTAAATATCAATCATCCGTTCATTGTCTTTTTGAACGAGCTCAGGCATTTTCCCAACCACTCCCAGCAGGTCTCTGCCACTATTTCAAACTAAGATTGCAGTGATTTTTTTTTTATTTATTTATTTTTCCTTGTGTTGACCTCAATAATTTTTCTCTCCCTTTCTCCTTACCTGCCAAATGCATCTATCAGGATTTTGCCAAAGGCTATCTGCTTTTGAAGTCAAGAGGAATTCACTAATCACGAGTGTCAAATCCACAATAAATGCCATTGCCATATGGTATATGCTGCTATTGGGAATTATCTAAAAAGGCCTAGTTGTGAAAAGTCTGGCTATATGTTAGGGACTTTTTACTGCTAACATTCATAACTCATGTCAGGTCTTTCAGTTTCTGTATTCATTGGCTTAAGTGAGTGCAACTGTTTCCTGAATTTATAAAAATGTTGTCAAGATCTCTTGATCTCTCGTCCTCTGTCTCTCTCTTGCAAACACATTCAAACACAGATATACACAGTGGAATTCCATACACACTGGTATACACATCTAGCAAAAGAGAAGCCTGTAAATAAATAATATTTCATTCTATTTACTCAATAAATTCCTGTGAGTGTTAGAGCTCATGATAAACATATCATAACCACTGATGAAGGCTTTACAGCCTCCTGTCCTGTCCTGAGTGTGATTCTGAAATGCATACAAAGACCAATGTTTGAAAAACTGAGAACAAAATGAGCTCCCATAAGCACAGGGTGCTGACATAACTGAAAAATAACAATCTGATGAACATTTGCTTTAGCTAACGGAGACAATATCAAAGTGATATATCTCTGTATCTTGTAAAAACTGTGCAAGTTTACTGTACAATCAAAGCAACAAGAAATCCATTTTCTACAGAACATGTGCATTAAAGAATTCTTTAAACTACATTTAAACCCTTCAACCTTCTCAACATTCTCAACAAGAAATACACATAAGTAAGATTGCTCTTAATTTAAGTTACCTTTATAGGAAAGCTTGAGTCTTGGTATTGTTTGCTTTGATGTTCCAGTGACTGGAAGGAGCAGCATCGCTAAAGATAACAGACAGCAGCCATTCGGTACTTTAGAAATTCTCATTCTGCTCTCTTCTTCTGTATCTTTGCAGTATGGTGAAATACCTCCACGCTATTTCAGACGATTCAAATTTAATCTGAAATCAAAAAGGAAACATCTGTAGATCTTTTGCGTTATCATATAAATAATATTTCTGAAAGCAAGTCAGACCTATCTTTAAAGAGTAGCTAATTTAACAAATTTGCTACTAAAGTTTGTTTTTTGTTTTGTATAAATCTAAATGTTGTATATCTGTTTCTTTAATACTACACTTACTTTAGGGATGGAAAAATATTTAAACTTTTCAAATACCAATGTCTAGCATAGCTAAAGTCTAAGAAAAAATAAATTAAAGCAATATCCATAAAAAGATCATTCACCACTCAAAAATATTCATGTATCTCATTAGTTCATACAGTTCCATTAGATATCTTAAAAGTTTTATAACTCAATCTTTATGTCAGTACAACAGCTTTGTATGTTTATGCTATGACTAGAATAAGCTGTAATATCTCAGATACCATGAGTGAACAAGTTGAGTTAACAGTGAGTACATACCCATCATAAACTTTCATAAATAAACTAAGAAAATTGGATACAGCAAGCTGTTGTGTTTAGTTTTAATAGAGAAAAAAGTCAACACAGATGATGGACTTAAATGTGTTTTGCAGTAAGATATTTTCAGTGGAATAACTGCCTCAATTCATCCACCAAAATGTCCTATAAACTTTAATGAGTGGTTCATGCTGAGGTCAATAGGCTGATATGGGACTATGTTAACACAGTATGCAACTAAACCAGCTTTGCAACACTTTTCACTTAATAACAGACATTCATATTCCATAAATCTTAAAGTGTTTACCAAAATAAAATAATTATCACTTTCCTTATTTTCCCTATGCAAAATTGTAATCATAAAACTGTAGTGAACCTGGTTCCTACAGGTCACACAGCCACCCTAGTAGCTGCACAGAAAGCAGCAACAGTTCTCCTGTTGTCTTGTTTTGTACCCAGTTATAAGGGATTAAGGGATCCATTTTGCCTTTTTAAAAAAAAAAAAAAAATGAAATTATTTGAAATGACATCCTGAGGTCCTAAGGGTTGAAGCTGATGTTTAATAAATCACAGAGTTCAGAGCATGAAAATATTCATGAAACCAGATACTTTCCCCTGGAGGTGCACCATAACAAGAGACTAGGGAAGATAACCAGCAAAATGACAAATGTCAATATTTGAGTGATGCTGTAAATCAAGATGTAAGGAAATGTTATGCTTAGTAACGAGATTCATGGCTCGTGACTTGTCATGAAAATTCTTTTCTGAAAGGTACCAAAACAGCTTGATAAAAAGAGTGATCTCAAAAGCCACAATATCTATCCCTTGCACAGGCACCAGGAGGAAGGCCATGAGAGATACAGTCCAGCTCACCCCCCTCATAAGCCACCCCTTGTCTTGAACTTCACCTAGCTGCAGCACTGGTGCCAGAACCCCACTGCATGCTGCAGAGGCACCCAGAATCAATTCACCAGCTCATGAGGCAGGTAGTACCTCCTTCCTGGTACAAAGAGGATTCCTTTAGTTCCCTTTGACAGAGGAAACCTCTCTCAGATGAAGTTGGGGCTTTCTTAGCCTCCAGCACTTCTGCCAATACTGAAGGACAAGGGAGTAATAATACTAAAGGAAGGCCGAGATGAGGAAAGACAGAGGGGAATAGATTCGTAAAACGCCCAAAGCATTCTTCCTACGCAGAACATTAAACCTCTTTCTTCTCAATCCCTTCCTCAATACCCCCATTCTGTGTCTGAATGCACTGCTTTGGGCCAAGTGCTGTTACATATTAATAAGATGAAGGAAAGGAAAGGAAAGGAAAGGAAAGGAAAGGAAAGGAAAGGAAAGGAAAGGAAAGGAAAGGAAAGGAAAGGAAAGGAAAGGAAAGGAAAGGAAAGGAAAGGAAAAGAAAGGAAAGGAAAGGAAAGGAAAGGAAAGGAAAGGAAAGGAAAAGAAAAGAAAAGAAAAGAAAAGAAAAGAAAAGAAAAGAAAAGA
>CM021731.1:8330726-8403438 GCA_011075105.1 Heteronetta atricapilla | reverse complement strand
AGAAAAGAAAAGAAAAGAAAAGAAAAGAAATTTGAAATGTCTCTTGTTCCTCTTTCCTACACTCCATAACTGGAGTGTAGAATCCTGAGAGATGATAGCCCTTATTTCTTACATGCTGGTACACCTGTTTCTGGTTGGACAAAAAATAAATAAACTTCTGTTGATCTGTTGATTTGTCTGTTTAAGCGTCCTATCACATTTTTTAGGGTGAAACAGGGGAAAAGAAGGAGGGAAGGGGGGAGGGGGAAGGTTGGGGGAGGTGGCAGTTTATTAAGACAGGACATAACATCCCTGTTCATCTTCAGTGGGATGACAGAGACAAACCAAACTTGAAAAAGAAGCAATCAACAGGGAATCAGTCTCATTGCAAGTATGATGAGATTTAGTGGCTTGGGGTTCTGGGTCTCAGTCAACAGGGATCTCAATAAAGGATTTGGGGTTCATCTTCTCAAGACAAAGTACAGTGACAAGTCAGGAAAAAAAATACCGCTGGCAGAAAAAAAAGCAGTTGCCCAAATTCATGATCATTCATTTAATTGCAGACTGAAGATCAGCACCAAATTCATTTTTTTGGTCATAAGGAACCTTGTTTTTTCATGTAAGGCTCTTTTGCTAATGGAAATTTTTATTTTTTTCCTTTCATTTCAACAATGTCTGTGAAAAAATATTTGTTTTAATTTCTGACACAGGGCTTTTAGTTTTCACTGAAGACAGCTGCTGTGTGAGCTTGAGCCAACCGTCTTGTCCTAGACTAACTGCAACTCAGCCAGATTGTCACATATATTTTTAGTTTATGATGATGTTCTAATATAATTCCAGCTTCCACACAGAGTCCTTTCAGCAGTCTAATGACCAGCCCAGGTTAATGAACTTCAGAGCAACTAACTGTCCATTAAGCTTCAGGAAGTACCCTTCCTCTCTGTAACATATGCAATGTCAATCAGTGTCCCGCACTCAAAAGAGCTGTGGTCACGCTGTTCCAAAATAATCAGACCCATGCACAGAAATAAAATACGAAACCTAAAAGCTAATTGAACTCCCCCTTTTTCCTCTGCTCAAAAAATAAGAGCTTTGTCAGGGGAGGAAAATTATTGTTTCCTTTAGTTCTTCAATATTTCTGCTAAGCACCAACATGCTCTAAAACTTCCTCATCATAGTCAGACACAAAATAAATGAGGAAAATGAACTTGAAAAAAAAAAAAAAAAAAAAAAAAAAAAAAAAAAGGCCAAAGCTGCTTTCCCACCTTGCCTTCAGTTAGGAAATATCTGCACTGTGTTAATTATCACCTGTGAGCCTGTGAGACCGACTGAGGAAGGAGTCTATGTACACATCTCGCCAGGAACGGGGCATTTCCACTAGAAGACAGGAGCTATTATTTGCCCCACACTGGGGTGTAAGGTGCCTGGTTGAAAAGCGGACAAGGTGCCTGGCTCCATCCTGCCTGGACTTCCCTTTGGGGCCTGTAAATTCACAGTGAGCGTGGGTGAAAACTGCCAAAAGAGAAAACGTGGATCTGCCAGTGTCCTGCCATCTTGCCAGCAAGTGGTAGCTGGATGTAACTGGCTCATGTGTCACTTCCCCAAAATGAGGAGTCACCTCCCTGCAATTGGTCAGATTTAGTGGAGTCTATAAAACAGATCACTCTGAAGCTACTGTCTGAAAGAGGAAAACCTGGAGCCAATTTACCAAACATAATTTATTCCAGGCCGTTTGTTCCAATAAACAGAGCTCTTCAGGCTTCTCAAATACACAGCCAGTAGGGAGCTCTGTGCTTATGGGAGGTTTTTTGTTGTTGTTGTTGTTTTTCAGATTGTTCAGCTAAACCCTATCTGAATGCAAAATCTCGCATTCACAAGTACTGAGTAGGTGTCCAACCTTCCTTGGCGTCATGAAGTCCAGAACTGAAAGGACTGTGACCCATCCACAAACACACACTTTTTAAACAGTAGCTCATGTAACTCAGCTGAATTCCATAACAAAAATAAAATAAAATAAAATAAAATAAAATAAAATAAAATAAAATAAAATAAACTGTCTCCAGTGCTAGTTTTCCATGGCCATTTTAAAATTCAGAATTTTGTACTCCGATGAAGAGGATGATGAAAACAGCCTGCAGCAAATACAGGCAAAAGTGAATAACCAGATTGTGACCTGAATCTAATATCAATATTATAAATTGCAAGAAACCATTGAAAATCTTTTAGTTTGCTGATGTTATTTTAATAAGGCAAGAACAGAATAGAAAAATATTTGGTAATCAGTATGGATTTATAAGTAGATTCAATAAGTCACCAAGGTCATCTAATTTCAATATGTGAACTATTCAATACCCAAGGTTTTCTTTGTTTTCCTGTGTCACTGACAGGGATTTAGGGATTTTATTTTGTTTCTCCATGGAGTAAGAAGAGAATAAAAGATGTCCCTTGTGATGATATCTGCATCAACCACATAGCATGAGTGTACTACTAGACAAAAATATTGCTTATTAGCAAAAATAATTAATAATAATATTTTTAACTGCAAAAAGAAATAAAATTCCCACCAAAATTCCCAATTATCTGTTTAGTTACATAAAACAGAAGCTTTATATATATTCATGCACATTTAAAGCACATTATTTTAACCACAGATGCATAGATATTCTTCCAATGCATTTTCTTGTAGAAATCTCACCTATCACATATGCTTTCAGGAATAATATAACTGTGTATTTCAATACTATTCTATAATCATGGATCGGATATTGAGCATTCTGTGTCAATAGGAGGAAAAACTGTAAACACACAAGTCATAAAAGAATTCATAAACTATAATGGACTAAAAGTAAAATTGCAACTCCAGACTTACTTAAAATCTTTAATTTGCTTTTTAAGTAACAAATATGACATTGATGCAGAGTACAATGTAACTATGCTCTTGTAGCTCTTAGATAGACTGTCAGTTGATATATTATTTGGCAGAGGATGCTTTTCTTTTCATTGTGAAATCTCAGCTTAAAGCTAACTCTATCCAAGAACTGGTAAACAGTATTATTCATCACTATTCTCCCATTTATTAAGTGGCTTTTGTGCTGTTTATAGTGCAGCAAATGTTCTCTTCCAGGATTCAGAAAAACAATTACTTTTACAGAAAAAAAAAAAAAAGGCGAGAGAGAGAGGGAGAGAGAGATCAATATCACATCACTTCCCAACACTACAGCCTACAGTGGGTGACTATTTTTTTTAATTTTTTTATTTTTTTATATAATTGTTTTAGGTATATCTGGTTAAATTAGGTTTTGTCATGAAATAGACCTTGCTATTTTTCATTTGCTATTCACCCAGATGAATAGTAACAATTCATATGATACATAACCCAGCTTATAAGGAGTTTTACAAAGCTTTACAGGCTTTATCTTTACTGATTTCCTCACAGGATTTATACCCTATCCATTCAACACCAGTAATTTAGAAAGGAAGAAAAAACTGCTGTTCTCATTCCCACATGACAACTGCCAAGTAGAGGTAAATAAAATTAAGGGACTGGGAAACGAAGAGGATGCAACTGAGGAAGCAAGAAGTCAAAATTATTTTCATTCCAGAGAATCATTTGATAATAAATAAAGCTCTCCAATGGGTGTAAATATTCTTGAGGCTTACACTGGAGTTTTAGTTCATTAAGGCAAAGGTAAAGTGAAGCTAGAGTAAAAATGGAGACTAAACTGAAGTGTACGAGACGAAGATTGAAGATAATCTTTTTTTTAATTATTTTTATTTTTATGGCTCTCTTCAGTTTTCTGAATACAGAGTTACATGAAGCTAGTCTGCTGATGGAAGCATTTATAAAAGGTATGTAATCTGCTAGGAGATAAAAAACTCTTAAGAATGGGTAACTTTTATAGAGTGGTTTGTGTCACACTGCTATGAAGAGTTCATCTGACCATGAACTTTACTATAGTGCACTTAAAATTATATGTATAGGAAACAAGCACTTTATCCTCAGAAAATACTGGGATAATTTTCAGGTCAGTGTCAGAGAGATCGGGATTACACCCAAAGATTTCACGTCACATCAACATTACACAGAAGTTTGTGAATGTCACACTTTCAGAATGTGATTGATAGATAACCACATACACAAATGTGTCATATATTACTAAAAACAGTGATTCTGAGAAGTTTTATCTGTAGTACTATGTATTCTGGATATATAATGCATTAATCCAAGACTGATGATAAAACAAATGTTATTCTTGAACCCTTATTCTTTGTATATTGTGTCTCCATTAAAAAAAAAAAAAAATACCTAGAGTTTTACATTCTATTCTGTTGTCTATTGTCCAATAAAAGGGATGGGATGAAAAGGAACTTGTGATCTGATAATGATATTGCAATGAGGAGATAGGAAGATTAGAATAAAGTATCCAGTCACATGCGCAAATGACACCTTCCACACATCAATCTCTACATGCCATTTACTCTAATGTTAGATGCATATGCATCTCAAATTTCTTTTGTTTGTTTGTTTGTCTGTTTTGGTGGAAGGAACTGTGACTTCAGATACTATGTCTGTAGTAACAGCTTCCCATAAACTCTTTTTAAGAACAATATAAGAACACCCTACACACCTGATCATTAATATATATATATATATGAAGAAATATATGAAGAATATATATATATATGAAGAAAACCAAGAAGAAGAAGAAAAAAATAAAGCCAAAGAAAAAAAGCAATGTATGGTACAATTTAGCAATACACATAAGAATCAAAAGGAACATTAAGCCAAACCTCAGCATTACAATATTTTAGGTACAGCATGCCTTCCCAGCAGACCAAAAAACTTTTCAAACTATGAAAAGCGATTCTGTGTTGGGTTTTGTAGCTTGGGTATCCAAGAAAAGGAAATGGCAGTAGGATGAAAATTCCTTGAGACATTTAACGAAAAGGTAGACTAGATGAAAGCCACATCCTGCCGAGTACCGTGATGTTTGAAGTTTTTTGAAGAGAGCCAGAGAATTTTCCTCTAAAACGTCTGTCACCACCTGGAGCACTTGGGATTGCTCGGCTGAATAAAGTAGGCAGGGAAAGAAGGCATGCAGAAAGCTCGGCCTGTGGAACAGCTTTGGCCTGTTATTAAGAAAATACTTGAAAAGCCAGAAAAATGTCACAATGGACATAAGAGAAAAGAAAAGTTCACTTTGGAGATACCTGGTTGAACATTTAAACACTTACAGATTGCACTGGTCCTGCTAAAACCTGAATTAACCCCAGGCAGCAATGTCAAGCCAGCTAAACCACTGACCCTGCAACCACCATTATTTTGTTGGAAGAAATATACATCTACAAAAGCCAACTCAAAGGAAGGATTACAGTCTCTTTTTCACCTCCAGGAGTCCTTGCCAGTGTTTGGCTATGGAAAAACTGTTCTCTCTACCTCCTTTCATAGGAGACCTGCCAACATCTGCAGGGGTATAGCATGAGTCCTCCAGCACTGACAGTTCAATAGCTGTTATTTCTGGGGTCACCAGTAACTAGCGGCAAAGGGGTATTTTACAGATTATTTACATGCATGGAGACTTGTCTTACAATTTATTTTGCATGTCTGTGACAGGAAGATAGTGAATTACACACTGTTGAAATCTGTCATGAATGAAGTCCAGACTCACTTCTAGTCACCATACAAAAGCAAGGTACGTAACTGTTCATTCTCTGGAAGACTATATCCAGTGGACTTTCTACATGGATATATCTATAGATGCAAACATGTAGGGCTCATCTGTCCTTGATCCAAGCAATCCAGACCTAAGCCCTCTCCAGCTCATAAATAGCTTTATTAACTCCATACTACACAATAATATAAAAGTCATTCTGCCCACAGCCACCCAGTTTATCCATAGAATCATAATCCAACAGACTCTACTAAAACCAACCAAACAAAAACAAGCAAAAAAGTTGGCAGAAAGAGAAGAATAAATACTTACATTTACAAATATAGTTATAATGTTCATTTCATGTCACAGCAAATACTGTGCTAAAATTGTAGCTAGATTTGTCTGATATAAGCAGAAGTTTATTGCCAGCTAGTTTATTGTTCTTGGAATTTTTCTTATATGCTTGTAGGTACTCACAGACATCCCAGCTGTATCTGCCTATAGGACTCTTAAAGAAAACTAGAATGTTGCAAATATTAAGGATAGGCCTCTTCGTATTACAGTTGGCCTCAACACAGCCATTTTCAGAATTATTTTTACTGTGCTATTTCTGATAGGATGTTTCATTACCTACCATTATTACCAGTTCATTGTCAGCTGTCTAATGTGATAGTTTTTAAAAAGAATTCAGGCTATTACAGTTTATTGATGGTTAAAAAAATGTTCATTTCATGTGACAGCTGGCCTTTAATCAAATATGTTTGCTGTATATCCAACAGCATATTTTCATATAATTCCTTTCATCAATGTATGGCCTCATTATTAGATGCACTGTCAGTGAACTCTGTGCAGCATAGTTTGCAAGGCTTTAATATATAAACTGCAGTACAGGAAAAGATGTGCCGGAAGGATTTTAATTTACATTTCCAACAGATTTTGATTTAATAATTCATGATCGTACACTTGAACTCTTTTGGATTAATATTTTTTATACTTGTCCAACTAATTTTGTGTTTTCAACTCAGCGTGTACCTTGCAGTGCACTGATGTGTGTTTTTTCATTAGCCTAGTTATTTTATTGTTAGGCTGAATGTATTTCTTTCTTGTGTTTTTTTTTTTTTTTTTTTTGTTGTTGTTGTTGTTGTTGCTGTTGTTGTTTGGTTGGTTGTGGGTTTTTTTAGATTTCATTTTTTATTTCATTTACATTCAGAGACTAAGTGGTAAGGAGGTAGCAGAACCACTATAACATATCCTATTTGTAAGCTTACACATTTCATCTTGTCCTAATTTAATATGGATCTGTTTCTCTTGATAAGTTTCCCCTGAGTACTGATCACTACAGCACCTGAACAGTGTAAAAGCTTTGATGCTTCTATTCTCTATCCACTATCCTCACCATTATGAGGCAATTGATTTTTTTAAAATGTTGCCATAGGAGATGACATCACTTGCATAAGGTCACACCAGCAGTTAGGACCAGTACCCACATCCCCTCAACATCCAGGCAGTGCCTTAGTCACCTGGCCACCCTTCTCACCAGGGACTACATACTGCTGGCTGTGATGCCTGTGGTAAGATCGTTGACTCACATACCACTTCTTCCAATGTTATACTGTTCATTTCAGCCCTTGTGCAAGCTTCAGAAAATTACAAGCAATCGCAGTTTCATTTTCCATAAATAAGAAGTTCACAGAGCTGTGTAAGGCCTAACACACACCCTGTGTGAGTTCAGACATCAGGTTATCAAAGCCTATGTTCACTGCTAACCAACTTGACCATTTTCAAAATTTAGAACATGCTGCTACTAAACCCTGAAAGAACTTTCTGCTTGATTTTTGCAACAGAGATCAATTTATATTTGGTGCAAGAGAGTCATTCTGGAGGTCTAATTTTAAGCTGCTTTGTGAAGGGTGCTAGCAAAACAGTTCCTGGAATCTGAAACAGCCATACTGAAAACTAAAACAAGAATTCAGGCATCACCACCTCCATTCAACACAAAACTATTTCCACTTTGGTTTCAAACCACAATAACTTTCCTTTGTCTCATGAGGACAAAGTGAAGACACAGACTACACTGATGAATCAATACTTAACTGAAAAATAGCAACACTTTTTAGATGGTTAACTAGTTAGTTACTAAGGAAGTGCCATAACCAGTATATTGATAAGAAAAAAAGGTAAAGTGTCACGTCCCGTTTCTTTTGCCCTGTTAAACACTTGTCTTTTAAGAGGACCGGGCAGCCTTCATATTGAGGGATTTCTAAAGTTTCATTCCCTATGAGGGTGGTCAATACTGTAACAGCAGCCCAGAGAAGTTGTGGGTTCTCCATCCATGCAGACATTTGAATCTGGACTGAACACAGCTCCGACCAACCTGATCCAAAGCTGAAGTTCTCTTTTCTTTGAACAGCAAATGGGACCTTATGACCCCCTGGTGTCTATTCCTACCTACCTTTTTCTACTAGTTCTTTTAACATCTAGTAGACAGAGTAATAAATGAACTGGATCTTACACTGAAGGTCTTAATCAGCATCCAACAGTATTGTACTCCTCTACTTAAGGCTCTGACAGCCATCAAATGGTTGTTCCTATTCCACAGTGATCATTCTCATCTTATCAAGGACTCCTTTGTTGAGGGCAGCACTTATCTGATCTGCTTGAAGATCAATCTTTTACTACTGAAATATGACTGAATTCAGAAATTCTTTCCTTCTGTGAAACTGTCTGAAAGCAGCAATCATTCAAGAGCTGAATCACAAACAGATCACAAATCTATGTATCAAGAGCAGCAATACACACAGGACACATTAAGTACACACAGAATGGGTATAGAAACCACATTAGCTATACAACTTTATCCAATACCTCAAGAATGCCAGATGTTGTTCACACAAACAGTCCTGGCTTGCCCATTCCATGAGAACTTAGCACCAGAATCAAGTCTTAAAATATTGACTCTGTATTTGAGATAATGCTTTTTTCTGCACTGAACAGATAAGAAGGGGATTTCTTTCAGGGTTCCCCCTTTGGAGCTAGAAGAGGAAGCTGAGTGAAAAATACCACTGGATGGACTGGTGACACTCAAACAAAACCAACAAGCTTTGCTCACCCAGAAGAGAAAATATCATCTGTGTATTCCAGTCTGATGCCAACCCCCCTTTTTTTTTGTCCAAATTAGAAACTCCTTTCTGCCAGTCTATTATATGCCAGACAGATCAAGAAATGGAGGCCACTGTACTTACTATACTAAATGTGTCTTAAGGGTGTGGGAAGAAAAATGACTGCTAAGGATTCAGCCTCCATGCAAGCTTTAGCTAGAAAAGGGATGTGGTGGAGAAGATTAAGTTGTGTTTCCATAAGCAGGTGAAGCAGCTGAGCAGGTGTCAAACATCCACCACAGGTGCTTGTTCAATAGAGGATCCCATTCCTTGGTAAAACAGGCACTGCCCAAAGAAACCAGGGCTTGAAGACATCCAGGACTCTTCATGTCAAATGAGCCTGATGCAAGTTTATTAAATCCCTTGGGATCATGATGATTAACTATCTTCCTTAAGCTATTCCCCACTGGGCTTTAGTGCTTTTAAACCACTGACCCTTTGAATTAGAGGTAGATTTCTCTTCACAGCTGTGACTCAACACAGGGAGGAATTCAGAGGCATCCAAAAACAAATCCAGGCAGAATTTAAAACAAAATCCTTCAATGACAGATTTAGAGAGTGATGGCTGCAGCTGGAGTTACAAATATAACTACTAACTATATGAACATGCATTATACAAAAGCTGTACATGGACTGTCCATATGAAGTGCAATTTCTTTGAAAAAATCTGAATACTAGAACCAGTAAGAATGAAGCATCATAATAACTAGATGTTGGGTATACAAAAGGAAACTTGGTCCATGGGTCTTTCAGCAAACTAAACAGTAATCACCTATACAATAAAGAGAAAAATAATAACCTGTTAGACAAACTAATCCTTGATCTTTATTATTATTATTATTATTATTGGATCTGCACTGCAAAACTGAAATCCCTGTGCCCAGAGACAAATAAAACAATAATAAGATGTATTTTTTAAAATGTATATGATACATCTCTCATTTTTAATTCAAAATATTCAATAACTAGCACATACTTTATTGAGTCTTTGCAAAGGAAATGCATTATTATCATTCCAATTTCATGGCTAGGAATGTATTCATTAGCCACTGTAGGTGGACTTAAAACGGGTAAGATGTGGAATAAAATTATATTAATTTATAGTTATTCATGTTACTACCTTAAACATGATATGCTTTTTTCTACAGAGTTTAATAAGTTATCAGACATGACAGGTCAGTTTTAAATAAACACATTTATTTATAAGTGTAAAGATGAAGTTTACAAAATTCAGCAAATATCTTGAAGATGTTAAAGCATGGAACAGTTACAGAGGAATAAACCAATTGACCATCTTCACACAGCACTGCAAAAGCCAAAAAATCAATGACTACTGGAAATTGTTTCCCTTGTCTGCTCAGCACGGGTATGTGACTTGCATTAATGTCACAGGCAATAATGTACTAGCACTCAAACCCAGGACTGGCTGATGTCAAATGAAGTTCAACCATTCATATTAATAGGATAAGCATTTGTCTGAGGGAATGGAAGCCTCTTAGACCTTAGGGTCATGAATTGACAAGCTATTGAACATTTTTTTCTGTTGTGCTGACCATCCTCCATCCTCAATGAGATCAGCTGTCTAGACCCTTAGCCCCACTGCAGCTGCTTTGTGCTCCTCCTGAGGCGTAGAAAGAGCTCATTGCTAATTCTTTCTGCATAAAATACAATACAGGGTGAGGTCTCATGACTCTTTCTAGGACACACAGAAAAATCTTATTTCTCCTGAGCCCAGAAAAATCATAGCCTCATGCACGCAGACTTTGAGTTTTGTTTATCTGAAGATCTGTGATTGTGACACAAGTTGACAGCAGTGTCATTAATTAAAACAAACAAACACTGAAAGTATCATTTTGAAACAACAAAGACAACTTAAAATTTCTACCAAGAAAATTACTGCTAAACTACTATTCTCTCACTATTAATAAACTTGGTGGAGACAAGACTTTTATTTTTTTTTTCAGATGGATTTCAAGGAAAAATGCCTTCTCATAGCACTTTTCTTGACAGTTTCCAGAGCATCTATAAGCTTGAGGGTTGTTCTCACTCTAGCAATCATCAAGCAGTAATTTCAGATGGCTGATACAAACGGCAGATATTGTCTGCCAAAACATTAACATACGCAGAGAAAAACATTGCAGCAGATATTTTATTTCTTCTTAACATTAAGCTGAGAAATTTTTGGAGTAAGGACAGTTATAATTTTTACCATCATCATTAATACTCACCATAATAAGAACAACAATAACAACACCCATTACAATAACATATTTTATACTTTTTTTTTTTTTTTCCAACAACAATTCTTCCAGAGGCAAATTTATATGATAAAAAAAGTTGTCTGTTGGCAGTGACATTTAGAATTATAAACCAGGTGTGTCAGTCAGGATATGCAGAGTCAATTCAACAAACCCACTCATACCTTGGCATCTTTATTCATTTAGAGGCACCTCAGCTACTTTTCTGTTTTTCAGAAGTGCTTGTATAAACATTTAAAAAACACCAAAAACACCAAAAAAAATATTAAAAGATATAAGAATTCAGCATAAAAGGCCAATCAACAAAGGATGAGATCAAAGATGAAAACAAGATTAAAATAAATGCCTTATGTGCTTAATAAAAAAAAAAAAAAATCAATATTATGAGTCACTGAATTGATTCATGAACTATGAGTTGACCATGTCCCTTTTAACTGTTCCACAAAAAAATCTCCTTTATGAAAAAGTCTGACATTTTTAGCAGATATAGTTACTGCAGCTGATTGGGTTTTGTTGGTCAATAGCATGTGCATACTGTAATGTGAGTTATGGTACTGAAGTTTGGCTACAGGTTTGGAAAGCAGTACATGGAAGATTTGCAGCTAGATCAGAAAATTCTGTATGTATGTATTTGGAAAGTTACCAGGAGAAATCACCAGGAAAACACTGCAAATCTCTTCCTTAAGAAATATAAGATGAAATGGAAAAGCTATAAAGGCAAGACTGCAAACACATACACTCAGTAATTGAAAAAGTAATCACATTTGAATTTCTTACAACATTAATGTTGTCTCTCAGTTTGTTTTCTTTAGCAATATGTAGCACTGAACACATTACCAATTTTCTACATTTAAACAATGTTGGGTTTTCTCCACCTTCAACATTTATTTTCTACTCCAGAAAAACCCTCTTAGACAACATCTTCCTTATGAGAATATAATCATGTTTGTAATAGCCAGGCCAAAGATTCATCCAATCTATTAGTCTACTTTCAACATTAAGCCTAAGGAAGAATAAGAATGGAGCATTCATATATGATATTTCTCTACCTTTATCAATCCCCCCCCCCCCCTTTTTTTTTTCATCTATTTTCAGATTAGGAGATTTCCTGAGCCTATTGTGTCTTCTCTGTTTTTTAACCCCCACTAGATATCACTTTCAACTACTTAACAAGCCTCCTTCTGAGCCGTTGTAAAATTTTTGCATCTACAACACAACCTGGAAAAAAAATTTTGCATGTCTACTACCTAATGTGTGTGGAGCCACCTCTAGTACCAACAAAAACATGACAACATATTATTTTCATCTTATTTTCCAGCACTTTCATAATATTAGCCAGAAATTAGATCAATAAAATTATTAATAATACTACTAATAATATAAAAAGATATCTTCCTATTTGGGACAATAAAAATTGGAAGATTCTGGTTTAAAAGTCATGATCTTTCAGATAAGTTGCCGTTTGCATTATGCATTATGCATTCTATACTTCATTATATAGCAGATATATAGATTGTCTGGGAAATTAAAGAGAAAGTTGATCAACAAAAATTAAGAAAGTGGTAGTGGTGGTCAGCTCCAATGAGTGTTTATTGCCAGATGAAAATACCATGCTACGGTCACTGCACAAGTGAAGATGTAAGGGTTCACAACTGAATGTGTGTTTGGAACCCTGGACAAGGTTTGTGCATTCAACTATAAAAGTTTTTGCCAAGCTTGGCAAAAGCTTGGAGGGGGAAAATCACACTGTTTCACGGTGGCTCAACACCAGTAGCAGAAATGCTCCCATACATTGTTCTTGGTGAACACCTTCAGGCAGTAGGATGGAAAAAGTACCCCAGTGCCCCCAGCACCCACCATCTCAATAGTTCGGTCACCTTTCTTCCTGAATAGGCCATCTATTCCTCTCATGTTCAGCAAAATTTAATTTTACTCCAGTGACATAATTTTTCCCACATCCAAAAATTTTAATCTCATTATAAGGGGTGAGAGGTGTTGTTTTTGCACAAGTTGAGAATACATCTCTAAAATCTTCTGTTCTCAAAATTGATACAAGAAATATATATATTTTTTAAAATGTATTTTAAGATTTGTGCTATAAACAGAGTATATGGAAATACAGTTAAGAATTCTATTAATCTTTATGTCTCAAAGTGTGAGTAACGTAGGAAACAGCAACATACAGTTGAGAACACTACAGTTGTGAAGATTTATGTTTTCCATTGAAAAATCTGGTCTTACCCACTCTTGGTGCCAGAACAGCAGACTAGATGAGATACTAGTTTACTCCAGCCAGGACATTTCCTTGACTCTTGGACATTATTTTAAAATGTGATGACCATCTTACTCCCACAGGAGAATTATCACTATCATGAAGTCAGTAGGTCAAAACTTGAAATTTACAGCTCATGAAAGGAATTCCTCAGTTAAGTGTGTTATACTCTAGTGGACCTGTGGACAAATATAAACACTAAAGAACAATTGTACTTTATATAGTTCATGCTTATATTTCATACATACACTGACATTAATTTAAGGGCCTGTCGAATACAGCTTCATTAGTGATATCCTACTTAGTGAATCATGAAGGGTAGTAAATATCCAAATGGGTTACATCTCATAGAAATACTACAATTAAAGGGGAAAAAAAATCCTTTCCTTTGACAAAAAAAAAAAAGAAAAAAAGAAAAAAAAATGTTTTAAATCTTATAAACTGCAATTATGCTAAAGAATGAAGTGAGTTATCTTTACTTATCTATAATTAAAATTTATGTAGTAATTTTGATCATCTCTATAAAAATTTCAAGTTTCAGGTAAGTTGCTAACTTCAGAGGATTGTAATAATATGATTGTCTAATAGTTTTCAGAGATGTTTCAAAAAATGCACACATTCAAAAGTTCTGTGAGTTTTTCATCAAAAATTAATATTAAAACAGAGATGGAAAACATTACACTTTCTGAAAAAAAAATCTCATTAAGTTTCAAAACAGAAATGTCACACCTCCTTTTTCAATTACAGCTACTTTTAAGATTTTCCAAAGGTACCTACAATTTGGCTTTGAACCTGCTATTGCAAAGTGCCAAAAATACCTAGTTATAGCAAGGAAAATGTTGTACAAACACATATATGTATGTGTTTGTCTATAGTCTGCATGAGCAATTGAAAAATATCCAAAATATACACAGAGCAAACCACATAATTAAAATTACTCTTATGCAGAGTGATTTTCTCTTTAAAGTAGAAAATAATGGAAGGAGAGCAGAGCAGAGACTTCTCAGTACTGCTGAGTACTGAGTGCATAATGCTTCATTTAATGAGTAATCTCTGGAGCACATGGATGTTTACCTCACTCTGGGCAAGCTAAAGTGCATGGACAGACTGTTACTTTATCCAATGTGCAATAACTTGTTAAGAAACTGTAATGAAACCACATTCTTCCACAAACTTATGCACTGCATGTCCATATTTTCTCTATATGACATTTTGACTCCCAAATATTAAATGTTTACAAAAATACAAGCATGTCCAAAGTTAGAATGTCTGAACCTAGATCCACAAATCACTAGAACTGGTGAAAACTGGAACCCATGTCCAATGACAAAAAAAAAAAAAAAAAGAAAAAAGCAATAACAACAACACAATACAGTTAAACTGTATTTTTTCTTAGGTAAATAATGGTGAATGGATGGCATATTTATTAATATGATTCAGAGAGGGAGAAAGAAGAGGGAGAAAGAAATAAAGAGAAAGAAAGAGAAGAAAGAGAGAAAGAAAGCGAGAGAAGAAGAGAAAAAGAAAGAAAGAAAGAAAGAAAGAAAGAAAGAAAGAAAGAAAGAAAGAAAGAAAGAAAGAAAGAAAGAAAGAAAGAAAGAGATCGTCTATAGATTAAAAGCAAATACTGGCAAATGCCTTCCAAGAGCCTCCAATTTTTCTTTGGGAGAATGGCAAAAGAAGGGATTTTGGTAAATCTCCATTTCCTTCAATTTTTGCACTTCCGCTTGTTGTTGAAGTCTAGGTCAGTGAAGTTTTGAGACTTGTATTTGGCTAAAACCCAGCTGAAGTTATAAAAAAGCAAATCTAACAGATAAACCAGGACTCACAATGAATATGGCACGTCTCAATATCACATTAGTACCTTTTCTGGTACATTTTAATCTTTCATCTTGTATGCAGGACACAGATTTCATTGTTTTGAGGCTGCTGAGCACCTTTTCCAGTGTGGTAACTCTTTTCACTTCTCATTGAAATCAGTGAAAGCTTAAAGCAGCTCTTCAAAGTATTTAATAACTTTCTAGCTGCTAAGAATCCTATTTTTCCATAATTTCATATTACCAGGTAACGAAAGTTAAACAGACAGAGAGTATACACTGTATTCTTTTGCAATGTGTGAACGCGTAGTATCTCAGATTTTATGTATGTCTTTCAATGTATTTGATCCAAACTTCTGGCTGCAAATGTAAAAGCAGTTTTAGAGTGAGCTTTAATGAATACTCTTATAGCCAAAATAGGCTAATGATATAAACAATGAAATAATCAAAAAAAAGTAACTTGTCAATACTCAGATGTAGGTGTGCATGCTAGGTATCCTGTTCCATAAGGAATTATTGTGATTCACAGTGACTGCATATGAATTTTCAGGTTATTATGATCTTATTCTTTAAACGTTAAAAACAGAATATATTTTACAGGCTTTCATTTTTAAATGATAATAATAATAAATGAGGAAATACCAATCAATAATCATCTATAATTTTCTTGGCGTAGTTTTGTATTTCTCACAAGAGACCTTTTAAATCAAAACATGGCTGAAATATCAAAATTCCTTCAAATGCTTATCTCTTTCAATAACTGCAGCTACACTCATAAAAATGCTGCTCTTGATATCACTTACATTCCCACTAGAGTACAAACTGTGATGCAAAGGTTTAAAAAAAGGTATTTCCATTGGAACACTAGAAAAAGACATAGTTTTATTCTTTTGATTATGCATAATAACTTATTTTGGGATAACATGATGAAATACATGTTTCTTCTATTTTTTTTTTTCTGAAGCTTACCTATTCTCCCATTATTAATATGAAAACAGGCCAAAAGGAAAAAAAAAAAAAAAAAAAAAAAAAACAGGATGAGAGATCCAACAAATTCAGAATTCGAGTACAGTAATTTGTGCCACTGAACATCTTCAGTAGAAGCAATTACTCCTAGGCATGGTAATGACAAAGAAATGTTATGAACTCTTGAAAGCAGTTTGCAATCTGTCTGTGATCAAAGATAATCAAAGCAATTATTAAACTGTCTTGTAGACAAAGTAATATTGTACATAGTGATCTTGGAATGATTTAAATATTCATATTTCTATATTTTTAAAAGGTTTATTTAAGTCCCATGAGTAATTTAACAATAATGATTGCAAAGTAGAGATTATCAGTGTTAGATTAGTGTTGGATTATTAATGACCTAATATTAAATTTAAAAATGAGATTTATCCCATCTTTGCCCACTAAGGAACTAAGAAAATCAAAATTATTTATTTCACTATGGTAAAGACATATTGTTTCAAAAACCTAGTGGCTATATATGTTCCATTTAATTTATAAGTCCCTGACTATCACTGCACTTTTACTCATACAAAACTAAACTAACATACCCTGCTGTTTGATGTATATTTGCAAAATTAGAAAAGTCCCCACTAAACCATATCCCTAAGCTCTACATCTAAATGTCTTTTAAAGACCTCCAGGGATGGTGACTCAACCACTTCCCTGGGCAGCCCGTTGCAATGTCTAACAACCCTTTCCATAAAGAAGTTCTTCCTAAGATCCAACCTAAAACTCCCCTGGCACAACTTAAGCCCATTCCCCCTCGTCCTGTCACCAGGCACGTGGGAGAACAGACCAACCCCCACCTCGCTACAGCCACCTCTGAGGTACCTGTAGAGAGTGATAAGGTCAGCCCTGAGCCTCCTTTTCTCCAGGCTGAACAACCCCAGCTCCCTCAGCCGCTCCTCGTAGGACTTGTTCTCCAGGACCCTCACCAGCTTCGTTGCCCTTCCCTGGACTCGCTCAAGCACCTCGATGTCCTTCTTGTAGCGAGGGGCCCAAAACTGAACACAGTATTCGAGGTGCAGCCTCACCAGAGCCGAGTACAGGGGGATGATCACCTCCCTAGCCCTGCTGGCCACACTTTCTTATACAGGCCAGGATGCTCTTGGCCTTCTTGGCCACCTGAGCACACTGCTGGCTCATCTTCAGCCGACTATCAACCATCACTCCCAGGTCCTTCTCCGCCTGGCAGCTCTTCAACCACTCATCTCCCAGCCTGTAGCTCTGCTCGGGGTTATTGCACCCCAGGTGCAGGACCCGGCACTTGGCCTTGTTGAACTTCCTGCAGTTGACCTCAGCCCATTGGTGCAGCCTATCCAGATCCTCCTGCAGAGCCTTCCTACCCTCGAGCAGATCGACACATGCACCTAACTTGGTGTCATCTGCAAACTTACTGAGGGTGCGCTCAAAGCCCTCATCCAGATCATCAGTGAAGATATTGAAGAGGACCGGCCCCAGCACCGAGCCCTGGGGAACGCCACTAGTGACTGGCCTCCATCTGGATTTGACTCCATTTACCACGACTCTTTGGGCCCAGCTATCCAGCCAGTTTCTAACCCAACGAAGCATGCGCCAGTCCAAGCCAAGAGCAGCTAGTTTCTTGAGGAGAATGCTGTGGGAAACAGTGTCAAAAGCCTTGCTGAAGTCAAGGTAGACCACATCCACAGCCTTTCCCTCATCCACCCAGTGCGTCACTTTGTCATAGAAGGAGATCAGGTTCGTCAAGCAGGACCTGCCTTTCATAAACCCATGCTGACTGGGCCTGATTGCCTGCTTGCCCTGCAAGTGCTGCGTGATGACTCTCAAGATAATCTGCTCCATGAGCTTCCCTGGCACTGAGGTCAAACTGACAGGCCTGTAATTTCCTGGGTCAGTCCTCCGGCCCTTCTTGTAGATGGGCGTCACATTTGCTAGCCGCCAGTCAACTGGTACCTCACCCGATAGCCAGGACTGTTGATAAATGATGGTAAGCGGCTTGGCCAGCTCCTCTGCCAGTTCTCTCAGTACCCTTGGGTGGATCCCATCCGGCCCCATCAACTTGTGCACATCCAAGTGCCATACCAAGTCACCAAACATTTCTTCATGGATAGTGAGGGCTACATCTCTCTCCCCATCCCCTTCCACCAGTTCAGGGTACTGGGTATCCAGAGAACAACCGGTATTGCCGATAAAGACTGAGGCGAAGAAGGCATTAAGCACCTCCACCTTTTCCTCATCTCTTGTAACTAAGTTTCCCCCTGCATCCAGTAAAGGGTGGAGATTCTCCTTAGTCCTCCTTTTTGTGTTGATGTATTTATAAAAACATTTTTTGTTATCTTTAACGGCAGTAGCCAGATTGAGCTCCAGATGAGCTTTGGCTTTTCTAATTTTGTCCCTGCACATCCTCGCAACATCCTTATAGTCCTCCCTAGTGGCCTGCCCACTTTTCCAAAGATTATAAACCCTCGTTTTTCTCCTAAGCTCAAGCCACAATTCTCTGTTCAGCCAGGCTGGTCTTCTACCCCGCCAGCTCATCTTTGGGCATGTGGGGACAGACCGTTCCTGCGCCATTAAGATTTCCCTCTTGAAGAGCGCCCAGCCTTCCTGGACTCCTCTGCCCTTCAGAACCGCCTCCCAAGGGACTCTACCAACCAGTGTCCTCAGCAGCACAAAGTCAGCCCTCCGAAAGTCCAATACAGTGGTTTTACTGGTCCCCTTCCTGGCCTCACCAAGAATAGAGAACTCCACCATTTCTGTGCAAGATAGTTGGTTATGACACCACAGTACATCCAATGGAAGACAGAGAAACAAGATAACAACTGAAGGAGTTTGGTCATTCTCAAAAAACTTTTCTTTAACATTTTTTAGAATTAGGCGAGTACGAGTAGTAAACTGAAGGACACATTCAGTGGAACCTGGCCCAGTCTGATATCCAAGCTGGAAGACACAAAAGTTTTGAAAATTGGCAACAACTCTTTTCCTTCTTTCCTGTGTATCAGACTAATCCCAACCCTGAGTGTGTCTTCTACTTCAGCCTTCTCCAACATGTGGTTTTAGGCAGGATGTTGCCTGTAAAATCCTTATGCATTAATTCCAATAAATGAAGCATTTCAAATAAAACCAGAATGTTTTGAGGGGAACCAAAAGGCAATGCTGCCTCCCCAGTGCTAACATGCTATCAGCCAAGGACAAGGTTGGGAAGACATTCATTACTGGGATACAGAGCTGTCACATCTTCACAAAAACATTCAGCTCAATCAACCAAACCGTGGACCCTGATTTATGACAGCCCCGTTCAGCCCTGCTGGGCTGGACTTTGCCCAGTGCTGCTGCAGAGCATTTCTGGGAGAGAACCTGTAGGGATCAGAGAGGGGGAGGAAGGAAGGCAGTCAGATAGGATCTACAAGAGTTGGAAATGGGAAAAGGCTGAGCTGATTACCCAGTGTGAACTGACTATAGGAACAATAGCTGCCCAGACAAAAGGCAGTCTAATGCAACGGTTACAACCCAGCCAGTTTTGAAAGGCAGCATATGAAAAGACAACCACGTTTTCAAAATCCTCAGGATATTAACTGCATATTTGTGTGTTGTATTAAGGCTAACGTCATGACAACAGCTCAGTTTAGCACAAACAATAGACCAATAAATACAATACTAGTGCTTTAAAATAATTAAATAACCATTTGTTCTTACATTTATGTTGCTTCCAAATATTGGCAGAATTCCTTCAAATAAACAAACTTTTTTTTTCTTTTTTTTTTTTCTTTCTTTTTTTCTTTTTTTTTTTTTTCTTATTTCTAAAGATTACGTGCTGGCAGTAATTTAGGCAAATCTGGACATTTGTTCCATTCATCTGAGGTGAAAAAAAACAAAGACACATCTATCACATTGCATTTTCACTCTTAAAAAGCCAAAACAAGGGCCCTCAAGGGAAAAATAAGTTTAATTATAAACTATCACTGCAAAACAAGATAGATCCTGGACATATCACTAGGCAGACATTCAATACACTGTGCCAATATAATCTGTTTTTTTTTTTTTTTTTTTTTTTTTTTTTTTCTGTTGTTGTTGTTTTTTTCTCAGTGCAGGGCCAAGGTTCTTTCATGATGTAAAAAGACAGCAAAACTGTGATCAGCTACAGAGGAACAAATGTTGGTGCAAAATAATCTTCTTAATATGATCAATGGTTCTCCAGAAGCACTCATGTGTAGAAAAACACAAGCAGTCCTATTAATCAGCAGTCCATTTTTTATTATGTTGTGGACTAAATTTGTGCTGCATAACAATGAGAAAATGTCAAGTGTTAATAAGAATCACAGTGCACAATTACATCACCTTATCTGAACTGCAGTTTTCATTTTAATTCAGTTTCTATAGGGCTTTTTGTAATTGTTGTATCAAATGTTACAGCAGAAGCATCTTAGTGAAAAAAAAAAAAAAAGAATAAATGCACCCCCGTTTTTTTTTCACCTTCCTCACCAAAAAAAAGGAGAAAATTTATTCCAGAATCCTCAATTTGAAATATTTCTTAATCACACATTATACATCAAATACCTTTTTCATCATTTCTGTAAATATCAAAACTGAAAATTCCACAGAAAATTCCTCCAATTGAAAAATGTATTTATTGAATAAATAAATAATGTTGAAAGAAGTTCAACCTCCTGCAATCCTATGAGTCTATTTAATAAGGCTGCATTTTGGATTTCCATTGAGTAACAGAGAAGAAAATGAGTAATGTCAATAACACTGTCAACAAGGTCAAGTCCCAAAAGAATCCCTATGAATTCCTTCTAAAATCCCATGTAGGTCTATAAACTAAGTCTTGATCTTACCCACCACATCGGTAAAGCATGGAGCTTATTTTAAACTACCACATAGTGACAGCCTGATCCTGTTTTCACAAAGATGAACTGGATCTCTATAAAGGCATATATTTGTCTCATAACATGAGAGGAGTCCATCTGGTAAATTGATTCTCTTGAAGAAACGCATTACAGAAATACAGATGAAAGTTTTGTAGTGACTCTAGAGAAATACTGAGAGAAATAGACATTTAGAGAAATCTTTCACTTTTCTAAATTCAAGCATGACACTAAAGATGAATGTTAATCTACTTTTCTATAAACATAGATTTCCACTTAGATCCAATATATAAAATTATTATATAAGATTATTCCTTATTAGCAGAGGTAGTACTATTGACCATAAAAATATAGAGGTAATAATATTGTCCATAAAATACCTTTTAAAGTACACAAGCCTCTTGAGAGCACACAATGTCTGAACATGCTGATGTGAAAATTGATTTATTTTGCCTAAATCATGATGATCAATTCTTCAGTAAAACTTCCAGTTGTACACAGAGATTATTGGATTCATACTCATATCTTTTCTTCATTCTTTTCCCAGCAATTACCTCCCTTGTACTTTAGTGAATGCCTTTTAATGAAGGTAGCAGAGACTTATAATATTTATAACAAAATCTCCAATATAGAGCTGTATCAGAGTAATGCATAAAGTAATCAGTAAAGAATAGATTGGTATGTGCACACTGACTTTAAGTTGCACTAATTTGATAGAAAAGGATTGCGACCATCATGATGATACAATATCAGTGATACTTTCATTCATTAGTACACAAATATTAAATTTATAATCTTAGTTCCAGTTCCAGATTTTTTTTGACAGAATAATTAGCAAGCACATTCATTCAGATGATTTGAATGAAAGTAGAGCTCATCTTTACTAAATTTAGTGTAAAAAAAAATATTTGATGACATCTTGGAGGCACAGACTCACCTCCATTCAGTGTAGCTACACAAAAAGTAGAAGCTGGCAGCCTGGTCACTCAAAGCTACATGTATAACCAACAGAGAGAAATGGGAACCACCAGGAAGTTGATCATGTGAACCACCAGCCTGAGTTCCTTAGGTCCTTCTGCTGATTCTAGTTAAATACCACATACTGTATGTGAGGAAAAACAAATGGGGTCTATGCTGTTACTTGTTTATCTGTTTGACTATATGCAGCCCAAAATAAACACTTCCAAAAACAACAGAAACATAACTAGAACAATTATTTTTGTTTCTCCAGTTCCAAATTTACTTATAAGCACTCCATACATGATGCCCTTCACTGTGAATCATTTGCTGAAACCTCATAAACTGCTGGCATGTCTAAGCACAGTCCTCTGCCGTAGGAGGTAAAGGAATGAATCCCTCCAATGGTGGCATAACAGGTTCTTATCCTTCAGTTAATAAAAAAGGAAAGTGATATTAACCTAGCTGGGTGTACATGTCCTTGTAGTATTCTCACTTGAGAGGAAATGAAAGAAAATTTTATGTTCAACAAAACGGATTCCATGATAAATTAAACAAGAGCAAGGCCAAGAACAGAAAAGCTGTAAATGTCAGAGCAACAGCTGGAATGTCATGGCAAGCAACATGATCCTGCCTCTCATGGCAAATCCATGAAGCAGAGGGAAAATAAAGGCAATGTTTTACTGAACTCTTAAAAATAACAAGACAACGTTTCTACTTCCTTGGTGTATCTTTCATTCAATGTCCACCCTCTGCATGAATGACCCAGAGGTCTTTAGGAACATATGATATCTGATTGCATAGTTAAAAATTGCAGCTTAATGCTGCATTTTTAACATTAAGGAGTGGGATGGAATGAAAGTGCAAACAGTTATTCTTTGGGGTGCTGACAATGAAAGGACTTTTGAGTCATTTCTCATTGTTGCCAATGGAGAGGAGAGTGGCTGCAAATCACTGAAAATTGACATATCTATAGGTCTGTTAGTATTTTGTTATTATTAATTGAAAGGAAAACATTGTTTTCCTCTATTATCTATGCAAGTATACCCTCTGTATTCAAGTAGTTAAAGAGAGGTCTGATTAGTCCTGTATATAATTAAGGGTTATACCCCTGCCCTCTTTTATCTTCCAGAGTAGATGTTCTGATCAGAGGTTGTTGAACAACCAGACAAAATGATAGAATTTCCATGTTGAGTATTTGAAATATTCTGAAAAAAGTGATAAAATATTGCTGCCCTGGAGATACAGGAAAAGGGTTGGGAAACTTGCCCCAGACCTATGTTAGAAACCAAAAAACAAACAAACAAACAAAAAACACTATTTTTTTTCTCTCTCTTCCAAGCTTTTTTATTTTTATTTACAAAATTTATATATTTTTTAATATATTTGTGCAAATATATATAACTTTGCAGCTGTAACTAAAGCAAAGTGATTCAAGCAACTGAAATCATATCATTACTGATACTTAAGACCCCAGATTAGTCAAACCATCCATGATTAGCTTCTGATTATAATTCTGTCACTGAGTTTTGGTCAAAGAGTAGAGCAGTTTTCTCCTAGAAGGTCCCAAGACATTTCACTTAATCTTCACTCTCCCATTCTGGGTCTCACATATTTCAGTTTCTCTCCCTGTGTGGCCATACAGGGAGCAAGCACAAGCTAAACCCACAGGAAAGAAACAGAGAAGAACAGGAACCATGTGAGAGCCTCCCTGGACAGATTGAATAATGTCCCCAATTTGTTAAGGACTAGAAGACAACCGAACTTATGCGGTGTTATTGTTTCATCATTCCTTTGAAATTATAACTTAATGCTTTCATCCACTATGAACTAGTGCATTAAGCACAATAACTTAATGGAGTATTAGAAAAACATTACTGTGAAAATATAATAATAATAATGGAAATGAGCTGACATGTTTATGATTATTTTTACAAATGTCTTTTGAGAAGGCCATATCGAATCTTTAAAACTCATCTGCTGCAGCCCAAAATTCAGGGTTCTGTTAAGTACATTCAGCCTGAATCCTTCTGAGTCTCAATGTGAAGAAAGGATAGGTTTTCAAAACAGACTGAGTCTGGCCATAACACACACAACAGGATCAGAGATATATTTCTGCCACAAGGGAAAGCACTTCAAACATCAGGGTGCCAGTCTGTCAGCACTTATCACTCAGTGGGTTATACTATCTCTCGAGCAGATTCCCCTTTCAAACTTATACTTCCTCACAGTCCTGACCTTGCTGGGTAAGGCCTCTTACGCAGAATTCAAGTCTGCATCATGTAAGACATGAAGAGTCTCTGCTTCTCAGTAATGTCTAACAGTTTTCTCCTCTATTCACCAAAAATGATTTATTCTGCAGTTTTGGGAGCATTGATGGAGGAGAAATGTTTACCAAGAAAATGTTATTCTGCAAAAAACATGGACAAACATTTTCCTGTTCATGAACAAAATGGTTGCTTCTGAACCTAATTGGTGTGCAAAATTCCGTCCAAAAATGGGATGGAAACTGAGACAGCCAGGCCATACTGAGCTCCAGCTAGCAAAGTGTTTCAGATCAAGAAAGGCACGGCTGCATCATTCTGGCTTGTGTTGTATGGACTCTTTTTTTTTTTTTTTTTTCCTTTGAAACATTCCATTTGCTGTTCATGCCAAGACAAGACAAGAAACATTTGAAACATTTTTAACCTTAAAGGTCTGACATAAGCCTACAAAATTAAATAGCCAGAACTGAAATGAGGTAGGTTTTACAGTTCTTAAGTAGATACCTTTGTTCCTTCCTTAACAGTACAGTTAGAATCAAGGAAAACACAGCAAGCTGCAAGAAAACAGGCAAGACCAGATTCAACTGCCTTTATTTGCACTGAAATCTATGGCAGTCAGGGCCACATGGTACAACAAACTCCACGAATAAAGAGCAAGTGTCAATGCCTTCCCTGGTGGGCTTACATTTACAAAGACAAAACAAACAACAGGTGAGTGGAGGAAAAACACGTGCAACTACAACAGTTTTACAGTCAACCCAGTGCAGCTCTGACTTGAGTTTCCAGACCCCAGGGCTGTCTGTATCAATAAATAAAATGTGACAGACATCATTTGCAGGTCCTAAGACAGTGCAGCCTGGCACAGCTTCTGTCCATACAACTAAATTCTTTTTCCCTTCAGGACAGAGTGGTCTCATCCACATTGCCTCCTGGGAGCCCTCCATATCCCCCCAGTTTATGCTGGAAAATTGAAGTTGGAAAATTGATAATTGACCAGAGTGAAACTGAGCATGCTAACAAACATCACAGGCTATTGCAGGCAAACATCATCTTTTGGCCTTGTTTAACTTGCAAATACAAAATCTGTATCTCTTGAAGTCTGCCTGAGAGTCCCTGCACCCACAAGGGAAACATGCCACTAAAGCCATCAGAAAAGATAGCCAGTGAGTGACAGAGCCAGCAAAGGTTCCCATCGAGTTCTGACGCCTGAAAAAATACTGCCTTTCATTGTGTAATTTCTGTGGAAGAAAATGATAGGTGGTAAAAAGAGCACAAAATATTCCTCAGTATGAACACAGGTACCAGAATCAGGTGAATATGACCATCACATAGAAATTAAAAAAGGGAAATGGGTTCTAGGTTTTGTGAGGGAGTAGACAGCTAAATTACAGGTGAAATCTTTGAAATTTAACTCTGTTTTTAAAAAAAGGCAGTGATAGGCTAAAACTTCAGCTGCTTTTTATAGCCACTAAAAACCACTGTTTTCAGAAAAGCTTTGACAAGCTTGGAAAAAAAAAATAGCTGATACCCATTATAATGCATACAAGTGTCCTCCTACGAATTCCTGCCCAGGGTTCCGCTTTTAGAGCAAATGTCCACTGACTTCTACATAGATGTCCTTAGTTCACTTTCCATGTTATATGGACCTCAAAAATGAGAAAAAGGAGATAAAACCCATGAGGACGGCACTGTGATGGGGGCACTTCTTACCTCCAGTACTTATCATGGCCCTCATACCATGCCACCACATCTTCCCTTCTGCCAGAGAACATGTTCATGGAGACACTCTGTGGTACAATCATCATTGGCTGGTTTATTTTAGACACCTTAAGAGCAGTGCTGCTGTACTTGCTGGAAAAGGATCTGCAGAAGTGAGGATGGAAAGCTTACAATGACCAGACCGAGAGGCTGTGGCATATCGCTCCCTGAAGATATTCAAAAGCCAGCAGAACATGATCTCAGACAACCTGCTGTCAGTGGCCCTGCTTGAGTAGTGGGTTGGACCAGACAGCCCTCAGAGGTCCCTTCCAACCTCAAGCGTTCTGTGATTCTGTGACAGCTGAAGCAGTTATTAAAATTTGCAGCTGGTAGGGCTACAAACAAGAATGAGTGATAAATCCCTTGTTCTTTTCCACCACATGCTCACAAGAAGAGATTAATAACTGATCACACTTAAGAAACTAGCGAAATTATTGTTACTATCTTCTTGACATATTCAGAAGATGAGATGCCTAATTGTTATTTTTATTTTTAGTCAAATAAATTCATGAGAAAGAAAAACTGAAACAAATAAGTAATCAGCATGGATCTTGGAAGAAAGAGTATCAGGAAACATTTTATGGCAAAGAACATCCACTCTGCCATCCAACTGCTTTATATGTTTAACAATTCATGAGAATGGAGTTTCTGCAGCTTCTTTTCTTTGTCCTATTCCAAAAGCCTTGGGGATGCTTCTCTTTTAATTTTGAGCCCAGTCTCGTACTGCGAATTCTTTTCCCAACATGTGAGTGTGAATGATATGAATGAAGATTGTGCAACTACTTACCTCTTCTCTTGCTGCACAAGTTATTTGCCTAACTCTTCCTGAGACCAATGAAAGAGACTTTTTTCTTTTCTTTCTATGGGTTTGTTTCTAACTGTGGAAACCAAGGACGCTCTGTCCCCCTACATCCTTTTATAAATTCTTTTGTAGAACCAAAGGAATTTGTTTAGTAAGACACTCTGAAATCAGAAGCTACATGTTTGTTTGATTTTATAGAAAGAGCTTGGAGCTTGATTTGCTTTTCTCAGTGCTTTCACCTGTGAGGCGGCTGGACCTCCAGCAACCTAACAGAAATAAATGACAGGATGCCACAGAGAAGTCTCCCTCTTCCTATTCCAACAAGACAGCAAAAAAATTGCTACCATGGATCCAGCTTAACCATAAAAGATTAGCACAGGGTCAGTGGAAAGCAGGTAAATAAGAAAGTTTCTCTTTGTTTTCTGCATATGTACATTGTTCCTGTAGACACAGTTCTGGATTTAATAGGCTCTAACTCTTCGAAGTCCAGGGAAATGCTTCAATCTCTTCAATTACAATCTCTTTGATTTACTTATTAATGCCATTTGTGATGTGACATGAAAGCACCCAGAAAGCTGTTATGCTCCTTTCACAACAAACAGCTATGCAGATGCTCAACAGTCATGTCAATGATGATTCCAAAATCAAATCCTATGTGGTTTTCCTTGCTAAATACCATACACTACAGCAGCACTGTTGGTGAACAACAGTTCTACCATCCAACATCTTTGAAGCCCATTCTGGTTCAGCATCAGAAACTGGAGATATAACCTGTGATCCAAGTTTGTAACAGCATGTTTCTCCAATGATGAAGGGGAGAGAGAGAAAAAAAAAAAATGTCAACAAAAACATAGTGCAGAGGTTATGTGTCTAAACCCTCTGGCACTGAGACAAGCTCCTGCATTGACAATTAAGAGGTTCACCCCAGTTCACTGTTTCTAAACACTGGAACCTAAATGAACTTCAATCCTTTTGACTAATGTTTGTTTTCAGAGATGCCGCTTTCCAAGTTCTTGCTGCCATTAATATTTCAATGTCTTTGAATGCCTGAAAAAGCAGGTAAAATGATTTTTAAAAATACTGTGATTTCTCCATCCTAAATTTAGTCTTTTAAAAAACTAAGTGTAAGTTCATCTAGCCAGCATTTAAAGACTAATCATTAGGGGGAAAAAGGCACTTCAAGAGCTGATTCCTCTCAGCCACTTCAGATTTCTTGGACAGGAATCTGAAATATCTGCCTCTCTGCTGATTACATGAAGAACCTATATGACCATCTTAGTTTAGATACTCCCAGATTGCTTCTCAGAGCCCTCAGTTGGGGTTGCCAAACAGACATGGAGCTCTGAGCCAAACTGGAGTCATGATCCCAGTAGAAATGTACTTGCACTGAAGCATGTTTACACTGAAAGTGGAGAGCAACGCTGGAATCAATTTATCTCACAAAGCATCTGAGAACTAGTGCTATAAGCTCTACTGTCACAATATCTTAAGTGGCGTGGACTTAGGCATTTATACCTCCCCAAACCCCCTAAGCAATCCCATCAAATCCACTGCAAGGAATAATAATCTACAACTATGCAACAGCAAATCACTGTATGTTCATGACTCAAAGCTGTGAGGATAGTAATACATCATTCTTGTGATATATCTTTGTTCCCTAACATACTTTATAACTTTTTCCAGGGGAGTTTTAACTCATGCTATTTGGACATATTGTAGTCTAGCAAGGCTCTGAGAGTGGATGAGCTTGGCAACAAGGGTTTCAAATACAAGTAGCAATATTATTCATACCCATTTCTATTAGCTACTGCCTTTATACACCTCAAAAGCTGTCTGCATCACTGGTATAAATTGATTTGCTTAATGTGATCCTACCTGTTGCAGCATAAACAATCAATGCTGTACCAAGGGTGGAAGCTACTGCAAACCCTTGGGCTATTGCAGCTATTGCTGCAGCTGAAGTTTGGTTTGATTGCTTCACTTTAAAATTTTTGGCTGTTTTCTGCTATTAAACTTGGAAAACCTCCAAAAAAAATGATAAAATCCTGAACATCACAAAAGATGCATTCTTCCCCATACTTGTAAATCGTCTTTGGCACACTTCCTATTTTAGTAATTATAGATCTTCCCCAAGCTCCCCACACATAACCCATTGATATAAGGCTTTGTGTGATCGGTATTCTAACTGTGAAAACTACAACAAGCTATTGCATGAATCACACATGAGACAATAGAGCAATTCAATAGTAAAACACTGTTTAGGTCTTTGTATGGTTTTCTTGATGGATGTTAGTTTGCTGATCTATTTTTATGTATTGTTTATACTGGGATAGTGCCTAGAGGCCCCAGTCAGGGGCAGGACCCCATAGTGTTGCAGATATTGTGATGGGGATACAAGAGCCCTTTGCCCTTGTAGTTTGTGGTCTAAATGCCTGATGAATGACAACAGATGGATAAAACGGTCATAGGGAGCAAAAGATGAGAAAGTTATTAATAATGAAAGTAACAAGCAGAGCACAGCAGCTACTTAGCTATATATAAGCAATGTGACATTCCTGTTACTGTAGTCTGCTTTCTCTCTGTTTGTCTATGTTCTAAGTACCTAGAGAGAGTGACTCAAAACCCCTGAATTACAGCATAAAGCAGGTGATGTGTATTCACAGGTCTGGAGTCTCTCACATGAAGGATTAGGACTTTGGGGTATTTAGGGAACCCAGCAATAAACTGGTCTTAGTGCAATTCACATGATCTCCACCTTTACTCACTTATGCCATAAGAGTTCAGAAAGTGCCTCAGACATCTGAGTTTCTGAAGTGGGAACAAGTAAGAGCATACAGTAACAATGTTCATACCCAGGCTCTATGGGGAGCCAGATGTAGGTACATCTCCCACACACCTTACTGCCTGAGTCTTGCTGAGGTTGAATATGGCCAAACATTTGCAGCAGGTTTTAAGCTCAGAGCCTTATATTCCAACTACTCATCTTCAGTGAGGGAGTTCTTATTTCATAGAATCATAGAATCATAAAATTCACATCCTGATCTGAGCCAGGCTTTCTCCATACCCAGACAAGATCCCCACAGTGATTAGATACCTTGTGCAAACCTCATAGCCCAAACCCTAACAACAGCTGATCTCTGATAAGTACTGAGTCTGCAAGGTCAAGGAAAAACAATACAAACAAACATCTGCAAACACAATTTGTTTTTCTGAATTCAGCATGTTTGAGACATTCTCAACCATAAGGCTAGCCCAGATGTAAGCACAGGCTCTCTGACACCAGATCCTTGTTGTTTGGAGGGTCCAATTGCTCACTTTACCAATGCCTCTTCATCAGTAGATGAGCCAGAAGATAAGGGGTTGAATAGCAAGGGGATGCTCTCTTTCCCTTCCCTGCAAAGACAATGAAGTAGGCAAGCAACAAGTAGTTGTGAGGGAAATAAGAGTCCAGCTGTGTAAGGAGGAGGTGGGAGCTACCAAAACAAGAGGGACAAAGCATGAAAGAACGACTTTGAAGAATGCAAACTAAAAAGAGTAAACTAGTCACAAAGAGATGTTGCTGTCCTGCAGGGTAACAAAAGTAATAGCACTAGGGAGGACTCCTCTATTGCCGAGCATCGCCTACAGCAGAATAAACAAATAGCTCTTCTTCCTTTGAAATGCAAACTTGTGCAATTGCATCGATTAGCAGGGACCTCAGCTGGGTCGTATTGATCTCCATCATGAGTATTTATTGATCAACTTTTCCACAGAGCCCCAGCATCTTACAGATTCTTTGCACATGGACCTTCAGCAGCTCTGATAGAAGCTTCCAGATTTTTTGTAGCTCTCCTCTGAATAATTCTCATTTTCCTACATATTTATTTTTCTTTAAACTCATGTTGCCCGTAACTGTATATTCTCTGAGTATCATTTTCTAAAAGGTAGCTATTTCCTACTAGCTACCAACTCAAGATATTTCCAACTAGCATAAGGATGCTGTATTAAAGCATATTAGGGATAGATTTCCTAAATTGCTCAGCTCCTTTGTAGTTATAAAGGCCTTGATTTTCAAATGTAGTGTTAGGTAACCTGGGACATACAGATCTAACTTGATACAATATTCATTCGTAGCATGTTCACCATAACACTTTTGGTCTGTCTGTAGTTCGCACAAGGACTGCATACCAGAAATTGGAGAAGTGGGAGCTCCATTGTGTAGTTAGTTTTTAATAAAAGACTTCCTGAATTGTTTTATGAGATATAAGAGAAGGAAAATATAACTTCTTTGAGGTGGTTTCTATATTTCTTGTAAAATAATATTTCAGCAAATATACTCAAAAGCATTTTTCCCCCTTAAAATCAGGCTGAGCTGATTCTATTTGATCTTTTAGGGGAAAATGGATCCTGGGCTGGCAGGGCTCATTGAGAGGGCTTTAAACTAGGTAAGAAGGGGGATGGGGCTGAAGCAAGGATTGTTGGAGCTGTGCCGGGGAACAATAGTAAGGCCAGGGGATAAGGCAATGGCCCAACTGAAGTGCATCTACACCAGTGCATGCAGTATGGGTAACAAACAGGAGGAGCTGGAAGCCATCGTGCAGCAGGCAGGCTACGACTTGGTTGCCATCACGGAGACGTGGTGGGACCACTTTCATGACTGGAGTGCTGCAATGACTGGCTACAAACTCTTCAGAAGGGACAGGCAGCACAGAAGGGTGGTGGTGTGCCTCTCTGTATTAGAGAGTCTTTCGATGTTGTAGAATTCGAGGCTGGGAATGACAATGTCAAGTCTCTTTGGGTTAGGATCGGCGGGGCCAGCAAGGCTAGCATCCTGGTCGGGGTATGTTATAGACCACCAAACCAGGATGAGGAGACGGATGAGGAGTTCTACAGGCAGCTGACAGAAGTCGCGAAATCTTCAGCACTTGTTCTCGTGGGGGACTTCAACTTCCCTGACATATCCTGGAAGCACAACACAGCCCAAAGAAAGCAGTCTAGGAGGTTTCTGGAGAGCGTGGAAGATAGCTTCCTGACACAGCTGGTTAGTGAACCCACCAGGGGTGGCGCCCCGCTAGACCTTCTCTTCACAAACAGAGAAGGACTGGTGGAGGACGTGATCGTCGGGAGCTGTCTTGGGCAGAGTGACCACGAAATGGTGGAGTTCTCTATTCTATTCTATTCTCTATTCTACAAGAAGAGCCGGAGGACTGACCCGGGAAACTACAGGCCTGTCAGTTTGACCTCAGTGCCACGGAAGCTCATGGAGCAGATTATCTTGAGAATCATCACGCAGCACTTGCAGGGCAAGCAGGCAATCAGGCCCAGTCAGCATGGGTTTATGAAAGGCAGGTCCTGCTTGACGAACCTGATCTCCTCCTATGACAAAGTGACACGCTGGGTGGATGAGGGAAAGGCTGTGGATGTGGTCTACCTTGATTTCAGCAAGGCTTTTGACACCGTTTCCCACAGCATTCTCCTCAAGAAACTGGTTGCTCTTGGCTTGGACTGGCGCACGCTTCGTTGGGTTAGAAACTGGCTGGATAGCCGGGCTCAAAGAGTCGTGGTAAATGGAGTCAAATCCAGATGGAGGCCAGTCACTAGTGGCGTTCCCCAGGGTTCGGTGCTGGGGCCGGTCCTCTTTAAGATCTTCATCGATGATCTGGACGAGGGCATTGAGTGCACCCTCAGTAAGTTTGCAGATGACACCAAGTTAGGTGCATGTGTCGAACTGCTCGAGGGTAGGAAGGCTCTGCAGGAGGATCTGGATAGGCTGCACCGATGGGCTGAGGTCAACTGCATGAAGTTCAACAAGGCCAAGTGCCAGGTCCTGCACCTGGGGCGCAATAACCCCGAGCAGAGCTACAGGCTGGGAGATGAGTGGTTGAAGAGCTGCCAGGTGGAGAAGGACCTGGGAGTGATGGTTGATAGTCGGCTGAAGATGAGCCAGCAGTGTGCTCAGGTGGCCAAGAAGGCCAAGAGCATCCTGGCCTGTATAAGAAAGTGTGGCCAGCAGGGCTAGGGAGGTGGTCGTCCCCCTATACTTGGCTCTGGTGAGGCTGCACCTCGAATACTGTGTTCAGTTTTGGGCCCCTCGCTACAAGAAGGACATCGAGGTGCTTGAGCGAGTCCAGGGAAGGGTGACAAAGCTGGTGAGGGTCCTGGAGAACAAGTCCTACGAGGAGCGGCTGAGGGAGCTGGGATTGTTCAGCCTGGAGAAAAGAAGGCTCAGGGGTGACCTTATCGCTCTCTACAGGTACCTCAAAGGAGGCTGTAACGAGGTGGGGGTTGGTCTGTTCTCCCACGTGCCTGGTGACAGGACGAGGGGAATGGGCTTAAGTTGTGCCAGGGGAGTTTTAGGTTGGATCTTAGGAAGAACTTCTTTATGGAAAGGGTTGTTAGACATTGCAACGGGCTGCCCAGGGAAGTGGTGGAGTCACCATCCCTGGAGGTCTTTAAAAGACGTTTAGATGTAGAGCTTAGCGATATGGTTTAGTGGGGACTGTTAGTGTTAGGTCAGAGGTTGGACTCGATGATCTTGAGGTCTCTTCCAACCTAGAAATTCTGTGATTCTCTGTGATTTTTATCCTTAAGATAATATTCTTCTTGGCTCATATCAACCACCTAAAACTCATGTGTTGTCTTGGATCCCTCCAGAAAGAATGGACACAGGCACTGCTGGCGTGAATTCATCTCCCACCTGAATAATGTCCCCAAATAGGGCACATTGCTCTTTAGAGCACCTCATCACTGTACTGAATACAGAGAAGGGAAATAAATACCATCTTAATTAGTTTCTCTGCTTGTTTTATCTACATGACTCCCATTTTTACATCTTCTGATCACCCACATTTTCTGAACCTATTATTCTTGCTCTGTTTTTTATGGCATAGGGTAGATTTTACCCATTTACAGACATATATATCCGAGGCAAGTAGAGGTCAAGATCCAGACACACAAAGGTTTTTATAAGTTAATTGTCTAAATTAGGTGCTTTTCAGTATCATCTGACTAACATCCAAAGAAAATGACAAAGAAGTTACAGTTGGATGTCTTTAGGAATTTGCTAGGATCTAAGCAGAAATGACTTGCCTAAGAACGTATGTCATGGAATTAACCCTAAGTCTCCTGAGCTGTTATCCTAACCTTTGGAATGTCCTTAACATTAAGCAAATCCTCTGCTGTTTTTGGAATTAAATTTCTGAAGTATTTAAAGTCATATCTTCTTCTTTGTCAATCTCAAGCAAACTATGTACACTCAAATCCTTTAACTTTTCCTCTTAAATCAAACCTGACTCAGTGCCTCCTTTTTCATTTATATTGCTCTTCTCTAAGCAAACCTTAAATGTTAATACCAAGAATAGTAGAATTGGGAAAAAAATCCAAGTTGTATTTTTAGGTATTATTGTGAAACAAGTAAAAACATGAACATAACATTGGAGCTTTTACTAAAATCAGTGAAATTAGTATATTCACTTCAATGAGCACAAAGTCCTGTTCTGAAATGTAGCATCTGAGCACTCTGTATCACAGTACAGTACACAAATATTGTTTGTTACATGTTCACAAATAGCTGACCCATACAGGTCTTGTCAACAAGAGAGAGTCCAAACATATAATGACACCAATTAGCAGCATACAGCCTACTCTGCAATTACATATTTGAAGGCTTTTAATTAGAAAACAGCTTACTTCACATTGAGAGGAGACTTAGGACATGTACCCTGTGACAGATCATGCAGAGAGTTAGTGATAAGCAGATACATGCTGTACACTGTCACTTTAGTTTAACAGCAGTTTTACTTCCGCATGTAGACAAACCTTATCAGACCAGAGCAGGCTTCAGTACTGGGTGATACATGTTTCTTAGAATAATCCTGGGGAAAAATGTTGAAGGCTAAGCACGTCCCCTGACCCCTCTGAGACTTGCACCTTGGTAAAATGTTGATTTCTAAAATAGGCTCTATTCATTTTATCTTAGCTGATTTTTATTTTTTATTTTTTATTATTTCAGTACAGTGAAACAGAAAAGCAAAGTTGACGGCCTCACCCTATCCAAACAAACAACATGGTAGAACAATTTCTGGTACAGCACAAGTGTAGTTCTTCCCTTCCAGGACAGCAACCTTTAACTGTAGTTAGTCAAAAAAATACTATATCAACTTTGAATTATCATCAAAGTCATGTTATTGTCTTTTTGTTTGTTTGTTTGTTTTTAGAAATTATAAGCATAGCTTGTGGTAAACATACAGGTAAAAATATCATGCCTCTTTCAAGCAAGATGTTCGAATAATTGTAAATAGTTCTCTAGACAATATTATTAGAGGGAAATATAACCAACTCCTATATTAAACAGACTGTAGAACTTTACACATTTGTCTTTATATTGGATCCAGTAACTTGTTTATGAATTAGCACTTATTTTCCAGGTAGGATTCAGTATCTGGGGATATCAAGCACATGAGATTCTGCAATATCCTTTCTATTGTATTGCCGCACTTGTCTTCTGAAATTGAAAACGATAAACCTCCTACACCAACATGAGAAAATTTTGTCCAACAAGCCAGTTTCAGAATAAGGAAACATGTTTGTTCTGCATCAGAGTTCCCAAACTACATTATGTGAACCACAAGAGGAACACACTGCTTCAAAACTGCATACAAATCACCACTATATCTCTGTAGGGAATAAATAATACTTAGGCAACGAACGCCACCAAAAACTCAAATGCCTATTTTGGGACTTTCTGCCTGCCTAAGAGACAAGCAGGAGGTAGAAATGACAGATACACAAGGAAAAAAAAAATGCAGGATGGAGACCACATTTTCAACTTGAGCATGTGCAAAA
Organism: Heteronetta atricapilla; assembly: GCA_011075105.1. Classification (NCBI taxonomy): domain Eukaryota; kingdom Metazoa; phylum Chordata; class Aves; order Anseriformes; family Anatidae; genus Heteronetta; species Heteronetta atricapilla. The sequence continues at coordinate 8,367,838 of CM021731.1, read as the reverse complement.
AGAAGAGCTCTGAGTGATTGCTGCTGCCTCCACAGTATCGCTGAGTTTTTCTTTCTGAGTGGTAGCATATATGCATGTTAAGCCTGGAACACTTTCCATAATGTGATATATCTGAAGCTCAGACTACAAGTCATCAGTGGGGTCTAAGAAAACTACTTGGAAAAAGGTTACAGATCTTACAGAAGAAAACACAGGAGGCAATGACTGAGGCAATGGCCCATCTGAATGTCCCTCAGGGCCCCTGGTAGATATATGGAAAAATCTTTGTTTCCACAGATGTCAGTCATGGATTTCTCCATCCTCTGGCAACATCTTTTCAACTTTTAACCACTTGTGCTCACACCTCTTCTCCCATGTGGCTCAAAGATGAATGAAGAGAGACAGTACAATTTAAAATGGGTCATTCCTTCCAAGCATCAAAATACTATTTCGTTGAGGAAAAAGTGAAAACACACAGTAGGAATATTACATTGCTACTGCAAGGCCTTGTGAGATTTCCCCCAAGGACATTACAATTGACCATGGTATTCTCTGCTGACGCTTGTACCACAGATAACAATGCTACTTGTAAACGAAGTCACTGTGTCCCAGTTATTCCAGCTGCACATGCCATTCACTTATAAAGATGACTGCAACACTTTATAGACAGTCTAATAGTTTATCTTGGAGGTGCCATATACCATTTTCCATTGTGTCATGTAAATTCCTGGATGGAAAACAAAACATAATGAATTCAAACACTTTCCAAAATTTCTCACATCACTTAAGTGGCAGGGAAAGGAAGGAAGGGAGGAAGGAAAAGACAGAAAGGATGGAAAGGTGTTTGTTTTGTTTTTAACATCACTCATTAAGGCAGATTTTAGTCACATTAAAACAGGTTGATAACATAGGATAAAAATAAAAATACAGCCTGTCTGTACTAACAAAATTGCTATCCATATTTCAGCACTGACCAACAGCAGAACAACTGTGCCTGTGATATCAATGGCATAAATGCTATCACAAACAAAGACATTTTTACCATTGTCACAAAAACTTGACAGAAGACCTGAAATCTGAAATCTGTTAACACCACACAGGCAAGATTGCTACTGAGCAGAGTATTCTCAGGGTGTGAACTTTTTTCATCATGTCAGAGCCATTTCTGGGAATTAACTGTGTATCCTGCTAGGAGTTTTATACTAAACCACTAGACCATGTTAAACTGGAGCAGGAAGGAGATGAAATTTCAGAGGGGAGAAGAGTTTGAAAGTTGGAGCAGGATGTCCTGTGCCTCGTAACCACCTGTAGACCTGCTGCAGCAAAGAGGTGAGGACAGGCAATTCCAGCTAGGAGGAATGAAGCTGTACCACAGGACATGCTGGCCTCTAGCACAGGCCCAGGGCAATGGAAAAGCCAGGATAAACCAAGCGAAATCTCACCTCGGATGGTAAACTGAATATGACAATTTCATTCTGCTATTTTTTATTTGTATTTTTTTAGCTTTCAAAACAGATGTTTGGGATTAAGAGAGACAAGCTCCCTGCACTGTTTGCTGCACGTAACTCCTGTTTTTCTCTTATGCTGTGAAAAAGTGCAGAAACTGACATTTGAGCTTTCAACAGTGTTTTGTGCCTAAGTTTATTTTTCATCCTTACATGTCAATGTACAACAGCAACAATTAAAGAAAAGTTGTTGTTACCAAAAATAACAAAAAAGTTGTCATTATCAAGAACCAAAGCGCAATAATTCATCCATACAGTAAGTATCCAGCATTGATTTTAAGCATGGTTGAGGAAATAAATCACTGTGGTAATAGTTTCATATTGGTGTTTGTGCTGCCTTTAAGGAAAGGAATGAATTGTAGCAAAGGCACAGGAAGAAAAGGACACAGGAGCTCATGATCACATGATCTGTAGCTCCACCTATTTCCAAAATATTAATTGGAGAAATTGAATTCAGAAATATAAATTCTTGAAAGATGATGCTCTAACCACCATGTCAAGCTGTGGACCATTTCTGTTAAGCCATCGATACCCACAAGAGTTGAGAAAGCCACACTGTCAAGCACAAGCAACACCACTGCTCAGGCATGCACTGGAAAATATGCACTTCCATGCCACCTCAGAAAAAAGAAGTCTCCTCAACCACTGAAATACATACCAGAGTCCTTTATTTATTTACTTTTATTATTCATTTATTTTAATTTTGACACAAGAAAACATCTGACCCTATATAGACACCTATCTGCTGGTGGAGCTCATAACTGAAGATCCCTAATGAACTTAGGCATTTAAATCTATGGCTCAGGACTTAAATGCTCTTCCTAACATCCTGCAAGATGGCTTCTGCAGCCATCCTTCAAGACTTCTGACCTGAGGTTTTGGCAAGGATCCCGCCACAATCAGTGCACAAGAGATAGCTCTTGCTCAGTACTTCTAAGAAGGTCTCTGGCTTCTCTTTATAATTTTATTCTCCCAAATGCTTTCAGTATATACAGTTGTTTTTTTAAATATCTGATGTCCTTTTTCAGTTTTTAGAGCTACTCAGTACTTCTGAAGATTAGCTATTACAAACCACTAAACCACTCCATTAATTTCAATTATGCATCTCTAATTTACACCAACTGAAGATGCAGCTTGCTCTAACTTTTTATTTTTTTTTAATATATTTTTTTCAACACAATGATTGTTCTCTGCTACCATCATTCCAAGGACACTCTCCACTTCTCCAGGCTGCAGCAGAAGTTTGACTCTCAGTTCCAGAATATATATCAACAACAAGACATGTAAAGTACTTGTTGTTATTGTTGTTGTTAAATTAAAGCCCACCTCTTTTTGGATAGTTTTCCGATAATTAACATGACCATTACAAAACCCCTCACTCAAGACTATTTTTGCAGGATCCCATTCAGGAATTGTATTTTATTTAATTATAACTCTGAAATGAACACACGCAAATTTAAAAGAACCATTGGAAACAAACAAACAAACAAACAAACAAACAAACAAAAACTTGTTACCTAGAAATAGTATTACATTTCAGTTTTAGGGGAGGAAAACAGGTAATAGATATATCTGCTTTTATTAGCTCAGTTTTATGCTTGGATTTATGTTCTTTGAATAAGCCTTTTCCTACAGATAAATGACTTACAATATTTTTGCTTTTAGCAAATGAAAAAAACTGTCTGTACTATTAATGTGCTCAGATATGTGAAAACCAGATACAAAATGGCATGCCTGTTATGTCTGTTCCACAGATTAAAAAAAAAAAGAAAAAAAAAAAGAAAAAAAAGAAAAAAGGAAAAAAAAATTATGTTTTCTCCTTCCTGTTAAATTTGTGTTTCTGCATAGTATTTATAGTGGATTTTTTTTTCTTTTGAAGACAAGTTCTGCTACAGTTGAAACACGAAGGCTTAGAGTCTCCAACTCAAAGTATTACATGGCTCAATGGATCCAAGAATTCCAGATTTGTTCATGTGGAGACTTTATGCCTCTAGAAAGTTAGTTATCCTCTAACTTCTCTAACGTATACCTCCCCAAAATAAACTGGATTCTTTGAAGCTGCATTGTTCAGAAATTAATCTGCTAAACCAAGGAGGTCACTGGAACCAAAAGTCAGGTTAATTCAATGCAATTAATGTATTGAGGCATTAGGCCAAATTTGCTATTTATCTTTCACAATAGGGGATCTCATAATGCCATTATAAATTCAACTTTGCCCTGATGCTTATTCTATTTAACAACAGAAAAACAGTCTGAGACCTGTTTATTTTACCAAATAAAACAGTTTTTGTTACTTGTTTTCTTGAGGAACCAGTCTTTTGTGCTTGCTGACTCTTGCCCTACATTTTGGTTGTAAGTGGTTTTGTTTGTTTAATTAGATACATCACTAGTACTCAACACAAGAGGACCTTCATTACATTACTGACAGGGACCATCACTGTGGACTGGGACCAATATTACTGCAATATTACTAATAAATTATTATGACCTTCTCTGAAAGAGAAAAGGTACACTGCTTTGCATTAATGACTATGCAAACAGAAGTAATAAATCATTACTTTATGTGCCTGCTTTATCTGCACTTCCCATTGTGGTGAAACTCGGCTGCCCACTTGAGTAAAACCACCACAGTCCTTTTTGATGTGATAAAAATAATAATAATAATAATAATAATAATAATAATAATAATAGATTTTAAGGATTTTAACAAATTTGGAAAACAGATGCAAATAATTTGTCCCCAACTGTGTCTTCTCTCCTTAATCAACAACAGATCTTCAGAGGTACAATACACGATCACACTGTAAGTAGAACATACTCTAGTAGCTTTAAAGATTTATTTATGTCCTTTATAAAGGTTCTCAGGCACCTGCCTTAAAAAAAAAAAAAAAAAAAAAAAAAAAAAAAAAAAGGTATTTTATATGCAAGTGGAATGTGTCTTTCAGAAGTCAGAGACTGGATATAAGAATTTTATACCTTGTACACCTTGCAATGTCACAGACTGTAAAAAAAGACAGAAAAATAGGTGTGTAACCTTATAGCCAAGGCTGGTTTTTTTTTCTTTTTTTCTTTTTTCTGTAAATCTTGGAGAAAAGACACTGCATTTGGAACAGTCTTTCATTATTTGTCATTGCCTCTTCATTTTATTTACTCCCTTAACTGTAGCTGTTCAGCTCTTTTGATTCCAAAGGATGTGACAAACACAGTTTTCCTTTATTATACTCTTCTAAAGCCTTTTAGTATAAAACTTCATAAAACCTCACATATGTGCATTATAAAATTACAGGGAATAAATTCCATATAAAAATTTCATCATATTCCTTCTTACTATTATTTAGCAGAAATTCTGACATTAAGCATGAGAGCAGCAGACATTGTTTTAATTCTTCATTGTGGAAAAAAAAAAAAAAAGTTTTTTTTGGTTTGGGTTGAGAAAGAATTTTTTACATTCTCCCTCTTTGCAGTCTTTCCCTTGCAAAACCAAAAAAGGATTTTCAATGGACAAAAAGTAACCACAATTATATGGAGTGTGTCATTGATAAATTCCAGGGGAATATAACAAGCTAGGTAGGCACATACCATTAGATCTAGCTGTTCAAAATGTTAAAATTCTATCCAAGATCACGCTGGAATATTTGGCCACATCAGCCCTCAGGACTGCACTTAATTTTTAAAAGACTTGATCTCACTCTAGATTTAGACATTAGGAAAGTACTTCTTTCAAGAAAACATTTACACAGCAGTCTGTCTTTAAACACATGCTTAAATCCCTTGAAGTCACTAAATACAGATTAACTGTGAACAGGAGCAAGTCTTTCATTTCATGACAGCTATAGTTTTGTATAATTTTCAGTTAATCCTAGGCTTTTTGTTTCCAGTGCATGTAGTCTTGAGTTATGCTGACGCAAGATGAGATCAGATTCAGGGCTGCAGTGTCTTCAGGAGTTTTGGAAGGAGACATTCCAGGAAAATGGGTATCTTCCCTCCTCCTCCTCCTCTCAGAAAGAAAATAAATAACAAAACAACAACAAGGAAAAGAGCATATCATCGGAGTGTGCTCAGATGTTACAGGAATTTTGTCTCTTTTCTCTTGCATAACATCTGCTTCCTGCAAGGCTCCTGATTCACTGACCAACTAGATTGGAAACAGTTTAATTCTGGATATTTGTTCAGCTTTTAAACAGGCCACATCAAAAGACGAAGCTCACATGAATCTTCTTTTTGTTTACAGTAACACAGGAAGAAAAAAAAAAAAAAAAAAAGATGTTCAAAAGGGATATGTGTTACTGAAAGCAATATACAGTGTGAAATTCATGCAGTGCAGAATATCCTCATAAGTTACGGGTCCCCACATACACAGAAGATCCACAGCATAAATTTATCCTTGGCCATATATACCCCAAACCATTTAGGAATCCCCCTGGAAATTAAGGTTGCAGATAAATGTCTGTAATGCAGTGTGCTTGGTCTGTGCAGTGAAGCTGACTATTCAGTAAACTTTTAGGTACCAGAAGAGCTCTGAACCTTAATCACATTTTCCAGTTATGCTGCAGGGAAGTACAATGATTTAGTTAAGGTCAATATAATGTTCCAGGCTTTAATACCACACCCATCACACTGATAGTCAAATTGAGTCAATGATTCAACCCAGATGGGAATCCAGGTTCTTCTTGGCTTACTGTTATCTGTTCTGCTCATTAGGCTATATGATTTCCATAAATTATTTTGGAGTTCCCGTTAAAAGAAAATAAATCCACATGATGCTAAATGCTGCCTCCCAGCTGTAACACAAACTGGAATTTTGGACAACAGTACTGCTCTCTGACTCATCCTGGATCCCCTCCATGTGACGTTGAATCCATCTAAACTGGGGAGAGTGGAAGAGGGCTTTTGTTTTTCTTTCTCCTTTTTTTTTTTTTTTTTTTTTTTTTATCACCCACTGTCAGATAACACATGGATGTTCACTCAGTATGCCCCTAGGATGTGAAAAATAACAATACCAGAGAGGTGTCTTTCTGAATACAGAGTGATAGAGAGGGGAAAATAAAAGGGTTAAAGATTTACATAGCGATAATTTAAGCATTGACTCATTGCCATTGTTTAGTTTATAAAATACATGAAACCCAGACAGGAATATTGGGGTGGGGGAGATTGTGCTAAGCACGACAGAGAGGCAGTCGTATATATATATATATATATATATAAAAAAAAAAAAAAAAAAAAAAAGAACACCCATGGAGCAAAAATTTGTTTCCTTCATAGTTTAAATACAGCCACCACACTGTATGTCTCTCAGGCATGGCTTTTCTCTGAGCTTCTCTGTTGCTTGTTTGCAGTTGGAAAAAGTCCAGAAAGCAAGGAAAACAAACATATCACACGTTCACCGCATCTATTTGATTTAACGACACTCAGCATGCCCCTTAAGCATTTTCCCTGTGTTAAAAAGACAATGGGCCAAATATAGCTCTGGCTGTCCTGCAGGCTGCCTTGCCAGGAGAACGCGGTGGGAAATCCTGCATAACCATCACCAAAGGATTCCCTCATGTAGGAAACCTCAAAGACTATGGAGGTGGCTGGTTGGCCAATTCCAGCACTAGGGGTTTTAGCCAAAGAAATGCCAGTATGTGCTGGGAATTCAGCTGATTACCAGCTGATGAATCACCCTCTCCAGAGTCTCAGGTAAACGGGATATCTACATTGCAATGGTGCATTGTGAAGAGACACCTGAAATCACAATTGCTCTGTTTTTAACTGCAAAAAGTAAAACATCAAACAAAGATTAAAGAAGAATCCAGTAATACATCATTATTTTTACCTCCCTAAGCTGACAGCATGCTCTCAGAGCAACTCCCAGTGATGACACCAAACTTGGAGGAGTTGTGGACTCGGATGAGGGTGGAAAGGCCTTGCAGAGGGATCTGGATAGGTTGGAGAGCTGGGCGATCACCAACCGCATGAAGTTCAATAAGAGTAAGTGCCGGGTCCTGCACCTGGGACGGGGAAACCCTGGCTGCACGTACAGACTGGGCGATGAGACGCTGGAGAGCAGCCTAGAAGAGAGGGATCTGGGAGTCCTGGTAGACAGCAAGTTGAATATGAGCCAGCAGTGTGCCCTGGCAGCCAGGAGGGCCAACCGTGTCCTGGGGTGCATCAAGCACGGCATCGCTAGTAGGTCGAGGGAGGTGATTGTCCCGCTCTACTCTGCGCTGGTGCGACCTCACCTCGAGTACTGTGTGCAGTTCTGGGCACCACAGTATAAAAAGGACGTGAAACTGTTGGAGAGTGTCCAGAGGAGGGCTACGAAGATGGTGAAAGGCCTGGAGGGGAAGACGTACGAGGAACGGCTGAGGGCACTGGGCCTGTTCAGCCTGGAGAAGAGGAGGCTGAGGGGAGACCTCATCGCAGTCTACAACTTCCTCGTAAGAGGGTGTCGAGAGGCAGGAGACCTTTTCTCCATTAACACCAGCGACAGGACCCGCGGGAACGGGGTTAAGCTGAGGCAGGGGAAGTTTAGGCTTGACATCAGGAGGGGGTTCTTCACTGAGAGAGTGGTTGCACACTGGAACAGACTCCCCAGGGAAGTGGTCACTGCACCGAGCCTGACTGAGTTTAAGAAGCGATTGGACTGTGCACTTAGTCACATGGTCTGAACTTCTGGGTAGACCTGTGCGGTGTCAAGAGTTGGACTTGATGATCCTTAAGGGTCCCTTCCAACTCAGGATATTCTATGATTCTATGATTCTATGATTCTATGATTACCTTCTGCAAATTAAACCATAAAGATCCTGACTTTGTGGGACAGTTACACCTCCACTTGTTCTGTGATAGAGCAGGGAAAAAGATGCTGAGCACACCTCTCCTGATAGGACCGAAGTAAGGGCAGGATTTTGGGGGAGTGTTTCATTTTTTGGCTTGGCTTTTCATAATACACTGGTGCTTACAGTGCTGACTTGCTTGATTATCATTATTGAATCTCTAAGTAGTAACAATGCAGTATCTTCAAACACTTTAAAAAGCTCTTCCACAGTGAACAACGTGAATTTCCATTTTATATTCTAGCTTATTTAAAATAGGCTGTCAGCACGACAGCTGCAGAGAAGCAGGTGGAGGTTGGTGCTTTAGACGGGGCTCTAAAGCAAGTATTGCCTTTCAAGGGACTTTGACTGCAGCTACCTGCCCAGCCATCTTTCTCAGATTTATTCACTTTACTTAGAACTACTGAAGGCACTTCTGTCTTCTTGGGATGACTGTCGTGTGAGCAGTCATTCTTATTTTTGAGACATGGCAGAGGATTCTAGTGAAGCTGCTATTTCCATTTCTGGTTAAAGCATGCCATGGGCAGATCCTTCATACACTCTGCGGGAGACTTGGGGTCCAAGCTCTCTGCCTGGTTTGGAGGCACATCTCTGTGCTTCAGCTCTGCACCTACCGCTCTGTTCACCCAATCCTGAGAACCCCTGTTGGACTGATCCAGTGGCAAGAAGAAGGAAAGTAAATTTAGTTCCTGGATCTCAGGCTAGTCTGGATGTCCAAGCCAAAATAAAGTTCAAATAAAAGTGAAACCAAGTTGCTCTGCCTGATCAAGGCTGAGCAGGACTTGTTTTGGAAACTTTAAGAAAGAAGAGGTATGACATCTGCAAAATTTGGGTATCTCTGTCTGGCAGTAAGACTATAATTATGGTTTAAAATATCCAAATTCCTCTTCAGAAAGATAGTTCAGAAAGATAGTTGGGAATGACCTTGGCCTCTACACACCTTGCAGGAAAAGATGACCAGTGCTTTTCTGGATCAGGCCTGTAGTAAGCTAAATGAGCTAAATAAAAGGCAGATGAAAGTCACATCAACTATACTAATGAGAGTTTGATAAACGCTATTAAAATATTGCACATTATAGTAAATCATATACTAATGATTAACAGCAAAATCAAATCACTTTAGCTATTACATAGATCAGCAAAAGTTAAGTAGTAAAAAAGAGAAAGTGGCATGCTAAAATCCTTGCAAAAGTTGTACTCTGCATCTTCATGACCTCTGTAAGAGCCACGGTTGCAGGGTTGAGCTGCTGCTTTCTCAGCAAAGTGCTTTCTGCTGATGGTCACATTGCCCCATTGATCTCTATTGTTCTTGGACAAGCATTGCCATTTCAAACCAAAGGGATTTTTATTTTATTTTATTTTATTTTATTTTTTGAGGAAACATAGGTGTCTGCTTTGCGATTCTTCAGTACAGTCACCAATTACCTAAAGCACTTGGGCAGCAGCAACAACTTTAGTTTTGTAATATTCACTGCAAAAAAAGGATCTTTACTCTCCTCTGTGTTATTGCACAAAGAGAAAGAGGAGTTGTCAGTGTCAAAGAAGAATAACCTCATTCCACCCAGCACCCCAGGCCAGCCAGGTGCTCTGCTGCTCCAAGTGATGGACACATCCAGAAGAGTCGCACTCATGGCAGAGTTGGAGGACTCCGCGGGAAAGCAGGGATTTTGCCACCCCTCCAGCAAGCAACAGTTTGTCTGATGCACATGAGCCACCTATTCCCACCCTGCCCTTTGCATCTCCCCCAGAAACCTACACGAAGCAGAAGGGTGCCAGTGCTGAGGGACCCAACCCTCCGCACGGCACCCTGCCCCGCAGCCTTCAACCCCCGCTCCCCAAATCTGCAACCTCCTTTCCCCGACCCCCAAACCCCATTTCTGCTTGCTCTCCCGGGGCAGAGCCGGGGGATGCTCCGCATCCCAGCTGCGCCTCACAGCTGCTGGATGACAGCCGGGCAGGTGGCCCCCGGGGTGGAGGGACGCTCACGGATGGAGGGGGGAGGGAGGGGGGAGGAAGAGAGACCCCATGCACTTTTCCCCACCACCACTACCCCTTTCCTTGGAGGCAAAGCGCGGCGCAAAGTGGCGGGGGTCCCGCGGGGGCCGCCTGGTACCTGCCGGGGAGCCGGAGCGGCGGCGAGGTGCGGGGTGAACCCAGTGCGGGGCCGGGGCCGGTGGCTGGCTTTTGGGAGGCGTTGCGAGAGAGTCGAGCTCCTCCCCGGCGGCGCCGGCGGCGACGGAGGGTCTCGCTCCTTCTGCGCCGAGTGTCAGACTTTCCTCTGGCTTCCCTTCCTCCATCCCCGCCACCCCTTTCCACTCCCTCGCACGCACATGCACACCCCTTCAGCAAATGGGCTGCTTGGCGTGTGTGTGTGTGTGGCTATGTGTGCGTGTGGGTGTGTGTCAGCCAGCCCAGCCTCACACCCACTTCTGCTGCTCCCGGAGCCAGGCACAGCCCCGGCCACAGGGAAGTATTCGGGGAGGCATTTTGCTCCGTGAAAAGCAGCGCAGAGCACCCACGGACACGGCAGCAGCATGCCCACCGTGCTGAGATCGGGCACACGGGCACCCTGCACTCGTGGCATTTTTGCCTCGACTACAGACCTTGCCTGCTATTGCAGGCTCCCCTATGTGTTTGCAACAGGAGCATCTCACCCTAATATTGCACTCATCCTGCACAGGTGCTGGTCCAGATCATAAAGTCTAAAGCAGCCTCAGGTCCTCTCACCTTATTCCCATGGCATGTTGCTGCCAGGGAAGGTCACTGGATAGTAGACTGAGAGTTTTATTATTAAAAAAAATAATAATAACAAAAAAATGCTTGCCACACTCTCTGATAAGGAGAAAAGAGCTGGGCAGTGGCCCAGTGCTAGGGTTTGGTGCACGTTTATGGGAAGCCCATGTGCAAAGCATCCAGGGATACATTTGCTTTTGCATTTATTTTTATTTGCCCATGGAATGTGCTACATCGGTGGTTCTCCAGCTTTCGCATGCTGCACACCACTTCCTAAGAGAGAAATTCTCTCCTGGACTAACACACTCCCACACCAAACCTTTCTCCCCAGCACATTTCCTTCTGTGGCTGCCCAAGGAAGAGCCTTTCTGCCCACAGGCTGAGAGCCATTCAACACATGGCACAGATAGTATCAGTACCTTCCAGACACGACACACTGGGGCTCTTTCAAAAACTGTGTTTCCTTTAGTGAAGAGCTCAGATTGAAAGTCTTCAGCTGGTGACTCAGTTGCAGAACAGACCCCAGCTGTTGCTCCCATGAAATAACAGCAGAATCAAAGAAGTCCAGAGGAATATATTGGAGTTTCCATGGCATTACCCATGGCATCAGAACTTCATCCTCACCTACCATTCATGTCAGATGGGTGGTCTTGGTGTGTAGTGTAGAATCTAAATATTAAAAAAAAAAAAAATCCTCAAAAGCTGGCTTTACATATTTTTATCTAGTTTTTTTAAACAGTTTGTTACTACAGTACCAACCTGTTGTTTTTGTAAGTTCTGTACACAGACATACACAGACTCTGCTTGTCTACATGTGTCTCATATGCCCACAAAATAAATGGAGTAATTCAAAGACAGGTTGTTCCACAGCTGCCTTTGATTTCTGCTGTTTTAAGGCCTTTAAAAGGGAGGCCTGATCTCTTCTTGATTTTCCATATTCATTTCATTATCATCAACAAAATGTTCCACTGTTTTAATCCCTAGATTTGATAAAATTATCATTGTGATAGGTAGGATGCTGTTCAGAGCAGGGTTTATGTTTTAAATTCATATGGAATAATTATAGCATTTCACCTTGTTTCCAGATCCTGACTGACCATCACAGGCACTTTTTTAGTAACTGTTTTTTGCACCAAAGGAGTTCAGCAAAGAGAAAATGAGGAGCAGGCTGATGGAAAGAAAATTCCCATTGATTTTTGAAGCATTCAATAAAACTACATAATTGAACTTTGATGTATTCTGAAAGCCTAAGACCTGGTAAAAAGAAGAAATTGTGAAATGTACTGCTTGCTTCATGTACTGGAGATATTTCAGACTCAAGTGAAAAAGAAATCAGCGTGAATGTCCCCTTCACTCATTTGTTGAAGCTATTTGCAGTTTCTCTGAAGTGTAAAAGAAAACCTTTTTGGAAATAGTTTTATTTTAAGAGCTGCTTTCCCTTCTTGCAGATCATGAGAACACATATTGGAATAAATAGCAGAAGATTCATCTTTCAAGAATTATACAAAAGAATTTGGGAAATAATTAAGCTCTTAATTTATTGAAGTGGAAGAAACCAATAAAAAGATGCCCTCTTGTGGCTATTTGCTGAATGAAAACGGAAAGAAAAATTTCTGTGCAGAGAACACAGTATGAGCATGCCTTTTTATTCTATTACTAAAGCTCTACAACAAGGTTACACAAAGTCGTACAATGGACACAGGCTGAGAAGACATTCACCATCTGCACAGTGTCATTTTAAATGATTATTTAACACATTTTTGGCATTCTATTTTAAATCACTATTCAGAAAATCCCAATGTAAGTACAGCAATATTGGGAAACTCTCTGAGTGACCTTTTTGACCAGGTTTGTATCTGCCCCTTACAGGGTGTTAGAAGTACCTTGAAAGTTATAGGAATTTCTGCCAAATTTACCAAAATTAGCTGAAGTTTTTATAGGAAGAGAAAAGTTCTTTACAATATTTTGAAGATGTGAAGATTATAATGATGACAATGATGATTACATTATTTGTCCTACAGAAGGGACATGGACTGTTGGGTGGAAGATGTGTTCAACAGGTTCTTACAAATGTGAAATTGAAAACTGTGTTTTCTCTCTCTTTTTTCTCTTTCATAGCTATCTGAGGCTCCCCTAAGACCAAATTCCACACCAAGTGCCCTGGGCAACTGTTCAGATTTCCTGTAAGGCTGAGTGGCTCATAAAAGAGCAAAAGCTGAACATCAGATATCTCCCTTTTCCTTTTCTCATTGAACAGTAGTAAAAACATGAATTAAGAGACCAAATGGATATTTAGAAAATAATTAAATTTAGGAAGAGAGGTAAGTTGTTTTTGTTATTTTCTATTCCCTTCCTTTTCTGCTTGATCATAAGTTTGAACACAGTCCAGTTACTGTAATGTCAAACTGGCATATTGCAGAGAAAATAGTTTTCATCGAAGAAAAACGTCAAAGCAGATACGTGGTCTCTTAGTAAAGGCTGCAGGAGAAACATGACACAGCATGCTGCTAGGCATTTACTGTAGTCATTTACTGTTATGCTGAGTGCTGTACTCCTGCAAACAGTGACAGAAATTTCTGTAGCACTGCATAATGCTTTAAATTATCATTGATTAAATTTGTTAAATTTGCTTGACTGCCAAAAAAAGGCTAAATTGTGGTTAGTGAATCTCTTCTGATTGAACATCTATGCATTTGGTGTCTTTGAGGTCCTTCATGGGAAGATCCTGTCACTCATGTCCAAATACATACATTTGGAAGTTGTGATCTTCTGAAAATCTTCATTCTCTACTAACAAGACCAAGAAATAGGCTGTTGACTTAAAAACCTGGATGTCCTGAAAATGTTCCCAGATCAAGCTGCATACATGGAAGTACAAAATATGGAACTTCTTTACCTGTATGTTTGATAAAGTCAGTGGGGAAAAAAAAAAAAAAAAAAAAAAAAAAAAAAAAAAAGAGACCTGATGTGTTTGATTTGGTGGATTATGGACTTGTGTGGTGAAGGAGGTACTTCATATACCAGCCAGCTCCACCTCCAAGTAGTGAATACTCTGGAAGGATGAAGTGGGGAGTCAATCATAGGTTAAAAACCACCTCTTCCACTCAACTTCAGGTACCTCCCGTATCTGTAACTCAGCCACCGAATATGTCTCCTTGGGGAGGACTAGGTCACTAAGCACCTACTGTTCAGGCATTAGGGCAAGCTGGGCCCTCCACTTACAATCCAGTAAAATTCAGACTTCAACATTGTCCAAAAATTTGTATCAATGTTCTCTGAAGACAGTAGGCATATTATCACTGACAATAATGTATCTTGTGCTGATTGATGGAGGGGGCTATGTAAAGGATATATAAATATAGTATATATATAATAAAGTTATTAAAAGACAGGTGTTTAAAAAAGTTGTTAAGAAACCAAATGGTATTATCAAGGCACTGAACTGCCACCTTGCAGTCCACCAGAAGGTAAAGGCTTTTCTCATTTTCATTCTGCAACTCAGAATTTTGCCTTGCAAAATAGGAACAGCCAGAGTTTTCACATTGGTTTGTGCTGGTTCAGCTAAGCTGTATGGGGACTCCAGAGCAAGAGAAGACACTTATCCCACTCTACTTTGTTTTGTTTGTTTTTGTTTTGTTTTGTTTTGTTTCTACACAATCATCCCAAGTTCTGCCTTATTTAAAGCATTGAGAACAAGATGCAGTCGAAGCAGAGGTCAAGACTCTTCCAGTCTTTTGAGGTTTTGAAGAAGCTCAGCAAGCAGTGAAGATTGTTTCAGGAGAAATTGTACTGTAGGTTAGGGTGGATGAAAGAGGGCATCTCTGGACTCTACTGATCTCAAATAAGAGCAGGTTTCACTTGGTTCATTGCTCTAAGATGTAAAAGATAAACTAGATTTACTAAGTTGTACCAAAAAGAAAGAAAGAGACAAAAGGAAACTGTTATGAAAGGTCCATAGAAAAGCCTAAGATGTTACATAAAATCAGACAAAACATTCCTGAAATGATTAGGTAAAAGTAGAACATCCAGATTTGTCTTGCTGCCAAATTCCCGGATAATTCAAACCTTAGTCATTTGATCTTGAATTACAGAACATGTTCAAACTCCATTGGAGTTCACTGCGTTTAACAGCCCAGCATGTCACAGACATAGGTAGAAATTAAATAACATCGTATTATAAGTACTTTCTTGCCACTGTTCAGTCCCTGTCTTCTGAAGACCTGTAACCATCTAGTGAAGCACCTACGATTTCCACTGACTTCAGTCTAAACTTTGCTGAACAGCTCATGTGGGATCTGGACCAAATATGGTGAAAAGAATAAAAAGTTTTATAAAGATCATGGTTGGGATATTATTCTAGTTTCTATAAAATAAATACTATAACTAGAAAAAAAAAAAAATGCTGTATTTCCATGTGTCCTGGATTGGAAAGGAAAGCAACTGCTGAGGTCCTGCAGTGCTATGTAATTTACGAGTCAGACAAAAAATTCATTTCCATGAAAAATTAACTGAAGCTCTGTCATGCAAAATGATACATTTTTTTAAATGAGAGGCACAATAGAAAATGTGTGAATTAAATTAAGACCACAACAGTAGACCATAATGCTGCTTTTTATTGTTATTATTATTTTCTGGACTGCTGTGATTCCACTTAGGTGACATGCTTCCCATTTCAAGGCAAGTTCATAAAACCTCATTTGAATTGCTTTCAAATGTAGCTCTAGATGAGCTGAAATAGAAGTAGATAAGGTTCATTTGAGTTTTGTCTGGAAGACATTTAAAGACAGTTAAAGTTCAAATTCAAGTGTATTTTACTCCTGTCCAAGTTTATGCTATGATGCCATAAGGTGTTTTTAGTTGTTTTAAGGAATAATCTGCTAAAATAAAGGACTGTGCACTTAGTCACATGGTCTAAACTTTTGGGTAGACTTGTGCGGTGCCAGGAGTTGGACTTGATGATCCTTATGGGTCCCTTCCAACTCAGGATATTCTATGATTCTATGATTCATTTTCCCACTTTATAAAAATTGTATTTCTCATATTTCTAAGGATAGGCATTTCTACCTCCTGCCTCTACTTCCAATGAAACTAGTGGTTGAAGCTTTAAGGCCTTATCCTGCTTTCACTGAATGGCAAAATCTGCCCTATAGATTTATTGACTTCAGTACCAAGCAGGGGAGCGTAGGAATATAAATTCAGCTCTGATCTGTGTCCAGAGAACTCCAGTTCCCCTCAGCAGTGTAGCAATAGTAAAATATCCCCTCATTTTAATAAAACATGAGTGCTATTACAAGAAAAGATTCCATGTATTTTCTTATCTCAGAACACAAGATATCTAGTTCTGTTTATCCTTAGCATGAACAAATCTTAGTGAATGTCTGAAAGTCACTTTTTTTCTACTGAAAATATGTACTTGTGGTTAACAGAAAACAAACATCCAAGAAATGGTTCTATAGATAGAAATGTTCTTTCTGGCTCTAAAACATAGCTTTATCCCAAACACACCCTATTTGTTATTTATTATTGGATATTTTTGTTTCCTACACATTTTAGAGCAAACTTTAATTCCAGGTGATCACCTCACAAGCAAAACAGTATTAAACAAAACCACATGCCTTAATGACTTACAGTGTACATTACATGGACTCATGTTCATTGTCCTCAATAAATACTATTATGATTGTATTAAAGTATTTTCTTCCTTAAACTGTAATCATTAAATTTGTTATAACTTCACCAGTGAGAATAGACTGTCATTATCATTTTAAAATAATATGCTACTGGCCAAGTCAGTATAAAATTCATCTGAAATATGAGAGTTATCAGCACTTTCAGAAGGATGAAAACTGTAACTTGGTATAGCGTGTTTGTTTACATGCTCCCTCTGTTCCGTGTTAGTATTCTCTTTAAATCATTTGTGATGTACCTGTGCAAGAGGTTTGAAGGAAAATGGCTCTGAATTTGAAGATGACCTCATCATTTCTATTGGAGACAGGCATGTATCCATAGAAGTTGTGAACTGGGGGACTCTGAATGTTTAAGTCTAGGTTTCTCTGTACAAGGAAATTAGCATAGCCAAAAGAGGTTAGTGAGGCATCTAAACCCAGTGAATGGAAACCAATTCCCAAAAGCTTAGAAAAGTCCCTACAGCATATCATCATATTCTCCGTATCACAAAAATCCACAATAAGCTACATTTTGAATTAGAAATGTATTTTGTGGGTAATCCTTGGGAAAATACCAGTACAATAATCTTATATTTTTATTGCTTCACAATTCAACAGCACTTTTTATGAGAGCACACCTCAATTTTGCCCACATTGTCAGGTGAGCAGTTGAGCTGGTTTCTATGGGAGATGCAGCCCCCTCATTCCATTGTCATGGTTCTGGTCCACATGATGCAGTGAGTCCTTCTCACATACTACTCCCATTTGCATCAAGGCTGCATCCAAGTTTGGTTATACAACATATGCATATACTTTAAACTGCTACCTTTCTAGCTAAAGGAGGTATCAGTTGTTAGTAATATATATACCACTGTATATATTGTGTCAAATATTGCACTGATTGCTTCTCTACACAAGCATATCAGTTGACTGGTGTATGGATCCCAGGCAAAAAAAACTATTCATTCAAATTTGAAAATAAATTTATTTCCTACAAACTAGATTTCAAATCATATAGGGTCCTTATCCAGAAAATAGAAGGAAATTAGTATGTCTAAGCAATGATTCATCAAAAAATGATAATACTTCAGAGGAGACAAGGAACATAACTTCCTCCTTGTGCTTGCTTTCTTTATCTCTTCATTGACTGCAGAGGGAGCCTACATGTCTACTTCTAAATGTCTACAGTTAAGTGAGTGAAACCCATCCTGAAGTAGTACAGCTGAAGCCAACATAATTACTTACAAAGTGTTTTCAGGATCAAGTCCAGAGGTTTTTGAGGACTCTGTTATGAAAGGTGCTATTCATTTTAGCATTATAACATAGAAACAGAGTGACTACATTTTGGTGTTCCTTGTTGAACAAAATTACTTTCAGAGTCTGACAGAAATATATTTTATTCAAACTAAACAAACAGATTTTAAATTAATTTTGTTTATTTCTCCTTTCAGGGGAAATCATTTATTCAGTTTTATACTAGATTCAATCCAGTTAATATCAGCAACATTTCTTCATGTGGCTATGCCTGGCTGCCGTTCAGTCTTCAGGGCTATGGCTCAAAAATTAAAATAATAATAATAATAATAATAAATAATTAATAAGTTTAGCATCATTGAAACCATGTGCATCTGTAAAAATGCTTATATATTCAGAGTGGCTTATCAGCTGAGAACACTGTAACTTAAACTGAAATGTGGAGGATACCAGAGCATTTAAGAGTCAGCATTTGATATTGTGGTTTGGGTAGATCTCTTCTTGAGTATCAGTTTGGTATGAGGTGACATGTGGTGTATTAATTGGCTTGGCATAACCAGTTCTAATTTACTATCTTTCAGACTTTCACCTTTCAATAAGTAGGGGCTTTTTGTCCTTGATTGAAATGAGAACTACAATGAGTAAATACTTTTTAAAATAGACCTGCACAAACTGCATTTATGGGTGGAAGTGATTGCATCTACCAAGCCAATGTATAGTTCCAGGTGCTTTCCATTCACAAAGAAACACAAGTACAAATAACAGAAATGGAAAACTGTGCCTTAGATTAAAAGAAAGACTAGAATTTCTACAAATTGGGTACTTTTCATTAGTGTAGTTAAGTGTACAATAACAAACAAAATCTCTAGTTTTATTTGTTTCTGTAATTTATTATTGATTAAATGTACAGTAGAAAAAGGACGGAAATGAGACATAACTACTACTTTCTATTACTCATACTATATAGAATCATTTCCATGATTTAGTATTATTTTTTAATTATAGCAATCTAAACTACTCAGCACTTACACATTAGTGTCATGCAGATAAGACTTAGTTTACACAGAGAAAGAAGACCAAAACTGGTTTGATTACTTATCTGTGACTTGACTCAGGAATTTCAGTTGGTGATCTGAGTCTAACCTTCAATCCTTAGTTGACTTAGAGCCTATTCATGAGGAAGGATGTCAGTTCTGAACTAAATAACTGGAAGAAAGGGGAATCCAGTGGTCCCTGGAGAAATTGTTCCAATGGCTAATAATTATAATCATTATCAAGATGACTGATTTTTAAAGTAGTGTTAAAGCAAACCCTGTTGTAGCAATATGTTTCATCATCCCAGTTTTTTGGAAAGTGAAGGCACAACAGCAAATAATTTTGGCATGCTTTAGTAAATGTGAAGGCCTTTGAGTTCATGAGAGCCATTTACCAGACATGAATGTATTATTGGCAAAACCAAGACACAGTACAGACCCAGATGTTGGGAAACTCAAGGTTATGTCTAAGCAGAACTGAAAATATTTGGTAACTTCTGAGTTTACCTTGGAGCATTTAAGTCTATCCTATCCTTGGATATCAAAGGGATCAATGAATTACATTGCTTCTTGTGAACTCATTTTTAAAGAAAGACAAAAAAGGTTTTCAAGTCTGGGGTTCAATAGAAGATAAAACACAAACTTAAAGAATGAAGGAAACGTGAACTGATTGTTCATAATAGAAGTATCTGTAAGGTCATAAAGCTCTAATATATATCCAAGTTATAACTTACGTGACTGAGGGACAGAGACTGATCCAGCTTCCAATATTCTTCCACTATGTGTATTATAGCAGTAAGTACTGTTGCTAGAATCACTCTGTATTAAAGCAATTCTTTTCCTGAGTAGACTTAAAATAACAATAATAATAACAATAATAATAATAATAAATAGCTACAATATTGTGATTAAATAAGACATTTTAAAACATATAGATGAAACTTTTTGTTTCCTTGCTTCCTATTACTCAGTTACCTTCTTTGTTCTCATCTTTTCTTTAGGATATTCCTTAGTGGTGCAGAATTGCCAACCATGCAATTGTGAGACAAAATTAAGGCATTATGTGTTTTCTAGTCACCTGAGACTCCGTATTAGTCAAAGAAGGGAAATAGACATCTCCAAAGAGTACATGATTCTGTTCTAGAGAAGTGAGATGGTTTCTTCTTTGGAGGAGCCCCATGAAGACAGCCTAGTAGGTAACTAGTTCATACTCAGAACTTTTATCTTCAGATATGTGAAATCTTGTGAGATGACTCTTACCCATAACTAACCCGCAAGTGACCTCTTAATGCATGCTGCCAGGCTTCCTATCATTTTTGATGGTCAGTTGCTAGCTCCTGATTAAAGTCATGTGTAGACTAGAAAAATAATTATTTTTCCTGTGCCTTTGTATAGCATCTCATAAACGGATTACCACTTTCTGAAGTTTTTCATTATGGTACCAATATTTATGTTTAACATACATATAAGTAAAAACAGGTTGAACCAGCAACTGCTTTGAAGAACAGGATATTTTCACCTGCATATATTATTGGCATGAGAAAGTTTAAAAGCAGTGTGTGGCTTTGCTGATCAATGCTGGATCCAATTCCTTCATTTACATATGTTTGTTAGGAATATATATTTTTATTTAAGATGTACATTGATATAGCTCTGGAGATCACTGAGGAATTAAGTTGAATGAATTCATGAAGTGTTAACTAAAGCAGAAATTCTTTTGCATATGTTTCTACAACTTAAATCATGAAGGCACTCCATCTGATTTATCAAAAACTTTCTTCTTGCTTTAACTTGTGAATGCAGTCCCAGTCTTCTGCTGTCAATGGTAAAATCTTCCCTTCAAATTCAATAGTCAGAATTCAACAGCAAGGCTGTAAATTCTGTCAGTCTCAAATAATAATACAAATACCCATTCAGCACAAATTTCACAAACCATAGGCTCATATCTTTATTGTCAATGAATAAACCTAATGTAGCAACACACTTCAAAAACTGTAGGAAATTTGATGGCAAAATCAGAGATCATACTGCTTCAGGAATGTTCACAAACCCTTAGTTTCTGCTGCAGTACTAAATGTACAGGTTAACTCTGATGTTATTTGTTTTTATTTTCTACAGGGTGAATTTTAATACATTTTCTTGGCCTGTGGAGCCTGTTTGGAACTTCAGATCTTTGATATTTTTATTCATCCCTTACACATAACATCATTCATCTGCCTGGTTTTATAAGATGTTGCCTGTCTGAAAGCACAAAAGCTGTTTCTTTTAGCGACATTGTTTAGGAGCTAAGTTTCAAAAAAGGACCATAGCTAAGGAATACACATTTTGTGTACATGTAATGTAGTATTTTAAGTTTCTAAAAAATTCAGCAAATTTATATTGCAGGTGCAAGATTTTAAAACTTTCAATTCAGCCCAGAGACATAACCATATCCATATTTTTTATGAAACACCAGTTACATGTTCTAATTGTAAATTATGTAGACTCTGCTCGTTTGATGGCCTTTTCTTTATGTTTATTGAATCTAGATTAAGTATAAAGGAAAACAGATTTGGCAAAGATCCAAAGGGTTTTTGGAGTGATCCGAAGAGACTTACTCCCAGCTTTTGTGGTGGTTGTGGCAGAAATGGGTTCTGTGCTCATGGTTTTATGAAATATCTTTGGAGATACATTCTTCTTTTCCAAAACTGTAAGCCTGGAATTCACTGAAAAAATTTAAGCCTGTTTTTGTGATACTACACCACTTACGAGACAAAATACAAACCATGTATCAAACAAATATTTTTGTAGTGGATAATATCCATTATTTCCACTCCTTTTATATGTGGCTCTAAGAATCAAGTCCTGTGCAGCTCATGCACATCAGGCTTATTTTGGGATAGAACAATGGAGGGTTTTGCAAACCCTATACAAGAAAGAAATTAGCAGAAGTCAGTATAGTCATTTTTCAATGAAAAGACAAGCACACACAAAACCAATCAAAAAAAGATCACTCTGGGAACAGAATTTTATATTTTATTCTCATTTAAAGGAAATCAAGAGTCAGATTTGCAACCTAAGCCAAATCTGGGACCCATTGACTCATGGTAGCAGGAAGGAGCATGTGTACCACACAGCTGGAGAGATGAATGTGGGAATTTCTGCCTTGTGACCACTGCATTATGAATCCCCTTTCTGCAGACTGCTACAGAAATTTACCTTTTATCAAGACCTCTGTGTAGCACTCTTTCACCATAGCTACCACTGCAGCAAAGGGCCATGGGTCCTCAAGACATTTTAAGCAGGGAGCATCATAACCCAAGAAAGTCATTGTTATGCAATACTAAGGAGAACACTGGGAGGTTAGAAGTCTTCAAAGTAATTAACACAAGATAGAATACTTCAGGGAAAATATCTAAACCCAACTACAGTTCACTACTCCACTGAAAAAAAAAAAAGGGGGGAGGGGCTGAATCCAAGGTTCCTTGGGTCACAATAGATTCTTCAACTGCTAATCCCAATCCCAACTTTTAGGGAGTGACTCTAAATGTCTTGTATAGTCACATCTTCAGTCAGTAGAAACAGCAGATGATTATTCTCTCAGGATTTGTCACTTAATTAAATATACTCAGTTATAGCCAGTCAGACTCATTGACCTCTAATTTTTAGTCTCACAGTATTTCTTTAAAGTGCCGTATCCTGTCCATGAACGCTCAAGAAGAAAAATGTGATTGAATTTAGAACTGTCAAATTACATATATTCTTCAAAGAGCAGATAATCTTCTGGCAGACTGAATCTCAACAATATGTAAAGGAAATTGTAGAATAAAAATCTCTTTTATTTTTCTTAACTGATACCCTACCATGGCAGTGACATTTTTTGTTCATGGTCTAATATATTTTTGAAAGATGATGTGTAAGAGTAGACTTAGGGTTCAGTTCTACCATTTGTCTGTGAGGGCACCATTCAAAACTGCCATACATTTCTCTAAGCAGACCTCCTCTCATAGCAGATTGTTTTGCATGTGTCCTTTAGAGGCATTCTCTCACCTTCCCCTAAAACTTGACAAAAAATGGCATCTGCTGAGGCCAGAATGAAGAAAAGATCAGCTATTTCTTTGAACATTTATGTAGTTTTTAAATTAGAGGAACCAGAAACAGGGATTTTACTTAGGTCCCCTAGAATCTTGGATTTGATTAAAGCAAAAATATCTTCTCATTTAAAAAAACAGAAGGATAATATTTGAATCTTTATTTATTTATTTATTTATTTTTCTTTTCCTTTTCTATTTATTTATTTATTTGTTTCCATGTCAGTTTTTCTGTCCATAGGAATATTAGGCTTATTGGAGCATTTTGTTGTACTTTCTGCTCTCCCAGGTAGCTCTGCAGCATGTTTTATTTGTGCGTTTTATTATGTCATTTTGCCCCTTCCATGACCCTTAGGCTACATTATTTTCTGTATCACTGTTATATAGAAAATATATATGTATATATATATCTAGTACAGCTTAGTGAGGACTGAATCATGACTCATTGAAATCAACAGTAACTATAACATTTATTGGTTGTGGGATTTTTTTTTCATTATGAATAATGTTTTTTGTTTTGTTTTATTTTGTAGTTCTTTTTGTTGTTGTTGCTTTTGTTTTTTGTTTGTTTGTTTGTTTGTTTTGGCCTGTATATGTTACACACTAAATCTGCAATTCAGCTCAATAGCAGATCCTTGGTTGATCTAATTCCTTGCAGCAGCAATGACCTCAGTGAAGCTATGCTGAAACATTGCAATGGACTGAAAGTATGAATTCTGTTGTGTATTGCACAATATCCTACCACTTGCGCCAAGTAATACACTGAATACACTGTGTTTTCTCAGAAAAAAAAAAAAAAAAAAAAAAAAAACAAGTGGTGAAATGATTTATTAATATATATATATAAATTGCTCATTTTCCATTGCAAGATTGAGTTAGACCTAAAGTATATTAAAGACGTTAGTTGTCTATGTTATTAGCCATAACACAAGTGATCAGTTTCAATACATAATGGTTAGTTTGTGTTAGCTATAGTCAGCCCCTGCTGTGAAGTGAAAGCCATAAAATACCTTAAAAGTGTCAATGTTTTGCTGTTAGAGCTCCATTTTACTTGTTGCAACCAATTTCATCTTTGCTTTATTTCACTTCTGTTTCTCAGACAAACCCAGGCTGTAATGGCTGTTTTTGCCTTTTGCCATTTTACCTTTCTATGATAACACACACGTGTACTAGACTCAGAACTTCTGTTGCAGACCACTGGAACATCAAAAGATACCACCACTAAAGGGAATAATTGGAGAGATGTGTATTTGATGGATGCACCAGTCCATGGATAAGGAATTGGTTGGACAGTCACATGCAAAGAGTTGCGGTCAATGGCTTATGTATAAGTGGAAGCTAGTTGTGTCATTCCTTGGGAGCTGGTATTGAGACCAGTGCTGTTTAACATCTTTGTCAATGAGATGGACAGTGGGATCGAGTGCACCCTCAGCAAGATTGCCAATGATACCAAGCTGTGAAGTGCAGTAGACATGCTGAAAGGAAGGGATGCCATCTAGAGGGACCTGGACAAGTTTGAGAGGTGAATTCATGTCAACCTCATGAAGTTCAATAAGGTCAAATGCAAGGTCCTGCATCTGGGTCATGTCAATCCCAAGTATAATACAGCTTGTTTGGAGAATGGATTGAGAGCAGCCCTGAGGAGAAGGACCTGGGAGTAGTGGTTGCTTGATGAGAAGCTCAATATGACCCAGCAGTGGGTGCTTGCAGCCCAGAAAGCCAACTGTATCCTGGGCTCATCAAAAGCAGTGTCACCAACAGGTCGAGGATGTGATTTTTGCCCTATACTTCATTCTTGGATGACCCCACCTAGAGCCCTGTGTTCATATCTGGGACCCCCAGCACAACATGGACATACATGTATTAGAATGAGTCCAGAGGAGGGCCACAAAGATTATTAGAGTGCTGAAGAACCTCTCTTAAGAAGACAGGTTGAGGGAGTTGAGGTTGTGCAGCCTGGAGAAGAGAAGGTTCTGAGGAGACCTTATAGTGTCCTCCCTAAAGGGCCTACAGGAAGGCTGGTGAGGAACTCTTTGTCAGGGAGTGCAGGACACTCCTAGTTTATAAAGGTTTTAAACTAAAAGAGGATAGATTTCAATTAGATATAAGGAATAAATAATTTACTATCAGGGTGGTGAAGAGGTTGTCCAGAGAAACTGTGAATGCCCCA
Source organism: Heteronetta atricapilla (assembly GCA_011075105.1). Classification (NCBI taxonomy): domain Eukaryota; kingdom Metazoa; phylum Chordata; class Aves; order Anseriformes; family Anatidae; genus Heteronetta; species Heteronetta atricapilla. Next base: position 8,342,613 of record CM021731.1, on the reverse strand, counting down.
TTCCTGGAAGTGTTCAAGGCCAGTTTGGTTGCTTTGAGCAACCTGGTCTAGTAGAAGGTGTCCTTGTCAATGTCAAGGGGGTTGGAACTAGATGGGAAAAAAGTCAGAGTCTGAAAAGGGCTTTTTAGTGAGTCCTCCACTGTGTAAGCTCACAGCTCCATTCATTGCTGCTGTAGCAAATTGTCATCCATGGACTCAGTAAACACATGAGGGAAAGACATACATGATATACTGTGTCTGTCATTGTCATCACAGGTGCTATCAGTTGGCACTCTGTAGCACCACTGACCTGCTTGATTAAAACAATAGCTACATGCACTATTCATATATTTTTTTTCCATATTTTTTTTCAATCCACTGTCAGTCTCCATTACTTAAAAGGTCAAACAAACTCTCCATGTATTTAACCTGCTGTGCACTACAAAAATGCAGAAATTCAAATAAAGTAGAGACTTGCTGAGAATCCCTGAAAACTTGTGTCTTCTATTCCAAATAAAATAATGTGGAAAAATCTACAAAACAAATTAAATTATATATGGATGGTTTGTCATTTTTCAGCCAGTGGGAGACTTTCTCTTCATAGCAAAAGATGGAATTAAAAAGATTTCCTGAGTACCTTAACTTATACATTTTGAAACATTCTAAATAGCCCTCCTCAATGCCTCACTAATTTTAAGATTTTCTTACCCTTTAAGCAACCTGATTGCAGTTACTTTAATTGCCAACTAATTCCTTGACTTGTTTATTAAGGTTATTATTGAAAACCTTAAAATTCATTATGTGCAAGTACAAAGAAAACTGGACTTTTTTGGTTCACAGCTAATAAGAGATAAGTTTGTTTCTTACCTTGAAAGGAAAGAAGAGAAGATTCTGCATGTTCCAGTTGAATCCTATTAGAAAGTTGATTCTTGAATATCTTAAGTATATGCATATAAAACCCTTCATCCATGTGAAAAGAAATATGTGAAGGGATTTTACTCTGGAGCAAAATTTATAACTACATTTAAGTAAACTGTAAGAAAATGATGGGATTAAGAACAAAGCAATTCATTCAGGCTTTCACAACTCAGAAATTAAGCAAATGCATCTACAAGAATTTATGTGTACAGAAAAAATTATAAGACATACAGGTTAACTGACTACAAATATAGGAATGCTCCATGAAAGAAATCTCTTCAATAGATTTGTTTTTAGGACCAAAACCTGATAGAAGATAAATTCAGTTTAAGTTTTCAAGAATCAAGAAAGAGCTGGGAGAAGTGGAAAATCAATGCTAGACCTGTCTAGCATTATATCTCTATAGGAACAATTAAAATTATGCTCTAAATGCATTAAAGGCATTGTTGGACCTGAACAGAACTTCAAAAGGCCCCGATATTTTTTTTCCTCTTTATTATTACTTTTTATGTTATTACATATGTGTTAGTTACAAAGCTGTATGAAATGTCATGCCAAAGCTAACGTGCAAAATGAAAAGTCTTAGCAGTTTACTAAGGACATTTTTTAATGTAGTGATTAATGAAATGTTCATTTCTCTAGAACAAAACATCTCCTATTGGAAACAGTGAAGCATGTTTTATCAGTTTTGTTAAAACAGCATTTCTGAATGAAAACCTGATGACAAAATTTGTATAACAATTTCTAGATATGATGAATAGCTCTCATATGCAATTCATCCCCAGCACTGTCTTCTGCCATGGCAGAGAATGAAATGCACTGTACATGTTTTGTTACTTTGATTATTAAAAAATATATATATTTTTTTTTGTTAAAAACAGCTTTAGAAAACACCCTCTGCATATTTTAAATTTGAAAGAGATTGTGAAAAGAAATCTTTCAGTTAGATTTAGACAAATGACAGATCTTTAAGAAAAACCTTGAACTCAAATCTTCCCATGACTCAGTTTAACCCTGTAGCTAATTCTAAGAAAGACACAAACAAGATTGCACAGAAATTTATTCTACTTTCTGATCAAATAAATATTCAAATATTTCATACCAAATAGAATTTAATCTCAGGCAGAAGATGTCTGTACCCTGGAGTTTATAGAGTTTGGGGGGAATTACCAGTATCAGATATATTGTTCTGTTTCAGAGTGAGACATACTGTAAGCAGGTCTGTTGGGTCCTGTCATGCAGGTAGGCTAGGCAGGACAAGAGGATGAAGACATCCAGGACAATGAAGGCATGGATTTAACACCTTGCTCCTGGACATCATCAAAAGAGACATTTCCTGCCACAGATATTCAGATGTCCAGGGCTGCTCCTAAACTGACCTTTGGCTCTGCACCATGGAAGCCCCTGCAGTGTCTCAAAACAAAGACCTCTTTAAAGTTCAACATGGATGACAGCCAGCCTGCATAGCAGTTATCTTTCCTCAGTAAACATGATGTGGGAGATGTCTGGTGTGTGCTTAAAGTCCACTTTCATGTGGAATTAGGACAGGCTAAGATTTACACTCAGATCAGGAACCTTCTTTTGCTCTGGAGTCTCTCAGTTTAGTTGTCACATGGGAAATTATGTGGAATAATCACAGAGGATGACTTGAGGGAGACTAATGTCCTTTCTAGTCCCTGCTGAGAATGAGGGGTCTGCCCTGCAGGATATTTCAGCACTGAAGCCTAATGCAGTCACTTGAAGTCAGCTGGTAGGAGCTACATTCTGTCCATTAACGAATGAAAAAGCCTCATAATACTAAAGGCTTGTGACTAACTCTCTAATATGTTAAATTAGGCACTTAATGTACCTACAAGTTTAGGTGGGAATTTGACGAATGTTAGTGACACTTAAATGATCCTTAAAGCACCATTTAGATGTTGAAATGCCTTCTGGAGAACTCCTATCACCTTTTTGTAACTGTGGATTCTAACTTGGCGTAAACTCTTTTTTGTCTCAAGTAGCATAGGGACATTTCTGGCAAACAGTATTTCAGCCTGCTTCCTTTTAACTGCTTAATGATAAAATTAATTTCTGTCAATTTTAGTATAATGTTTTAAATGTTTAATATTTCACATATGTTTAAAAACAAGGCTTGAAAAAAAATAAAAGAGAAATGTTTAACATTTGAAATTAATTCATATATATGGCAAAGAAAAATTTCTATATAGTTTAATGAGGCCAAGACTGGGGGAGTTGAATTAAAGCTAAAGAAGCTAAAGAAGAGAATAACACTTGTAAAAGACACTTGCTTTTTAGAAATAGATCAGTTTGAAATTTTAGAAACTGTTTCAATTTTTGAAATATTACATGCATTTACTTCTCAGCTCTCTACTCTCAAGACATTTTCTTTTGTTCTTGCCTTCTATGTCAAGTGCACTATTCTAACATTGAGATTAAAGCACCAGATGAAGTGGTTCATACTGCAGCACTGAACCCATAAACTATTATAGTTAGGTGGTGAGAGCACACTCTTTGCACTAGGGATGCAAGACTGGGGTATTTCAGAGGGACTACTCCCTTTGACTCTAAACACTATGCTAACAAGCCTGGGAAGAGGGGCAGGAGGAAATTTTTCTAACTGGCCAGCTTCCTCCGTTGGCATCAGTGCATAGCAGCCTTCTATTCAGGCTGTTTCCCAAAGATATGCTTAGCCTACCAAAGAGCCCACATCCAGGCTGGCTTTGTTTTCCTTAATTCACAGTTTGGGATAAACTGCGTGTGGCTCCAGGGAGTCAGAATTTAGAGTATACTTTTACCTTTTTTTCCTGCTTCCATTCCAGCTTTCTTACTGTATCTGAGTAGGAGGCCTCTTGTGATTTAACATATGCAATGCCATTTCTAATAATAATAAGAAGAACCTTCCTAGAACCTAAGGACAACAGTCCAGGAACAGGTCAAAGACTCATCTGTATCAGTATCTGGTCTCCAACAGTGGGTAAAATAAGCAAGCAGACAGTACTTTCATGTAAGAACTCTCTCCAAGACACCATGCCAAAGAGCTCATTCACAGCTAATGGCCTTCTCAAGCTTGATATGGTATATTTATATGAGAAATCCTTCCATGATCCTTTCTTTCATGAACAGGTAGATAGGTATTGCTAAAGTATGCAATGCCCCAAACCTCATGTATCATAACTAGTCACCAGACACTCCCTGTTCACCTTTCCAATACTCATGGTTTTGCAGAACCTGGTCATAATCTCATAGAATCATAGAATGGTTTGGGTTGGATGGGACCTTAAAGATCATCTAATTCCACCCCCCTCTGCCATGGGCAGGGACACAGGGACAGGGCATCTCTCCTTCAGTTTTCTGTTTCACAGGCTTTGTTCATTCAGAAAGTTCTTATTAAATAAATCAATGATCATCAGCTGTTGCTTTGTGTACTTATTCTAATATTAGTATATCACTCATGAGTATATCACATTACATCCGATAGGTCCTATAATTTTTGAGTGTATAATAGAGATATTTTTTAAGTAACAACACAAGTGGTAATTATGTCTCAGGAAGAAAATTTATTTTTATATAACCACTTAGAAACAGATTATCTCAGAGACTATGAGCAAGTAACGTAAATAAAGTTTTTGTGCAGGCTCCTTAGATTTAGGAATGGGTCTAGAATGTGCACCTTGCAAGTGGATACCTTCAAAAGTTAAAAGATACTTTTAAATGTTAAAAAAGATACCTTTAAATGTTAAAAAAAAAAAAAATCTTCTACTTCATAATATAGACACACAACATCTGGAAGTGTCAGCTGTCTAAAATGGACCTCATTCTTCTAAGATCAATAAAACCCTGCAGTAAAGCTTATTTCTTTTAAAGCCGATGAACTTTGGACTACTTTCCTAATGACATACTCTTTTGGTTTAGAATTTTAAAGAAAGTTTTTTACCAGATCAGAACTCAGAAAGAGGTTATTGTTCTCCGTATCTATTTAAGTAACATAAATTTAAACCAGTGAGTTCATGATTTCTCTGTTTAACTCATATCTTGCCTATGTTTCTGAAATCAATGTTCTTGCCAGTAAGAGTTGCATGCAATGTGTCAGAGAAGCAGTACATGAAGTTCTACCTTGTACTAACTCTTGCAGAACTTGTCAAAAAATCAAGAGTCTAAACAATTATTTTTATGTTTTAAAGGGATAGATACTTTTTTTTTTTTTTTTTCTGAACTATAAATATCTCCTGTTATGTTCTAATTCATGTATCCTAGTCAATCAAAGGACAGTTTACACAGGGATTTGAAGTCAGAGTTTTAGCCTTAGCAAAGTGTTTATATTAGGAGTTACACAGAAAAACTAACTTGTTTTCATTCTAACATTGAATATGCAAATGTATAAATATAAATGATTTAGCTTGGAAATATAGAATTCAGTGAAAAGTAAAAACTATTCACTATATTTTATTCCAGTATAACCCTGTAAAAAAAAAAAAAAAAAAAAAAAAAAGTTTTTTTTTTTTTCACAAAGTATGCTAATAAAACACATTTTATATACATAGCTGTTGCATGTATAAGTCTATTAAACCTTCCTAAAAAAAAAAGTTTGCTTGCAGAGTACCTTTTAATTTATGTTTACCTATAAAGCTCATCAGCCTCTGTTCTAACACAGCCTTAGCCTCAGGAGTAATGGAACTAGGCCTAATTGTTTCTAAGCAAGGCCCTGTTAATCTTGTCAAGAACTAATTAACAGTTTTGTTATGTAAAAAATATCTCCTTCCATCAGATAAAGGGAAAATGCAGATAAAGCTGTTAAATACAGAAGCCCTGCTGCAGCATGAGAGCATGCCATGAGTGGATGACACCAGGTGCAAAACAGACTGCAACACCAGACAAACACCACCCAGTTCTGCTGCAGCATTTCCAAAAACAACAGCTTCAGTCCAAGAACCCAGGGCATGATGACCCAGAAAAAGCTGGCTTGTTATTACTAGCTAGCGTGAATTCTCCTTTATTCTCATCTGCTTCAGCCGAGATCCCCTTATGCTGCACACACTGAAGTCACTTAGGTGAAGAAATGGTGAACATAGTTTTTCTTCCAAACTCTGACCCCATATAATACCAACACTATTTTAGACACTTGTTATTTAAGAAATGATAAGACAGTAAGGATGATTATTACAGCCTGAAACCATCTTGGGGATGGTTACACGTGCCCAGAGCCCACTGTTTTTTTCCAGTACCACACCTACAAACACCATACTCTGGTGCACAAAGGTAGCTGGTCCTTTCAATGCAAGGAACATGTCTGAATTTACTTTTTCACTCAAAATGTTTGAAGTCTTTAAATAACATGTTGTCTTGCAATACTTTAAAATATACTATCCAAGCAGAAATTAGAATGTGTATTTTCATTTGTTCAACCCAGTATTTTTATTGAACATTCTTAAAATGCTCTAAGAGCTAGTAGGTCCCCGTGCACCATTATGCTGGCACACATGTATTTTCAAATGCTGATAGAAGTATCAAAATGATACAGCAGAATGCTCATTTCCTAATCTGTTCTTTTAAACTCTGTTGCCTTCATGTAAACAAGCTAAAATGTTGTTGTTGTTGTTTTCTCATCTATTGTAAGCTTACTAATCATTCTCATTTGAACTGACACCTTTTCATAACTATTAATTCTCTCATTCTAAATATAGCCCTCTAGTCTAGGATAATGTGAAAAACGTTTTGTACTTTTTACTGTTTCTTAAATGTAGCAATTTAGATCCACTTGAGGTGCCTTAGGGTACATCTCTATGTGCAACTGCAGTGAAAAACTCAGCATATATTTTCACAAGTATACTTACATATAGATGTTTAAATTTAGGCTTAATCCATAAGCTGACACCTACTTTTAGGAAAACAAACAAACAAAAAAAACCAACCAAACAAACAACGACAACAACAAAACTTTACCTTGATTTCATCCATAGTTTTACAATTTGTGAGCATAAGTATAAAGTATAATTATTTATAGTTTAGATCCTAAATATCTTTGAGTATAGGACAATAAATAATGATACTAACCCAGGATCTTAACAGTTTAGATAGCAAGTAAGCATCAATAAGCAGTCACATTCATTATCACAAAGTTTGACACTGGACCTTTAGCTATAGAAGGAGACAATTTCTGTGTACTAAAAGGAACTATGTAGAGACTCTCATTATCTTGAGAGTCATCACGCAGCGCTTGCAGGGCAAGCAGGCGATCAGGCCCAGTCAGCATGGGTTTATGAAGGGCAGGTCCTGCTTGACGAACCTGATCTCCTTCTATGACAAAGTGACGCGCTGGGTGGATGAGGGAAAGGCTGTGGATGTGGTCTACCTTGATTTCAGCAAGGCTTTTGACACCATTTCCCACAGCATTCTCCTCAAGAAACTGGCTGCTCTTGGCTTGGACTGGCTCACGCTTCATTGGGTTAGAAACTGGCTGGATAGCTGGGCCCAAAGAGTCGTGGTAAATGGAGTCAAATCCAGATGGAGGCCAGTCACTAGTGGCTTTCCCCAGGGCTCGGTGCTGGGGCCGGTCCTCTTCAATATCTTCATTGATGATCTGGACGAGGGCATTGAGTGCACCCTCAGTAAGTTTGCAGATGACACCAAGTTAGGTGCGTGTGTCGATCTGCTCGAGGGTAGGAAGGCTCTGCAGGAGGATCTGGATAGGCTGCACCAATGGGCTGAGGTCAACTGCATGAAGTTCAATAAGGCCAAGTGCCGGGTCCTGCACCTGGGGTGCAATAACCCCAAGCAGAGCTACAGGCTGGGAGATGAGTGGTTGGAGAGCTGCCAGGCGGAGAAGGACCTGGGAGTGATGGTTGATAGTCGGCTGAAGATGAGCCAGCATTGTGCTCAAGTGGCCAAGAAGGCCAACAGCATCCTGGCCTGTATAAGAAACAGTGTGGCCAGCAGGGCTAGGGAAGTGATTGTCCCCCTGTACTCAGCTCTGGTGAGACTGCACCTCAAATACTGTGTTAAGTGTTGGGCCCCTCGCTACAAGAAGGACATCGAGGTGCTTGAGCGAGTCCAGGGAAGGGCGACAAAGCCGGTGAGGGGCCTGGAGAACAAGTCCTATGAGGAGCGGCTAAGGGAGCTGGGTTTGTTGAGCCTGGAGAAAAGAAGGCTCAGGGGTGACCTTATCGCTCTCTACCTCAAAGGAGGCTGTAGCGAGGTGGGGGTTGCTCTGTTCTCCCATGTGCCTGGTGACAGGACAAGGGGGAATGGGCTTAAGTTGTGCCAGGGGAGTTTTAGGTTGGATCTTAGGAAGAACTTCTTTACCGAAGGGGTTGTTAGACATTGCAACGGTCTGTCCAGGGAAGTGGTGGAGTCACCATCCCTGGAGGTCTTTAAAAGACGTTTAGATGTAGAGCTTAGCGATATGGTTTAGTGGGGACTGTTAGTGTTAGGTCAGAGGTTGGACTTGATGATCTTGAGGTCTCTTCCAACCTAGAAATTCTGTGATTCTGTGATTCTGTGAGTTCTCATCGCTTAAAAAGGAAACAAGAAACTCAGCTAATATATCAGTAATCAAATAGGCTAGAATGCCAATCAAAACCATTTTGTAACCAATCTCATAACAAATTGGCATCTTTTCAAGTTTCATAAAGATATTGTGTTTTTATACTACTGTTTCCAAACAATCCCAAGGAACAGATTAATAAACAGATTGGAGAAAGGTGTGAGCTAAGATTGATCATATTGACAGATATATATTATTTCCATGGAAAGGCAGTGCTGCTGTTCACATATTGCAACACACATAGAGATTTGTCACAGGTAACCTCTGAGACATACTCAGCTGAGAAAAAGCAGAAATGTCATTAGGTACACAAAACTCTCAGGACTCCCCCTCCGGTAAAAGCCCTCTGCATTGACAATACGAAATGGAACAATTCCAGCAGGGATGAAAGTGACAGGGAAGATGACTGAATGCTATTCAGCACCACTAAGTACTTCCACTTTGCCTGGCTGGACAATTTGGAAATGATTCTGAGTGTGTGTTCACAGAAATTAGTGATATGTCTGCAATGCTGGCATGGGTCTTTGCAAGAGAGTATCTAGCTCATATCCCAGGCAACATACAGACACCACTGCCAAAACAAATGGAAAAAAGAAAAAAGTGAAAAAAGTGAAATTTATTAAACTCATCTTTATATGTTGCAGGAAATGTTGTGGACAGATTTGTGGTTTAACAAAATACATATGATGTAGTTGGGACACTTGACTTATTCTGCAGTACATTTTCATAGGATGAGAAATAAGAGAAAATATTTTGCTGATAGAATGACTGATATAAGGACATCAGTGATCATGACCCAATGGTCATGTGGGATTTTTCAGTATCAATATAAACCTTAACTTAAAAATCACATTCTCAAACTTCTTCCAACAGAATAGTCAGTACGAAAGAGATTTTGTCTTCATTTCTTAAAATGTATATATTAAGAATTCTTTTTTGTTTTTTGTTTTTTGTTTTGGTGAATGTACACAATTATACATTCTTTAGAATGCATATTAGAAATTCTCCTTTTTGGTAGATATGTAAATGCAAGATGTGTTTCAGTTACAATAAAAAGTACAAAATAATGTATTTATTTCAGTTAATACTGAAATTTTGCATTTGTCAGTATTTTTTTTTTGTCAGCTCCGTAAAAACTAATAACTAAATTACAGTAAGGACTTTCATAAACTTTTATTTTTTTAACGTTTTCCCACTACTTCTAGTGAAAGTTTGATTAAAAAAAAAAAAAAAAAAAAAGAAGAAGCAAAAGAGTGCCGAGAATATGAGAAACATTCAAAATATCATTAATTTTAAATCTTTTTGTTTGTTTGTTGTTTATTTCTTTCTTTTTGAACTGAGAAAAAGTGTAAAAATGCAATTCTGCAGTAGTGATACAATAATTGAATTTGCAAGACCTCATCGCAGGAATGCCAGCTTAAATTATCAATGCTTGATGCAGAAATCTGGGAGCTCACATTAGATTTCAAAATAACTCATCCAGTAATTGGAGCCTAATGACTTGGGGTTATAGTGTACTTTTAAGCATTTTCCACAACTCCCAGAAGACTGGTTCTCTTTGCTTCCATGAAATAATGGAGGTAGTAGAACCACTTGCATGTGCAAGTGTTCAGAGCAAACATTAAAAAATGGCATATTGCAATGGAAAACAACAACAACAACAACAACAAAAAAAAAGCAAATAAACAAACAAAAAAACCCTCCTCCCCAGCCTTATAGTTGAATGAGAACAAAATCAGATAACCACAAGTAGGTGTAAGGGAGCAAGAAGATATTCAACCAAGAAAAATTTTACAGTAGAAATGCATATTTTTTAAATAACATTTGCATGGAATTTCCTCTTATAACATATAGAGGCCACCCAAAAGAAATTGTAATTGCAGGAAAAGTTAAGTGTTATAGCAGAATGGGGAAAAATAAAATAAAATAAAGGTGTAAGGAATTAACTGTCAGGTCTCATAAATTTGTTTAGTTCCACTCAGCTCAGCTGAACCATGTCAATGTATGCCAGTCAATGAAATTACTTGTGGCTAAAAAAAGATTTACTAAAGAGATAATGGAAGAATCGTGTCTGGGTATCTAAGTCTTTTTGGTACACTACAAAAATCCATCTACTACTTTTATATGATGTCTTAATATAGTTACTTTTATGTATTCTGCATAGCTAATTGATTACCTCTAAACATCAATTGCCCTAAATATTTTCATATTGTTCTTTTGTTGTTCTTTTCACCACATCATTGATTTTGTTAAATTATCCATTCTTCGTTTTGGGCTTTTAAGATATCACTATGTATTTCCAGGTGACCTCATGTTTATACCTGGAATCATGCACATATTTCTAGAGCAGCTGTTTTTTTCTAAAAGGAGCTTTTGTAACAAACCTATTCTGAACAATAATGTTCTGAATCAGAAACAATGGTTGGGATTCATCTCACCCAGTTCTAGTTCAAAATAATTTAATAGAAGTTAAAATGACCAAGGGAACGTTTCAGATTTTCAGGCATTTCAATGCACCCTACTCTACAGCAGATCAACTGAAGAATTGTCATCAGGATAAAAACAAACAACATATCAAAGTGACTGTTGTGATCTTTGTATCATTTCAATAAAATATTTTTCAGGAGGGTGAAGCATCTGATCAAAGATCTGCCTCATTCATGGGAAGTAATGGTCAAAAGTAGTTAAATCAGCAGAGCTCCATCTGCATAAACCAAAGCAAAAAGATCACAAGCAGACTTTGTATTGTGTCTTTCAGAAGAATGTCTACTGTCATCTTCTGAATGTAACATTATGCTCATTTTGCATGTTTACCAAAGCCCACATCTAATTTATGACATCTTTTGCATCACTGCTGAAAGTGACTTCATGACCTTTTCTGTGCTACAGCTAAGTACACATCTTCCAGTTTCCCAGGACTGGAAATCCCTTGTCTTCAAATTCAGTAACTGTAGTGTTTTTCTTTTGCTAAGTTGTAATATCACTTCAGTCTTACTGATGCCAGAAGAAGATGAGAAATTCAGGGATGCCCTGTGACAACAATGAAAATATACTTGTGAGGTTTAGGGCAGAGGGTGAGATCTCAGTCACAAGAAGTATTTTTTTTTTTTTTTGCATCAGGTTTTGGCAGAAAATTTTGTAGTATTGATTCCTTCTTAAAACTGATGGTACTTTGTCATTTTCTGCTGTCAATCAGAAACAGAAGTCAAGGCTTCTAGTTGAATGTCCTCCCTCAGAGCACTGGTGACACAAGTCTGGCTGTATTCAGACTTGCGGTAGATAATTCTGTGATTTCTACTACTGTACATGTATGAGATTAATACATACAAACAATAGTTGGAAAGAAAGAGAGAGAGAGAGAGAGAGAGAGAGAAAGAAATGAAAGAAAAAGAAAGAAAGAAAGAAAGAAAGAAAGAAAGAAAGAAAGAAAGAAAGAAAGAAAGAAAG
>CM021731.1:8305763-8330716 GCA_011075105.1 Heteronetta atricapilla | reverse complement strand
AAGAAAGAAAGAAAGAAAGAAAGAAAGAAAGAAAGAAAGAAAGAAAGGAAGGAAGAAAGAAAAAAAGAAAGAAAAAGAAAGAAAGAAAGAAAGAAAGAAAGAAAGAAAGAGTGAATGAAAGAAAGAGAAAAAGAAAGAAAGAAGAGATATCAAAAGACTTGATTGCACAAGACAACCATGCAGATGAACAAGGAACAGAGATACTGTGATAGCTTGGTAGGGCATATTAAGTTAAGACAAAGGGTAGAGTTTTAAAAATAAAAGAGGGTAGATTTAGATTAGATATTCAGAAGAAATTCTTTACTCAGAGGGTAATGAGGCACTAACAATTGCACAAAGAAGTTGGGGATGCCTCATCCTTGGAGGTGTTTAAGGCTGGGCTGGATGGGGATTTGAGCAACCTGGTCTAGTGGAAGGTGTCCCTGCCCTGGGGCGGGGGGGAGAGGTAATTAGATGATCTTTAAGGTCCCTTTCAGCTCACACCATTCTACGATTCTAAGCTGATATTAAAGGATCAGCAACCAAACCCCTGTGAATTTTTATCTATTTTCATGAAGACATCGTTCATAAAGGCAAAGTGAAGTAAGAGTGAGAAATGGGACACATGAAACAGGGGTGTTTCATGTTAGTGTTAGGTTCTCCTCGATCTGAAGGAGAAGTGAACATTGACAGAATAACATGCATTCAGGTTTTCCTGAAAAAAAAAAAAAAAATCAATGGCCAAAATGCTGATAAAATAACAACTCTGATATGAAGGAGTGTTAATAAATTTGTCAGTTCCACGAAATACACTTGTTCAGACTCACCTCAAGTACTGTGTATACTTTTCTGTGCCACAATATCAGAAGGATATAACGCTATTAAAGAGTGGCCAAAGGAGGACAATAAAGATAGTGAAGGGTCTAGAGGGCAAAACATATGAGACTAAGCTTAGGTCCCTTAGTTTGTTCAGAGCAGAGCAGGCCAAGGGGAGGCCTCATGGCATCCTGCAGCTCCCTCATGAGGGGAGCAGAGGGGCAGGTGCTGAGCTCTGCTCTCTAGGGACAGCAACAGGACCCGAGGGAATGGCATGGAGCTGGGATAGGGGAGGGTCAGGCTAGGGGTTAAGAAATGGTTCTTCACAGTGGTCTTGGCACCGAGCCTGCTGAACCACCAGCCTGTGGTTGGAAAACACTCAGACATAGCATTTGATTTTGGGATAGTCCTGTGTGGAGCCAGGAGTTGGATTTAGTGATGCCCTTTTGTGAGTCCCTCCCAACTTCGGGTATTCTACATTTCTGATCCTATGATTCTATGAATTTTCAGTGTTATCATGGGGAAACAAGAAAAAATAGGACCTCTATATATCAAAAAGACTAAAAAACAAAACAAAACAAAAAAAAAAACAAAACAACAAAAAAACAGGCTGTACTCTTAGTAATATTACTGAAGGCTTATAGAATGTTTTGAAGAAAAGACAAAAGAATCAAACAAAATTTGAAAAGTCAATTTATGATATGATGGATTGTCAAACATGTCCTGTATTAAAGACTGACACTTTTCTTTTGATAAAGCCTTTGAATTTCACATGAAGGAAATGTGGTAAATATAGTCCCATACATGGATTGTGGTAAACTCTATGAGACTGGGTCACAGGGGAAATATTTTGGACTGGAGATGATTAATACAACTGGAAGTTGGCAAAAAAAAAGCTAAAAGTGGAAATTACAAGTTATATCTAATTGGGAAACATTGAATCACATGGACATTGAAGTGGAATTTCTTGAGGATCAAATTTGGACTAACTTTCTATAATGTTTTCATTATGGTTTGGCACAGAATCCCAGGAGTGATCTAATAAAACATGACAACAGAGCTGAAAATCATTATCACTATGGCGAAAGATGGGGATGCCACAGAGAATTGGATGGCCATTAGTTAAAGACACAGAAGTGGGAGAAAATTCAATGCTATGAGAAGTAGAGGACATTCATTTATGCACTATTAAAACTTTCTAATGTAGAGATGGAGTGATGAGGACTTGAAAATAGTAAAGGAGAAAATACTGTGCACTCTACAGACTCACAGCATGACCATGAGCTGTTAGTGTTGTTTAGATATGTAAAAGGCATATGTGATCCAAAGAGAAAGTGAGGAAAAATGCCAGCGTTCCAGGTATGAGTAAGACTTCATCTGGTGCAGTGCACACAGTCCTGTATACAAGCACTAGAAAGATGGGGTAAAGTGGGAAAAAAAAAGAATATGTCAGGCAGCACAATAATATGGAAATAATTGGAAAAAATCCAAACACTAGTTATGTTTTGTTTCTTTTTGTGAAATCAAAATATTCATAGTCTGCCTGTGAAATCAAAATATTCATAGTCTGCCTGTGACTGTGACAGCTTTTGTGTTTTAGCCTCTCTGTCTCTGCAGCCTGCTCTGTATAAATTATGGCCAGATGAGAACAAGTCCAATAGAACAGCAAGCCTAAGGAAGGATCATTCATGTTACTTCAAAGATACCAACCACATGGTGCTGAAACATTAGCAGAGAAGTCTGAAAAAGAATATTAATCTCTCAATAGTTTCTATGAGTTTTTCTGTACAAGCTACTTCAGATTCTCACTGTCTTTGCATTGTCAATATCCACAATCTGGTATGATCTGACTCCTTAAAAGAAATTTACAAAATTAATATGGCAGCAGTAGAGATTCTCCCAGTCTTGCCTGAAATCCCATACAGTTTTTGAAGTCTCAAACATCTCTATGTTCTCATAAGAAATACTTCATTGCCAAGTTTGACAGACAAATATAGACATCTTATCCTATGGATGGAAAAGTTTGGGGTCCATCTTGCCCATATTAGAAGTATATATTGTAAACGTTTTCCTTCCAAATTGTTCTGATTTTCTGTAAAATAAGAAGTGGATAATCGGATTAACTTCAGAAATCAGTACCCTCTCTGCTCAGCCCATAAGACTTGTTGACTAGTCCCTGGATAAGGAAGCTAAAGAAACCTAGTATTAAAAAGAAAAAGAGAAAAAAAAAAAAGCTGAGGTTGTAATATAAAACTTAAGTGTCTGAGAGACTGAAAACAGTGAACCAGGATTGTAGCATGCAGCTATTTTCTTTTCACCAAAGGACACAAAATCCCTACTCAGCTTGATTATTAAATTAGGCTATTATGAGGAACTGATCTGTCTACTGAAATCTATATTCTTTGTATTTCTGTTCATCTTGGATTAAGATTTTTTGATAGTTCCCTTTCAGTGTTTTCATTGAGAACATTCATCATTTTATTTGTTTCCAAAGTGATTTCCCAGAGCTGAGCAATATTTTTTCAGTAGATGCATTTTCAGTTGATGCATTATTTCTATAATTGCCTAGAAAAAAATATAAATAAATAAATAAATAAATAAATAAAATAAATAAGCTTCAGGGTACCAAATTATGAAATGGATCTTAGTCTGAAAATAGTTCAAACTAAAACAAAGATCCAGTAATAATAATAATAATAATAATAATAATCCTTTAATTTATTTCTTTTGAGGCATATGCAAGTATGTTTCTTATTCCAGTTTGAAATTATATTCTACATTTCAAAAATTGAATTAAATTTAAAAGAAAAATCAGGTTTTGAAATGGGTTCAACAGCTAAAACAAACCTTCCTGGGTGCCCCACAGTAGAAGCTTTTGATCTGGGTATTTTTCCTATTTAACCTAAAATTCTGATCCTGAACACATATTTTTCTTCATTTTTATGTTTGGCTACTAACACTAAGACCCCAGGGTTAGTTTGGCTCCAGTGACTTGGAGCCTCTTCAGCTGTGCACAGTGAGAATCAGTAAATATCTAGGAGTATTTCAACTGTGGGGATTACAGTCATCCCAGAACAGCTGCTACAAGAAGCTTTCTTAATACCTGCTGCCTGTAAAAAGAATTAAGCAGTAAGTGAGGGCTTGCCACAGGACCTGTGTCCAGGTTTACTGAGCAAGCCCGGGGAAGCAAGAGCACAGATATTTTGCTTACTCCAAGAACATATTTGACACTTGGTTGCAGTTAGGTATGTTTGTCAATTGTCAAGGTAGGTGTTTAATGGATTGGAAGAGGAAAGAAGAAAACCTGCTCACACCACCAGTGATTCTGTAACCTGTACATGAACTTTTAAAATTAAATGGCTTTGTTCATAAACCTTGGTTATCTGACATAGAACTACTTCATCACTAATGCCAAAAAAAACCAAAACAGTCAGTCCCCATAACTCCTCAAATCACTTAAATACACTAATGCAAGAAATAAATATATTAATGTGTTGTTAAAACTCGTATTACCCCCAATTTGTTTTTAAAGGCCCAATTGCTGAATAGCAAGTCTTGAGGGTTTTTTCATCAAACTGTTTTGGAGGGATAAAAGAAAAACAGGTCTTAGGTGTAGAAAGCAAATACCAAGCAGGGGTGTTTCACAAAAAAAAAACCTAAGTAGTTTGGTTTTAATAAAATCCTTCAGTGTTTGTTTTCAACTTAGAAATCACAGCAGGCCAGTTTAAAAAGTCAGACTGCTTTCCTGATACAAATAAAAGATAGATTAAATTCATGGTACAACCTTATAGTGTCTTCTTTGAGAGAAAGTAAAAGCATAGTTTAGACTCAAAGTACAGTTATAATGATCTCTATTTTTTGAGATGGAAACAAAAAAAAAAAAAAAAAGAATTCCACCTGGCTGGGTGTGTGGAATAGGTGTGTGGTCTAGTGGTGGCCCAGATTCAACTCTTCTCTATACTTGTCCAAAGTAATCTGTGTGTCCAGTCTTCCAGTTTAGAGGAAGATCTAACACCAATTCCCTGAAAACTGTTGAGAAAGTAAATACAGAGAAAGATTGTGAGATAAGGAAGATGTTGTATAATTCCCAGTTCTTACATCTAATGAAGTAATTACAATGCATTTTATAGATAATGCACTTTTCAAACATCAGTCTGGCAATCCTCTGCTGTAGTACCTCACACGTTATGGTTTTTATCTCTTCTCCCATATAGGAAATAAGAGAAAAATTAAGATTTAGAGCAAGTGATGCCATTACCTTACCCAGCACTATATCACAACAAGGCTTCTACTGTCTCCTTCTGCCAGAGTCCTGTGCATAATCACATGTGAGACTGAGAGTCTCTGTACTTTGTAGAAGCACACAGGTCCAATGAAAAGAGCCCGAGAGATTATTTCTTAGGCCCTTCTTTACTAGACAGTTATAGTGCACTATACTCTTTTGAGCAAGTCTTTTGTAGAACCACTCTCAGGTTGTTGGAGAACACCCAGTATCGTACTAGAGTGCTTTAGGAAGGGAATCTCCCAAGCTGTCATTGAATCAGAGAAGCAAAATATCATGCTACTTCCCATCTTCAAATGACAACCTGAAGGCTAACTTATTCATTTGGTTGGTGAAAGGGGCCAGGTGATATTTTTAAGAGAGTTGAATACAGCTACAAAATGTTTAGGGCTTTCTCAGAATCTTACTAGCTCATCTTGTGAAACTCATCAAAACACTGCATAGAAAAGCTCCGCATTTTCATAGAATTCTAGAATGGCTTGGGTTGGAAGGGACCTTAAAGATCATCTAGCTCCAACCCGGCTGCCATGGGCACGGATGTGAACACTTTGTATTCACACAAAGGAATACTTTTTGAAAGTGTTTTTTTGTTTGTTTGTTTGTTGGTTTGGTTTTTTTTAGTATATGTGTTTGGTATATTGTGTTTGATTGCTTGCTTTTCACATTTAATAAGGTCTAATTGACATTAAAACTTACTTTACACAGTCAGTTTTCAAGGTTAAGTGAGTGGCTTCTTACCTGTGTCTGTGATGCCAAGTCTTATCATATTATCTTAAATCTTACCATGGTTGAAATATTTCTTGAAAATTGCAGCTCCATGCTTTGTGTTCATATGAGATTCATTTCCATTAAAAGTAGATAAAATATAAGACACCAGCTTTCAGAGTGAAAGAGAAAAGCTTAGAAATGCTAACTATAGTAATTTAAAAAGTAGAAAGCAAATAAAACCTAACTGTAGACCCCGTTAGGAAACATTATATTTCAAATCTCTCACATAGGCCAGTGCCTGATTTTTCAAGTGTTTGGGAATGATAAAGATTAATTCTGCCTATTCCTACTAATATTACTCATTTCATGCTTTTGGAATTATTGAGAGATATCTTCTCATCCTTGCAATTTTTTTCCTGATCATTTTAATGCTTTCTGCTGTGTATATAACTCTTGACTGAGTAAATGAGAGATGAAAAGTCTGAATAAAGCTTTACACTGATGGCATTACAATACCACTCCAATTAAATTCAAATATTCAAACCAAAAACATTGGAGATGTAGAAAGATTTAGACACGGTCAGTAAGAAATTGTAAGGGAAGTTCATTTTCATTATGTGTAGAGGTGTCTTTGACATTTTCTCTATATGTATTCTGAACGGATCTTTCAATTGGTTCCTTAAATTCACATCCAAAATGCATATTGGCTGTTTAATCTTGTTACTTGCAGGTTATGTCCTCGATTAATATCAGTTAGAAAAAGTAAATTGTAAAGTGTGACTTCAAAGCAGAAAAACTGTGTGAAGGCCAATGACCAACTCGAGGTGAGATGACATGGGTTTTAGTCAACACAGAGAATGTGGAGTCACTGCAGACAAGTACTTAGGTAACTGAACGTTTCCTACAAATGCAGGAACCAGCTCATTTGGTAGCTGAATTTACATACTGATTATATAAAGCCTGGTAATGTCTTTTAATTTAGCGTGACAAGAAGCAAATATAAACTGTCTGATGTTCTCATCAAGAGCTTAATCCAACTGGACAGAATGAGGTACAAATACAACAATATCTTTTTACTGGGAAATATATTGTGTTTTAGAGTGTTATTTTTCAGAAATGATTAAAGTAAAGCATTCCAACCGGTATCTAGTCTGGGAGACAGGAATATTTAGTTAGTTAGTTATTTTACAGATGTTAGGAATTCTCTGGACAATGCATTTTCGATTTTGTAGGTTCAGCCATTAAAACTACCTGGAGATTTTTGGTGCCATCTCTTAGATATCTGTGTTGGCACTGATTTTCCAGGTCAGTGCTCAGCACTTTTTCAAATCTGAACTCCATTCATATTACACAAACTGGATTTAAACCTACTTCTTTCTTATCTTGACTGTATAATTAGCAGCACTCTCTGCAATAAGACAGCTCTTCTAAAGATAACAAGGATGATGCTGCTGGCCTTTTATATATGTATATAAATATATATACTCTAAAATTGTTAAAGAACCCAAGAACTACTTTAATTTTTACCTCTTATGAAAAGAAGAAGTTACAAAACACCAACAGATGTCAAAGATCATCAGCTCATAGATGAAGACTGCTGATGACTTTATCTCTCTGGCCTTTAGCATATATGTTTGCTTATTATTATTATTATTATTATTATTATTATTATTATTATTATTATTATTATGAAGTGTTACACTGTCTGGCCTCCTGTTGCTACTGCAGCTTCATTGAAGAATAAGTTAAGTATACTGAAAAGCTCAAAAAGAAGGTCAATGCTGAGGAGGAACAAGGAAAGATGATCTGTACTCTGAAGCCTCAACCATCTCATACTTCTTTCAAGGGTCTCATCCACTCATCTTGGCAAAGCTGAAAGGATATAAAAGAGCAGCAGTCATTACATATTTGTACTGTTTCTTTGAGATTTTGGTTTTGTTTTCTTCACATGCATCAAGCACTAGTCTCTGGATGAGAAAAGGCTAGATGGACCTTTTGTCTGATCTGTAATGCTAACTTTACACACTGATTTGTCATGTTCAACATAATGTGTTGTTTCATATCTGTGGAGAAGTAGGGTCATTCTTGACAGATGGAGAGCCAGACAACAGTAAATGCTTTTTATTGTTAAATACTTTTCTAACAGCATGTCATATACTCAACAGACATCAACAAAATAGCTCCAGAAACAAATGTAACTACATCAGTTTATATCAACCCAGGCCTTTTGGCCTTTTTTTTTTAAAAAAAAAAAAAAAATCAAATATTATTACTCAGACACAGAATATCAAAACATGGCTTGTTATTCCTGTGTTTTTTGTTTGTTTGTTTGATGTTTTTTAGTTTATCAAACACACAAAGGAAAATTACATTTTACAAAACAAGTTATAACCTCAATATAATATTCATAAACCACAGATTGTAACTATACATGAGAAAATACAAATCCACACATTGTATATAGAATTCTATACACTTCACATTTTGTCACTTGAGATTGGGTTTCAAAGTTATGCATAACCATTCACTCACAGGGCTTATACAAGCTTGCATTGATGGATGAAACTCATACTCACTATGGGTATGGGAAAAACTCTTTATTTAATCCTCATAAATCCTGTAGTGCTGTGAGAGCTGTTTCAATTGAGGCACTCCAAGAGAAAAAGACATACCAAACTCCAACCCCATGTGTTAATTGGATAATACTTCTCTTTGTATGATAATTATCTCAAGTTAAGAATTAAGGTAAATTAAGATTAGAGGAATGTGAAGTTAATTTGAATATTAAATGATTGTCTCTGGAGACCTAAGTCCTAACAGGAGTCACACATATTTACTTATTTTTTTGAATTATCCACTTGACAAAACCATGACCAGAAGGTGTACAACTGGTTCTTGCTCTTCAAGGAAAGGTCAAGGTCTGGACTGGTACAGATACTGTAGTTCAGGTCTGTGGTATGCTGGAAGGTTTGGAGGGATGAATCCAGCAGTACTTCCTCCCATGCCATGCCCTGCTTAAGCAAATGCATATCCTTGGGGGTAGTGAGGAGAAAAGCTGGAAGAGCACCAGGAACTATTTACACAACTGGAACCATTCCATTCTCAGTCAAGTGAAGCAAATAGCTGTAAAAGTGTTCTCTATTTCAGCCATCCAAGAATAACACATCAAAGTGGACATCATGACAAGTCAGTTGCCATGAGCACACGAGTGTATAACTGGGAAAACACCCATATACATTGAACTTTTGTCCAGCAAATCCTATCTCTACTTCTTATTAATGCAAGTGTTGCTGTCACTCAGCTTTAAAAGCAACCTAAGAGCTTTAGGGGAAATATGTATAGACACTGGATAGGTCCATCTCTGAGATGAGACAGAAAAGAAACAAACACAATATCCAGCTTAGACAGAGGTGGGATATCTTGTTTCCTCACATCAGACTCTACAGACATTGGTTCCACTTGACTAACTCTGAAAGTCTGTGTACCTAACCCTCTAAGGACACAGTGTTTGTTTCTCAAAGAGTCCTCTCTGATACAGATAGATAATTCTTGTAGTTAATTCTACTAGCAGCTCCAGAAACTTGTATGAAAAAGTCTTTTGAAGTACTCTGAGTTTTCTAAATTCCCTTATTCACTGTTGCACAGTTTAGAACATAAGTTCCTCCTACTGCTTAACTAACTATGAAATCTACAGGTAACCAAAAAGAATTTGACTAAATTAATTGGGCAATCAAGTCCTGCTTTTACACATTTTTAAAGCCGGATCAAATGAAAGAGGTCATTTTCTATGTGGATGCTTCTGCATGTTCTTTTTTTTTTTTTTTTTTTTTTTTGAAATGAACTAATGACTCGTTTTTTTTCTTCATTTGAATAAGGCATGAGCATAAATTCATATGACAACACAGCCACTCATTGCCAAGTGCAATAAAACCTTATGACAGCAAATAAGTGATTATCCATAAGTCATAATTTAACTCTGCTGTCTTTCCTCGTCCTGCCAGGCTTTCTTCTATCTGCAGTGCCTCCAGCCTCCCTCTCCACCCCTCATAAAAAAAAAGGATTGGAAAACCTCTTAAGCCATGAGCAGTGGCTTTCCTCAGGCATTTCCAGACTTGGATCTTTCTGAAGAATACAACACTTTGCAAACTACAGAAGTAGAGGTTTCATCTCAGAGTCCAATGATCTAACCTGGAATACATTCACCTAAAAAACAGGCTTTGCAGTAACCTCACACAACAATGTTATGAACCAGCCAAGACAGATCAAGACAGTTATTTTTTTTGAAAACACAGTCTTCTGCTACTTTTCTTTGGGATGTGGTCTCCAAAATAAGCATTCCAAGTATTTAAGCTGGGAACACCTAGTGTTGGTCATTGTTCTAGTTCAGCTGTGGTTAAGATTCTGTCTAAGAGAATTCAAAGTTCTATATTCAAAGAAAATATATCACTGAAGATGCAGTGTGGATCACAGTGTTACTGTGATATTGTTATATCATCAGACAGGAAAAACAATAACTTCTGACCAATAAATACTTTGTCACTATCTGATTGGTCTTCAGATTTCTACATTCTTGCACACCCAGAAAATCCTGATAATTCCCATCAGGAATTACTGTCTTAAAGTATCACAGAATCACAGAATCATCTAGGTTGGAAGAGACCTCAAAGATCACCGAGTCCAACCTCTGACCTAACACTAAAAAGTCCTCCACTAAACCATATCACTGAGGTCTACATCTAAACGTCTTTTAAAGACCTCCAGGGATGGTGACTCCACCACTTCCCTGGGCAGCCCATTCCAATGTCTAACAACCCTCTCCATAAAGAAGTTCTTCCTAATCTCCAACCTAAACTTCCCCTGATGCAACTTTAGCCCATTCCCCCTCATCCTGTCACCAGGCACGTGGGAGAACAGACCAACCCCCACCTCGCTACAGCCACCTTTGAGGTACCTGTGGAGTGCAATAAGGTCACCCCTGAGCCTCCTCTTCTCCAGACTGAACAACCCCAGCTCCCTCAGCCGTTCCTTGTAAGACTTGTTCTCCAGATCCCTCACCAGCTTAGTAGCCCTTCACTGGACTTGCTTGAGCACCTCCATGTCCTTCTTGTAGTGAGGGGCCCAAAACTGAACACAGTACTCGAGGTGCGGCCTCACCAGAGCCGAGTACAGGGGGACAATCACTTCCCTGGACCTGCTGGCCACTCTGTTTCTTATGCAAGCCAGGATGCTTTTGGCCTTCTTGGCCACCTGAGCATACTGCTAGCTCATCTTCAGCCAACTATCAACCAATACTCCCAGGTCCTTCTCCACTTGGCAGCTTTCAAACCACTCATCTCCCAGCCTGTAATGCTGCTTGGGGTTGTTGCACCTGAGGTACAGTACCCAGCCCTTGGCCTTGTTGAACCTCATACAGTTGACCTCAGCCCATTGGTGCAGCCTATCCAGATCCTCCTACAGAGCCTTCCTACCCTTGAGCAGATCAACACATGCACCTAACTTGGTGTCATCTGCAAACTTACTGAGGGTGCACTCGATCCCCTTATCCAGATCTTTGATAAAGATAGTAAAGAGATCTGGCCCCGGTACCGAGCCCTGAGGGACTCCACTAGTGACAGGCCTCCAACTGGATTTGACTCTATTAACCACGACTCTTTGGGCCCAGCTATCCAGCCAAATTCTAACCCAACGAAGCATACACCAGTCTAAGCCAAGAGCAGCCACTTTCTCGAGGAGAATGCTGTGGGGAATGGTGTCAAAACCTTACTGAAGTCAAGGTACACCACCTCCACAGCCTTTCCCTCATCCACCAAGCACATCTCTTTGTTATAGAAGAAGATTAGTTTTGTCAAACAGGACCTGCCTTTCATAAACCCATGCTGACTGGGCCTGATCGCCTGCTTGCCCTGCAAGTGCTGCGTGATGACTCTCAAGATAATCTGCTCCATGAGCTTCCCTGGCACTGAGGTCAAACTAACAGGCCTATAGTTTCCCGGGTCAACCTTCTGGCCCTCCTTGTAGATGGGTGTCACATTTGCTAGCTGCCAGTTGACTGGGACCCAACTAGGTCCCAGGACCCAACTAGGACCCAACTAGGACTCCCCCTATAGCCAGGACTGCTGATAAATCACAGAATCACAGAATCACAGAATTTCTAGGTTGGAAGAGACCTCAAGATCATCAAGTCCAACCTCTGACCTAACTATAACAGTCCCCACTAAACCATATCCCTAAGCTCTACATCTAATGGTGGAAAGCAGCTTGGCCAGCTCTTCTGCCAGTTCTCACAGTACCCTCGGGTGGATCCCATCTGGCCTCATCAACTTTTGTACATCTAAGTGCTGTAACAGGTCATCAAACATTTCCTCATGGTTTGTGAGGGCCACATCCTGCACCCCATCCCCTTCCACCAACTCAGGGAATGGGGTATCTAGAGAACAACTGATCGTTCCGCTAAAGACTGAGGCAAATGAGGCATTAAGCACCTCAGCCTTTTCCTCATCTCTCATCCCTAAGTTTCCCCCACATCCAGTAAAGGATGGAGATTCTCCTTAGTCCTCCTTTTCGTCTTAACGTATTTATAAAAACATTTTCTGTTATCTTTAACAGCAGTAGACAAACTGAGCTCCAGATGAGCTTTGGCCTTTCTAATTTTGTCCCTACACATCTTTACAATGTCCTTATAATCCTTCTGAGTGGCCTGCCCTCTTTTTCAAAGTTCATAAACCCTCTTTTTTTTTTTTTTTTTTTTTTTTTTTCCCTAAGCTCAAGACACAACTCTCTGTTCAGCCAGGCCGGTCTTATTCCACAGCAGCTCGTCTTTGGGCATGTGGATACAGAATGCCCATGCATCAAATACCTGAGTACAATACAAATGAGAAGATGCTAATCATTTTGGGAATAAATGACAAAAATGATGTGTATACATGGTAATAAGACCCTGAACTGTGTAATACCTTTGATGGGTTTGAAAAACTTGAATTAGATTATGTTAGATTAAATCTAGAAAAAAGACTTACAGTGAAAGTGGGTATATACATATATATATATATGTATATATCTATATATATATCTTGAGGTCTCTTCCAACCTAGAAATTCTGTGATTCTGTGATATATATATATATATATTTGACAAGTGGTAATTCTCTCATGTGTCTAGAAAATTTTACAAGATTGGAAGGAAAGGGGCTAGTTTCTTAAACCTTTCTTAAAAAGAAATAGCAACAATGTCTCTTCTTTTGCTCAGTTATCATAGATTTCAGTTGGAATTCAGAAAATGCAGCGTCAAATTTTGTTTCTAAGAACAAAAGTAATTCAAATGTTTTACTTCCCACAGTAGTCCTCTCAACATTTAGTAAGCCACATTATGATTTCAAGTGATTAATTTAGCAAACCTAGAATCCTAGAATGTCAGAAATCTTGAAGGTGTCCTCCAGTTTCTCCCTTGAGGACTTTAAGTTAAAATACATTATCTATACAAAAACATTAGCACTAGTTATTCTATCCCTTTTTTTTTTTTTTTTTTTTTGAGACATTCAGCCAAGAAGTGACAAACATGCTCTAACTTCTGCTCTTGTGAATGTTTATTTATAGAAAGTGGAATAATGCTTCCATGAATCTTTACTTATTACATTCTTCTAGGGGGAAAGGGCTAGGTTCAAATGTCTTCAGACAGAGCAATGCATTCAACCTGAACCTGACCCTGGCCCTGACCCTAAAAATCCTTTGAATCCTGCTCAAGTGTTTGATACCCTATCCTGACAGGCTATTGAATCAGAAGGAAGAACAATCACTTTTACAGTAGTATCTTTTTACAGAAAGACTCTATATCTAACTCTTCTAGATTGGGATGTTGAATGAAAGAACAGTTTTTCATTTGTTTGTCTTTTCAGATTTTAACTTATTTTCCTCCTGTACATGGTTACGTACCATCTTTCTTCTCTTTTTCCCTTTTCAATCATTTAGATTCAGTTGTGGAACTAAAGTAAATAAATTACAGCTCTATTATTTTCATAGCCGCCTCACAATCTAGACCAGCTGTCTAGTCGTTATCAAGTGTTTTGTGGGCCTCACTTTTGATATGACTGCAGGAAAGACTAGAGGAAGGCAAGAAAAAAGACGACATGGTATTTACAGCTGTGTCCATCAACACACAAGGGTGGCACAGAGCATTGCCTCAGGCTGTGTCAGTTGGAACTGGAGTGATAGGTAACAGAAACTCAAACTAAGTAGGGGTAGAGCTGGTGCTTTGACAGCATGAAAGAGATAACGGACACAGGATGAGCTGTTGGTGCTCAGTTTTGGTAGAACTAAAGGAGGCTCATCCATGGATGCCAGGGTGTTGTCTCTCAGTAAAGTCAGCTTCAAGATGAGAAGGTGCAGGTCATTTTTATTTTTTTTGGCCATCACACATAAATAGAACTCCAGAGAAACAGTCTAGCACCTCTGAAGAGGCTGTATTATTCAAGAATAATATGTGATATGTTTTACTCGTTTGGATGCATTTGGGTACTTCTGAAACTCAATTCCCCTCCTGTTTTCATGTAACATTTACTGGCTATTCTCCTTTTCCAAACACCAGAACAATTCATATGAGAAAACCAGCCAGCTTTTCTCTATTAAAAAAGAATCAGGATTGTAAGAACCATAAGAATTCTGTAAAATAATCAGCCAAAATATCTATCAATGATCAGTTAAAAACTGTCCTCTCATTAAAAAAGCCATAGCTTCTGTTCACAGGAGACAACACAGCATATGTTACTATGCCATCAAGAGCTTCAGAAGTGCTAAACTAGAATGGCTTGTGATATTAATGTAATGTTCACATTACACGTTTGTGCTGCACTAATTTCCATGTGTTGGCCTTTAAATTGCCTCAGCTACAGTAGCAGAACAAAGCAGTGCAGAAGGAATGAAGAATTTTCACATGCTACCCTTGTGGTAGGGTAGCACGTGAACTGCCACACTGTGGTAGGGGTCTATTTGCAGTAAATAGTCAGGGTCACAGTCTCAATCTGAATAAATTTGCCCATTTATAACACTGTGATCACTATTTCTGTCAGAGAAGGATTAATTAAAGGGTTATTTTATTTTATTTTATTTTATTTTTTATTTTGTTTTATTTTATTTATTTTATTTGGAAGTTACTGGGAAGGCTGTGAAAAGCCTTAACCCATTGTTACACTGTCATTAAGTCACAGAGATCTAAGCCAGCCCACGGGAATTTTTAAAAGCTTTGCTGATTCTGTATGACCAACTGTGTGAACAGAGCTTAAGAACTTGGGTTTCATTGGAAAACAAACAAACAAACAAACAAACTTTTCTGCCATAACTTTGTGATAATTGTCTTTGGGAAAGAGAATACTTCAACTTTGTATGTTTTAAGTTATTTAAGAAAACCACAATAAATATATCAAGTACAATCCTCTGCTCTTGATAGCTGCAGTCTTTGAATATTCTTAAAAAATCCAGTCTGAATACTATACCGGTCGTGTACTGAAGCTTTGTGGATTTTGAAAGCTATGTTTACATTTTTAATGGATAAAAAGTCAATATTCACACTGTTTACATTCAAGAGATACTGAAATACAACTTCACGGATGTGTGCAAGTCGATGGGGCCGGATGGGATCCACCCGAGGGTACTGTGGGAACTGGCAGAAGAGCTGGCCAAGCCGCTTACCATCATTTATCAGCAGTCCTGGCTATCGGGGGAGGTCCCAGTTGACTGGCAGCTAGCAAACGTGACACCCATCTACAAGAAGGGCCAGAGGGCAGGCCCGGAAAACTACAGGCCTGTCAGTTTGACCTCAGTGCCAGGGAAGCTCATGGAGCAGATTATCTTCAGAGTCATCATGCAGCACTTGCAGGGCAAGCAGGCAGCATTGGTTTATGAAAAGCAGGTCCTGCATGATGAACCTGATCTCCTTCTATGATAAAGTGACACGCTTGGTGGATGTGGGAAAGGCTGAGGAGGTGGTCTACCTTGACTTCAGCAAAGCTTTTGACACCATTTCCCACAGCATTCTCCTCAAGAAACTGGCTGCTCTTGGCTTGGACTGGTGCACGCTTCGTTGGGTTAGAAACTGGCTGGATAGCCGGGCCCAAAGAGTCATGGTAAATGGAGTCAAATCCAGATGGAGGCCAGTCACTAGTGGCGTTCCCCAGGGCTCGGTGCTGGGGCCGGTCCTCTTCAATATCTTCATTGATGATCTGGACGAGGGCATTGAGTGCACCCTCAGTAAGTTTGCAGATGACACCAAGTTAGGTGCATGTGTCGATCTGCTCGAGGGTAGGAAGGCTCTGCAGGAGGATCTGGATAGGCTGCACCAATGGGCTGAGGTCAACTGCATGAAGTTCAATAAGGCCAAGTGCCAGGTCCTCCACCTGTGGCACAATAACCCCAAGCAGAGCTACAGGCTGGGAGATGAGTGGTTGGAGAGCTGCCTGGCAGAGAAGGACCTGGGAGTGATGGTTGATAGTCGGCTGAATATGAGCCAGCAGTGTGCTCAGGTGGCCAAGAAGGCCAAGAGCATCCTGACCTGTATAAGAAAGTGTGGCCAGCAGGGCTAGGGAGGTGATCGTCCCCCTTACTTGGCTCTGGTGAGGCTGCATCTCGAGTATTGTGTTCAGTGTTGGGCCCCTCGCTACAAGAAGGACATGGAGGTGCTTGAGTGAGTCCAGAGAAGGGCGATGAAGCTGGTGAGGGGCCTGGAGAACAAATCTTACGAGGAGCGGCTGATGGAGCTGGGCTTGTTCAGCCTGAAGAAGGCTCAGGGGCGACCTTATCGCTCTCTACAGGTACCTCAAAGGAGGCTGTAGCGAGGTGGGGGTTGGTCTGTTCTCCCACGTGCCTGGTGACAGGACGAGGGGGAATGGGCCTAAGTTGTGCCAGGGGAGTTTTAAGTTGGATCTTAGGAAGAACTTCTTTATGGAAAGGGTTGTTAGACATTGGAATGGGCTGCCCAGGGAAGTGGTGGAGTCACCATCCCTGGAGGTCTTTAAAAGACGTTTAGATGTAGAGCTTAGCGATATGGTTTAGTGGGGACTGTTAGTGTTAGGTCAGAGGTTGGACTCGATGATCTTGAGGTCTCTTCCAACCTAGAAATTCTGTGAATCTGTGATTTTCCCTACTGCACCACAAAAGTCTCAAGATAGATTTAAAAATGAAATAAAACTTGATAACTCGATGTATTATTCCTTTTTCTTAGGGAAAAAAAAAAAAAAAAAAAAACTCTCTAAGGTAGGCATACTATAGTTCCTTAAGGCCAGCTTTGATGACTGGAAGTTCAGGATGCTTGGGTCCAGCTGGAACTGTGCTGCTTAGTTGTGCTCTTACCCAAGTTGCCCGGTTTGCAGCAGGAGGAAATGATGTTTGGAGAGAGATGTCTGGAGAGCATCATGTTTAGGAGTACTTCTTCACCAAAGAGCAAATTGAGAAAAAGGAAGAGAAACTTACTCCAGGATAATTTAAAAAATAATAATAAGAAAAAAATATGTCGTTTTGGGTTCAAGTCCCTATTTTTTTTTATTTCTAGAATACTTATACTATTTTGATAACTGCAGAATAATGTAAGACTATTGAAATAGTAAAGTCAGAAAGAAAGTGACTTTGCTGGAGGTAGATTTATTTTTCTTTTGTGTGTTGTAGGGTTCTGACCCTTCTACTTAATGTCTTTGCCATTCACGTTATGACTCTGCAGAGACCATTGGGTGAAATTTAAGTAATATATTTGACTTGTTATTTTGTACAATTTTTTTGTTTTCATTACTTTTGTGGGCCTTCTTTTTTTTTCCTTTTTTTTTTTCTTTTTTTTTCTTCAGAAATACATCAGATATAACTTGCTTGCCAATATTTTCAAATTTTTGTGATTATAATTCTGAACTTGCTCACATCCCAAAGAAGATGTCAATCTCTACTGTAAGACTGATAGATAACCAATTTACCAGCAGTCATCTTTGCAAAATTATCTTTCAAACACTAAGATTTCTCCAATCCATGGCACAGTATTCAAGATACTAGAGAGTATGGAACATTTTATAGTGTGTGAATGAGTGTCTGGGAAAGGTCAGGCTTCTGTAAGGCAGATCAGCCACCAGTGGAGCAGGAGAAATATGCTCCTTTCTTGTCCCTCCTTGTCACTTGTTTCTGCCTCTTTTGTTGTAACAGAATCAACTGAACTTTTTGAGTGGTCACTCTCCAACAGAAACTGAAAACGATCAGTATGGACAGCAGATAATAACAGTATGGCCAATAATGGTTCATTTATAATTTCTTAAATTGATGTGAGTTTGTGCCTGAAAAGGAAGAACTAAAAATCCCAACAAATTACCTTTTCTCAGTATTTCAAAAAGGGTGGAAAAACTCTTTTTAAACATTGTCAAGGCTACATCAACAATGACAGGTGATGCACTACCTCCCAGATTTTTCTGTCTTTTATCAATGGCTGATATAACAATGGCTGATACTCCGTTACAGTCCTCTGTTGCCACTTTTCTTGTGCTTCAGTTGCAGACTTTCTGGCTGCATCTGTGTTATGAACAATGGACTGTTCTGTGCTCCTGACCTCCAATTACATGACATGGCCTTCCTCCACACATTTAATTGAGCTTCTCTCCAAAGAAAACTGAGATGAGAATACCCAAATTGACCATGGGAAACAGACCCAGACAAGTTTTGTCTCCTGAACTGTGCCCAGGTATTGTCTAGACAATGCTAAATGGCACAAGGGAAAACAATGCTGGGAGCATGGTAACTGTTAAATGACATACATATTAGTGGGGTAGTGCTCCAGCTTGCTCCCTGGTCGTGGGTTTTTTTTTTTACTATTTATTAGTATAGACATAAGCTTTGGGGCTGGAAACAGGTTTTATTTTTGGTGGTGAAACAGCATTACCCCAACAGGTTCTGTATTACTAATGAAAGCTCTTTGGAATTATGGAAATAGTATCCTATTACTATAGTATAATTCTATTTTTTTATGGGAAACATAGGTTGTGAAACAAGAGTAAGATTAAATGGAGTTTCTAGTATTTTGTTTTGTTTTGTTTTGTTTTGTTTTCTGCAATTGTCTTTGTTAGTGGTGGTGGGTTTGGTTTTATATATGTATATATATTTTTTTCTTTCTATAACCTGAAACAGAAAAACAAAGTCTTCTGTGTGACACTATTCAAACATGTCCACAATATTATCTGTTCTACTGGGAAACAGAACCATTATTCTTCCTAAGCACCACCAAAAGTGTGGCTGTCCACACAGCCCCCGTCAAGAAAAAATATGGATGATCTAAGAGAAAGAAAAGCAAATCAGGAAACTGCCTGCAGAGATAAGAGTGAGGAGGATTTAAAAGGATAGTGTTTCCATAAATCAAGGCAACTGGTGACAGCTTTAAAGTAAGGGTCAAAAACATTGCGAGAGGTGTCACTAGGATAAGAAGTTTATCCAGATTTCCATCTCTGCCTTTAGTGCTTGTTCAAGTGGAAGTTAAAGATCCCATGGCATTATTTCAGGATCATAAGAGATTGATATCCTGCCCAAATCCTCCCTTCCAGGATCATCACAGACCTCTGTACCAATATCAATGCACACAGAATTATGTGATTGCTATAACAAAGGAACACATTTGTCTGCATACCATTGCTAGTTTATTCATCTTGTTTGCACAGCAGCAAAGAATGTTAAATTGTCAGAAGAATGGTGAGTAAAGTACACAGCATCAGGATGTGTTTGCAACAAGAAAAGTGGAATAAAATATTAAAAATTGTCTCTCTTACAGAGGATTCCAAGAAACCATGTAAACTGGTCAAGAACTTCCTAGTACCAAACGACCTAAATAGGAGGTTTTGCAAAAATTTCTCAAAATTCCCTTTGATGCACTGTATATGGAGTTATGTTGCCACATAATAATAGAAATTAATGTTTCCTGCCTCAAAAGGAAAATGGCATTTATACCATTCTCTGGAGAATGTGAAACAAAAAAAAAGCTGAAGTGCCAACATTATAATTTAAAGATGCAGATTTTGCATTGCCTTGCACAGAGTAGACTTTATTCATAAGGACATCCTTTAATGTAGGATTATGCTCTTGAAAATAAATTCAAGAAATTCAATTTATAAATTTTGAAATTGATATTATATAATTGGCCTGAAGAGGAGGAAATTGGTGCTTGTGTTTCAGTGAAGAAGTTAAACACGTTACTCCCACAAAATATTGCATAGGTAGGAGGTCTGATGTACAAATGAACAAAAATAACTCTCTAAACTTATCTGTAGAATGCAAAACTTAAATACAAAAATAATTTTATTTAGGATGGAGCCAAAAAATGACTTGTTGATCTGAGAAATATATATATATATATATTATATGTACATATATATATTGAAGGGAAAGGTTATTTTGAGCAGTGAGCATAGAAATCAATCATTCTCAGTTAGCTTTACTTTTAATTGAGAACCATAGTTCCCATATTACAGGTAGGACAGTAAATTGACATAATTGCCATTGCTCTGCAAGTCAGTGTGGGAACAGAGCTGGAACATGTTTGGTCTCAGCAGGGGAGTGAGAGCAAGCTGGCTTAGAGAAGCTACTTCCAGTCATCATGCTGTCTGTTTTCTATGACAGGGAGCTCTCTGTGGGTTACATTACCCAACTATGATTAAACTGCTTGTAGTTTGGAGGTCTCCACATTACACACTGCCAATCATAGTCCAGACTTCAAGTTTCACATTTGAAACTTTGGCTTCAAATCAGAGCCTAGTGCTGTATTAGTTTTCCAACACTTCTCCTTCATGGTATCTTGCTCAAACTTGTGGTTTTGGTCATGAACTAGTTATATTTTCAGTTTTACAATTAAGTTTCTGCCTCCAAAACTCTATATGGTCCTGTTTCGTATCTGATGGGCACAGATCACTCCTGCTCTCCTGTGCAGGAGGACAAAGGTAGGTGTCCCTCATGAGGCTACTTCTCTTTCTGGAAAATGTTCAGGCTTTGTGATGAGGGAAGGTCACAATTTGCCTCCCTCTTCACCAGATGGGTAGAAATGGATGGTAGGATGCTTTCATCTCTGGTAGCCAGCAGTAAGCAGGAAACAGTGCCAATATGAGACCTGGTGTCAGTTGTTTTCATGTTCTCAAAGAAAATGGGGATTAGAGCTTGATTTCTTCCCTGCCCTGGGAGCAGCTATGCATTACTACTTGATCAAGCTCACACTAGCCTTACAACTGAGTTCAATTCAAGCTTTTTTTCCTAATAACATCTTTTGTAAAATTCTATTTCATTCCTCCAAGTCCCATTTTCCAGGAGAGATTAAGTATCCTGGGTATATTACTAGTCAGGCTTTGGTTGGTTGGCATTTCTGTCCCTAGGGTGATTTACTGGGTTACTCTTCTGGTGTGTGTGCTGCTACAGTGTGGGGACTGCAAACTGCCAGAACAAATGCAGGAAGATGTGCCAGCTCTTGGTACGCAGAATCCCAAAGCGCCAACAATATTTGGAAGAAACAGAAACACTGTTAATAGAGAAAGCCACTAAAATCTGTATTCAATCATCAGAGCAACATCTCCCTACACTTGCAAGAGAATGTTCAAATGAGAAGACAAACCAAAAGGCAAATTTCAGTGTCATACAGGGTGAGAACAAAGAATGTGCGTAGAGATTTAACTCCTTAGAGCCAAACTCTTTTTTAGCCAAGTTTGTTTAAAAAGTCAGAAAAAGATCATGCTTGCATGTATGTTTTTATTAGAGACTGTATCAAAAAAAAAAAAAAAAAGAAAAGGATGTAGAAGAGATGTGTTACTCCTGCTGGTTGTCTGCACAGAATTCTTTACTACAGACCATTATCTAGAATTTTGAGTGAAATAGTGTAGGCATTGACAATGCTAATGAAGACAGCTTCTCCTTTTGCTGTGAATAAAGAATATTTCTTAACCACATTATCATGCCTCCAGATTTTTGTGTTTTTCTCTATAGGTCTAATTTGTAACTTTCCTACCACACACCACTGAAGTTTCATACTCAGAAATTGCAGAAATAGCATAGGAATGCAGAATTGTCAGCAAGATATGACAAAGACCATACTGGCTTGTTTCTAATTTTTCTACATTTTGCAAGATTTTTATTGGGGTTTTATTGTTTTGTTTTGTTTTAATCCTGCCAGGTTAGGTAGATCAGTTGTTGACTTTAAGGTATGCAAAACATATGGTAACTGGAGAAGAGAACATGCCACTCTAAATAGAAGCGTGAACCCCTGTTTCCCATCCTATCCCAGATCTGCAACACTATAAGCACACCTTCCAAGAATACAATAGTGATTTTCATTGGAGAATTAGTCCTATACTCATCTGGGATTAGTGATCATTACTAAAGATTCATTAATTTAAAGCAATTGAGGATTGAGACCTTATCTTCAGTCACTGGTGGTGCAGTGATTACTTTTGTTTGAAATGAAATGGGCACAGAAATGGTTGAGTTAAAAAGGGTAACACTTCATCCAGGCAGTGATATAGGCCTGGCTAAATTTCTAGAGGTCATTAATAAACATGAGCCATTTGGTGAAACAAACTATCTAAGTGCTCAATGAGCTAAACTTCAGGTCTGTAATCTGTGAGTAAAGGAGCCAAATAAAACATCTTTTAAAAAAGAACCTACAAATGGGCAATATTAAAATAGAAGGATAATATACAATGGGACACTGTTCTTCTCCAAAAGTTGTTCTGAAAACATTTCAAGTCTGCTCCTTTACTTTTAGGAAGACTTGGGCAACTGGATGCTTCCCAGATACTCTATACTAATGCTCCAGTCGCAATTTGCAATTTCCAGAGCTTTGACACCACTTCTGAACTTCAGTGAGGACATATCTAAGTTGCAGCTGACCCAGAAATGTGAGCTGCCATTCACTTGGCTAAATTACCCTTGTTCCACAAATCTCTTATTTTCCAGTTATTTTTGAATTTTACTGGGATTACATATAGGATGAAGGACCACACACAGTTCTTCCTGCCAGGAAAATTAATAGTCCAATAGTCTCTTCAATGTTTCCTTATGGTTTGTGACTATTGCACCTCTAAACCACAAAATATTGCCTTGAATTAGATTAACACCTCAGCCTAGGCATGCCTAAACATAATTAGCTTGTTCAGACTTTCATAGACTATTACAGCTATAATTTCTTCCAGGTTACAACACACTTAAACAGAATTTTCCCAAACTCTTTAGCACAGAAAAATGCAAATTGAATGTGATTCAAGCCTTCTCTTTGATCCCACTCATTTGGTTTACATCCCCACCATTAGATTCCAACACAGAGTTCCTCCATGCCTAGGTTTCTTTTACTGTGAAGGTATTTTGCTTTTTTTGCTTTTACTTTTCAGGTTTCAAGCACCATAAGTACATGCCTAGAAATATCATGCCCTGTTACAATTTAGACAGAAAGAGGTATACTGTAAACTCAGATAACATCAAAGATGCACAGAAAACTCAAAGTTAGGCATAAAGTAAATATACAATGCCTATAATGCTCAAAGATGAGTTTTTAGTTCCAAAATAAAATGGAGGAGCAAGAACAAATTCTTAGTCAAATAGTCAAATTCTTTTTATTCTTTTTTTTTTTTTTTTTTTCCAATGCTTTTCTGACCTTGCTGAGTGAAAGCTGAGCCTGGGGGAACTGAGTGGTGGTCAGGTAAAGAAAGAGTCCTGATCCTAATAAACACTCAAAGTATCTGTAAAAATCAGACAGTAAGGAATAAATCTTGTTTTGTTGGAAGAACAAGATTTTTGATTAACTTTAGTGAGTTGTCCTTGTATTAAAAAAAAAAGTCTAACTCAGCCATGATGTTGTTTCCCAAATACACACTTTGTTTTCCAAACGCTACATCATGTGCTTTTATATAATGTTAACATTTCTCTTAAAATGGATAAATGCACATGAATGGAAAAGGTTTCACACAAATGAAACTAAAAACACATGTTGTATTAATGCAAAAATTGTGTTGGTGCATTTTGTTGCCAAAGGGGTGTCTCCACACCTGCTATTATTTCTGTCAAAACTAAGACCAGCCTCCCATCAGGTGGCATAGACAGTTTTACTTTTGGAACTGTTGTCTAGTAAATCAGCACAAGTAATTGGGCAGCAAAATGAAACATTTTGAACTGTGCATATTCAGGAATGTTTTTAACTGTCAAGCACAAAGCCATAACCAAGGTTCTACTGGTCTCTAAGCTATTAAAATGGAGTGCTATAAGCTATCATTGTCCATTTGTAACCTACCTTGATACACTGTCAACTCTGTTTTCCTGAATCTGTATATTTGAACAGCAGGGTTATTTGGAATTATAAAACAACAGCATAAATAAAAGTTAATGACAATGTAGATTTATATTGCCTAAAATAAGTCTAAATTTAGGAGTATAGATGCATAATTTTTAAAATATTCAGTTAGTGTATAAGCTTTCATAATGATCACCATATTTCAATAATAGATTTGGCAGCACCTAGAGATTTATTCGTCTTTTAAGGGTAGACATCTATGGCATGATTTATTTGTGTGATAAATAAATTGTGTGATTAAGGTACACTGAGATAACAGAGATATCTGCATGGAACTACTTGATAATGATACAGGCCAAGGGGATACATGCCTGTACAGAGTGATAGCTAGAGCCCAGATGAGATACTACATAATATTTCAAATGGCGCTAGCCTCCTGTGTTTAGGCAACAGAATCACACCTGGTATTTGTTCATATGTGATCTCTAACATCTACAGGAATAAATCAATTTATCTAAATTTGTATTTCTGACACCAGTTGAGATGCCCTAAGGATAAGATAGTTACACAGGACTGGAAAACATAACAAAGTACTTACTGCAAAAGAATGTCCTTTTTGACTGGCAGATGGCAGAAGGCAACTGCCATAAGGTATCTCAAATCTAACATGTCTAAATCATGCCCTAGGTCTCCATTAAATAGCATGAGAACTTCGAAAAATGTCTGCCATTCACTTGGAGATAATTATATCATGGACACCTACATTTCACAGAATCATACAATGACTCAAGTTGGAAGGAAACTTGAATGATCATCTGATGCAACCTTTCACAGAAATGAGACTAGACAAGATTATCTCCTTTTTTTTTTTTTTTTTTGAGAACAGTTTTTTTTTTTTTTTTTTTTT
>CM021731.1:8293814-8305663 GCA_011075105.1 Heteronetta atricapilla | reverse complement strand
TTTTTTTTTTTTTTTTTTTTTTTTTTTTTTTTTTTTTTTACTTTTAAGTTCAAGTTCAAAATCTGCCTTTTTATATGAGTTTGTACAGCACATCACTATACTGATTTAGGTCATGGAAATTATTACAATAGCAAGGAAAATTCTGTGATTTCTATTCAGGAAAGCTGTCCAGTAGTCCCTTATAAATTGAATTTTTGGTTACTCTGACATATATTTTCCTCTCTAGCTTTTATCCTAGATAAAAGTAATAAAGAAAAATTGGCAAAATTATGGACTAACCATGGAATTACATTTTTAAAATCAAAGACACCAAAAAGCTAGAAACAATAGAAAGCAGAGCACTTCTAAATGCAAAGGCTATGAAGTGCAACAATTTATAAGATGCAAAAATAAAATATGAGAAAGTCAAAAATATTCAACATTATAACTAAAAAAAAAAAAAAAAAGATGGTGAAATGTAGTGGATGACAGGTGACAGATTACCCATGGAAAAAATGCAGACATAGACATGATCACAGACTGGCTATGGTTAGATGCTGGACCTTTTTCACAGAGGTATGAATTAATCCTGACAAAGCAACAAAGAATAAGATCTGGAGACAAATGAAAGACAATCTCGTGTTGCTTGTCTCGACTGTGATAAAGAAGGTTAATTTAACATAGTTTCCCTGAATGGGTCATCATCAGTAGAAAGATGGATCTAAAAGCATGAATTTATTATTTAGTAGTCTCAATAGCTACAGGTCAGTATGGTCCAAAATCACTTTGTCTTGTTGTGAGAGAATGTGACTTAAATTTAAATTATTCAAATAACAGCCATAAACCTACTGTACAGCCAGATGTTTCCCATGAATAATCTTTGCTTTCCTGAAGCCCCATTGCTTATAATCTGTTCTGTGCCACAGCCTAGTTACAAAACATACTTACAAAGCGGGTAAAGAATTACATCTGGTTATTATACTATATAAATGCTGTGAGTGTCTTCTACTTGCACAAAAAGTCACACTGTTGTTTACTGCCACAAATTCATCTTTATTGTAATCATTTTCTGTGTGTTTTAACTACAGCTGTCTTTTATGTCCATGATATAAAAAAGAACATGAAATTATAGATGGAAAGAAAAGAAATTGTCCAAAGCTCACAGCTCTTTAACTGCAATGGTGTTTGGCATAGAAAGCCTACTAACCCATGAAATGTTTCTCCAATTCCTATTTGTTTGTTCCTGCTTTACTTGAGCATAGAAAGGGATTGTTTTGTGTTGTTTATTTTAGAACAGTTTGCATGGAGTTTTGTCCATGTGTTAGATAAGAAAAAATATGTTTGACTGAAAAAATAAATGTAATCTAAACCCTAGGAATCACCATCAACTGAAAAAAAGCTTCCTAATAAAAAGAACAGAATGGTTCTGTAAGGAATGGTTCTGTAAGGAACCATTCTGGAAAGTGAAACATTAAAATATTGAGTTTGCTTGACTGACTAGATTTCAGAGGACCATATGAGAAAATCTTATTTTAAGGAAGACAGTGGAATTAGCCAGTGGAATTGTTCATCCAGTGACTAGTAGGGAGTCTAGGTTGATTCTGGGAATGTATAGTAAGATAGTGACATCAGTTTCCAATGTAATATTCAAATCTCCAAGTCTTTCAGGCGTTAGTATTCATTAATCCTATTAGCTTCTCTGTGAATTGAAAATATTTAATATTGAATCAAATTAGTTGAAGTTTTCTAGAGCCTCCATATCAGTTAAAAAATACAGAAAAAAAAAAAAAAAAAAAAAAAAGTTTTCCTTTATGTTTTAAAGACACTTTACAATATTAAGGGTAGATAGTGATGTGGATTGAAAACTGGCTAAGTGGGAAAGCCTGGAGTGTGGCGATCAATGGTGCAGCGTAGCTAGAGGCCAATAACTAATGTAGTACCCCACACTTTATCCATCATGACTAGACATGAAAATTTATTACAGCAATTTTGCCTTTAAGGTCATTTCTTTATTACAATTTATTTTATTTTTTAAACAGACTCTGTAAAAGTCTTCCTCACAGAACGACCAACAGACATATGACCCTTGTGCTTCTTTTGTAGTTAATTAATTAGGTCAGCTCTAACCACTAAGCCCCTTGTCAGGTTATTTCTATTAGTGATAAGGAGCAAATGACCTTAGAACATTGAAGCCAGGTAGACAAGCCTATTCCACAAGCTCTCTTGGTTCCACCCTTGTTAAGTGAAATCTGCCAGGTGTAGGTCATTTGACCTTTGCTATATAGGAAGCATCAGGAGTTAGGTGAGGCTTCCTGGGGAGTTTGAGGCTCAGGTTATCTAGGGTGCTTTTTTCTGTCACAGTAAAATGGACTTAGTGTTCCCCAGGGGGTTGATTTTTCTTCATGTTTTCTGCCATCTCTGCAAAATAGTTTTTAAAAACATTATGAGCTAGTTACATTAGCCTTCTCAGTACAGTAAAATCCTGGTGGTGTACTACTTCAGTGTATAAACTGTGAGCTTGTTGGAAGTGACTAAAGTTCAGAAGCTGGCAAGTAAGTGTTCCAGGGTTTTACAACTGTTTAATGTTGTGGAGTTGGAGTACTTCCTTCACCTTGTTTTCAGTGAAATTACTTACATTGATTCTAAGCTCCTTTCCCTGCCCTTAAAAAAAAAATCTCAAAAGCTCAAGTGCATGCAGGTAAGCCTGATTTTGAAGAATGTTCTTAAGTATTTGTTAGGATTCAACAACAGGCTGTGTGGAAAAGGTGCCTTAATGTGAATTCAAATTCTGCCTTGTGGTAAGTAGAAAAATGAGGAACCTACACTGGATGAATTGGCTGAACAACTCTGGCAGTATGAAAAAAGTCTCTCCTAGTAGAAAGTCTTCTCTACAGGCCTGCATCTCAGCTGTGGAGAAGCTTTCTAAAGAGGCCTATCAACTAAAAGAGAGTTTATCTTTCTCCCCACATGTACAAACCAGTGTCTCAGCTATCGGGGTAAGTGTACTTCCATGTAAGGAAGATGTAGTGAGTAAACACCCTGTGGTTTTTCCTATGTCTCCATGGAGAGGACATGAGAAAATAGGATGAAAGATCTACCTCAACCCTAGAGGCACATGTACATGAGTGCAAGGAAAAAGTGTCTGTAGAAAAGGGGTTCTCTGAGAAATTGCTGCTCCAACTTCCAGCAGGCAGTCCTTCAGACACAGAAATGAAGTTTCTAACCATGATTAGAGGGGTCCTGCCTCCACCTGGGGGGAGGAAAGGGACAATTGAGTTTATTGGACTATATGGATTTGATGGCCATGTCAGCTGCACAGAAGTATAAGGCTTTGGTAGATGCTGCTGGACAGTGTAGTGTAATAGCATCAAGCTATAAAGGGCCATTTGTATTTATGGGGTGATGGGGGATCCCAGCAGTTAACTGTATTGGAGGCTGAAATGAGTCTAATAAGGAGTGAGTGGCAGAAACACTGTGTTGTGATTGGCCCAGATGCTCTGTGCATCCTTGGCGTAGATTATCTAAGGAGATGATATTTCAGGGATCTAAAAGGGTTCTGCTGGGTTTTTGGCAAAGCTGCATCGGAAACAGAGGACATCAAACAGTTGTCTACCTTACTCAGTCTCTTGGAGGATCCTTCTGTTGTGGGGTTGCTGAGGGTCGAAGAAAAGCTGGTGCTTTATTTCCAGATGGAGCACCAGCAGATGCTTCAGATCCATCCCATCCCAGTTCTGCTTAACATCTTCATTCCTGGTCGTGGACGATGGGGCAGAGTGCGCCCTCAGCACACTTGCCCATGACACAAAACTTGCTGGCGTATTTGATATACTAGAGGATTGTGCTAACATCAAGAAGGACCTGAACAGGCTGGAGAAATGGGCTGATGAGAACCTCATGAAATTCAGTTGGCTAAAGTGTGAAGTCCTTCATCTGGGGAGGTACGGCCCCAGGTGCCAATAGATGATGGAGGTCACCCAGCTGTTTTGCAGAAAATGACCTAGGGATCCTGGTGGTCATGAAGTTGAACATGAGTTAGTAATGTGCCTTTTCTGTAAAGAAGGCTAGTGGTATCCGGAACAGTATTAGGCAAAGTATTACCAGCAGGTTAACAGAGGTGATCCTTCTCTATTCAGCACTGGTGAGGCCACATCTGGAGTACCGTGTCCCACTCTTGGCTCCTTGGCACTAGAAACATAGAGCTATTGGAGAAAATCCTATGAAGGGCCACAAAGCTGATTTAAAGGACTGGAGTATCTCACTTATCAGGAAAGGCTGAGAGAGCTGGGACTCTTTCTCTTAGAGAAGAGCAGGCCAAGGGGCAATATTATCCATGTCCTATAAATACCTGAAGGGTGGGTGCGAAGAGGATGGAGCCAGGTGCCCGGTCAATGTTTTGTGTTTTTTTCCCCAAAGTCAATTTTCCTTTGTGCTCTGTACAAAGACAAGAGGCAGTGGCACAAACTGGAACACAAAAGGTTCTGCCTAAACATAAGGAAGCACTTCATTACTATGCAGCTGATAGAGAACTGGCACAGGCTTCCCAGGGAGGTTGTGGAGTCTCCTGGCTTGGAGATCTTTAAAAGTCAACAGAATGTAGTCCTGAGCTGCCTGCTCTGGGTGGCCCTGTTTGAGCAGAGGGGTTGCACCAGAGGCCCTGCAGAGGTCCTTTCCAACCTCAGTTCTTCTGTGATTTTGAGGCTATTCAAATTATAGGAATGCTAATGAATAGCATTATATACATGCAGGCTACTGTTGGTATTCTGATGTTTGCATTAGGAACAGTCAGACTAAACTAAATTTTTATTTAATGGACTGCAGCTGGTTTATGGATGATATCTTAATGGGGGATTTAAATTATCTTTTGGATAAATCACTGCACAGGGTGAGTCTAGGGTATAGTATGTATAGAATTGCACTGTTTATGAGATCACAGAGTCACTGATACCTGCTCAAGGTGTTTGGGGTTGTTTATCCCCAGAATAAAATTCCCAGATGATAAAGGTAAATCTTTTTACCTCTGTATTGGGTTTGCATGACATGCTATTGGCAGTAGGAGGGTTGCAGGGATGGCCTCAGAGAGAGATCAGGAGCTGCCTCCACATTAGGTAGAGCCAGTTCCAGATGCCTCCAAAACAGACCGAGCACTGGCCAAAGCTGAGCCTAAGTTGGTGTGATAAAATATTTTAAGAAGGGTAGAAAGTGCTGAGCATCAACTGTGACAGAGAATAGTGGAAAAAAAAATGACAAAATCCTGAAGTCAACCAAGATATGTGAAGAAGGAGGGAGATGAGGTATTCCAGGCACCTAAGCAAGGGAACCCTTGGAGCCCTTGAGGAAGACCCTGGTGAAGCAAGTAGTCCCTCTGCAACTCATGGTGTACCACGTTGGAACAGATATCAGCACTGCAGACCATGAAAGACCTCACACCAGAACAGTTATATATGTTATCTGAGGGAATCTGCAGCCTGTGGAGAGCCCATACAGAAGAACATTCTTGTTAGGAACTGGTGTGTTGTGTTCCTGCCAAGAGCCCACCTGCTGGAGCAGTCGGTTCCTGAAGTACTGGACACTGAAAAGGATCCACAGGGCCTGGGAAGAAGGAACAGCAAGAGAAGATGTTTTTAGTTCTATTTTAGTTTCTGACTATCCTATGGTGATATTAATTTATTACTAAATTACACTGATCTTCCCCAAGTTGAGTTTCTTGCCTGTGACAGTAATTGGTGAGTAATTTCCCTGTCCTTATCTCAGCCTGAGTTTTTCCACCTTTTTTTCTCCCCATCCTGCTGAGAAGGGGGAGTGAGTACCTGGCAGCCAGCCAAGGTCAATTCAGCACCGCATCCAACCCAGTATTCAGATTTGCTCAAACAACAACCCCCATGTTTGATACTCTTACAAAACACTAATTCTTTGCTCATGGTATAGATATTAATGTACTGATTTTGCTGTGGGTCAGTTTTTGGGTAAATATCCTTACCTTTGAGATTGTGTATGGAGGCAGTAGTCTGCTGTTAGAGACCAGGTTACCAATACTTATTTTTTAAAATACAATCTATATGTAGAGATAAACACAGAACTGTAAAAGCTTGCTGCAAAAGTCAGAACATACCAAACATCAGAACATACCAAAACAGGCTATGTTCTCGTTAAAGAGTAATGATGGCAATAATATTGTGTAGACCATTTAGGTAATGATAGACTCCAACTGCAGAAAAGGAAAAATCCTTCTGTAACAATTAAATGGATTACAGGTGGATTGTTCTGATTTTTTCATTAACATTTGTAAC
Organism: Heteronetta atricapilla; assembly: GCA_011075105.1. Classification (NCBI taxonomy): domain Eukaryota; kingdom Metazoa; phylum Chordata; class Aves; order Anseriformes; family Anatidae; genus Heteronetta; species Heteronetta atricapilla. Next base: position 8,299,397 of record CM021731.1, on the reverse strand, counting down.
ATTTTATTCTTGAAACAGTGCTCAAGCTACTAACCTACCACTGATAGTACCTGAAGAGGCATTATCTTTTTTAATCACAAATATTTAAGTAACCTCTGTAATAGGTCACTTGTTAGCACACTGCTCAGGTATCAGCTTGTTCTTGTACTGGGTCTGGTGGGGATGTTAACTTTCCCTGCAGCAGCCCATACAGTGCTAAGCTCTGCACTTGTAGCTAAAACAGCAGTGGTATCACACTGGTGTTGTGTCTGCTGCTGAGAAGTGCTGGCACAGCATCAAGACTTTCTCTAGCCCTCCTAGGGGGTGGGCAAAAAAGTGAGAAACATCACCAGAGCAGCTGACCCAAACCAACCAAAGGGATATTCCATACCATATGATGTCACACTCAGCAATAAAAGGTGGAAAAAGGAAGAAGAGGGGAGGGGTGGGCTTTCGTTGCGAAAATGTCTGTCCTCCTCCCGAACACCGGCTACATGCGTCGAGGCCCTGCTTCAAGGATGTGGTCAAGCATTGTTTATTTGTGGGAAGTAGAGGGTATTTTTTTCCTCTCTGCACTTCCACATAGCTTTACTTGTTTCGTTTTGTTATTCCCTTTCCCCCTTCCTCTTCCCCTTTTCACTTTTTTTTCCTTTAGTTGAATTGTTTAATTAATAATAATATTTTCTTAATATTTTTTTCTCTTTAATTAAATTATCCTTATCTCAACCCGTGAGTTGTTTTTTCTCCTTTACTTCTTCCCCTCCTCATCTGAGGAGGGGGGAGTGAGAGAGCGGTTGTGGTGTTCAGTTGCCTAACACGGTCAAACCACCGCAGTTCTATGCTCCAGTTTTAATGAATGAAGTTGTATTTTCCAATGTTTTACTGGGTCTTTGCTAGGTAAAAATCTTACGGTGAATGCAGTGCAAAATATAACCACTTCTCAAGCTGTTCATGACAAATATACTTCATCACAATGCATAATAAAAATTATTTTTTTTAAAAAGCTTTTACAATTATTTTGATGGACTAAGACTTTAGCTTTCACTAAGGGAGAAAAGTGCTTTGTCTCTTATCACTATGTCTGTTAGGAAATATTTAGCTGTTTCAGGATTTTGAATTTTTCATTTAAGGATGTTTTTTGCATTCTTGAAAAAGTTCCAAATGGACATGCTGGAGTCTGAAATGCTCTATTCACAATGCATTCAAAAGTTTCATAGGCTTCCCCACTCAAATGCCTTGTTTGTGAACCCTCCTCCTTTCTGTATGTACCTATGTTGAAACAGAGGTGTATGACTTTCTGAATGTATTGGGAGTAGTTTTGGGTGTCAGTGGCGGAGTAGCTGTAATATCTTAATAGCTGTCCTTTGAGGATTTACTCAGTGTGCTAGGCTATCATACATTATTTTGAAGCCATATTGGCTACATTGATCCTCCACAGTTTTAATTTAGAACCATGAAAGCCTTCCTAAAATTCCTGAGTAGTGAAGATCTAATGGTTTTACTAATACTGAAGAAGCTAAAACAGCCTAGCTGCATAAGTCTAACTTCCTCATCATTGCTCCAAGTAAAGGACTGTAATACTCCTCTGTATGTATGCTATGAATATATAGGAATATTTCTAGATGGTTCTATAAATGCATAGTATTATCAATGATCTTAATGGTCACTTTTGCTCATTACAGTGAAAGCACATCTAATTACATAAAGTAGAAGAAAAAAAAAGGAGTGGGGTGGAGGGCAGGAGGGGGACAACCTGTAAAATAATATCGTTCAGTCACTGAACCTTTCCTCTGAGGTTTTAAAGTGCTTGGAGTGCATCAAGACCCTTTTAACCTTTTCCACTGGTGGTTATATGAGCTTTATCTTAAGTGATTATGGCTCACAATGATACAGGGAAATGGACAAATAGTATCTGACAGATTGGAAGAGAAGAAGGCTGGGCTGGATTGGAGGAAGTCTCTTATCACACAGCTCACAGTCCTTGCCTAAACACGGGCATCATGTGCCAAGGACCATATTCCAAAAGAAGCTTGCTTTAGAAGTATTGTAGGCAAGTAATGCACTGTGTTCTTCCCGACTCCTCCACCCTTCCACACCCTCTGTTTGGATTTCCAGCTGTTTATCATACAGATCATAGTCATTTTTGCTTATAGAAGAAGATAAGATAATGCCAAAGAAGTGAGAAAGAAGCTTCCCTCATTTTCTCCTACTTTTCAGGCACAAATGAACCATGACCTGACTAATAGAATCATAGAACCATTAAGGTTGAAAAAGATCTCCAAGATCATCTTGTCCAACCATTGTCCTACTACCAATGTCACTCAAAAACAATGTCCCTACGCACCAGGTCCAAACTTTCCTGAAACACTCCCAGGGAGGGTGACTGCACCACCTCCATGGGCAATCCATTCCAATGTTTGACTACAGTTTCTGAGAAGAATCACAGAATCATCGAGGTTGGAAGAGACCACCAAGATCACCTAGTCCAACCTCTGACCTAACACTAATAAGTCCTCCGCTAAACCATATAAACCATATAAGCTCTACATCTAAATGTCTTTTAAAGTCCTCCAGGGATGGTGACTCAACCACTTCACTGGGCAGCCTATTCCAATGCCTAATAACCCTTTCCGTAAATAAGTTATTTCTAATATCCAACCTAAACCTTCCCTGGCACAACTTTAGCCCATTCACCCTTGTCCTATCACTGAGCACGTGGGAGAATAGACCAATCCCCACCTAATTTCCAATCTAAACTTCCCCTGGCAAAACATGAGGCATTCCTTCTAGTCCTATTGCTAGTTATCCGATAGTTATCCACAAGGATACTTTACAGAGCAAATCTGAATTTGTACAGAAATACACTGACATAACATGTGCCTTGTTATTTATTTAAGGCATCTTCACTCATACATTGTTCTAGGCAACCTTCCAAATGTTGCATTGAATATTAGACATCACAGGCATTCACATCCTGTTTCTCTTGCAGTATTCTAATTTTTGCTCCATGTCACACCAATGTAAACAGAATAATTACCACAATTTTCAGCAAGGTAACAAAGGACAAAACTATTCACACTGATTAGAAATTGTTAGTGACAGAAAGAACCTTTCAGATTAAAAATGCCTCTTGCTTTAAGAAGCAACATAGTGGTCTTAGACACCCATAGCTGAGTGGGTACCCACATATATTATAAATGCAATAAAACCAGAGAGGTGTTGTTGTTGTTGAGAATCCTTGTACTTTATATATCTATATAGATATTAATATTTCTTACCAGGACTTTTGTGAGAAAGCAGACAATATAAACTATGGATTTGAACATGTTTGAATGATAGGACAGGTTCTACTCAATACATTTTTTGTTGGAAATATTTGAATACATTGGACTTTAGGCTCAATTAAATGAATGTATGGAATTTTGTTTATTCTTTTATGGGTTTTAAAACGAGGGATGAATGATGATCTCATATCTGTACCAACCCAAGAATTTGAAGCATTTTTCTCCTGTGTAAGTCCTCTGAGAGAAGGAAATGATAACCAAAGTCAAGGCTAGATTAAATAAAGTGAGGATTAAACCCACTTTTTTTGTGAATAATTTTTTTTTTTTTTAATTTGTGAATATTTGGCATAACTTCAATGAGGATAAGAGGGCTTGGAAAGTTCACTTGCAGACCCATCTAAAAACATAAAATGCATTCTGTCTCCAGTAATAAAATCAATTACTTCAAATATCAGGGAAATTTGATCAAACATATGCTATGGACCCTTTAGAAAGGGTTAATGTTATCTGAGCACTGACTGATTATTTGACAGTAATATGGGAAATAAATAGTATCTCTTTCATCAGTTAGATTACAATTCAGTCATTACATCAAAATTAAGATTCAATTCATAAGCCATGGAAATCAATTTAAACAGACTAATTTAAACTCTGTTATTTAAATACTCTTCAACACTTAAAATTACAAATTCTCATTTGCAGCATTTATTGTTTCTGAGTGTGTGACTATACACAGTACCACGGCTATACATGGTAGTGTTCGCATGGCTTCTGGGGAATCAGGCATCAGTAACAGAAATGCCCCATTTCCACCACCATCCCCAGCCATCCTGAGGTTGAGGCTGATACAAGTTCCTTTTCCCCAGGACTGATACACAGACACCCAATCACAGGAAATATTTGGAAATAGGGTGAACCGCTTTTTGAAGTGGTATGAGAGCAGGTTATAGTATCTGCTCCATGTGCCATCCTTTCACATGGTATCCAGCTTCCAGCTAATCAAAAGAGTAAGGTTCTTAATTGTAAAATTGGAAATACCTACATAATAAATCAATAAAATAAGGAAACAATCCTAACATGTTATGCTAACTATCACATGGGAGGGTATTTCTCAACTAGTGAACTGAGAAGCTGCTAAATGAATTTATTCTTCTGTAGTAGATTACTTCTACCTTTCATTTATATTTGAGGATATCCTGATGAATGTTGACAAAGTTTCAAACCATATTTTAGGAGTTCTTTTATTTCTCTACTGTTTTATAGCCCTGGGAATAGCATGGCCTTTCTTTTAGCTTCTTGGTGTCTATCAGATTGCTAAAGAAATGTTCTTATATTTATTCGAGGATAAATATCTTTAGGTAGAGGAATTGTGGAGTGATGACTCTTCTACCGTTTACCTTTTCTCTCAGGAAATCATCTGAATTGCAGTGATAAAAATGAATTACAGTAGTAAGCCTACAATGTACGATTCTGCAAGCTACATATCATGAGATGTTTTTTGGCACAAGCAGCCATTTTATTTCTGGCTTACTGGCATATTATAGAGACTACACATAATACATCAATACACTTTTGGGGCTGGGTCACTGTTTCACAGTCCTATTCAGGGAAGCACTTAAGCCTCTGTATAATAAGAATAATGTGTTTAGGTCCCTCAGGTGTCAATGGAAATTAAGCTGTCTTGAGCAGAGATTTATTCCTAAACCATGTTCCTAAAATAAAATATTTTCCTTTACTGTTGTCAGGGCTAAAATAAAATAAAATGAAACACTTGGCATACAGGGTTTTAAGTGCTTTTTTTTTTTTTTTTTTTTTTTGTTTGCTTGTTTGTTTTGAAAAGTTTGTTGTTGTTGTTATTTTTCTATTCATTAAATGTGTTTGCCTGCAACTGTGCAAATATTAAACTTTACTTAAAATCTCTGAGATTGATAACCATAGTAACTTACACAAAGTTGGATCTGATAAGCCTTCACTGAAATAGTGTCACCTTCATTTCTGTAGAACATTGATTATTAACAAAACCAAAAGCACTTCAATTAGTGTCACCTAGTGAAAACTAAACGGCTATGTGAGCCTGCTAGATTTTGAATAAGGGTGACCATAACAGTATAGCCAAGCTCTCTAAGTCATTCTTACACACCACACAACCCCTTAACACTGAAACCACATTTTGTTTTAAACTCCCTAGTTTAGCTCAGTCCTATCTCCAAACTTGTCCTATCTCCACAGTAAAATTGACTTGTGCTGGCAGCCCAGCCAGTCTGTTGTGAGAGGTTAAGTCAGAGGGTATATCTTCCTCTACTTTCTTTCTCAAATATGA
>CM021731.1:8266469-8288814 GCA_011075105.1 Heteronetta atricapilla | reverse complement strand
AATATGATCCTTTTGTAGTGTGGAATGTACTCATTCAGCACGGGAGCTCAGCAGGGACAAACCCTTCAAGCAGTAACCAAGCAACTATCTATTCTCAATTTACAGCTTTCTGTTTTCAACTTCCACTTTTTACTAATCTCTGTCTCCCTCTTTCTCTTATTCTCTCTTCTTTTCTCCCTCTCACCAAATAAATTTACAGACCTTCTCCTATGAGAAAATGTCTTTTCTTTCCTCCAACCGGAAACCAGTTTTCTTGTTCTCAAGAAACAAGCAGCACAAAGATGGCATTCTTCTGTCACATCACCTCCCAGTTTTAATCAAAAAATCTTTCAAGAACATCAGAATTAAGGGGAAATAAGTTATGTTTCGAACCAGAAGCCAGAATTAATTCAAGATCTGCATTGGAGACTAGGTGGTTCTTATTTCACTTCCATTTCATAGCTGGTAATTTCTAAAGCTTTTGGAAAAAAAAAAAAAAAAAAAAAAAAAAAAAAAAAAAAAAGACAGCCTGCTGTTCCCAGCCACCTTTATAATATTTTCCAGCACTGGAAATTGGTGACTAGCACAGCCTTTGAACAAAAGCATTCACTATGCTAAATTTACGCTACAGTCCTGTAGCAAGTGTATTTTAAAAGAGCAATTACTAGATTAGAACCATTTTAACCACCAGCTGGGTCAGAATAAGTCTTCTTTAGTGTTTTTTCCACAAGTGTTCCCTTCTGGAAAGAAGGATGCAGGCAACTGGGCAGCTAGTGTCTTTTATCTATAGTGGAGTATATGAGGACAGCATGTTTAACTAGGAATATTCAGAGGAATAACAAGAGCATCCACAGGAATACTTGCTCTAACTTATTATTGTCTGTTTCAGGAACTCAGAGATCTCAGGTCTGCAGTCTGTATGATGCAAGTATCTCAGCATCTAAAAGAATGTATGCCTTAAGTAAAAGCACAGGAAATAGGAAAGAGACAAAAATAGATACAGTCTTGTGTCTATGAGGCTCTGCCAGTTTTTTTAGAGGGAAGTAATTCTGAGTAGTTTAGGCATATGCCTTGCCCTTCCACTTGGACTCAGGATCAGACATCAATCCCTGGAACGGGATGGTTGTACTAATAGAGAAGTAGCCAGATTATGGAACAGCATATGGAACCAAATGAACAACAGTGCCTACTGTGTAACCCCATTAAAGTGTCTATAGAAAAGAAGAAATTTGGATATATCTGAAATGAGCTAATTTTAATACACTCCAGGTAGCTCATCTCTTATACAAACTTTCCTAATCATCTGCCAGAGCTACCTTGGATCTGTATTAATGACAGAAGAAATCCATATAATCTTGATTAATCCCCCCATGACAAAAGTGAAATTCAGTTTAAGACTAAGGCTGCAATTTAGATCTCAAGTATCATTCAAGATGGCCTAAAGTGTTGCTTTGAAAGGTAATTTGTGATGTGTCATATCACCCAGTTCTGGCCATGTATCTTGAATGCTCTAAAATATCTCTAATGCCTTTACAAGCCTAAATCTAGAATACTGAATAGTACTTTATGTGTCTTTTTAAAGGTGAATTGAACTGTTCAGTAATTTCTCTCAATGGTGTTGATTGTATTGTCAATAAATATTAAAGGAAGTTAAATACCTGTCTTACATGTAAGAACATTTCATGTAGGTATATTAATCTTGTTATAAACACCATGCCAAGTCTATTTTTTGAAGGTGTCATAATGTCTACCTTGTATGATGAAAGGAGGCACTCTGGATCTTGACTGTAGCACTGAAGAGTACTAGTCTTTTAGATTCCATGTCACCAAAGGCCAAAGAATAAATTTGAGGGTGGAATAGATATGAATAAGCAATCAAGGGCTTTTAAGAAAATGAGATATCATTAGTCAATTTGGTGATCACTGTTATGGTCAATGGCCATAGCCTGCTGTTAGCTTGCTTATTTATAAGCAGTTCAGGGAACAGTTTTAAGGAATGATTTGAAAGTTAAAGAGATGGCCTTGTAGAATGTGTCATGAGAAGCAGCATGGAAAGGAATATGAATATGCTCATTCTTAAGTTGAGCAAGTGACCATATTTTGACAGGTTGGGAAGGAAAGTATTTCTGTACTTGTAAGGTTGAGGTTTGAGTCAGGTCCACTAAACAGAGCTACAAAAAGAAGTCTTCAGAAAATCACACAGTTTTCTAAAGTGCAGGCATTCTAATCAGACCTTTTCCATGGCATTTCTGGTATAAAACTGGTAATTATATTGGAATTTCTGAAACAACTTGTAGGGCTCCCAAAACACAGGGAGGAGTCCCTCCCAGGGCAGGAATATTAAATTGGCTAGAAGAGTTGTTGGCTTTAAAAAACTTTCAAGACCATATTGTGATCATAATGAGATTTTCTTACATTTTTCTAAGATTTACATGAGAGCTCTGCAGGAACATGGCTCAGTTATCAGATAACTCACAGAAAAATATCTTGTTTAGTGTGACAGACTTTCCCTGAGAGAGCCAAATATATTCCATGAGCACATGTAGTTTGAACTTTAAAAATGCTGTTTCTTAAGACATCATTAGAAACTGATAAGTACATAAAATATCTTTGCATTCTGCAAAATATTATCATATTTTTATTGCAATCATTTATATTTAGTCAGATCTATGTTTAAAGTAAACAGTGAACTTTCATTTAATTCATTCATTGTAGAAATACTTTACTGAGCTACAGTACTATATTACAAAGTGAAACTAATTCTGACATGTCGGTCTAATAGAATGAACTCTATCTAGAGTATACTTTATTCCAATTTAGCTGTTAACATCTCTGCCCTGAAGCCTCAAGTGGAAATTTTAATACCATGATGAATCTTTGTGGGAAAACAGACTCCTTGACACTGAAGTTGTTTATATGCTTTTGGGATGTTAATGGTTCAGGTATGGATTCAACGCCTCCACAGTTCTGAATTGTGAAATAATCACTGCAGATTACTGTAATTGTAACAGATTGCATCTATTCATCTAGGTTCTTCTATAGGTTGCCAAGCAGGCTCATGTTTAGCTACAATAGATTTAAAGGAATAAAACAGCATACTTGTAATTGCATGTAAGAAGGCAATGTGTTTCCTTAATAAGTCACATCTTTCATGAGTAACCAATACAAACGAATTTTCTTGAAACATGTCAGTTTTCACTTTCTATTTAGACATGAATTTGGTGAGTGCACAAAAGAGACTCTGTTGGGAACAAATAATCTGTTGGCTATTGGAAAATCAAAGCCCCTTACATTTCTAAATGGACTCTTGTGTGCATTCTAAAACTGTTTAATTTATATCAGGAAATTACAGTTTATATCCCTTTCACTTACTATGATTTGAAAGGCCTAGAAAGTGAAACATTTCATCTTCTTAATTCAGAACTTGTTGGGATATTCAATAAACAGCATTAATTGAGAAAAGATTTATTGAACTCAGGCTGTTTTGAAGCATTTCCTTTTCAACAATTTTTTGCTAACTTCAGGAAAAGGTTAAGTGGATTTTTCCCTAGAGACCTACAGTTCTAGGCTCCCTCTCCATATTCAAGGCAATGAGGTCACAGATTCCATGCTCTCCCTTGGAAGAGGGATTCAGTTGAGAGGCTGTAATGAATTTGTGAAATCCCATACCTGCAGATGGATTAAGCTTACTCTGAGAAGCATGGTGACCCCAAAGCTCACTTCAGGAACAAAGTCTTCACTTAGTCTTTCGTGATCTTTCATTATTTCACTGTTTTCAGAAACAATGTTCACTGAAGAGATGCAACTGTTCTTTGAAGTACTCAGTTTTGGCAAATTGCACCATTATTGATTTTAGTGAGAATTCCAAGGCATGTCTCATTGTCCATAAGGTTTCTGTGAATAACTAGAAAATAATAATAATAATATGAAAGCAAAGAAAGAAAGAAAAACAACAACAAAAAAGAACACAAAATTTTAGATCCGTTGAACACTTTGGAAGCATGAGATTTTTGATCTGATTGAACTAAATCAGTTCTTGCAGGAAAATCTAAGATCCCAGAAACTTGTCAGTCTGCCTTTAGTTGATGCTAGCTCTCTTTGCTGCTATCCTCAAAACTCATTTTGATTTGGAATCAAATTTTGAATTTCTATTCCTGCTCTTTTACTTTTCTTATTCAAATAATTGAATAATTTTCTTCTTTATTTATTCTGTATAATAGACCTGAAAATGTACAGTGTTCCAGAGTCAGTGGTTGAATTGCTAATGGATCTGATTTATCCATTTGATCGATCCATAGTCTTCACTTGAAACAAAACATGTTTCCTCCTTGATGGAGGCAACTTATTGCAATTCAGCATGATAGTAGTTTAGCTTTTATTCTAGTTGTATTAGTGTTTAATTCCTTTTTCTTTACTTTTCTTTTTTTTTTTTTTTTTTCCAAAGTTTGCCAAGGATTTTGGATGTGTAAATTAAAGTTTGCTGTCAGACACACCTTCCAAGCTAAACACTAACTTCTTTTCTTATCATATTTGGAAATTAGTCATTTCTCCACACCTTAGTTCTCCCCTGCTCCCCAGAAATGAACTTTTTATCACTTAAAAATACATATTGTTTTCATGAAGTAAGATAAGTAATCCCAGATACATTCATGAAACCACCTCCAAGCTATCAGGGTTATCTTTAGATCATATATAGAGAAACTCTTGGTTTGAATCCAAGAGCTGCCAACTATCAGCAATTCTGAAACCTTCAACAGCAGATATCTTTGAGCCTCAGAAAGAACCATTGGGCCTTCTCTCACTTGTGATTTCTCTTCATTCATCCTATTGTGTTCTCCCTTGATTTTTTTTTCCTTCTCTCTTCTTAACTCTCTTGTCAGTTTAACTGTTCAAAGTATCATTTTCTACTTTATTAGTTTAAGGAATTCAATCCTTTTTGAACCTTATTTTTGCTTTCTCTTTTTTCATGACTACATCAGGCAGAACACTTGTCATCACTTAATATTTCTTTCATTACTGTACTACTTTGCTGAACCTGTACAACTGACAAAATGGAAACTTCTTCCTTATTAGCAATCATTCCAGGCTTCAGTGTCTACTCATTAAGTTTGCAAGCAGTGTACAGAGATCTGTGCTTCTACATGTGCAACTGAAATCCCTACTCAGAGAATATAAAGTTATCATTAAAGCCTTAAAACGAACCTTTTAAAACTCTTGTTGAGAAATAAAGAGAGCTCTTCAAAAGCTGGACAGATTTAGTGTAGAGGCTTCAGAAATTATTCTTCAGCCGCTTTACTGTTTTATGTAAGTTCTTAATCACATCTGACAATGAAAGTATAAACACTTGTGCTAGCGTTTCTGCAACAGACATCAATAGCTGAGTTTGCAAATGTTAATATAGAGAAATAAATACTTCCAGGGTGTGAACACACTTGACCTATTTTTGACATCTATTTTAAGATGTGATGAAATATGCCTCTGCTAAATAACTCCATTGTCTGCAAAGAGAGTCTTCAGTGGCCAGACATAGACTTTTGATGTCTGGATTTGTCAGATGTACCCTATGCTTACTTCCAATGTGTATAAATCTGTATAAATAATTTGAATCTTTAAACCCAGAGCATATACAGGCAACCTCAAATCACTATAAGACATATTCAGAAGAGATCAAACCATTAGAATTTACCAAGAAGAGAGAGGTATCACTCATCCTGATGAATTAAATTAGTGGTATCAGCCCAGTGTGAGATCCAGAGCTTGTTCCCAACATCTCAGAATGGTGAGTAGCATGCAGTTAAGAATCACACAAGGTTCACTCACTCCCCTAACAGAAAGATGGGGGAAAGAATCAGAAAAAGGTAAAACTTGTGGGGTGAGATAAAGACTATTTAATAGGTCAGAAAATGAAATAATAATATTAATAAAAATAATAATATTAAAAATACAATAGTTTAAAAAACAAATAGTACACATCACCAATAGATGACCAGCCAGTCCTTGAGCACCAGCACTTCCCACAGCCAACTAACCCTATTTTTACCGTTCATCATGATGCCATATTGTATGGGATATCCCTTTTGGCAAGTCTGGTCCAGCAGTCCTGGTTCTGTCCCCTCCCAGCTTTGTGTGCACCCCCATCCTCCTCACTGTCAGGGCAGTCTACAAAGCAGTAAATTCCTTGGCTCTGTGTAAGAACTGTTCTACAAGAACTAGAACTTTGGTATGTTATCAGCATTATTTTCATAGAATCATAGAACTATAGAATTGTAGAATGGCTTGGGTTGGAAGGGACCTTAAAGACCATCTAGTTTCAATCCCTCTGCCATGGGTGAGGATGTCACACCCTAGACCAGGCTGCCCAGGTTGCTCATCCAACCTGGTCTTGAACACCTTCTCATCCCAAATCTAAAATACAACACTATACAAGACACTAAGAAGAAAAGTAACAAGAAAAGTAACTCTATGCAAGCCACAACTGAAACAAATAGTCAACAAAGTTATTAGGAAGTTGGTAGTTTTAAAACCAGAGCATTGTCTGCATTTATTCAGAAAATCGCCCTGAAAAAAGTTTAATAAACCCAGAATCTTCTTATATTACATTCAATTTAATAAATAAATATTTTTTTAAAAAAAAAAAAAAAAAAAACTTTCCCCCCAGGTATTTTTAGTTGATACACAGAAGATTCCTTTTAGAATGGTATCAACTAGATAAAAGTAAAAAAAAAAAAAAAAAAAAAAAAAAAGTAGGTTATTCCCAAAGAAAAATAATAATAATAATAATAATACCTAATTATGCAGAAGTAAAATTATATGTTCTGGGATTAATATTTATATGGGTTTAAGTCTCTTACAGAAGTCTTTTTAGTAGGTAAGATTTACTCAAAGCAGTTACTTGAATTAAACTGTCAGACTGGCAAACTGTCACTGGCCAAATTTAGATTGCATGTTGAGCAAAGTTCATTGTCACTTTTCTACATCTGATATTGGTAATATAAAACTGATGAATTGTAACAGATTAACTTTTGTTGTTGTTGTTTGTTTTGTCTTGTTTTTCATTCTTCCTGATCAAACATACTTTTCTATTTGAAATTCCCACCAAAGATAGATGTATTTTAATACATCCATCTTCAGACATACAAACTATAAAATATTTTGGTAACAAAGAAGTGCTTTTACTTTTTTTTAGATTTATAAATCTAGATGTGTTGCGTCAGACAGAATTAATGTCAAGGCTCATTAATCTGTGCTCATAACACTTACAGAACTAAAAAGTTTTCTTTTTTACCAATAAACATTATAGAAGTACCTGAATTTGTTAGACTTCTAGGTCAGTCATGATCTTTCCATGAAGATTAACCTTCCTATTTAATGTGAAATTAGACAGCCCATTTCTGCTAGCAAGATATTTAAAATTTCCACTGGGATGTGCTCTTAGAATTTAAGGCCCTGTCCTGCCACACCAGAGAGAATGATTAAAGCTTGCTCAATGTTTGAAGTGTTGAATTGTTTTAAATGGGTTTTGTATCTGACACACAAACAACTGATTTGTTAGAATCATAAAAACACAAGGATTTATTCACACAAGCTAAATGAGGGTTAAACTGGGTTAAGTGCATCTGTATTAGGAATTTCCTTTTTTTTCTGTCTATAAATTTTTGAATCTGGCAATATTTTAATCATTTTGATTTACTTATTTTATCAATTTCAGTCATTTAGAAATGTCTAAATACTGGTATTGAGTATATTCAGTGATAGTGAACTAGTGAAGTATTAGATACAGAAGGTGGAGTTTGGGCTTAGTGATTTTTGTGGTTGGTAAGACTTATCATCCCCAAAGAACACTTTTATAACAATGTTTACACATTTGTCTTAGTTTTTCAACATTCTCAAAATCTATAATCTCCAATATATTTCAGTGGTCTCTTCTGCAAAGGTCAGCATAAGAACCTTGTTTTTAAAGATACAGCAAGACTTTGTGGATAAATTTAAAAATTTGCCTACTATATCATTCTTCCTTCATCTACTCACATTATATGGATGAAAAATTAATTTATATTTCACAAATTTAAGCGTTTAAACAGAACTAACACATCTTTTTTATTATAATTTCCATTTAATGAACTCTGGGCTACAGTGCAACTTTAAGTTGTAGTGCACTTGCTAGTACTTTAGTTTTAGGGAATATTTTTGTTCAGTGAATTAATTTCAATTAAACATCTTTTTCATTAAATGGGACCTAGCTACCTTCAAAAAAATCAGTGGCAACTGAGAAATTATTTCAGAAACAAGGCAATTTTGTCTCCCTTTCAGAATATAGACAAGAGCATTCAAATCTTATGTCCTAGTTCAGCTAGTTCTAGTCTCCAACTAAACAAGTGAGGATAAGAGTGCTTCACTTCCAAAGAGCTTACTTGGTTCATACCAAGTATTGAAGCCAATCTGGCTTACTAACATCAACTAATTAATACCAGATAATTTTCCTCTTCTACAGAATTCCTGATCATCATCCTTTTCTGTATGTGAAGGCCTTCTGGCCAGGCACTGCTGTAGGCAAACCAATGTCTCTAGGAGCTTACTTGCTTACTTACTTACTTACTTATTCCAGGAGGGATGTCAGGAAAATACATGAAATTACTTGCACATCCCATAGATGCAGGAATTTACTTATTTCCTTAAAATTTTTACAATATTTATCCTGCAGCACTTTTCAGTTGCTTGCATTTCTTGACAGTATTTGATCACCTACTACTGAGGTTTTAATTATTTTTGATTATTTGGTGATGGACTTGTTTACTTGCTGTTTGTACTGGATCTGGCAGTTAACTGGAGTTAACTTTCTTCACAGCAACCCATACAGAGTTGTGCTTTGCATTTGTGGCTAAAATGGTGTTGACACACATATGTTTTAGCTACTATCAAACATTGCTTTCACAGCTTCAAGGGTTTCTCTTTGGCCTCCTCCTGCCAAAGGCCAGTAGTCTGGGGGTAGTCAAGAGACTGGGAGGGGACACAGCTGGGACTGTTGACCTAAACTGAGCAAAGGGGTACTCCATACAATATGACATTGTGGTCAGGAATAAAAGCTGAGGGAAAGAAGAGGACACAGGGACATTCATGGATTCATGGTTATGACATTTATTTACCTGAACAACAACTAAGCATACTGAAACACTGCTTTCCAAAAACTGGCTGGACATCTGCCTGCCAATGGTAAGTAGTGAATATTTCACTTTTTTTTTTTTTGTTTGTTTTGCTTCAACACACAGCTTTTGCTTTTCTTATCTCAACCCAAAGGCTTTTCTATCTTACTTTCTCCCCTCTCCTGTTGAGGACAGAGTGACAGGGTAGATGGGTGGAGGTCTGGCAGCCAGCCAAGGTCACCCCAACACTGTTGATTAGGTGGGGCAAAATAACATCTAATTAAGTGCAGGATTCATCTAACAGAATGACTTTACTCTCTCCAGCCCAGTCACAGACAGGGCTCCCTATGACTGATTTAAATTGCTGATAATTGCATTTGACAAAACAGAGTAAAGCACATATTCTCTCTGGTAAGGTTTTCCCCTTTTTCTTTAAGCTCTTCTTTTAATTAATTAATTAATTATTTTTTTAACATTTCTATTTAATTCCAGAAGGTCCTTTGCCATATGCATTCCCTTCTAAGATACCACTAGCTTTGCATTAATCTCCTCCCTTCCACTCAAAAAAGATCTAATACAATTGTGATGACTTTCTGTGACATATGAAACCTGTTTAAGTCTGAAAGAAAATAACTTTAAAATATGCATAAACAAAGAGTTCATCTACCTTCTTAGTCACTTATTTTGTGACAAAAACTCATCACAGCTCTCACTTATAATGAGAGCTACTCCTATAAAGTCAAAAATATGCATGATAGACAAGCAGAAAAATCAAAGTTACTGGTCTTTTACTCATTTCTTACTGTTCATTTGTTCAATCTTATGTGTACAGTACATGGCATGAGAAAGTGTTTTTATGACTATGTGCATATCTGCACTCAAGCAAATATGCTCGCTGACTAAACACATAAAGTTCTGGTCATCAGACAGTGAAGAAAGCGGCTGTCTTAATATCAGAGACAAATTATTCAGCTACATTATGTTCATAATCTAATATCAATATTCTGTATTCAGATAATATGTGTATTTGTTTAAAAATACTTATGTCATATTACCCAGGCTGGCCTGATATCTGTGTATGTAATCTCAACACTCTTCATCAATGTCACTGACTCAGTCTTGAACTTTTGAAGAAAATTCCAGAAAACAAGTAGCATACCAAGTATTTTAGAGGAAATGGAGTTGAATAGACAATTGAATAGACAATTGAATAGACAATTGAATACAAATTTGGGGCCACTTCCTTGTGTGTTTTTAGCACCTGGAAATTTCAGTAAGACCTGTAGCCATTCATTAAGCCAGCTGTAGCTATGGTCAACAAGGCCAACAGCATCCAGGCATAAGACATAGTGTGGCCAGCAGGACTTGGGAAGTGATTGTCCCTCTGTACTTGGCTCTGGTGAGGCCATACCTCAAATACTGTATTGAGTTTAGGGCCTGTCACTACAAGAAGGACATTGAGGTACTGGACCGTGTCTGAAAAAGGGCAACGAAGATGGTGTGGGGTCTAGAGAAAAAGTCTTATGAGGAGCGGCTGAGGGAACTGGGTTTGTTTAGCCTGGAGAAAAGGAGGCTCAGGGGACACCTTATCGTGCTGTAAAATTACCTTAAAGGAGGCTATAGCCTCCTTTATGGGGATCAGCCTCTGCATGATCCTCCTTTATGGGGATCATAGCCTCTCTATGGGGATCAGGCTCTTCTCTCAAGCAGCAAGTGATAAGATGAGGGGAAATGGCCTCAAGTAGTGTCAAGGGAGGGTTAGGCTGGATATTGGAAGAAATTTCTTTAATGCAAGAGTTGTGAGGCACTGGAATAGGCTGCCCAGTGAAATGGTTGAAACACCATCCCTGGAGGTGTTCAAGAAACATGTAGATAAGAAACATGTAGATTTGGAACTTAGTAACATAGTATAGCGGTGGGCTTCAGTACCTGGTTAAAGGTTAGAGAGATGATCCTAGAGGTCTTTTCCAACCTTAATGATTCAATGATTTATGATTCTATGTGTCAAATCATTTGCCATTAAATAGGTATGTCTTTTAGCAAACAGATATTTCTTTCAGAAACATGATTAATGATTAAAATTGCAAAATCTTAGTGGCTTCTTATAGTGTTAAAACAAGGGCAGTAAAGGCAAACCAGATGTATGCCAGAATAAAAGTGGTTTTATTCCTTTTTCCTTTGTAAGAAGGGAGGAGAATTTGTAAGAAAAAAGAAAGAAGGGAGAAATCAATAAAATAGTTGTAAGGCAGAAAATTTGAAATTCATCAGATCAACTACGAAGTCCCAGAGGAAGCTGTAGTGCCAGGCAGATTCCAACATGAGGCAGTGACAGAATCAAGGAGTAGAATCTGTTGAAGAATTCCTTTTGACAATGGGAGGAGACACTGCACAAACATCAGAAGATAGGGTCTGTAGTTCTTGAAAGCCATGGAGCCAAACTATTATTTCTGTCTCCTATCCCAGGGCCTCCCATTGAGAATGAAAGAAAAAATAGTTTGAGAACCACTTGACGTATCTGGAAAAAAAAAAAAAAATAGTGCTGTTGCTGTCTGAAGAATAATTCCCCTCCCTCCCCCCCCCAGCTGTCTACAGGGAACTTGGTGGGTGGTGAGACTGGGTGGCCCAAAGCATAATATATATCTAAGAACCAAGGGAAGAGGTATATATTTTTATTTAGTAATGACCTACTTGATGGGAACAAGTCACCTCACCTATGAGGCACAACTCTCATCCCAGTCAGGTCTACACCATCAAACAAAGACTCTCTTCTATTCACAATTATATCTCAGTTGTAGTTCACATATTTCCCAGCCTCATGTTTTTCCCCCAAGCTCAGGACTACCTTATTAACCTGTGTTATGAAGCCAGTCTTTCTTGTCTTCTGAAGTTCTCTTCTCTGCTCTTCCCACTTTGTACTTCTGGTTGTTTCCTCAAGCTGCATGTCATGCTGTAAACAAACTATAGTTGTCGCTCTCTATGGTGCCTCAGAGAGTAAATTCCATGAGCTTTTTCAGGGTCTTTCATCTCTTTTTCAAGGCAAAAACATACTAATTTGAGGCTCTGAACACCTTGAGGTCAAACTTATTTCCAGAGAAGCATATTAATGTTTCTATAGCCACTTTGCACAGTGGCAGAATATGTCACATTCATTAATTTGTTTGATCTTCTTTTTCCCTTTCCATTTTTACCCAGGGTATAAAAGATAGGCAAAGCTTTGAGAACTGCCACTACTGGATGAGTATTATCCCAAGTGTACAACATAAATCAGGGAAGGGGATGAATGGCTGTTTGTCTCTGTTCTAAATATTATCCTTTCAGCAGTATAGAAGAGGACTCCATGCCCTGGGGACTGTTCAGCCATGATTGTTGCAAAGAGACTCTTTTGAGGAAACCAGAATGCTTTCATTAACTAGACAATTTCTGAAGCTTAGTCTTTATCAAATTTCCAATGTTACATAATATCCCTTTCTGCTGCTAAAAATGAAATGTGAATGAACTTTTTGTACATTTCCTAATGGTCAGGCCAATATCCCAGAAAATACAAAGGTTGAGTGTATGTACCATCTGAATCATGTTCAGGAAATCATCAGCATTCAAGGCCATAGTTTTCTCAAGTTAGGCAGGATGCATTTACTGACATCAGTGAGAGGAAAATGGGATGAGAGATGGTTATGAAGTGGTATAAAGGACAATGAATTAGATTGTGTGTTCTGCAGCTTCTCATGGAAGTAAGGGGAGAACAAAGGTGTCTAAGTTACTTTGATGCTTTTTATACCCCAGACCCTGACAGAGGTCTGTAGTGAGTTAGAACCAAGTCAGTAGTGAGTTAGAACCAAGAGGAAAGAGTTGTGAGTGAGGGTAAAGTTAATCCAGGGGA
Organism: Heteronetta atricapilla; assembly: GCA_011075105.1. Classification (NCBI taxonomy): domain Eukaryota; kingdom Metazoa; phylum Chordata; class Aves; order Anseriformes; family Anatidae; genus Heteronetta; species Heteronetta atricapilla. The sequence continues at coordinate 8,275,818 of CM021731.1, read as the reverse complement.
TTCATGTCTGAAACTATTATCAGTTTCAGCCAAAAGGAAATAAAACATTTATGTTAATATACTGTATGTGTTTGTGTGTGTGTGTGTGTGTAGAGGGAGGAGGTTGCAGTGGATTTAGTCTAAAATATTTTTTTTTCAGATGTTTACTTCTGAGTTGTATGGGTGAGAACACATAAGGGATTCAATAGAAAGTTAATAATAATATATATGAATTACAGTAGATTAAATTTATGGTAAGGAGTAGAGAAGGTAAGTTTAAAGTATTCATTATATTATTCAAAAAGTTTTGTGCTTTTTCTTTTTTTTTTTCTACTCACATTTTCTGTTTTCTTACTGTGATTCCCTCTCTAACTTTAAGACAATGTCGGTGACTATTGGCTTGCATGAAGAACTGCTGTAGGGAGTCAAAATATCATTTCTGAAGGCTGGGGAATCCCATTAGAGAAAACACATGAGTGAGAGAAATAGAGCTTGAAAAAAGGAGACTAAAATTCAATCTGAAAATGAAAGTTCAATTCAACTGTATAGTTTGCTAAAGTTAATCTTGGATAATATATAAATTATAAAACCAGTAGATCACTGTTAGAATATCAGCAAACTATAGCACTAATTTTTACCAGTGAATTGGTCAGCATGTTTTAGCACTGCAGACCTCCTAAGAGTGGCATGTTAGAAAAAAAATAGGCTTGATGCTATAGATCTGTATCTATATTGCAAGTCCAGAGATGTCCACTTATCAGAGATTAAAACATAAGAACCAAATACAAATAAGCATAGGCTTTGTGTTTTTCCTTTCAGCCCTTGAAGAAGCACAAGAATATGGCAAATATAACAATAACACAAAGTCAGACAGACAAAAATGCCATATCACAAAGAAATGAGGAGAGTTGCAAATGCATTTTTTTTCTTTCTTTCTTTTTTTTTTTTTTTTTTCTTCTAATCTAAAGTTTATCAAATAAAAAAGAGAGAGAGAGAGAGAAGACCTTGTCAATACAGGCAGTCTTAACTATATGGTAAATAATTTATATCTGTAGTCTTTGGCATGTAAATGCTTGAATTTCTCTCAATTTCCTATAAAAACAGAAGACTAGGAAAAAGAGTGTTTCATATGGCCACACAGATTTTAGTATTACATTTCATAGTCTCAAATGTTTGTATGTCGATTATTAGCTTCTAAAAGTCCATTAATATCTTAAAAGAAAAACTCTAGTGATTTATTTGCTCACTGAGTTACTTCTACTTAGTTCTATATGTGTCATTTAATTCTATCTACATGAAGCTTTCTGAATTGGACTAGAAATGCATTGAATAATTCACCTTCAGAAAGTGTTGTGGTAGAAAGAAGCAAATATAGCTAGTGAGGGAAAAAGGAAGAAAAAGCAAAGATCGAAAGAATAAACAGTATAATACACAGATGCTCAGGTTTTGCCTGAGCATCACAATGCTTATTCTGTTACTGATAAATGTTACTGATAACTTTGAAGGTTTACAAGGCTCTGGGTTTTTACCAAAGTAAATCATAGCAATCTCTATCCTTTCAAGAAGATGATTGATTTTCCTTCTCCTGATAAGGGATTAAGTAACTTCCTAGATTTATTCTAGAGTTCATTTAATAACAGGAAAGAATGCATTCTTCCCTGGTCTTATGATTTTAGGAAATATATTGTATTAGTTGATGATCCTGGGGGTTGATGATACCTACAGCTTCTCCCTGTCTATTAATGAACACCTGAACACCAATACAAGCTGAGAAAATGATGCATCTTTTTTGTTTGGCCGGTTTTGTTTTCCAAACAGCTGCTAATATTGGGTATAAGAAAGATTTGAGATGTAATTGTTTGAGGAAAAAAAAAAAAAAAAAAAGACTAGTTAAGTAGTTAAGTCTAAAGTAGAAGTGGAACTTCCGGTAAACACTGTAAAAATGTTTGAGCTGCACCACAGTAAAAAAGAGTACATATGTGTTGCATGTGTGCATACATTGCATATGTGCATATGCTGTATATGTGCATATCTTTCAAGATCTGTCCAAGAATGCTTGAAGGAACTTTGGATTTGAAAGTGGCACAAAACTTCCTCTTACAAAACTTAAGTATTCTGTAAAGAAGAATGGTAAGGTTACTAAAAAAACTAATTTCTAGCCATGTGTTGCAAAAATGGCAAAGCTAGTTGAGGTCAAGCAAAAGTGTCCTACTGACAGGGGCATATCTTATTTGTGTGTTGCTCCTGCAAAGTATTTTGGTAATCACAGGTTTGGTAATCACAGAGTTTCTGCCTTGCAGGCAGAGGTCTTGATTTTATAGGCTGCTCCACAATCTAACTATTGAAAAAGATAAAAAAAAACACTGAGTGGGACAGCTGAACCCCTCCAGGCATCAGTTTTACAGGTTGCCTATGAAACAAGCAAGTTTACAGATCTAATGGGAGACACATCATTTAAGCCTTAAGTCTTAATAGCTGAGAACTAATAGACTGAGGTCTAATAGCTGAGAACTTAGAAATCAATGTTCCATTTCTTAAGACTGTGGGTTATACATTGTTTTGACCTATCATGCCTAATCTCACACTTATAGTATCTTACAATTATGTTGTATATTATGTATTTTCTAACTGCATATAAAAATATAAAATTTGAGATATAAATTCAAAAGAGAAGTTGATTAGATATATCAACATTTTATGTTGATATTAAATCTCACACTGTACAATACTGGGTCATGTCAAGAGCCTTATAAAAAATAAAAGTATAACAAAGGTTAATTCCATGTTCCAAATAAGAAAAAATAAGTACCAGTTTAACTGTATTTATCTTCCCAGAATGTACCAGTCTAAATGTACTCATTCCCAGAATCAGTAACTGAAACACCATTCTGGCTGGGCTTGCTCTGCCTTACACATGAACTCAAGTGATATATTTCTTATTTCTATTATATCTACCTGGAAAATATTTATTCTCCTTTAACTAATTCATTAAAAGGCAAGAATGGCTGCAAAAAGAGGCTGAGAAAATTATAGGACAAGATCAGATGTATGGAGGAAGAATGGTAGTGAGAATTGTTCCATCACAGAAGATATTTAATGAAACATTTGAATCCTTTACAAGTAAAAACTTCAGTTGAATATCTAGTCCAGAATTAACTGGCATATCTCCACTTAAATCAAGGTAGCTCAGCCAATTTGCAGCAGCTGAGGACTTGACCCAGTATCCTTTTGTGAAGTAATATTATTCCTGTCTTCCAGAAAACATTACTATTAATGTGTGAGATTTTGCAGGTGGATTGTTCTTTTAGTGTATAGTGCTAGTTATGTGATATGATGTCCATCAAATTGAATCTGAAGTATCCTTACCATATTTACTTATCTTGCTGGTGGTATATCTGGAGTTTTATTTTACCTAAAGTAGTAAAGCTGAGCAGTTGTTTTTGGTGTTTACTGTTGTTTCATTATTATTGTTATTAATATTAATATTTCTAATGTCTTTAGTTTCTCAGTCTCTTATTTTTTTTCTTTGTGTGCTATAATTTACTTTAGTTTTGAAATTGTCTCAATTTATTTCCATATCAATGCAAGCAGTATTTCAACTGCCTTTTATTATCTTCTTTTAACCTTTCTCAACAATCTGGCTACTTGTCTACTACTATTCATCTTACACCTAACATTAGCTGTTGCCAGAAGGAGAATCTCCATCAATTTACCAACTGAATACCTGCCCATAAGTACGTGAGTAGCTGTACCGTGAAATATTTTATCCAAAGATAAGTCAGCACTATAATCATGAGAGATCTTTGTTTATGCTTTGGAATACAAATTCTTTCTAGTTTAAACTCCAGGGGAAAAGATCGTATCTGTACTGAGTGAAGTTTTAACAACTGATAAACCTTGGCAGTAGCATTTTTACCCTGAATCACGTGTTAAAAACAAGCAAATAAAAACAACAACAACAACAAAAAACAACAACTATTGACATTTTATTTTGAAGAGTTAAGACACACAAAGTTTTACTGGTAATGACTAAATTGCTGATTATTGCATTTGGAACAAGAGTACAAGACCTGTATTTTGGACAAGAAAAAGGATCAGAGGAGGCATATGCATATGCAAACACATACATGCAGCATCAAACTCTCTGTGATTACCTCCATTTCTCTGCAGGGAGTAGTCTTAAAACACATCCCAAGACCATTCAGTAAATACAGTTAATTAAAACCTTTTTTTTGGAGTGAAGGTTTCAAACTATGCTAATTTGTAGTAATATTTATCATGCTGAGTTTCCTTCAGGGATGCCAGATGGATATGCTTTAGCACACATGGAACAGCTCAGACAAAATATCTTCTCCAAAAGGTAAGAATTTAAGTGTATTCATAGACTGATGAGACAATAGAAAACTCGGTCTGTCTTGGAGATGACTGAAGTAGTCTGGAAATATGCATCTGAAACAGGACAATAAAGAATAAAGAACTCATATGATACAGGGCTGATTAATGAACATCTGGGCTTGGATTGTACAGTTTGTGCTTTCACTCAAGTATCTCGAAGTACCACATAAAACCTGATTTTTTACAATGTATTTCAGAATTCCGTGTCTGCAACATGTCACATTTACAGATACTAAACTGCTCTGGGTTTTGTTCACCAGAAAAGCCTTGGAGCTGGTTTGCAATGATGGAATGGGAGTATAATTGCAATTGGAAAACATAGTCTGTTCACATAGGCTGTTCATGAAAGTGAAATTGATTGGTGTGAAAAGACTTCAAGGCAGATGTGGGATATGAAGGCAATCACAAAGTCACTTGAAATATGATGGAAAAAAAAAAAAAAAAAAAAAAGACATTCCTGAGGAACAACTGTCTCATGCTATATACGTGTCAATAGCTAGTTATCTGAATCATTATCTTACAGTGATGATTTCTCTCCATTGACAGTGAAGAGAGACTCAGATGATGAGACCTGATATAGAATCATAGAATGGTTTGTGTTGGAAGGGACCTTAAAATCACCTAGTTTCAACCTCTCTGCCATAGGCAGGGACACCTTCTACTCAACCAGGTTGCCCAAAGCCCCATTCAAACTGGCCTTGAACATTTCCAGGAATGGAACATCAACTGTTTACCTGGGCAACCTGCTCAAGTGCCTCATCACCCTCATCATGAAGAATTTCTTTTTTTATATCTAATCTAAACCTTTTTTAGGTTAAAACTGTTATCCCCTGCCCTATCACTACACTCCCCAATAAAGAATACCTCTTGGTTTTTCTTGTAGGCCTCGTTTAAATACTGAAAGGTCTCTATAAGGTTTTCTCAGAGCCTTCTCTTCTCCAGGCTAAATAACCCCAACTCTCTCAGCCTGTCTTCATCGGAAAGGTGCTCCAGGCCTCTGATTATCTTTCCAGACTTCCTCTGGATATTCTCTAAAAGGTCTATGTTTTTCTTATGCATTGGGCGCCAGAGCTGAATGCAGTAATCCAGGTGGGGTCTGTTAGAACTTTACATTATATATGTCTAACAACATGCTACATAAGACCCACAGCACATCACCCCATTGCAACAAGACCAATACCAACTAGAAAATTGCTTGTACATTTATGGTTGTAACACTTTCTAATGAGTTGCCTCCAGAGTCAAAACGGCTTTCTTCTATCATCTACTGATGAAGGTTTTCTTTAGCTCAAATAATGGAATGAACTTGTTAGAAAGGTCCATTGTAACAAATTTATTTCAAAGTATATGACTTTTTTTTTTTTTTTTTTTTTTTTTTTTTTTTTTTCCCTACACAATAAGAAGAAGATTTATTTCCTGGGTCCTAGCCCTGAGAATGTTATACAGATGATGAAGTCTGAAAATGGGAAATTTTCCCTATCTTTCACCTGTGGCAAGTCATTCCATATTTGTATATGTTTTCTCATTTGAAAAGCAGATTTTTATTATTATTATTATTATTATTATTATTATTATTATTATTTTTTCCTGTGGGTGATTTTGTGATTTTGGGGGGGTTGATATTCATGTTAAAGGAACACTTCCAGAAAATACATAAAATGTGATTGTGCTATATTCTTGTTCTATGACTTTATCTTAAAGTTATCATTTGTCCTGGAAATCCTTTAATATAAATAGAAGTGCTAGTCAATACCAAAGGTATTCTGTTCAAACTTAATGGATAGTGAAATACCATTTCCTTCCTCAGGATCTAGAACAAAATAATAAAACATCTTTGTTCTTTTCAATTATATTGGGAGCAAAATGTAATACTCTACTAATAATTTAAGCAGAAGCTTTAGAAAGGTAAGTGAAGGACATTACAGAGGAGAATCTGAAGGGGATCAGATCCATGCAGACAGTGCTCACCTCATGAATTCATGGTATGTTTGGATTAAACCTGTCCTCCAGAAGCTGGAAAAGATTTTCACCCTCTGTTGAAACCATCGAAATCATACATTCACCCATATGAATCAGGAATTTGCACAGGGATCATTTAATCCATTCCTAAAATATAGTTAACACTAAACAGCAATTAGGAAGGGAGAAATTGATTACAAAGTTTGAGGTACTGGATAATTATTAGATGGACCTAAATAATCATGACAGGATTCTTATTCATATATTCCTATACCTTTTGTATCCATCATTGAATCTGAAGCTACTGGCCTTTGTGTCTTAGTCTTGTAAAAGCATACTACTATATTTAATGACCACCACACTCTAAGCATAACACCACCTCTGGAAGAACAAATTCCTGAGCAGCCAATTCTACTTTTAATTTGGTTTAGAGTAAAAAAAAAAAAAAAAAAACAAAAAAAAAAAAAAAATCCCTTTTTTATGAGCAAGTCAGAAAATCACTTTGAGACAGTTATTCTGAGGTCTCATGTCACATTATATGCCCAATATGTATTCAATGACCTTCTGGGAGAGAACAACATGTTCTTAAGTATTGTACAAGACTGGGCATATGTTCAACAGCCAACTGAGAATCACAAAGAGTAGAACTTAATGCACTTTCTGCTCTGTTTTGTGCAGACAATGACACAACATAGTTAGGAAAAGTTCTTGAAGCTGAAGTAATTGGCTTGAAAATCACCTGGGCTTTCTTTCAGTTTGAGATCCTGGTATACAAACAAGAACCTGCTGTAAGTGCACCAACTTTGTTTTCTATAGAGACAGGAGTGGCCAAAGTGAGCAATCAGTGTATTTATCAGGCTATAACATGGGCTCTGGAGTCACCTTGTTTCTGAATACCCAAAAAGACAAAGAAGAAAAAGTGAAAAGAAAGTCATGGAACAGGCAGTGAGCAGCAGAACTAAATATGAAGAATGGCCAAGCACAAGGAGAAATAGTTCATGATAACAAAGATAGGCTTTGTCACTTAAGGATCTTCAAAATAGAACCACTCTGGAGTCTGTTTTCAGTTATCATCATCTAGAGTCTTGTTAAAAAACAAACAAACAAACAAACAAACAAAAAAAAACTTTTATAATCCTTGGTCAGGAAAATATTCCCTGTAAGAGCCATTTCTTCTATGACAGTCTCCCAGATCATAACCCAAAACAATATTATTTCAATGAGATCTGAAAGAGTAATATTATACAGGGATAAAAATGAAGGCGGAAACAACATTCAGACTGAGAGATTTTTTGTTCTTTTATAATTTTAAAGAAAGGAAAACAGGAGATATGAGTGTACTTCTTGCTAGACAAACTCAGAAAACAATAGAATAATTTTATTTAGTCAGACAAAAGTATTGGAAAAAGATGGATCAGATTTTGTTTACCACAAACCACTATCTACTGCAAAGAATGCAATAATATATTGCTTTACTAAAATGCAATTATAACACATAGAAACAGAAAACTGAGCAAAGTCAGAAAATGATTTTTTATTTATTTTTTTTTTTAATATGAACTGTTTTAGGAGACTAGCTTAGTTTCCATCTCCTATTTTTTCCATTTTATGTTTGCTGCAATGTGTATTTTTCTATTAAAAAAATAAATAAAAATGCTTTTGACCACTTAATCAGCACTGATTATACTGACCTGATTATGCTAAGGATTCTTCTCAGCAGGATGGCCTGAAAACAAAATTTTATTTATTTATTTATTTTTTCCTTCTAGATTTTAGATTGCAAAAATTGTTTCTATTCTGATGGAGAATGAAACTAAGGCAAGCCTGGCAAAGCTTTTTTTGGAAGTGGGGGAAGGGAGGCAGGGAAAGTGGGAGGCAGAGGCCCAGAGAAGAGCTGCCAACAACTTGGAGGATATGGCTCTCATCTGGCATGAGAAGAACTGAGCCTCATGTTGGCCTGAATTGGGCAGATTGCTCTGAGTGCTGGCCTATTTGGGCCTGGCATTCCTGCCTTAGAATTAAATCCTGGACCCAAGGAATATGTTCAACTAAAGTTTTGTCACATGAGAATAAGAGTCAGACCAAAATTACTTGCTGTCAGAATTTCTGTTTTGGGGATAATCTTTATTTCAATCTGTGTTTAAAGTGAAAGTATTAGCCTTTAAACACTAATGATAACCTGTACATCTGTATCATGTGGTGGATGGGTCTAGGTCAGGAAAGAAAGAAGTATCAAGGTATCAAGCACTGAAACCCATGAAGTGCATCTCATGCTTGATTACCCTTCAGTCCCTGAATAATCAGTTGTGACTTCTCTGGAAATTGGTTTAAAACAAATATCTAAATTCAATACTCAGAATAATCATTTGAAGGAGGTTAGTCCTCTCTATGGGAAACAAAAATAATCCTAAATTTTGCTAAGTTAAATTTAGACTTCCAATAGTTCAAACTTAGATATCTAATAAAAAGAGTATAAAACCCTGTCCATAGTCAAAACAGTACATTTAAACAGTCATAGATAATACCACTTTTACCATGTGATTAAAATGTAACTATCTTTTTTAAAAAATATATATATATATTTTTGGCTAAATGATAGAGAATGATGCTGAGGGTAAATTCTTCTGTTAGTGTCGGCAACTTGTACAATTCATGAACACAAACTTGTACCCCATGAAACCAATTTAGCAGTCTAGTACCTTCAAGAGGAGTACAAGTGCTACATTAATTTTACAAGTGGTTACTCAGATGGAGAAACAGACCAATGGTTTATTTCAGTGCATAGTCAGGGGCAAACACTGGTCTGAAGCCCATAACTTCCTGACACCCAATACTTAGTTTTCACCATATAACTGTTCTTTCACTCTGTATTATTTTACAACATACATAACCAGGCTCTCAGCTGGAGTTAAAGCTGCAATGAAATGTGTGTTTGTTACAGGCAGAATGTAAGGCAATGCCTGTCACTAAATCACAGAATCACAGAATTTTCCAGGTTGGAAGAGACCTCAAGGTC